>JAIFGZ020000344.1:1200000-1872946 GCA_019925245.2 Oryza australiensis | reverse complement strand
ATGAGCATACAAAGGAAATACATCTAAAATGAGAAGTAAATATGGATTAGATCAACATTATTATCATTACATAGGCCGACCACCAAATACCTATACAAATCGTAGACATAACAACAACAAAGGGGCTTTAATACCCACCCACAAGCACACCGACTAGGGGTTTACCCCGTTAAGTTCAATCCTAAAAGACGCAAATCAAGTACCCGCATCTCTCGAAACTAAGACTAGGACCTGCATCAAAATGGATATTCCAATCGCAAGTGTCGGTACATTATTTGAAATAATGTACGGCAAGAGCACAATCAAACCTAAGTACATGATAGCTCTGCTTCAAAGGAAGGCTAATAGTAGTTTCAATTTATGGCATAAAGCAGATTATAGTTCGCAATCCATTTGCAACGTAATTCAAGCAAGGCACTTTGAGGAACATTTCGGAACAAAACATTTTGGTTTCGAGAACATTTCGGAAAACACAAAAATCTAAAATTTATACCCATAGCATATCATCATGTCGCTCATGACCGTGAGCATGGCTAATCGATTAGTTTTATTAACTCTGCAGAATTTGTACAGCTTTACCCACATGATATGAACACTCTAGTTTGTTTCGAGTTTGCAAGACTCTACTGCACTCTTCATGTTGAGTGCGATCTAGAGGTCATAACGTAGCCTTTACACTACTTAGTCCTAGCCTTGCACCAGCACGATACGTGTTTCCTCCATCCTAGGTCATACTGGAATTGTGACCTAGAACCGTTAAGTGGTGGGCCCATGCCTTAAACTTAACGCCGTGGTGGCGGACACGACAAGAACCCACCCACGTGGCACGATATCGTTGTATTGGACAGACTGAGTCACCTAACCTACCACATCAGCGGTAAATAGGAAGTTCCTCTGGGTTATCCGAACCCATACACTTCGGCCTACCATAATGCAAGGGTAGGTGCTAAGAAGATTACTCGGCTAAGGCTACCCCATACTAGCACATGTGTATGTACGGTAGGCACAATGAATGACATGTAGTTCAGTCCTTAATCGACTTGGGCAAACACTCCCCCTATCATGAATGCAAATACATCAATTGCATGCCACTTCCCGCCCAAGTCTAAAATCTCATTCTATTTAAATTTTATTTCACAAATATTCAGAGGTTCACCTCTGGTTTAAAATGTCCAAAAAGATTTATAAAGAGTTTAGCAATAAAGTCCATGACCATGTTTCGTTTATCACTAAGCAAGGCTAAGCATTTCATTTTCATAAAACATAACATAGTCATATGAGCGCATCTAAAGTACTCTAAATTAATCCTAAGGTTCAAAACAGCAAGGAATTGATTTTCAAATGGGGTTCATGCATTTTCAGGACATAGCTACACATCATAGGTTCAAATTGTCGATAGAGTAAAATACGCATGCAACTTTATAAACAAAACATTTAGCCCAAAAAACATGGGTTTTAATGTGATCAAAGGAAAGGGCATGAACTTGCCTTTGTCTGGAGAAAGGTGAGCTCCTAATCCACTCCATCACCGTCTACGCAACCATCTAAACAAAATATACGGTGTGCAATTAAAATACCGAAAACAGGCAAAAATCCAAAATGCTCTAAAATGCATGATTTTTATACATTGAGTAGGTACTGGTCTAAAACAAATTTAGGTGGAAAGAATTTCTAATTCATCTTATCATATTTGGGAGTTCTCAATTTTAGAAATTTCCTCGGGGTCGTAGCAGTATAGGGTTATGTGTTGTTTGGATAGTGTTGCAATAATTCGATTTTTATTAATTTGAATTCACAGGGGGGTGTAGATGGTTTTCTAAGGCTAACATCTTTGGTTTCACAATTTTTAGAGTTATTATGAATTTATTGGGCCTTTTACAAACTTATAACGGGTTCTAGGCCTATAGTGTTCCATATATGTGGCTTCAGGATTTTGGGTCCAGAACTTGTTCCATACTTCTTATGATGTATAAAAAGAACAATTTAGTTAACCAATCTAATCTTAGTTAGAAATCTTTAGGGCTTGGATTATTTTGCCATATTTTCTATAAACTAGGGGTGTTTTTATGTTAGAACTTTTACATATTAATTTAGAGATTACTTTATGAACTACGGGTAGTATGTTTTGGTAACTAGGGATGGATCTTAAGGTTCCAATTGAAGGGTTACGCGGAGGCTACGCTAGCCGAAAACAAAAACTTTTTACCGCGCAAACCAGGAACACTTGCAAGTAAGAGCCGATAGATCATTACCGATTGGAGTGTGCAGCGGAACTAGCCAATCAGGGCTATCCGATCTGAAACTATGCTGCCGATTCCCGGAAGCCGACAGCCGATACCCGGGGACAGCCGATTCGCCAATCAACCAATCGCTCCGATTGCAGCCGATCCGAAGTCGATCAACAGCGCGCAACGTAGCAGCGCCTCTACCGGTATCCACACGTCCGCGGACAGAACGCCGAACACCCGTGTGCTAGCACGCGATGCAAGGCTAGGCTCGAAGGTGGGGAGGGTTTCCATGGAGATTGATCTCGACGACTTCTAAAGCTGCGTGTGATCAGATTGATTTCGGCGCAATCAATTGACTTGATGTACTCCGCAGCTCTCCACCCCTCACCCCTTTATATAGAGTTGGCCGACTGGGACTCGTGGCCGATCAGGACTCTATTTTGAATCGGATCCTATCCGAATCTCATAGAGTTGGCCGCCCATACGTCGTAAGCCCATAGGACTCTATCTCGATCGGATCCCTATCCGATCGAGCCGTATTCGAGTCCAACTCGAATGCCTGTTCTTATCCCCTTAAGTGTGCGACCCCGTAGGTTCAGGTATACTAGGTTTTGACTATAGTCTAACTTAGCCGATCGTCGGCTCGAGTCCAACTCAGCCGACCCGTCAACGCGGCGCCTAGCAAGCACATATTGACACCATAGTATACAAGAATAATATCGGCTTTGAACCTGTAATGTGTACACAAATCCTTTTGCCTCACGATACCGCTTAAGCTATAGGCAAGATGTGTGCCATCCCTTCAATAGCTTAACCTTTCACTCGAACCGTATTGGATTATCCGTCCGTTGATTGACTCCTCAATCAACTTAGCATGGCCATGCATTTCCATAATCCAACCTCGAGGGGCCCGAGATATCCTCCAAAGGAGGGGCAAATTCCATCTTGATCACTCACATCCCACTCCATGTTTCATAGCAAACCCGAAAACCACCTTTATAACTACCCCTTACGGAATAGCATTTGGTACTCCCAAAGTAGGCTACTACACATGTTGGAATCCATGGTGATCTCAGTCTAAGGACTTTGTACCAACACTACCTCGAGACCAACTAATGACACATTAATTCCCGTAGTGTCTCATGGTGGGTCTATCCAACAAGATGTTCTCCAACACATGTGTCCATGTTTATTGATTTGGTATCTCCATACCCATGATCTATGAGACATGATCATCAATATATAAACATGCCGATCTTAGAATCATATTTGTTCCAACAATATGACATATGATCGGGATCGTTTAGAAATAGATTCATACATAAAGAGTCTCATAAATAAGTCACGTTCTTATTGATCAATACAGATGTCTATTTCATGGAACCGAATAACACTTTATTCATTTATACATAAACATTGACGTGATATCCAACATCTCCATGTTGCCTCTAGGGCATATCACTAACAATCTCCCACTTGCACTAGAGTCAATCATGTAAGTATCTAATACCCATTGCTTTGTGTGCGCCTCATGCTTCTACGCGAGGGAGAGGTTTTGTCGCGGATCGGCTATGTTGAGATCCGTGTGCACTTTGCATATCTTGACATCACCTCTGTCCACTATCTCGCGGATGAGATGATATCGCCGAAGTATGTGTTTGGACTTCGGTGTGACCTCGGCTCCTTGGCTTGCGCAATGGCTCCACTATTATCACAATAGAGAGATATTGGACCGCGTACTAGTCATCACACCAAGCTCGAAACGAATTTCTTGATCCAAAAGCCTCCTTTGCAGCTTCGAAGCAGCAATGTACTCGGCCTCCGTTGTAGAATCGCATAAGATCCCGCTTGGAACTCTTCCATGATCGCGCTCCGTTCGTGCAAAACACGAACCCAGTTGTGATCTATAATCATCCTTGTCTGTTTGGAAGCTAGCATCGGTGTAACCACTTACAACGAGCTCTTCTTCACCTCCATATACTAGGAACATATCCTTAGTTCTTCTCAAGTACTTAAGGATATTCTTTACGACACCCAATGACCTTCACCGGATCTCGACTGGTATCTCGCTCGTAGCACTCAAAGAGTACGAGACATCGGCGTGTACAAAGCATGACATACATGATGGATCCAATTGCCGAAGCATATGGAACCATACCCATCTTATTCCGCTCATCATGTGTCCGAGGACACCGATTCTTGCTAAGATTAATGCCCGTGACATGGGCAAGAAACCTTTCTTGGAATCATGCATGTTGAACCTTTTCAACACCTTGTCAATGTATGTACTTTGGCTTAATCCAATTAGCCTCTTGGATCTATCTCTATAGATCCGAATGCGCAATATGTATGCTGCCTCCCCTAAGTCTTTCATGGAAAAACTATTTTTCAATGAAGACTTGACGGATTCAAGCATAGGGATATCATTTCCAATCAACAATATGTCATCCACATATAAGATTAGAAATACAATTGCGCTCCCACCGACCTTTTGTAAACACAGGCCTCTTCTTCATTTTTGATGAAACCAAACCCTTTGATTACTTCATCAAAACGAATATTTCAACTCCGAGATGCTTGCTTCAACCCATAAATGGATTTTTGTAGCTTGCATATCTTTCCAGCGATTCTGGATCGACAAAACCTTGAGGTTGTATCATGTATACATCCTCACATAGGTTTTCATTTAGGAAAGCCGTTTTGACATCGATCCGCCATATCTCATAATCGAAATATGCAGCAATCGCTAGGATAATCCGAATAGATTTAAGCATTGCGACGGCGAGAAGGTTTCATCATAATCAACTCCTTGAATCTGTTTAAAACCTTTTGCCACCAATCGCGCCTTATAGATGTGAACATTTCCATCCATATCGGCCTTTTCTTAAAAACCCATTTACACTCAATGGTTTTGACACCATCAGTGGATCAACCAAGTTCCAAACTTGATTGTCGTACATGGATTCTATTTCGGATTTCATGGCTCCTAGCCACTTGTTGGAATCGGGTCCCACCATCGCTTCCTCATAGGTCCTAGGTTCATCGTTGTCTAACAACAATATATCACGTTGTTTCGCACTGTACTGCGGTGCACGACGTGATCTTTCGTACCTCCGTGGGGTTGGTGTATCTACAACCGGTGGCGCAACACTTTGCTCCTCCCGTTGTGGTTCTCGTGGTCGCCGAAACATTTTCTGGTGTTTCTTGAACTTCTTCAAGATGCACCCTGCTCCCACTAACCCTTCTTGAAAGGAACTCTTTCTCCAAGAAGACACCGTGTCGGGCGACAAACACTTTGCCTTGTTCCCGATTATAAAAGTAATATCCCTTGGTTTCCTTAGGATATCCCACAAAGAAGCACTTGTCGATTTGGGTGTGAGCTTCTCGGGCATCGTAAACATTTTACATAAGCTTTGCATCCCCAAATTTTGAGAAAAGACAAACTAGGGGGTTGCCCTGTCCATATCTCATATGGTGTCTTTTCAACTCACTTAGATGGAACTCTATTTAGTGTGAGCGCAATGCTTTCAAGAGCATATCCCCGAAGGATAACGGAAGATCACTTTGGCCCATCATCGACCCCACCATGTCCAACAAGGTGTGATTTCTCCGTTTGGACACCCCATTCCATTGTGGAGTTCTGGCGGAGTCAACTGTGGAACAATTCCGCAATCTTTCGATGATTACCAAACTCTTGGCTCAAGTATTCCCTCCACGATCCGATCATAGAAACTTGATTGTTTTCCCTAAATGATTCTCGTACTTCATTCTGGAATTCTTTGAACTTTTCAAAGGATTCGGACTTATGCCTCATCAAGTAGATATAACCATATCTACTAAAGTCATCGGTAAAGGTAATGAAGTACCGATAACCACCTCGGCCGTTGAGCTCATTGGTCCACATACAAGTATGTATGAGTGCCAACAAGTCACTTGCTCTTTCACCGTGTCCCATGAAATGTGCCTTTATCATCTTACCAAGTAAACACGACTCACATGTCTCAAATGATTCAAAATCAAAAGAGTGAAGCAATCCATCCTTATGGAGCTTCTCCATGCGTTTCTTATTTATATGGCCTAAGCGACAATGCCGGATAAACGTGGGGGTTTATATCATTAGAGAGTTGCCTTTCTCGTATTAATGTTATAGATGGGAGACGCTTCAAGATTAAAAAGCGTATAATCTATTCACCAATGGAGCATGAAAATAGAACATATCTCTAAGATATATTGAACAACCATTGTTCATTGATCTAAAATCATATCCTTCCGCTTGCAAACATGAAGCGAAAATAACGTTTTGACATAGTGTTGGAACACAATAACAATTATTTAATTCCAAAACTAATCCTAAAGGTAGATGAAGTGGTACTCGTGCCGACAAAGAATCGTAGCAACGCTTGCTCCATTGCCGACGCGCAGTTCACCTCGCCCCTTCTCAAGCCTCTACTTCTTCTCATTCCCTGCAACGACTTGCAAATATAAGCTACCGATCCGGTATCAAATACCCAAGAGTCGGTAGGTGAAGTAGCAAGATTAATGTCTATAACATTAATACCTGAAGTCGAAGTCGTACTTTGCTTCTTTTTGAGATCCTCCATGTACTTCTTGCGCCTCCTCTTCCAAAGTGGCATGTCTCCTTGCAATAGAAGCAAACGGCATATGATGCCGTTGACCCCTTCTTGCCCTTCTTTGCATTGGAGGCACTCGCGATCTCATCGGGAGTTAACTTCCTCTTGGTGCAAAGTTTCTTGACAGTGGTTTGTGCTTAGCCTTCGCATCATCATCACATGATTACCATTCTTCTGGATACTCTCCTCACTGTCTTTAGCATCCCATGCAATTCACCAAGGTTCTATCCATATTGTTCATGTGATAATTTAATATGAATGGCTCGAAGCTCGGAGGGAGCGACTGGAGAATCACATCAGTAGCCAACTCTTGGCTAAGGGGAAAACCTAGTTTTTCCAGACTCTCAATGTAGCCAATCATCTTTATCACATGCGGACTGACGGGATTTCCCTCAACAAGCCTGCACGCAAACAAGGACTTTGAGGTGTTGAACCTCTCGGCCCGTGCTTGGTTCTCAAACATGCCACGCAGTCCCCGAATAATAGTGTGAGCATCGCTGCTCTCATATTGCTTCTGAAGCTCAGGAGACATTGTAGCAAGCATGAGACAACTTATATCTAGGGCATCATTAGTGTGCTTCTCATAAGCCCTCCGTGCAGTTGCAGTGGCATTAGTTGGCAAATCCTCAGGATAGGGTACTTCAAGAACGTACTCCTTACGCTCTTGCTTGAGAACAATTCTCAAATTGTGATACCAATCCATAAAGTTTGTTCCATTTAATTTTTCCTTTTCGAGAATAGATTGCAAATTAAAGGTACTGGGTGTAGTATTGGCCGCCATTTATTCTACAATGTAAAAAGCAAAGTTTAGCACAATGTTTATGCTATGTCTTTTGTTAAACAATTTAACATAAGACTCCCATTACGTATTTTCCACCTTCCCTCTAGGTTACGTATTGGGTCAAGATCCACATGTTAATTAATTTTCTAGTGAGCTTTGGCATCACCGCTAGAAGATTAATAACATCGGTAAGCAACTCCTTGCTAATCACATCTCTATGTGACTCTTGTTGTTGGTGTGGCATCTTCATGCCCCGGCCCCAACCTATGCCCCGAGACCCAAAACTGTTTTGATAGCCTTGTTAAGTAAACCAAATGCTCCCGCCGTATATGTCCGACATATACCCCGTCATGTTATGATAGAGAATGACACTCGCATTGACAGACCCACCATTGACGAGCATAACGGTGACGGGTGCAACATTTGGAAGGGCATCATTACTACTTAATTTTGCGAGGGATGCTATCCTATCAAACAAACATATCACATATGAAAGCAAGTAGAATAGCATGAAATAGTATGGCCCCCTTCACATGGTGATCTCTATCTCCATGCCTGGTGTAGAGGATCTCCATCTTCATCACCGTTCTTCCGAGTGCCGAATGCTTGATATCTTCAAACTAAGCTACTACTATAGAAGCTCTAATTGAAGATTACATTGACTCACAGTCGTGAAAGAATATTACAAGCATTGCACGTATGAAAGAATATTACAGGATTGCACATATGAAAGAATATTACATGCATCACATGCATCTCATACATACAATAGGGCCATACCATCTCAAAGCATTCTCTCGCAAAAACAAGTTAGGCGTAGAAACGTTTTCTACCTATCGCAGAGATACGGCATCGAGACGACCTATAAGGGGGTACGCACACGGATTCCGGGCAACACCCGGAACACCACACGAAATTCATAGATCCAATCTATGAAATCGCTTACGGAAACCATGTCGGCATAATCATATTATGTCGTCCCGATACACTATCAAGGGAGATGGTTTGCGTAGGCACGAGGCAAGAAACAAGATCGGATGCGAGATAGCTTCGGCATAATCACATTATACCATTCCGATACACTATCAAGGAACGCTATCTCGAAGCCGACTCAAACCGAGTTCTATGGATATTGCTTCGACGTAATCACATTACGCCGTTCCGATACACTATCAAGGAACGCAATTACCATGAACTCTCCTCAATAAATCCCGTAAAACCGATTGATCTAATCAACCCGTGCGCAAAACTTGTTCCAGATCCAATCTAAAACCCGAACTAAGCAAGATTAGCTCGATACCACCGAAGGGTTACGTGGAGGCTACACTAGCCGAAAACAAAAACTTTTTACCGTGCAAACCAGAACACTTGCAAGTAAGAGCCGATAGATCGTTACCGATTGGTGTGTGCGCGGAATTAGCCAATCGGGGCTATCCGATCCGGAACTGTGGTGCCGATTCCCGCAACCCGACAGCCGATACCCGGGGACAGCCGATTCGCCAATCAGCCAATCCTCCGATTGCAGCCGATCCGAAGCCGATCAATAGCGCGCAACGTAGCGCGCCTCTACCGGTATCCACACGTCCGGGGACGAACGCCGAACACCCGTGTGCTAGCACGCGATGCAAGGCTAGGCACGAAGGTGGGGAGGGTTTCCGTGGATTGATCTCGACGACTTCTAAAGCCGTGTGTGATCGATTGATTTCGCCGCAATCAATTGACTTGATGTACTCCGTAGCTCTCCACCCCTCACCCCTTTATATAGAGTTGGCCGATCGGGACTCGTGGCCGATCGGGACTCTATTTTGAATCGGATCCTATCCGAATCTCATAGAGTTGGCCGCCCATACGTCGTAAGCCCATAGGACTCTATCCGATCGGATCCCTATCCGATCGAGCCGTATTCGAGAACAACTTGAATGCCTATTCTTATCCCCTTAAGCGTGCGACCACAGTAGGTTCAGGTATACTCGGTTTCGGCTATAGTCTAACTTAGCCGATCGCGGCTCGAGTCCAACTCACCACCGTCAACGCGACGCCTAGCAGCACATATTGACACCATAGTATACAAGAATAATATCGGCTATGAACCTGTAATGTGTACACAAATCCCTTTGCCTCACGATACCGGTTAAGCTATAGGCAAGATGTGTGCCATCCCTTTAATAGCTTAACCTTTCACTCGAACCGTATTGGATTATCCGTCCGTTGATTGACTCCTCAATCAACTTAGCATGGCCATGCATTTCCATAATCCAAGACCTCGAGGGGCTCGAGATATCTCTCCAAAGGAGGGGCAAATTCCATCTTGATCACTCACATCCCACTCCATGTTTCATAGCAAACCCGAAAACTACCTTTATAACTACCCGCTTATGGAATAGCGTTTGGTAGTCCCAAAGTAGGCTACTACACATGTTGGAATCCATGGTGATCTCAGGTCTAAGGACTTTGTACCAACACTACCCGAGACCAACTAATGGCACATTAATTCCCGTAGTGTCTCATGGTGGGTCTATCCAACAATGTGTTCTCCAACACATGTGTCCATGTTTATTGATTTGGTATGTCCATACCCATGATCTATGAGACATGATCATCAATCAATAAACATGTCGATCTTAGAATCATATTTGTTCCAACAATATGACATATGATCGTGGATCGTTTAGAAATAGATTCACACATAAAGAGTCTCATAAATAATTCACGTACTTATTGATCAATACAAGATTTCTATTTCATTGAACCGAATAACACTTTATTCATTTATACATAAACATTGACGTGATATCCAACATCTCCATGTTGCCTCTAGGGCATATCACTAATACCAATTGTCTAATAGGTTTTGATTTGGTTTATTTGGAGCTAAAGTGCCTATATATGTCTACATATACATGGGTGTAGTACTTAATTACTATTATTAACATATATATTATCTTTGTAAGGTTTACTGATATATTTGGCTTATAAGTGACCATGTCTTATCTTCCTGGTGGAAGTCCATTAGTTTCTGTTCTTATAGAAACTTGGTTCCCTCAAAAAGGATTAAAAATGAATTTTGCACAAATTTCCCAAGTTGAAGTGTGTTTTGCTTACTTCTTGTTTAAATATTTAAGGGATCTTACTACACAGTGAACACATATTTTTATTTAATAATTTGAAAGTACATGTTTTGGTGGTTCTAAAGAATTTAAGCTTACTCAAAATTGAGTTAACATGAATTTTAAATTAATCTCTAAACTTCAGCTTACCAAAATCACATCATTTTGATATTAATAGTTTTAGAGGTATTTAGTACAAAGGAACTAGATGTTTTTATTTTTCCTAAATTGAGTGTATAAGTTGGTGGACCTGTAGAATTTGAGTTTGTCCACAAATAAGTGAAATTAATTTTTCTATGTATTTTAGAAGTTGGTGGTAGCTCTATGTGTGATTTAACTTAGAAAATATTTAGAGACAAATTTGTACAGTGAGTGCCAAGTTTTATACCCCAAAAATAAAGTTCATTATTTTGTGAGTACACAGAAATTTGTTTCATTCCAAAAGGAGTTAAATTGGATTTTATGTACATTTTATAATTTTAACAATTTTTCTTGTTGGAAAAGAGTGTTGTAGTTGTTTTTCTTTTGCATTTTCAAATTCTGAGATCAGGGGGGCCCACATGTCAGTGGCTGGCCACCTTGCAAAAAGGCCCCTGGGGTCTTGGCAAATAGGCCCCGCTGTCCTTAGCATGTGATTATTCAAAGTTTGTTAAATGGCCCCCGAGTTCAAGGTTCTTGCTTTCAAGTCCTTGGGTCCACATGTCATGCGCTATATTTTTACTACTGAGTCCTTGGAACTTTTAAATTTGTTGCTAATGGTGGTCCTCGGTGCCTGATTTGGTCGGGCCCACATGTCAGCGGTGTGGCACGCGGTGGAGTAGAGGCTGCGGCCAGGCATGCCAATGACCTTCCAGCATGCTTTGTTGCTAATGGTGGTCCCTGCCGATTTGGTAAGCCCCGAAGCCCGAATCGGCTAAGGTGTCCATTGGCCGATACCGAATTGAACAAGGCAAGCCAATGTTGACGATTCTGGTATGACAACATTGGAGACACCGTTGGATCAAGATGATGTGCTTCATGAGGATTACCATATAAGGATAGAGACCTAAAAATGCAATTGTATCTATTAATTAGGAAGACTTTGTTGGTTTGCTATTTTATCTTTAGGAAAGTGTGTTAGTATCTGGTGAGGATTCGGTTTGTTTCCTTTTATCTTTAGGAAAGTTTGGATTTGTAATATGTTAGGATCTCTATTAGCCCATGGGTATAAATATGTATACCTGGGGTTCATGTAACTCATATCTCTTGATCAATACAATTCGGCGCATCGCCACCCTTTTACCTTTTCCACTTTGTTCATAACCCGACGAGACCTGGCACCTGACCCGGGGCTGCATCGTCTTCGATCTCTGGCGAAGGGGTAAGTCCAAGGTCCCGCCAGTCCAGGTATATCGTATCTATCTTTAGTTTCGTTACCGTTCATAAATACATCGTCTTAGTTAGGATTTTCTAGGTTAGGTCTGATATTCTGATGAAGTCGATGTTTCTGTAAACATAATGTTGCTTTAGGTAAATCTGTTATATGCATCACTTTAGACAGATCTATCGGCTCATCGAGTATTAGATTATCATATACAATCTCGTGTTGCATCGGTTAGGTCTGACCTACTAGATTGTCATCGGTAATCTAAGTCTTGTTAAGCCGATAGGTTTATGCTAATGTTTCACCGGAGGGTTAGCCGGTCTTATCATATGTTTCTATTAATCTAGTCCTAGTATCTTGATTTTAGCTCTATCGGCTGTCTTTTGTTTTAGGGTTTCTGCCGATATCGGCTAAATCGTTATATTAGATTAGATTAGCTTAGACATCTACCACCCTTAAAATTAGTCAAAGGCTTGATTGTCTAGATATTGTGTTTTTTTTCATACTTAGTGCTGCATCAATTTAGTTTGACCTACTAAGTCATGATTAGAACCGTAATCTCTAGCCTGCTTGTTGGCCGCCTCTAAGGGTTTCATCGAGGTTTCAGCCGACGAGTTGTCTGGACATCAGCATCGGCTGGAATCACACAATCGGCTGTCAACAGATTGGCTGTTTGGATTATCGGCATGTTGGCTGATATGATTTATGCTCTACTGCTTTGTATATCTTGTCAGTGGCAGGATCAAACTGACTGGCACGCTCGCGCTTCATCGATTCTAGAACCTGCACTGGAGCTAAGCAGATCTCCCAGGCCGGCGTGTTGATTTTTCGCATCAACAGCAACCAAAAGAGAAAATAAAGAGTAAGAGGTGGCGAAGCTATCAGTGGCCTTCTTATCTATGGTGGTGGCCGGAATCAAGGGCAGCGACGGCGCAAGCGGCCGGGCGGCTCGGGTGGATGGTGCAGGTCGAGCTCTAGCTCGTTTTAGAGCAAACCAGCACATACATGAGAGTCTTTAAGGTCCCTAGAAGCTTACATGTAGTCGCGTGTGGGCTGGCGACGCTTGGACATCGGCGGTCGCTTCGGGGTTGGCTGCGTCGGCTTCCACCCAAACGGCGGCAGCTCCACCTGGCCTTGGGTACATCAAGGGATGGTGTGGTATGGAGTAATGACGTCTTAAGGTTGCTATACATGCGAGGAATCGACTGGGAACTCATCGGAATAGCATGGAACAGAGGTGGCGGCCGACGACCGGAGTTGAGGGAGATGACGGCTGATCTACACGTTCACTTGATCAATGGCTATGGTTCTTGGGGCATCTCGAAGAGGAGGTCAAGGCGGTGTTGATGGCTTAGTGGCTCGGCTTGGGGTGATTCAGGGCAGTCGGAACGCCGAGATTGCCATGGCGGTGGCGCTCGGGGCATGACCTAAGACGTCGTCGGCGTGGCCCTTGTTCCCATTGATCCGCTGCACGATTGAAGATCATGTCAAGATAGAAAACGACCGGCTTGATGAGGTGGATATGGAATGGGAAGGAGTTGGCGATGAAGACGACCCGTTGGACGGCGGTGGTGGTGTCTTCTTGGCGGCCGGCGACGGGAGTGAGGGAGAAGGGAGAAACTGGAGCTTCTTCCCTCGGTTGGCTCGGTGCTCGGGTGGAGAAGGAAGTGAGATGGTGCCGCTTGGGGGAGAAGAAAATAAGCTCGGCATGGCCACGTCCTCGGACACGCGTCGAGCACGTCGGCAGCTCACCCTCCTGCGCTCTCTCTGTGCTCCCTAGCATTGTCGGTTGGTTTGGGTTTTGTCACAGGGTGAGGGCGACCCAATGTGGCTGCCAAGTGGGTCCAGGACGTGGTGTGCTAGGGAATGGAGAGTGGGCCGGGTAGGAACACAAGTGAAAGTGATTTTTGCTATATTTTCTAAATTATCTCTCTCTATAAACTTTGAAGCTTAATAACCTAATTTGTGGGCATGGTAAATTGGTGAAAATTTTAGTGGGGGTAAATGGTCATCCCTATGTTCCATTTTCTTTGGTCGCACTTAAAAATAATTAGTGGTTTGTTCCGAGAAATTAATTTAACATTGGGTATTTAGGGAATTGTTCGAAGTTTTAGAGGGTCTAAACTAAGGAGAAAAATTCTGAAAAAATTATATTTATTCATGGCATTTAAGCTAATATTTGAATAAATTATTTCCTATATACTCTTCTATGCATTTTAATTAACTTTTTGATAAGGTTGCATTTTAGCCGATAAGAATATTAATTAGCCCTATATTTGACTGTTTTGTCTAATTTGTTTGGGGCTTCAAACCCAGTTATTAAACTGTACATACACTATGTTGAAATCATCATAATATTTGACACTTACATATATTTTTCCATAATTTTATCTTATAGGGTTCAATCTAGAAAATTGGGGTAGCCTTCCTACGTATAGTTGCTCCTGCTCTGTGGTTTCACTAAATATGATCGTAGTGGTTTATTTTTAATTTTATCTTGGGCTGAGGAAACGATCTTTGAATTAAATTTCTAAGTTCACATGCTAGCATCCAAAATTTGTTGTAAGCTCGTGTTAACGACCGAATTTGGTAAGCAAATTCCCGAGTTTGAAGCAATGATTGAAGCGGAATCGGAGGAGAAGTGCGATCTGCGGAAACAGTGGCCGCATCGGCTAAGTCTGAATCGGCTATGGAGCCAGTCGGCTGAGTCCGAGTCGGACCAGGACAGCCGATAGCCGATTCCAATTGAAGACCAAAGGTGGAGCCAATCCCAGAAGAAAAGCTTAGAGATAATTATTGGATTTGGTTTCCAGAGGACGTTAAAGATATTGCCATCTATGGATAAGGTCCTATAACGGCAATTGTATCTGTAAAATAGGATATTTTGTAAAGATTCCTTTTGTAACACGGCATGGGACCCTGTCCTGGGATATTGTCGTACTGTAAATAGTAGATAAGATAGAAACCATGATCTACACGGATGTTGTTGTAACTGGGTATAAATAGGACCCGAGGGATTGTTGTAATCAATAGAACACACATCAATACAACTTTGGCGCATCGCCACCCTTTTTGTTTTTACTTTCTCGACGAGTTTTTGTCGCGTTCTCGGGCTGCATTGAGTTTCGATCTCCAGACAAGGTAACTTCTTGTTATAAGTGGTTTGTGTTATTGAGGTCAGTGCTTCCATCATCATGATACTCTGATCTTGATGTTATAAACTGCTCAATCTATCATGTGCGACATATAATCTAGATCATTGTCTAGATCTATCTCCCGATCGGCTAATATCTCCATCAAGGTAGCAACTGATAGAAATAGATATATGGGTTGATTTAGGTTATATAGCGTATCTACCATCTCGAGGAGTTCTCATTAGCCTAAATAGATCTTGTGCTTCTTTTTGTACTTAATGCTGCATCAAATCGACCTATTAAGTTGATCTTAGAATCATATAGATCTATTTGGCTTAATGACTATTATTAGAGATAGCACTAGGGTTTCAGCCGGTCTAACCTGTTTTAATCATCTTTTATGTATTATTGCTATTAGATGTATTAAAACTGCCTTTTATAGTAAGATATTAATCTATTTAAATATACTAAGCCCGGTATCGATCTGTTAGTTCACATTAACACCCAATTGATCTTGGTTTAGTGTATTTAGTTCAGATTAATAACTTCATATAAAATATGTCGTAGTATTAGCCGATTTACATTAGATCTACGACATCGGCTAAGCTATAAATATACGTAATTAGTGTTCTGCTGTGTTTTTAGATATAAGTGATTTATATTGTCTCGGTATACTACCGATCTATCCCAATCTCTTAGTCTAAATGCACTTTGGAATGATAATTATATATTATGAATATCTTTAGCCGATTGAGTAGGATCTAATTTTAACTTAATCGTCTATTCTGTGTTTCTTGTTGGTTGCAGGATCAAACGAACTGGCACGCTCATGCAATTACCAAAGGCGACCAATTTTGGACCTGCACTGGAGTTAAATAGACCACCCAGGCTAGCGCGTGGGAAAAATTCTCATCAACATGCTTTTGGCATGCCTGGTGGGACGATTGCCACCTCCAAATCCAGTACAATGGTGAACATCAAGACCTCGGAGCTGGACCAAGAGAACATCATTCCCGTCACAATGGACAATTTGTCGGCTGAGCAACAGGCCGACTATCAACAGATGGTTGTATGATTGCAGTCTCACTACTTGCAATCCTTCACCCAGACCAGATCTGGGGCAATCGTTCAAAAGTACAAGTTTGAGATCCTTCAAGACTTTGACTCTAGAGCCCCTCCTAGCAAGGAAAAGGGGAAACAAAAGGTCGAAGACATCAAACAGGAGCACGATGACTCAAGGCTGCACACGCTCCGGGATCGGATCGACTCGGCTGTCCACCACGCGCTTGTCAACCAGTTAGGGATACTGGTCAATACATTAAACAACATGATCAGCACAGTGGTTGACTCATGAATAGCCGAGCAACTGCCAAGGGGGCCGACCTATTTCCCTGACGGCCGATTCTCACCTTACAGGACTCTGTCAATGCAAGGGCTGCCAATCCCTCCATTGGGACAGCCAACTCCTCCAAGGGGAGCCCCTATCCAGTCGAATGTACAATCATCGACTGCAAAACCAACGCCCAAGCTCTTAACTAGACAACAGCCCTTGCATCAGGGCCACGGGGCCCCAGTACTTCCCCAAGAATAGGTGGAAAGCATGTTCAGCGCCGATCGACAGCTTCTCTTACACAAAGTACCGATCGGCAACTACACGCCGGACTTACCTCACAACTCCTCCAGCAGTGTTCGGCCTCCCCCTGAACAGCAGCCTCTGTTCATACCACAGCCGCCTCTCGCCATGAATCAAGTCCAGCATCAGTACCCAGGAGGCAACTACGAGCAGTACTACCAACCTCATTCCCCACAGACACGGTATCGGTAGCCTCCCATACAATATGAGCAGTACGAGCCGATAGGTAGCTGCAAGCTCAAGAAAACAAGCCTTGGGCCGATTTGATCGCATATGTCATGCGTGATCAATTAGGCCTTAAGCCGAAGGACTCCGGCAATATGTACCAGTACCTGTATCCAGAATATTTTGAGAGGGTGCCCCTGCCAAACCGGTACAAGGTGCCCAATTTTTCGAAATTCTCTGGGCAGGACAACGTCTCAACCTATGAACATGTCAGCCAATTTCTGGCTCAGTGTGGAGAAGCATCGGCTATGGACGCGCTCAGAGTACGATTGTTCCCACTGTTTCTTTTATGATCGGCCTTCACATGGGTTTCGTCGTTGCCTTACAACTCGGTTCAGAGTTGGGCCGATCTCGAGAAGTAGTTTCACAGTTACTTCTACTCCGGCATGCACGAGATGAAGCTGTCGGACCTGACTAGCATTAGATGGAAGCATGAGGAATCGGTTCAGGACTACATCTAGTGCTTCAGGGATATGAGGAACCGATGTTATAGCATGGTGCTATCAAACTCGCAACTAGCCGATTTAGTCTTCCATGGCCTCTTGGCCCCCATCAGGGAAAGACTTTCGGCTCAAGACTTCGAGTGCTTATCTCACTTGGCCCAGAAGGTGACGGCTCATGAGCAACGTTTTCAAGAATCCAAGAAGGCCTTCAAGAAAGATAGCCATGTCGCTTACGCATCGGACTCCGACTCAAGTGATAGCGATGCAGAGGTGGCCGCAGCCGAGTGGACCAGGAACAAGAAGGCAATAACGTGTCAGTTGCTGAAAAAATCGGCTAAGGAGGAAAGATACGACTTCGACATCACTAAAGCCGATAGGATCTTCGATCTGTTGTTGCGGGAGAAACAAATACAACTTTCGGCCAACCACGTCATCCCATCAGCCGAGGAGCTCAAGAGAAAGAAATATTGTAAGTGGCACAACACCACCTCCCACGGCACCAACGACTGCAAAGTTTTACGTCAGCAAATTTAGTCGGCCATAGAAGCGGGGAAGATCAAGTTTGAAGAATCGGCTAAGCCGATGAAGGTCGACGGTAACCCCTTCCCTGTTAATGTAGTCCATGCCGGCCCAAGGCGAGCTAATCGGCAGTACAGAATAGCGCACAGCCTAGTCGAGGCCCAACAGGGGAACGCGACCGACAAGGACCGCCAAGAACAATCCAAGAGGCCGGCTGGAGCCGACCCGGCACCCATCAATATGGTCCAACCGATGGTCCATCGGCAAATCGTCGGCCCAGGCAGGCATGAATAGCCAACTCAGGTTTCAACTCAGGCTTCAAGAGGAGGAGGAATCCCGGCGCGGCAAACCTTATCAAAGAACCACTGATCGGCTGGGAACGACCTACATCCGTCGCCTTGACGGTTGCAACCCCCATTGGCAGTGCGAGTTCTTTAGGTTCTGCTAGGAGCAAGGGATGCGGCTGCCCACCTTGGAAAACTACCTAGCTTGCAGTGAATTTAGGGAAGACGAGCTCAGGCAAGAGCCGATTGCGAACCCAGCCGATTCATCCCTCGAGCCGTTCAGCTCAACCAGCGAAAAATCTGCGTCCACGAACGGCTCGGCCCAATTCACCAGGACTTCTTCCAGGGCTAGGATGAAGAAGAGGACGAAGAAGAGCAGGTCACCAATCCTCGATGGTGCCCTTTCGACATTTTCACAAAAACACAAAAGTGGAAGTTGCAACGGCTGAAGAGCGAGGGTCGGCTGAAAGAAGTTCAGGCCGAGATCGACTACCGGCTGAGGAAGAAAAAGAACAAAACCATCCAAGAAGACAATGGCGCGTGAAAAAAGATGATGCCTTAGCTGATGAGAGTCCAGCCGACCAGGCCAAAAGGGCGGCAAAAGGCAAAGGAATAGCTTTTGCATCGGTCAACATGGTGTTTATATTACCAGCCGAATTTGAGGCTGTTGAAGCCGATGCAGACAGCATCAAAGAAACCTTGGCCAAGCTAGTGTTGTCCCCAGAACAGGCCATACTTGAAAAAACCCGACGGGACTGAGAATCGGCACTTGAAGTCCCTGTATGTCAAAGGGTTTGTGAATGGCAAACTGATGTCAAAAATGCTAGTCGATGGGGTGCCACTGTCAATCTCATGCCTTACGCTACCTTCAGGAAGCTGGGCAAAGGGGCTGATGACCTGATCAAGACTAACATGGTGCTCAAGGACTTCGGTGGGAATCTATCGGAGGCCAAGGGAGTTTTGAACGTCGAGCTGACCGTCGGCAGCAAGACCGTGCCCACAACTTCTTTCGTCAAAGACGGGAAGGGATCATACAGCTTGCTGCTCGGAAGGGATTGGATCCACGACAACTGCTGCATCCCTTCTAATATGCATCAAAGCTTAATCCGTGGCAAGGCGACAAGATAGAGATCGTGCCCCCACGTGTCGATCCAACGTAGCTACCACCGACTTAACTTTATGGGAAGTCGACGGCATTGACCGCCGTCGGCAAAGTTTGGCAGCCGATTTTCTAAAGGTGTCCAATTCGATATACATCCAATTAGAGACAAAGAGCTTCAACTATTACTTTGATGGCGTCGTGGAGGGATCGACAATACAACCAGCCTCCCATGAGGTTTAAAGCCGATATGTATGATGCGATTAAGGTCGGAATCACTCGGCTGTATGATGCCTGTTTCATTCGGCCCTGTCGATATGCAGAGTGGGTTTCAAATATAGTTCTAGTAATAAAGAAAAATGGCAAACTTAGGGTGTGTATTGATTTCAGAGATTTAAATAAGGCAACCTGATGAGGACATCAATACTACCGATACATCCACGCCTCCACACGTACAACTTCATGGCCCAATAACCCGCGCTCATGCACGTCAACTCAACCATCAGGTGAGTTCATTCTTAAGTTTATGTTCCTCTTCTTTATACCCTGGAGGCGCGTGCACTTTTGTTTTACTCAGGAACGATGGAGAGGATCCAACGGGAAGAGGATTCGTGCGGGGTGGATTCGGACTGCAGCACAGTGCCAAGTTCTAACGGCCGCCATGACTTCATGCAAACTCCGATTTGGGCATGCAAGTACATGATGGAAAGGTTATCATGTCTACTTTCAAATGGATCCAGCCCCATGTCAATATCTGTCCTAGAGCAGCCGCAATTGTCCTTTTTCTACTGAGTGTTTTTTGTCTTTGGTGCTGCGTCACCTCTTTTGGCTCAATGGGCCGTGTATCAAGTTGGGCCCGTTACGGGCACGTCCTAGGGTTTAGCACGACCCCGGCACCCCTGTGGTCGTCTCTCCCCTCTTCTTAAACCTTCAGCCGCCACCGAGAAAGGTGGGTTTTGTTGATTAGAGTTAGCCTTTTGCTACTTGCACACAGCGCACGTGTCGGCTAGGCCGTGCATCCTTTGTCTTCGGAACCCCACCATATCGTGTATTCAGATTGAATCTTTCATCTTAATATATAGCAATTTCAGTGCTTGTTTTACTTGTTCTTGCTCGTTCTTCGATTGCTTGCAGGACGAGTGCCCTAGTGGCTGGGTTGTCGGGCACCGCAAGATCGCGTCAACCATCGGAGACAGTGTATCGGTTGTTAAGGCGCAATCGTCCTTGGACGGTTGTAGTCGGGCCGTGAACATCACCTTTGTTCCCCAATCGAGTTATCCTCCACCTCTCATCAAAAGATCGGGACTAAACCCTAGCGGGATCACATCAGTTGGTATCAGAGCGTGGTTGATCGGTGAGAGACTATCTATCTTTCGTAGTTTAATTTTTTTCCCTATAGTCTAGAAAAGAAAACCAAAAAAAGTATAGTAGAATAGTTCTCCGTAATCCTAAAAACCCTTTGAGCCTTTTGTTTTACTAGTACTGCTTAGTTAGGGCTTTTTGAGTATTCGATTGCATGGTTGTGTCGATGTGCTGGTCTTAGTATTTAGGCGATTAGAGTTTCGAGTTCTTGCCACCACACATCGCCACCTTCACCATCGCCGCCATCACCTTTGTTTTAGCCGTCATCACCACCAGCGCTGCCACCCACCAATTACTTTCCTTCCATAGTTTGATCTGTTTCCATCTGTAATCTATCTTGCCTTTGATCCAGCCATCCCAAGAAAGGAAATAGAGCCCTGATTCGAGTTGCCTGCCTTAAAACAGTGATATCTTTCTCATACGGGCTCGAAATTAGGCAAATAAGATATCCACGGACATCCACAGAAAAAGTTACATCCAAAAAGTTACACTTTGCCGGGTTCGGCAATTTCAAAATCGCCAAATTCCGCTTGCAAAATTCTGTTTTCGTGCCGAGAAGCTTCGGAACCCCTTTCGGTAAAACTTTGAAAAATTCCACGTGCCTCATATTTTGTCCGTTTGAGCTAATAATTTTTGTGGTTGGTTCTAGTGTGCCCCTGGTTGTGCAAAAAATATCAAATAAATAAATAAAATCAAAAAAAGTCGCATCTCTCTCCTCGGCACTAGAGAGAGAATAGCAAAAGAGAGAACAACAAAAAAAAGAAAAAAAAGAGAGCAAAAAAAGAAAGAAAGGGGCCGACTCGTGAGAACCTTCCTTCCACCTAGTCCCCTTTGTCTCCACCTTCCTGTGATCGTGTCCTTTGGGTTTGTATCTTGTGGCGTCTTTTGTGGTTAGGCTCGCGTCTCTATTTCGTCTAGCCTAGGACCAAGCACGGATCGACCTTGAGCGTTTACTCAATTTGCTTTGACTAACGTGGTTGCTAGTACTTCCCGTGCATTACTTTCAGCCCTCCTACAGCTGCACACATATGACTACAGCTTGACAACAGGCCTTGTTGCTACGGCACCGATACACCTCGTTCCACGGTTGGTTGTCGGTTGTCGTCACGCCTCCTGTGAGCATGGTAAGAACTGGTAAGGGCTTGTGAGATAAGCTGAGAGCGAGCGCCTTTCAGTAGCCACACCCCAATAGTTGTAGGGATTAATTCTTGTCAATTGTTTTCATTGTTGTTTTGTTATATTAACCATGGCAGGCTCGGAGGAAGAAGAAGGTGCATCCCATTCTCCACGCACCAGACGCATCATACAACATTTTGCAAGGGAAGTGAAGCGGCACACAGAAGGACTTGATGCAGATCTGGAGGTGATGAATGACAAGATCGGGCAACTGGAGGCCACACAGATCGATGCCACAACCAGGCTCGCCGGGTTGGAGGCATCGGTTGCGTATTGACACCAGCCTTGCTACACTTGTGAGGCATTTTGATAACCTCAATGCTCGGGGCCATGATCAGCGTGATGAAGATGACGTTGATGGTGAGTACGGTGAGGACAACTTTGATGGTGACTATACCGCCAACACTGAACATGATGACCGCAACGCTCGTGACCGCCGTCGGCTACGTAACAACCGTAGAGGCATGGGAGAACACCGCCGACGAGAGGTACGCAATAATGAAGATGCTTTTTCTAAAGTCAAATTTAAGATACCTCCTTTTGATGGAAAATATGACCCTGATGCATACATTACATGGGAAATTGCTGTTGATCAAAAATTTTCATTCCATGAATTCCCTGAGAACTCTAGAGTTAGAGCTGCTACTAGTGAGTTCATTGCTTTCGCCTCTGTGTGGTGGATAGAACATGACAAGAAAAATCCTAACAACATGCCACAGACTTGGGATGCTTTGAAACGGGTCATGCGGGCTAGATTTGTTCCTTCTTACTATGCATGTGATTTGTTAAATAAATTGCAACAATTGAGGCGGTGCTAAAAGTGTAGAGGAATATTATCGGGAATTACAAATGGGCATGCTTCGCTGTAATTTAGACGAGTCGAGGATGCTTTCTATGGCTAGATTTTGGGTGGTCTAAACCGTGATATCTATGACATTGTGGACTACAAAGATTACACTAATATGACTCGATTGTTTCATCTTGCTTGCAAAGCGAAAGGGAAGTGCGGGGACGACGTGCTAGTGCCAAGACTAATTTTTCGCGGAAAATCGACATCATGGCTGCCACGCATGACTTCTACTCCTTTGCCATCTTCCACACCCCGGCGGTCGACACCTTCTCCATCCAGCGACAAGCCACGTGCTCCAGTGTTAGTGCACCGACTAAGACAGCCCGGCGCCCACCGCGAGTGCTTCTTCATTGCATCCACTAGGAGAACAAGAGATGTTCAATGTCACCGTTGCAAGGGCTATGGGCATGTCCGGCGTGATTGCCCCAGCAAGCGTGTTTTTGGTAGTCAAAGATGATGGTGAGTATTCCTCGGCTAGTGATTTCGGTGAAGATACACTTGCTTTGCTTGCAGCTGACCATGCGAGATAAAGATGAGGGACCGAGAAGAATATATTGGTGCTGATGCTGCGAAACGCTACGATAGCCTCATTGTGCGGCGTGTGCTCAGCACACAAATGGAGAAGGCCGAGCAAAATCAGCGGCACACTTTGTTTCAAAACAAAGTGCGCCATTAAAGAGCGTTCTTGCCGCTTGATCATCGATGGAGGAAGCTGCAACAACTTGGCTAGCAGCGAAATGGTGGAGAAGCTTGCACTCAGCACCAAACCGCATCCCCACCTGTATCACATTCAATTGCTAAACAACAGTGGTAAGGCAAAGGTAACCAAGCTGGTGCACATTAATTTTGCAATTGGAACATATCGTGATGTTGTTGAGTGTGATGTTGTACCTATGCAAGCTTGTCATATTCTGTTAGGTAGGCCATGGCAATTTGATATGGATTCGATGCATCATGGTAGATCAAATCAGTATTCTTTTATGTACCATGATAAGAAATTTGTGTTGCATCCCATGACCCTGAAGCTGTTTTTGAGGATGATGTTGCTAGAGCTAAGAAAGAGAAGAATCGGGTCCATGCTATAAGTGAAAATCAGCTTGTAGCCAAAGAACATGTGCAACATAACAAGAGAGATTCTAAATCGACAATAAAAACATTATTCAATTGAAAGGTTCTTGCATGCTTGCTTTAAATCGATGTAGCCAATTTGGATACAAGCTGACATTTACTATGCTTTTGTACGCAAGGATGCTTTGTTTTCCTTTGAGGATGTACCTGTTTCTTTTCCACCTGCGGTCACTAATCTTTTGCAAGAGTATGAGGATGTTTTTCCCTAGGATGTACCACCGGGGCTGCCAACTGTGCGTGGAATTGAGCATCAAATCGATCTGATTCCGGGGGCTTCACTACCCAACCACGCGCCATACAGAACCAACCCTGACGAGACCAAGGAGATTCAGCATCAAGTTCAGGAGTTGCTTGATAAAGGGTACGTACGAGTCTCTTAGTCCATGTGCTGTGCCGGTGATTTTGGTGCCTAAGAAAGATGGATCTTGGCGTATGTGTGTTAATTGTAGAGCTATTAATAACATTATCATTAGATATCGTCATCCAATTACTAGGTTAGACGATATGCTTGATGAATTGAGTGGCTCTACTGTCTTCTCTAAAGTTGATTTGCGTAGTGGATACCCCCAGATTCGTATGAAGTTGGGAGATGAGTGGAAAACAACTTTCAAAACTAAGTTTGGATTATATGAGTGGTTAGTGATGCCTTTTGGTTTAACTAATGCACCTAGCACTTTCATGAGGTTGATGAATGAGGTTTTGCGTGCTTTCATTGGCAAATTTGTGGTGGTATACTTTGATGATATTCTTATTTATAGCAAATCTTTAGAGGAACACCTTGATCATTTACGTGCTATTTTTAATGCTTTGCACGATGCACGTTTGTTTGGTAACCTTGCGAAGTGCAGTTTTTGCACCGATCGCGTATCGTTTCTTGGCTATGTTGTTACTCCGCAGGGAATTGAGGTTGATCAAGCCAAGGTCAAGGCAATTCAGAGTTGGCCGCCTCCTAAAACGGTCACACAGGTTCGAAGCTTTTTAGGACTTGCAGGATTCTATCGGCGCTTCGTGCGGGATTTCAGCACCATTGCCGCATCGCTGAATGAGCATACAAAGAAGGGAGCACCTTTCACGTGGGGCACTGCACAAGTGAATGCCTTCAACATGTTAAAAGATAAGTTGACACATGCACCTCTCCTCCAACTTCCAGATTTTAATAAGACTTTTGAACTCGAATGTGATGCTAGAAGGATTGGATTGTGTGGTGGGTTTTGCTACAAGAGGGAAAACCCGTTGCATATTTTAGTGAAAAATTGAGTGGGCATGTTCTGAATTATTCTACTTATGATAAAGAATTGTATGCTCTTGTGAGAACTCTGGAAACATGGCAACATTATTTATGGCCCAAGGAATTTGTCATACATTCTGATCATGAATCTTTAAAACATATTCGTAGTCAAGGCAAACTGAATCGTAGGCATGCTAAATGGGTTGAATTTATTGAGTCTTTTCCTTATGTCATTAAACACAAGAAGGGAAAGGAGAATATCATTGCTGATGCTTTGTCTAGGAGATATACTTTGTTGACACAACTTGACTACAAAATCTTTGGCCTAGAAACAATCAAAGCCTAATATATGAATGATGATGATTTTAAAGACGTGTTGTTGCACTATAAGGATGGAAGCACATGGAACAGATTTGTCTTCAATGATGGGTTTATTTTTAGAGCTAACAAGCTATGCATTCCAGCTAGCTCTGTTCGTTTGTTGTTGCTGCAGGAAGCACATGGTGGTGGGTTGATGGGGCACTTTGGTGCCAAGAAGACGGAGGACATCCTTGCTAGCCATTTCTTTTGGCCAAGGATGAGAAGAGACGTGGAGAGATTTGTGGCTCGCTGCACGACATATCAAAAGGATAAGTCACGCTTAAATCCCCATGGTTTGTGTATGCCTCTACCTGTTCCTACGGTTCCTTGGCGAGATAGCATTTTTGTGGTTGTGGATAGGTTTTCTAAAATGGCACATTACATACCATGTCATAAAACTGATGATGCTACTCATATTGCTGACTTGTTCTTTCGGGAGGTTGTTCGCTTGCATGGTGTGCCAAACACCATTGTTTCAGACCGTGACATTAAATTTCTTAGCCATTTTTGGAGAACTTTGTGGGCTAAATTGGGGACTAAGCTTTTGTTTTCTACTACTTGTCATCCCCAAACTGATGGGCAAACTGAAGTTGTGAATAGGACTTTGTCTACTATGTTAAGGGCTGTTTTAAAGACAAATATTAAAATGTGGCAAGAATGTTTGCCTCATATTGAATTTGCATACAATCGTTTGTTGCATTCCACTACAAAGATGTGCCCTTTTGAGATTGTTTATGAATTTTTGCCTCGTGCTCCTATTGATTTAATGCCTTTGCCATCTTTTGAAAAACTGAATTTTGATGCTAAACAACGTGCTAAGTTGATGTTAAAACTCCATAAAACAACTAAAGAAAACATAGAGCGCATGAATGCTAACTATAAGCTTGCTGGTGACAAAGGTAGACGTCAATTGAAATTTGAACCTGGTGATTTGGTTTGGTTACATTTGCGAAAGGAATGGTTTCCTGATTTGCGAAAGTCTAAGTTAATGCCTAGAGCTGATTGACCTTTTAAAGTGCTTGAAAAAATTAATGAAAATGCATACAAGCTTGATCTCCCTGCAGATTTTGGGGTTAGTCCCACTTTTAACGTTGTAGATTTAAAGCCATATTTGGGAGACGAAGATGAGCTTGAGTCGAGGACGACTCCAATGCAAGAAGGGGAGGATGATGAGGACATCAATACTACCGATACATCCACGCCTCCACACGTACAACTTCATGGCCCAACAACCCGCGCTCGTGCACATCAACTCAACCATCAGGTGAGTTCATTCTTAAGTTTATGTTCCTCTTCTTTATACCCTGGAGGCACGTGCACTTTTGTTTTACTCAGGAACGATGGAGAGGATCCAACGGGAAGAGGATTCGCGCGGGGTGGATTTGGACTGCAGCACAGTGCCAAGTTCTAACGGCCGCCACGACTTCATGCAAACTCCGATTTGGGCGTGCAAGTACTTGATGGAAAGGTTATCAAGTCTACTTTCAAATGGATCCAGCCCCATGTCAATATCTGTCCTGGAGCGGCCGCAATTGTCCTTTTTCTACCGAGTGTTTTTTGTCTTTGGTGCTGCGTCACCTCTTTTGGCCCAATGGGCCGTGTATCAAGTTGGGCCCGTTAGGGGCGCGTCCTAGGGTTTAGCACGACCCCGGCACCACTGTGGTTGTCTCTCCCCTCTTCCTAAACCTTCAGCCGCCACCAAGAAGGGTGGGTTTTGTTGATTAGAGTTAGCCTTTTGCTACCTGCATACAGCGCGCGTGTCGGCTAGACCGTCCGTCTGTTTGTCTTCGGAACCCCACCATATCGTGTATTTAGATTGAATCTTTCATCCTAATGTATAGCAATTTCAGTGCTTGTTTTACTTGTTCTTGCTTGTTCTTCGATTGCTTGCAGGACGAGTGCCCTAGTGGCTGGGTTGTCGCGCACCGCAAGATCGCGTCAACCATCGGAGATGGTGTATCGGTTGCTAAGGCGCATCGTCCTTGGACGGTTGTAGTCGGGCCGTGAATGTCACCTCTGTTCCCCAATCGAGTTATCCTCCACCTCTCATCGAAAGATCGGGACTAAACCCTAGCAGGATCACATCACAACCCCTAAGGACGAGTACCCTATACCTATAGCCGACTTGCTGTTAGATGCAGCCTCCGGCCACCAAATCATAAGTTTTATGGACAGCAATGCTGGTTATAATCAGATCTTTATGGCCGAGGAGGATATTCACAGGTCAACTTTTAGGTGCCTAGGAGAAATCGGCTTATACGAATGGGTTGTAATCACATTTGGGATGAAAAATGCTGGAGCTACATATCAGAGGGCCATGAATTACATTTTTCATGACCTAATCAGCTTTCGGGTGGAAATCTATATCTATAATGTCGTCGTCAAATCCAAGGAAGTGGAAGACCACATAACCGATTGAAAGAAGGTCTTAGAGAGGACGAGGCAATATGGCCTGAAGATGAATCCCACAAAGTGTGCATTTTGCGTATCGACTGACCAGTTCCTGGGTTTTCTTGTTCACGAAAGGGGGATCGAGGTGACACAGAGAAGCATCAACACTATCAAAACTATTCAGCCTCTGCAGGACAAGAAGCAGTTGCAATCTTTGATCGGCAAAATCAACTTTATCAGGTGATCCATAGCCAATTTATCCGAGAAGATGGAGCCGTTTACACCTCTACTACGGCTAAAAGTCAATCAAGCATTCACTTGGGGGGAAGAGCAGCAAAGGGCTTTGGACAACATCAAGGATTATCTGAGCTCTCCTCCAGTGTTGATTCCTCCACAAAAGGGAGTACCGTCCAAGCTATATATATCAGCCGATGAAAAGTCTGTCGGCTTAGTTTTGATTCGGGAGGTCGAAGGAAAGAAGAAGGCAATTTTCTATCTCAGGACGACTTCGGATGCGAGAAACAAGGTACTCTCCTCTAGAGAAGTTGTGCTTATGCCTATATTTTTCATGTACAAAGTTAAGGCATTATTTGTTATCCAATGAATGCACCATAGTTTGCAAAGCCGACGTAGTAAAATATATGCTATCGGCTCCAGTTCTGAAAGGGCGAGTTGGGAAGTGGACATTTGCCTTAACAGAGTTCGATTTGAGGTATCAAGCACCCAAGGCAGTGAAAGGGCAAGCCATAGCCGATTTTATCATGGAACATAGAGATGACTCAATCAGCTCAGTTGATATCATGCCTTGGACGTTAACTTTCGATGGATCGGTTTGCACAAATGGATGCGGCATCGGCTTGGTGATAATTTCTCCTAGGGGGGCAAGCTTCGAGTTTGCTTTTTCCATTACGCCTCACGACACAAACAATCAAGCCGAATATGTAGCCGTTCTTAAAGGTTTGCAACTGCTGAAGGAAGTTGAAGCCGACGCCATCGAAATAAGGGGCGATTCACTATTGGTCATCAGCCAATTATCAGGAGAATATGAATTCAAGAATGACACGCTGATGGTCTACTATCAAAAATGCCGAGAGTTGATGAACAGTTTTCGGCTAGTAACATTAAAGCACATCCCTAGAGAGCAGAATTCAGAAGCAAATGATCTGGCTCAAGGGGCATCGGGCTACAAGCCGATGATAAAAGGAGTTGAAGTGGAGATTGCAGTCATTTCTGTCGACGACTGGAGGCATGACGTCTACAATTATTTACAGAACCCTTCTCATTCAGCTTCAAGGAAATTGCGCTACAAGGCTTTACAATATATTTTGCTCGATGATGACTTATACTATCAGATGATTGATGGCGTGCTGCTCAAGTGCCTAAGTACCGATCAAGCTGAGGTTGTGATAGGAGAGGTGCACGAGGGAATTTGTGGCACTCATCAATCGACTCATAAGATGAAGTGGTTGCTTCGGAGAGCAGGGTACTTTCGGCACACTATGCTGGAAGATTGCTTCAAGTACTATAAAGGCTGTCAGGATAGTCAGAATTTTGGTTCTATCCAAAGGGCACCAGCATCGGCTATGAACCCTATCATCAAGCCTTGGCTATTCAGAGGTTGGGGAATCGACATGATCGGCCAGATCAATCCACCCTCAAGCAAAGGGCAAGAGTTTATATTGGTGGCAACCGATTATTTTACCAAGTGGGTGAAGTTATTCATTTGAAAAAGGTCGATTCCAGGGATGCAATAGAGTTTGTTAAGGAAGATATCATATACAGATTTGGCGTCCCTCGGACTATCACGACGGACCAAGGATCTATCTTTTTCTCTGACGAGTTTGTTCAATTTGCCGACGGCATGGGGATTAAGCTGTTAAATTCTTCACCATATTATGCTCAGGCTAATGGACAAGCCGAGGCTTCAAATAGAAGTTTAATCAAGCTAATAAAGAGAAAGATCGCTAAGTACCAAAAACAATGGCATAGCCGATTGGCCGAATCACTATGGGCTTATCGGATGGCCTGTCACGGATCAATCCAGGTGCCTCTATACAAGCTGGTCTATGGACACGAAGTAGTTTTACCATGGAAGAATAGCATCAGCTCAAGAAGGATTCAGCTGCAGGACGAATTGATAGCCGATGACTATTATAATTTGATGGCAGATGTGTTCGAAGACCTAGTTTTGTCAAGGATGTGTGCCTTAGAAAAAGTGATGAAAGATAAAGAACGAGTGGCTCATCATTACAACAAGAAGGTTGTGCCTAAGTCTTTTGAGGAAGGCGAGCTCGTTTGGAAACTGATATTGCCGATCGGTTCAAGGGATAGCAAATTCGACAAGTGGTCACCTAACTAGGAAGGGCCTTTCAAGATCCACAAATGCGTCTCTAAGGGAGCCTACATGTTGGAAGGATTGGACGGAGAAGTGTTTGGAAGGGATCTTAACGACAAATATTTAAAGAAATACTACCCAAGTGTTTGGATCAATTCATGATTCGGCTAAGTCCTTGCCAATCCAAGCTAGCCGATGTGTTGTGAAATCATATACATCGCCTTTAGAATATTTTACCTCCACGTTTCTTTCCCTTTGATTCCTCAAATCGGCTGCGATTAGCCGACAGGTGTTGGATGGTTTTGACTTATAATTTTATCAATGCTAGAGGCAACATTGAGAAAATTAGGGGGGCATATATCATACAAAATCGGAAATCAGAACTAAAGGACTTCAAAATTTTTTAAGGCATTCAAGATATGGAGACTGAGTGAGTCGGCAACAAACATATGATCAATATTTAAAGTACAGTGGGCCGATTGCAAGAGTTATGTATACAAGTTGACATTAATAGTTCTGAAGACTAAAGTCCTATTGCATGTCGAGGAATTTCTGGATAGCCAACATTGCTTTGTACTTGATGGTATTGACTTGATCGACTGTTGCAAGGACCTCTTCCTCGATGTTGCCGACTTGTTTAAATCTCCCAAGTGCTTGAGGGTGGAAGTCACCTTAACTTTCTGTTCTTCGGTGGCCTTAGGGAGATCGGCTAGCACCTGCTTCTCTTCGGTGATTTTGGCCCTACATTGTTCCAGTTTCGCGAGCAAATTAGCTTCTTCTGCTTCAAGTTGGCTGATTTTTGCTTGTGTAGCCGATGGGCCGGCCGTCAGCTCATCCAACTTAGCCTTTTCGGCCACCAAGTTCTTCACGGTAGCATTAGTTGTGTCCGCCATGTCGACTTGGGCTTGTCTGTTAGCCATGCTTTGCATGGCCCGCTCCAACTTGAAGCGGTGAAGATCGATGTACGCAGCTTGGGAGAGTGTCTCAGCCAGATCTTCAGGAAGCCGAATTGAATATCATTGAAATGCGCTCAGATCGGCCCGCATTCCATGACCAATTGGTCTACGTTGATGTCCAGCCAACGGTTGATTTCTAAGAGTTTCTCTCTAAGGTCGTCGGCTATAGCGGCCTGATCCTGGCTGGTGGTTTCTTCTTCGCTGATGAACTCCTTGATATCAAATGGGACTAGATCGGCTAGAGTCTGCAAACAAGTTTACAGTTGTCAGAATGGAGCATGACAGCCGATTCAAGCTCTTAAGAGGGGAATAAGGCTTACTCGAACAGCAGGAGCTGGCACAGGCACTTCTTCGGCATGGTGGCTGCCCGTAGCTGATGGAGTACTCTCACTGGACGCATGGGGGGCAGCCGACAGAGACCGAAGAGGCTACAAAAAAGGACAAGTGTCAGTACAAGTCGGCTAAAGAAAAAATAAGTGAAAAGAGAAGATGAGAATAGAAGCTACTGGTGAAGCCGGGCGAGGAGGCCGATTAGCTAGTCTGTTATACTGCAAGAAGAATTTGGTCAGGGTTTGAATGATTTGAAGATCAGATTCAAAAGAGAGAATACATACCGATTGCTTCGAAGGAGAAGGGACTGGTGGAGCTGGATCATCAATCGGCGGGCTGGTTGAGTTATGGCTTGAACTACTTGATTCTGCGGCCTCTTTGACAGCTTGAGAGATTTCCTCGTCCATGACTTATTTGTTGAGAGCTTCGTCGATGCTGGGATCGAGCGAAGGCATGCTGTCGGTCGGTGCAGCCGGCTTTGACTTCTTGTGCTTTTTCGTCGGTGCAGCCGATGGGCCTACGGCCGATGAGGCGGCTCTCTTCTTCCTCGTCACGTCTTGGCGAGTTTGGCCATGAAGCAAGGTCTTCATCTTCGGCGCGTTGAAGCCGATAGCCGATGGAGCGTAGCCGCCACGGTTCGAGATAAGGCCGAGGTGGTATTCAATTGTAATGCCCGAGTTGCTCACTGTCGGGGGTCGGAGTCTGTCATCTGTAAAAGAGTGGTTGATTAAGCATTAAGAGATGACGATAGCCGATTTTTTCAAGAAGAAATGTTTAAGGATGAAGATAAATACCAAAGGGATTTCGTCCGACAGGAGCGTGGTGAGGTACATGGAGACGCGTTGATGGAAGATGTGCTGCTTGATCTCCACCCACCACTTGTCGTAAACTACACTCCTTTTGTGAGCCAGTTCTATGATCCCGATGTTGCCAAGGGGTGGGGTCTCTATCTCCATCAGCCTGTTCATCATCAGTCTTGACTCGATCACCCCTCGGGTCTCAGTCTTGTCAGCATAGCAATAGCTGATTGGCAGCTGCCCTACTCCAAATTGCCTTCAAGCCGATGCAGGATAATAAAATTCATAAGTCTTCATCACGTTTCGGCCTTGGTGTATTCCAGTCGGCAGTATGGAAGGGGTGAGCGCTGTAGTGAAAATCTCTCTGCACTTGGGGTATTGATCTGAGTTTATTTCATCCAAGTTCAGTTCAACTGGTAATTCAAACTCCACTCGATCTTCATAGAAAAACCAAGTCCGATTGTTCTTCGCATGGCATCGTAAAAGGATATGAACCAATCGGCCAGGAGTTTGCTTGATTGTTCCAATCTGGCGTGAGTGGCTGCGGCCTCCCCGTAGGACAGACACCTCCTGGTGGTTATCTCGTCCCCCTCATCATTTTTGATCGGCTCCAAAAGAGGGAAGCGTGTGTCAGCTTGCCGTGGCCGACCAGCAATCTTTTGGGTTAGCAGCACGACCATAGCTGCAAGAACCACCAGGGGCCTCTAGTGCAAACTGATGTGTCGACGGCTATCTTTGCCGATGCCTGGTACAGTGTCTGATAAAGGTATCCTAGCAAGAATTTGCCCAAAGCAATTCTCTTCTTGTCGACCAGGGCTTTGGCTACTACTTGCCAGTTGGCTGTGGAACCGTAGCTTGATCCGCAGAACACAAACTTCTCCTGCCACATCATCAAGAAGGCGACGTGCTCTCTGGGAATAATTGGTCCAGTCCCCATGTTCATGCTAACATATCCGTTCCAGCCGTCGATTGCTTTGGTTTTAAACGAGAACTGGCCCTTGTTATCTAGCCGGTTGGGATTAGCCGAAGACATAATGTCCAATCCTGTTATCACAAAGACATCAGCTAGAGTTGGGGTCATTGGGCCTTGCTGGAAGAGGAAGGCATTAAGGGTGTTACTCCAGAAGTAGGTGGCAGCAGACACTAGTGGTTCATCTTTGGGCATGTCGGCTATAGATAAGGCTAGGCATTGAGCTATGCCTACTTCTTCCCAGTGGGTTTGTTTGCTGTCTACCATTCTTTTGTACCAAGTCGGCCAGGATTTGTCCGTTGAGGGCCAGGACTTGAAGGTACCGTTCCAGTGAACCAAACTAGGCCTTCTAACTCTATAAGGTACCCTGTTGGTTTCGGTAATGATAAACTCGGTTGGATCTGTGTTGCCGATGGGCCCTAGGTAATATCTTTGATCATTGAGTAAGCTTGGGATGACTATCTGATGGGCAAGGTGCTACAATCGGAAGAAAGGGGCCAAATCAAGATTCATAAAACCTAGAAGTCCGATTTATGGCTAAAGGCGGAAAAGGAAGAGATTCAGCCGATGGGGGCGTACCTCGGAGAACTCGGCGGGAGCAGAATCTGACAGAGCAGCGGGGCCGCCATTGCCACGATTGAGGTCACCGGAGAGGGGAGATCACTGCCGTGGAGTTGGGAAAGCCAAGGAAATGAACGGAGAGCTCGAAGCTGATTGCTGGCTAGGGCTTTGAGGATTGCGTTTGACGGCGTGAGTCTGTTTGGCACGGAAGGGCGTTACTTAAAGAGTTTTTGTAACGGACAAAATAGACTCGACCTTGGGTTGCACTAGGGATAAGATTGCACAAAATCCACAACATTATCAATATCGCGGACTTGGGGACATGTGTTAACGACCGAATTTGGTAAGCAAATCCCCGAGTTTGAAGCAATGATTGATGCGGAATCATAGGAGAAGCACGATCTGCGGAAACGAAGTCACATCGGCTAAGTCCGAATCGGCTACGGAGCCGGTCGGTGAGTCCGAGTCGAGACCAAGACGGCCGATAGCCGATTCCGATTGAAGACCGAAGGTGGAGTCAATCCTGGAAGAAAAGCTTAGAGATAATTATTGGATTTGGTTTCCAGAGGACGTTAAAGATATTGCCATCTATGGATAAGGTCCTATAACGGCAATTGTATCGTAAAATAGGATATTTTGTAAAGATTCCTTTTGTAACGCGCATGGGATCCCGTCCGGGATACTGTCATAGTGTAAAGAGTAGAGAAGATAGGAACCGTGATCTACACATTGAAGGGTTACGCGGAGGCTACGCTAGCCGAAAACAAAAACTTTTTACCACGCAAACTAGGAACACTTGCAAGTAAGGGCCGATAGATCGTTACCGATTTGAGTATGTAGCGGAAATAGCCAAGCGGGACTATCCGATCCGAACAAGGTAGCCGATTCCCGCAAGCCGACGCCAATACCCGGTGACGGCCGATTCGCCAATCAGCCGATTCGCGAGATGCCGCAGCCGACCCGAGTCGTCCAACCGTGTTCTCGCGCCTCGCTCCGATGCGCTCGACCGCAGCCTGACTCCTCCACGGCCCGATCAACGGGCGCAACGTAGCAGCGCCTCTACCGGTATCCGCACGTCCGGGGACGAACGTTGAACACCCGTGTGCTAGCACGCGATGCAAGGCTAGGGTTTGGCTCGAAAGTGGGGAGGGTTTCCGTGGAGATTGATCTCGGCGACTTCATTGCGGATTCGGTTTAAAGCGATCCAACGATGTGTCGCAGCTCTCCACCCATCGCCCTTTATATAGAGTTGGCCGATCGGGACTAGTGGCCGATCAGGACTCTATTTCAAATCGGATCCTATCCGAATCTCATAGAGTCGGCCGCCCATACGTCGTAAGACCATAGGACTCTATCCGATCGGATCCCTATCCGATCGAGCCGTATCCAAGTCCAACTCGAATATCTATTCTATCCCCTTAAGCGTGCGACCACAGTAGGTTCAGGTATACTCGGTTTTGGCTATAGTCTAACTTAGCCGATCATCGGCTCGAGTCCAACTCAGCCGACCCGTCAACACGGCGCCTAGCAGGCACATATTGACACCATAGTATACAAGAATAGTATCGGCTCGAACCTGTAATGTGTACACAAATCCCTTTGCCTCACGATACCAATTAAGCTATAGGCAAGATGTGTGCCATCCTTTCAATAGTTTAACCATTCACTCGAACTGTATTGGATTATCGTCGTTGATTGACTCCTCAATCAACTTAGCATGGCCATACATTTCCATAATCCATTACCTCGAGGGCCCGAGATATCTCTCCAAAGGAGGGGCAAATTCCATCTTGATCACTCACATCCCACTCCATGTTTCATAGCAAACCCAAAAACTACCTTTATAACTACCCGATTCTGAGAATAGCGTTTGGTAGTCCCAAAGTAGGCTACTACACATGTTGGAATCCATGGTGATCTCGAGGTCTAAGGACTTTGTACCAACACTACCCGAGACCAACTAATGGCACATTAATTCCGTAGTGTCTCATGGTAGGTCTATCCAACAATGTGTTCTCTAACACATATGTCCATGTTTATTGATTTGGTAACCCCATACCCATGATCTATGAGACATGATCATCAATCAATAGACATGCCGATCTTAGAATCATATTTGTTCCAATAATATGATATATGATCGATGATCATTTAGAAATAGATTCATACATATCGAGTCTCATAAATAAGTCACGTACTTATTGATCATTACAAGATGTCTATTTCATGAAACCGAATAACACTTTATTCATAAATACATAAACATTGACGTGATATCCAACATCTCCATGTTGCCTCTAGGGCATATCACTAACAATCTCCCACTTGCACTAGAGTAAATCATGTAAGTATCTAATACCCATTGCTCTTGTGTGCGCCTCATGCTTCGGCCGAGGGAGAGGTTTTGTCGGCGGATCGGCTATGTTGAGATCCGTGTGCACTTTGCATATCTTGACATCACCTCTGTCCACTATCTCGCGGATGAGATGATATCGCCGAAGTATGTGTTTGGACTTCGATGTGACCTTGGCTCCTTGGCTTGCGCAATGGCTCCACTATTATCACAATAGAGAGATATTGGACCAGTCGCACTAGTCATCACACCAAGCTCGAAACAAATTTCTTGATCCAAAATCCTCCTTTGCGGCTTCCGAAGCGCAATGTATTCGGGCCTCCGTTGTAGAATCGGCAACGGTATCCCGCTTGGAGCACTTCCACTGCGCCTCCGTTTAGGCGTAAGAAGAACCCAGATTGCGATCTATAATCATCCTTGTCTGTTTGGAAGATAGCATCGGTGTAACCACTTACAACGAGCTCTTCTTCACCTCCATAGACTAGGAACATATCCTTAGTTCTTCTCAAGTACTTAAGGAAATTCTTTACGACATCCGGTGACCTTCACCTGGATCGGCGACTGTATCTGCTCGTAGCACTCAAAGCGTACAAGACATGCAGGCGTGTACAAAGCATGGCATACATGATGGATCCAATTGTCGAAGCATATGGAACCATATCCATCTTATTCCGCTCATCATGTGTCCGAGGACACCGATTCTTGCTAAGATTAATGACATGTGACATGGGCAAGAAACCTTCATTGGAATCATGCATGTTGAACCTTTTCAACACCTTGTCGATGTATGTACTTTGGCTTAATCCAATTAGTCTCTTGGATCTATCTCTATAGATCCGAATGCTAATATATATGCTGCCTCCCTAAGTCTTTCATGGAAAAACTATTTTTCAATGAAGACTTGACGGACTCTAGCATAGGGATATCATTTCCAATCAACAATATGTCATCCACATGTAAGATTAGAAATACAATTGCGCTCCCACTGACCTTTTTGTAAACACAGGCCTCTTCTTCATTTTTGATGAAACCAAACCCTTTGATTACTTCATCAAAACGAATATTCCAACTCCGAGATGCTTGCTTCAATCCATAAATGGATTTCTATAGCTTGCATATCTTTCCGAGCGATTGTGGATCGACAAAACCCCGAGGTTGTATCATGTATACATCCTCGCTTAGGTTTCCATTTAGGAAAGCCGTTTTGACATCCATCTGCCATATCTCATAATTGAAATATGCAACAATCGCTAGGATAATCCGAATAGATTTAAGCATTGCGACGGGCAAGAAGGTTTCATCCTAATCAACTCCTTGAATCTATTTAAAACCTTTCGCCACCAATCACGCCTTATAGATGTGAACATTTCCATCCATATCGGCCTTTTCTTAAAAACACATTTGCACTCAACGGTTTTGACACCATCGGGTGGATCAACCAAGTTTCAAACTTTATTGTCGTACATGGATTCTATTTCGGATTTCATGGCTCCAAGCCACTTGTTGGAATCGGGTCCCAATCGCTTCCTCATAGGTCTTAGGTTCATCGTTGTCCAACAACAATATATCATGTTGTTCCGCACTGTGTACTGTCGGGTGCACGACGTGATCTTTCGGACCTCCGTGGGGCGGTGTATCTACAACGGTGGCGCAACACTTTGCTCCTCCCGTTGTGGTTCTCATATCGCTGAAACATTTTTTGGTGTTTCTTGAACTTCTTCAAGATGCACCCTGCTCCCACTAACCCTTCTCGAAAGAAACTCTTTCTCCAAGAAAACACCGTGTCGGGCGACAAACACTTTGCCTTGTTCCCGATTATAAAAGTAATATCCCTTAGTTTCCTTAGGATATCCCACAAAGAAGCACTTGTCGATTTGGGTGTGAGCTTGTCGGCCTATAAACGTTTTACATAAGCGCATCCCCAAATTTTGAGAAAAGACAAACTAGGGGCTGCACCGTCAATATCTCATATGGTGTCTTTTCAACGACTTAGATGGAACTCTATTTTGTGTGAGCGTAGTTGTTTCAAGAGCATATCCCCGGAAGGATAACGAAATAACACTTTGGCTCATCATCGACCGCACCATGTCCAACAAGGTGCGGTTTCTCCGTTCGGACACTCCGTTGCATTGTGGAGTTCTGGCGAAGTCAACGTGGAACAATTCCATAATCTTTCGATGATTACCAAACTCTTGGATCAAGTATTCTCCTCCACGATCCGATCGTAGAAACTTGATTGTTTTCTCTAAATGATTACGTACTTCATTCGGAATTCTTTGAACTTTTCAAAGGATTCGGACTTATGCCTCATTAAGTAGATATAACCATATCTACTAAAGTCATCGGTAAAGGTAATGAAGTACGATAACCACCTCTAGCCGTTGAGCTCATTGGTCCACATACATCGGTATGTACGAGTGCCAACAAGTCACTTGCTTTCTCACTATGTCCCGTGAAAGGTGCCTTTGTCATGTTACCAAGTAAACAAGACTCACATGTCTCAAATGATTCAAAATCAAAAGAGTGTAGCAATCCATCCTTATGGAGCTTCTCCATGCGTCTTATTTATATGGCCTAAGCGACAATGCCGGATAAACGTGGGGTTTTTATCATTAGAGAGTTGCCTTTTTGTATTAATGTTATAGATGGGAGACACTTCAAGATTCAAAACGTATAATCCATTCACCAATGGAGCATGAAAATAGAACATATCTACGAGATATTTTGAACAACCATTGTTCATTGATCTAAAATCATATCCTTCCGCTTGCAAACACGAAGCGGAAATTACGTTTTGACATAGTGTTGGAACACAATAACAATTATTTAATTCCAAAACTAATCCTGAAGGTAGATGAAGTGGTATGCGTGCGACAAGCGTAGCAACGCTTGCTCCATTGCCGACGCGCAGGTTCACCTCGCCCCTTCTCAATCCTCTACTTCTTCCCATTCCCCGCAACGATTTGCAAATATGAGCTACCGATCCGGTATCAAATACCCAAGAGTCAGTAGGTGAAGTAACAAGATTAATGCCTATAACATTAATACCTGAAGCAGAAGTCGTACTTTGCTTCTTTTTGAGATCCTCCATGTACTTCTTTCAGTTCCTTTTCCAGTGGTCTGTCTCCTTGCAATAGAAGCAAACGGTATCGATGCCGCCGACCCCTTCTTGCCCTTCTTTGCATTAGAGGCACTCGCGATCTCATCGGGAGTTAACTTCCTCTTGGTGCAAAGTTTCTTGACAGGTGGTTTGCGCTTAGCCTTCTGCATCATCATCACATGATGACCATTTTTCTGGATACTCTCCTCAGCTGTCTTTAGCATCCCATGCAATTCAGCCAAGGTTCTATCCATATTGTTCATGTGATAATTTAATATGAATGGCTCTAAGCTCGGAGGGAGTGAGTGGAGAATCACATCGGTAGCCAACTCTTGGCTAAGGGAAAACCTAGTTTTTCCGGACTCTCAATATAGCCAATCATCTTTATCACATGTGGACGACGGGATTCCCTCAACAAGCACACGCACGCAAACAAGGACTTCGAGGTGTTGAACCTCTCGGCCCGAGCTTGGTTCTCAAACATGCCACACAGTCCACTGAATAATAGTGTGAGCATCGTTGCTCTCATATTGCTTACGAAGCTCGGGGGACATTGTAGCAAGCATGAGACGACTTATATCTAGGGCATCATTAGTGTGCTTCTCGTAAGCTCTCCGTGCGATTGCAGGTGGCATTATTTGGCAAATCCTCGGGATAGGGTACTTCAAGAACGTACTCCTTACGCTCTTGCTTGAGAACAATTTTCTCAAGTTGCGATACCAATCCATAAAGTTTGTTCCATTTAATTTTTCCTTTTCGAGAATAGATCGCAAATTAAAGGTCTTGGGTGTAGTATTAGCCGCCATTTATTCTACAACGAAAAGCAAAGTTTAGCACAATGTTTATGCTATGTCTATTGTTAAACAATTTAACATTAGACTCCCATTACGTATTTTACACCTTCCCTCTAGGTTACGTATTGGGTCAAGATCCACATGTTAGTTAATTTCTAGTGAGCTTTGCAATCAGCTAGAAGATTAATAACATCGGTAAGCAAATCCTTGCTAATCACATCTCTATGTGACTCTTGTTGTTGTTGTGGCATCTCCATGCCCCGGCTCCAACCTATGCCCCAAGGCCCAAAACTGTTTTGATAGCCTTGTTAAGTAAACCAAATGCTCTGCATGTATATGTCGACATATACCCCTCGTGTTATGATAGAGAATGGCACTCTGCTTTGGCGAGACCCACCATTGACGAGCATAACGGTGGCGGGTGCAACATTTGGAAGGGCATCATTACTACTTAATTTTGCGAGGATGCTATCCTATCAAACAAACATATCACATATGAAAGCAGGTATAATAGCATATAATGAAATAGTATGGCCCTTCACATGGTGATCTCCATCTCCATACCGGTGTCGAGGATCTCCATCTTCATCACCGTTCTTTCAAGTGCCGAATGCTTGATTTCTTCAAACTAAGCTACTACTATAGAAGCTCTATTTGAAGATTGCATCGACTCGTAGGTCGTGAAAGAATTTTACAAGCATTGCACGTATGAAAGAATATTACGGGGATTGCACATATGAAAGAATATTACATGCATCACATGCATCTCATACATCTCATACATACAATAGGGCCATACCATCTCAAAGCATTCTCTGCAAAAAAAAGTTAGGCGTAGAAACGTTTTCTACCTATCGCGAGAAACGACATCGAGACAACCTATAGGGGTACGCACACGGCGGTCCCGCTAGCGGTTAGCGGGCGGGGGTCGAGGAGAAGCCGTCCCCTTGCGGGCTTCGGCGCGCCCGGCACACACAAAATTCATAGATCCAATCTATGAAATTGCTTACGAAACCATGTCGGCATAATCACATTATGCCGTCCCGATACACTATCAAGGGAGATGGTTTGCGTAGGCGTGAGGCAGCAAGCAAGATCGGACTACGAGACAGCTTCGGCATAATCACATTATACCGTTCCGATACACTATCAAGGAACGCTATCTCGAAGCCGACTCAAGCCAAGTTCTATGGATATTGCTTCGACGTAATCACATTACGCCGTTCCGATACGCTATCAAGGAACGCAATTACCATCTACTCTCCTCAACGGATCCCGTAAAACCGATTGATCTAATCAACCCGTGCGCAAAACTTGTTCTAGATCCAATCTAAAACATGAACTAAGCAAGATTAGCTCGATACCACTGAAGGGTTACGTGGAGGCTACGCTAGCCGAAAACAAAAACTTTTACCGCGCAAACCAGGAACACATGCAAATAAGGGCCGATAGATCGTTACCGATTGGAGTATGCAGTGGAAATAGCCAACGGGACTATCCGTCCGAATAGTGTAGCCGATTCCCGCAAGCCGACACGATACCCGGGACAGCCGATTCGCCAATAAGCCGATTCGCGGATGCCGCAGCCGATCCGAGTCGTCCGACTGTGTTCTCGTGCCTCGCTCCGATGCGCTCGACCGCGGCCGATTCCTCCAGCCGATCAACGGCGCGCGCAACGTAGCGGCGCCTCTCCGGTATCCACACGTCCGGGGACGAGACGCCGAACACCCGTGTGCTAGCACGCGATGCAAGGCTAGGGTTTGGCTCGAAAGTGGGGAGGGTTTCCGTGGAGATTGATCTCGGCGACTTCATTGCGGATTCGGTTTAAAGCGATCCAAGCCGATGTGTCGCAGCTCTCCACCCTCGCCCCTTTATATAGAGTTGGCCGGCTGGGACTAGTGGCCGATCGGACTCCATTTCAAATCGGATCCTATCCGAATCTCATAGAGTCGGCCGCCCATACGTCGTAAGACCATAGGACTCTATCCGATCGGATCCCTATCCGATCGAGCCGTATCCGAGTCCAACTCGAATATCTATTCTATCCCCTTAAGCGTGCGACCCAGTAGGTTCGGTATACTCGGTTTTGCCTATAGTCTAACTTAGCCGGTCATCGGCTCGAGTCCAACTCAGCCGACCCGTCAACGGCGGCGCCTAGCGGCACATATTGACACCATAGTATACAAGAATAGTATCGGCTCGAACCTGTAATGTGTACACAAATCCCTTTGCCTCACGATACCAATTAAGCTATAGGCAAGATGTGTGCCATCCCTTCAATAGCTTAACCATTCACTCGAACTGTATTGGATTATCTGTACATTGATTGACTCCTCGATCAACTTAGCATGGCCATACATTTCCATAATCCATTACCTCGAGGGCCCATAGATATCTCTCCAAAGGAGGGGCAAATTCCATCTTGATCACTCACATCCCACTCCATGTTTCATAGCAAACCCGAAAACTACCTTTATAACTACCCGATTCTGAGAATAGCGTTTGGTAGTCCCAAAGTAGGCTACTACACATGTTGGAATCCATGGTGATCTCGGGTCTAAGGACTTTGTACCAACACTACCTGAGACCAACTAATGGCACATTAATTCTGTAGTGTCTCATGGTGGGTCTATCCAACAATGTGTTATCTAACACATATGTCCATGTTTATTGATTTGGTATCCCCATACCCATGATCTATGAGACATGATCATCAATCAATAAACATGCCGATCTTAGAATCATATTTGTTCCAACAATATGACATATGATCAGGGATCATTTAGAAATAGATTCATACATATAGAGTCTCATAAATAAGTCACGTACTTATTGATCAATACAAGATGTCTATTTCATGGAACTGAATAACACTTTATTCATAAATACATAAACATTGACGTGATATCCAACATCTCCATGTTGCCTCTAGGGCATATCACTAACAATCTCCCACTTGCACTAGAGTCAATCATGTAAGTATCTAATACCCATTGCTCTTGTGTGCGCCTCATGCTTGGTTGAGGGAGAGGTTTTGTCGCGGATCCGCAAAAGGTATTTTGCGGGCCTATTGATCCTACCTGAAATTTTTCATGGGCACAGGAAAATGGTCGCGACTACTCAGGGGTGTATATCCATATACTTGGGTTATGGTAGGAAAATGATTGTTATATGGCATGTGTGGCAATATCTTTTTCTTTTATGCGAATCGAGCATGCATGAATGCTATGGTATCATGATAGATGAATGGTGTGATGAATGTAGGAATTGATTCAATGCTCATGAAAATATTTTTGTATTGCCTTCATGCCATAGAACAATAGGTGTATATATATACATATATTAGGAGGTTTTATCAAGGTTACAAGTCAAGTCTCCAAACTTTGCACCCATCCGTAAAGGAGCACAAAATTCTGTAAACCAAGCCGTCTCAACATAATTCACATAGTTCGATCATGACTCGTTTCTAGTTTAAAATTTTCTTTTTCCATTTAGGCTTGTGGGGGTTTGACAAGTTTGCATATTCGCCTCCGTGTTTATAAGGCCATGATACACTATCCCCCTTAAAATTTTAAAAGGCTTTTGATAGGAAAACTCACGAAATGGAGGTTAAGCCAGCCTAGCGGTTCTAGTTAGGGTTATATGCTGTCCTGGTAAGTACTGAGTTTAGCAGTCAATCTGAAAAGGCTGCAAGATTATTTAACCTTCATCATAGGCTCTCTACAATGTATCCTTTGGCTGGAAAAGCTTTTGTGATTTTTGTGATGATTGTGTTACCCAAAGAGGAATGGTTTGGTCAAGTGTCGAAGTGCTGGAAAATGCGCCCTTCCTGTATTTATAGGTCTCTTTGGTTTAGATCCCAAAGGTATAAAATTTGGGCAAAAACTATGGTGGTAGGTACATAAGTTTGTGATCTACCTTAAGAAAATCAGAATTTCAACACCTATGGTTTTGGCTGCTCCAATTTGGGAAACAGACGACCTACGGACCCCAGTACAGGACTATGTGAATTCTTATGTTATGATGTAGTGACTGAAAAATTCGACAAAAATTTGTGGAGTCTACTGGTTAAGTTTGCAGCCTAGTGTAAAAAGATGCACATTTTATCTCTTGAGGTTTGGGCTATATGAAAAGGTAAAGGTAGCTGCTAGAAATTTCCAGATCATGGCTATGTAGGTTAACTAGATGATTTCACCATGATGATCCAAAAATTTAACCAAAATTCGTGGAGTGTCGAAACTCGGTTTCGGCAATAGAAAATTGGGGGTGCAGTCAAGTTCGCCAAGCTCGATGGGTTAGATGGAAATCAAGATTTAGACAGGTTCAGGCCCTCTCGTGAGGTAATACCCTACTCCTATTTCGGGGATTCGATCTGTCGAGTGTTTATTGATCTCAAGATCTCGTGTGTCTAGTGGCTTGTATGTACTTCGCATACATCTGATGACCCTCAAGGGATGCCCCTTACCCTCCTTATATAGTCTTGGGAGGCGGGCTTACAAGTCGGAAACCCTATCTTACTCTAAGTCGGTTTCCTCAATCTTACCAAACCATGACTATGAGGTGTTGCCTTATCTAATCAGCAACGTAATACCCAAGTCATAGCCGGTTTACAAAATTGGCAGGCGCAACCTATCCCTATTTCCAGTCGGATAAGCTTGCCATGTGGATATCCGATTGCCATAATCTCCATAGTAGCCCCCGAGTCCTTTGCAGTTGACGAGATTGCTCGGCTTCGAACCGAGAATAACATACGGCCAAACAACCCTTTGGCCGAGTGCTTCGGCGCCGAGTGATTCCATCACCTCTGCTTGAACCTCCCGAGTAGCTCCAAAGGCGTGAAGGGCTGAAAAATATCCAAAAATTCTCAAAAATAAATATCTAGGTGCATCTCCTGATGCACCTAATTAGGTGTATCCCCCAACTATGTGGTTAGTCAAAATCAGACTAAACATATAGTCAAGAACTATAAAAAATCATTCTCATATAAATACTTAGCTCATGCTAAAGCAATCATAAAGATCTTATCACTCAGCAAGCTCACGCTTGGTCGAGTGAATCTGCCCGAGTCAGCTCAGAACAAATAGTTCAATCATCCCTCGTGGGTGAAAAGCACTCGGTAAGCTCATGTTTATCTGAGTGGATCCATCCGAGTCATCTCGGAGCAAATATTTTAATCATCCCTCATGGGTAAACAAGTTTTTCAGTCATCCAAAAATATGACTAAAATATTAAATAGCTCTTGCCACAATATTGGTCTTAATCTAAAAAGATCTTCACCAATGTGGAAAAATAGCATTGATATAATCATTTAATCAAATGCTCAAAAACAAAACAGTTCATGTCATCAAGGCAGCCATAAAAAGCTTCACTTTGTTTGTCACCTTTCAAATTGCATCGTGCCAACTTCTCATGAAGTTGTGCAAACCATGGCATAAAAGGATTTCCAAAGGTACGGGGCACTCGGACACGTGCATATTGCCAAAGCAAATCTGCTTAAGTTCATCCACTTAAGTCCCCAAGGGCACGCGTCAGGCCACACCTTACTTGGGCCGCAAGTCTCTCATGGGCTCGGCCCAATAACGAGAAAACCTAGCGCAACCCTCAAATCTCTTACAAAACCTCGAGGTCATCCGCGCCACTTCGTCTTCCCAGAAAAAATTCCCCACTCGCAATACTGTTCACCAGCTTGCAGCGGAAACCCTAGGCTCACGCGCGCACCCAATCCACAGATCCAGGAGCTTGCGCTTCATTACAAGCTAGCCTCCGCATCCACCTCCAGAGAGCCTCAGCCCAAATCTCCATCCCCGAGCCGAGATCTATTTCCCCAAAACCACATCCATGGCCGGAGAGAGAAAGATCCCTTTTAGCAATGGGCTACCTCGGATGTCGGGGAGTCCACTCTCAAGGAGATGGTGAAGCACGGAATTCTCCGTCCTAAGGAGATCGTCGGTGGCGCCCGGCCGGTGAGGAGTTCCCCTCCGAACACCGTGAGCTTGTCGTCTTCACCTCTTTCTTCTATTGCAGTTTCTGCCTCCCCACCTCTGAGTTCTTTATGGGTCTTCTTGACTATTACGGCCTTCAACTCTACCATCTGAACCCAACCTCTATGCTCCACATTGCTCTCTTTATTCATGTCTCGCGAAGCCTTCCTTGGCATCCTTCCCCACTTCCAACTTTTCCGACGCATGTTCTATCTCAAGCCGCATCCAAACAAGGATGAGCCCTACGTCGTCGGTGGGGCCGGCTTCCGTGCGCGGATCCCTCCACCGAGACTACTTTTCTCTTCCCTTGAAATCTTCTAACAAGGGCTGGCATGCAAGCGGTTCTATATCGCCAACGTTGAACCCGGTCGCAAACTTCGTTGGCCTTCCCCTGTGCCTAGACCCAAGCTGGAGCACCGTGCCGGTGGCCCAAGGCGGGACGAAGCCAACAAGCTGGCTGGCGAAGATGTTGGAGATGAAGCGAGAAAGTTCTTCGGGCGAGAAGATCACTTGGCACTTCATTAGGAACCGGCGGCCCCGATCAAGGAGAGGTCCGGCCGCCTTTGAGTACGAGGCGAGAGGGACCCCAATCGGGAAGACCGCGACTCCCTCGGCTTCGAGATTTTGAAGATCCGTATGTACAAGATTTTCTCGACTAGGATTGCAGTCGAGTGCAGCCTCATGCTGCCTGTAACACCCTGAAAATCGAAGAAATTAAAATCAGAACTCACAAAAACCTTTTTGAGTCATTGCTTCCTATCGTGTTTTTCGATCTTATTTGCCAGTTCAGTTGCGTAGGAGTTTCTTTTGGAATTACTTCGATGTGAAGTTGGACAAAAACCCTAAGCTTTGAAATCCCAGCTGGGAGAAATAGTTCAAAATATATTTTTGAAAATGGATAAATATATAATTTTGGGGATTTATAAGGGCTTCCTTGAAAAGAATATAATTTGGTTTAAATCCTAAATTGGTGATGGAAAAATAATAAACATTTGAATTTGAATGATGAGAGTATTTTTAAAAAGAATTATGAAATTAGAAACTTATTTTTAACCTAAGGACCTACTTTCTTGAATTTAAAAGGAGGAATAAAATAAATATGAAAAATATATTTTGAATAATAAAGAGTGGAAACAGTTTGAAAATATAATTTCAAAATTATTATGGGGATATTAGAATTTATTTTGAATTTTTAGGGTGAACGAAAATATGAATCGGAAAATTAGGAATTTAATTCAGGAAAAATGAAAAATTGCACTATTCATTGATCGGCGGGTGTTCGATCGTGTCCGGCCCCTCGCGCGCGACACGCGTCGCGCGTCGCAGGTGCTCGCCATGTCGCCCGCCTTGCCGCCGTACGCCCGCGCAAGCCCCCGTCGTGCCTCGCCCGCGTCACCACGTCCCCGCACAGCCCCATCGTGCCTCGCCGCGTCACCCCTAGCCTCGCACATTCCACGCCGTACGCCCGCACGTCGCGCCACGGCGCACGCGCGCCCGTCCTCGCCGCGCTGCGTGACGTCCGCCGTACCGTGGCGACACCAGCCCCATGCAGGTTGTCCGTCACCGCGCGTCGCCACGACCTCCACGCGCGCGCACCACACCACGTGGCCTCACCGCACTGCGGCCGCACCACCGCGTGCCTATCTTGTCGCCACGCCGGCGACGCCGCACCGGTGCGGGCCCGACCGTCGGCCGCCTATAAAACGAGCACCCAGAACCGAGTTGCCCATATAGCATTTCTTCCTCATCACTCCCTCTAGCTTTCCCCAAATTAGCCCCAATTTTCCTCCACCGCATTGCTCGAATTTTGGAGAGAATCGGAGCTCGGCGGAAGAACCCTAACTCGGTGCCGGAGCAAAACTCAAAAATTCATCGCCCTCGGTAGATATCCCCCGAATTAAAGGTACTACCATTATCCACGTGCTCTAAGCATTGTTTCCCCTAGGTCCCCCGAGCTAGATGGCCGTCGGAAATCGCCGGCGACGAGCGCCGCCGAACTCCCTGCATCGACCATCGCCATGCGCACGTCGCTACGTCACCCCGTGCTTTTACGGCCGAACCATCGCCGCCATTAGCACCGCTGAGTCCCTAGGATGCTCCCAAGCCCCTCGCCGTGGCCGTGCTGTCACCGGAACGCGCCGCCGACGTGCGCCGCCTTAGCCGCCTCGCTCGCCGGCTCTCCCGCCGCCCTCTGTCAGGCTAAGCCACAGGATGGGTTCCCCGTGGTCCCTAGATGGTGAAAGGACCCCATACTAGCTATTCCGGCCCTCCTCGCCGCGGCGCCCTCTTCTTTCCCGTCGGCCACCAGGCGCTAGCGAAACAGAGAGGGAAGGAAAAGAAAAAGGAAAGGAAGAGAAGAAAGAAAAAAAGAAGAAAAGGGGAAAGAAGAAAGAAGAATAGAAAGAAATTAGGGAAAAATTTTGGGAAAAATTTTGGAGATATTTTAGGAATATTTACGCCCAAATTCTATAGTTTTCACGGGTATTTTCTTTAAAATGAAATGAGCTCCTATATACGATTTTCGGAGAACTTTGTGTTTACGAAAACTCTTCCCGAAGATTTATTTTTTCTTTTCTTCAAACTATACTTAACCTTTTGAACTCAATAAAATGTATCAACGAATCTCTTAAACAACATTCGTAAGATTCTCGCTTCATCACTTCATTGGTTCTTTTTACAAAAAAAACCCTAGATAACCGTAACTCGATATTACGGTCGGTTTTACTCTAAGTCCTCCGCAACTCGTGCAAAGTCATAGGGAGATATTTTGGTGTACTCTTTTTGGTTTTTTGACTCCTTATTCATTCTTATCAAATTTAATTGGATTCAATCTTTTATTTCGCACGTACGGATAGCATCAGAAGAAGCGACTTGACTACGTCGAAGACCCACTCAACAAGAGTGCGAGCAAGGCAAGTCATCACACTCTTTGAACATATTGATCCCAATTGCGAAATGATGTTGTTTTAAACTTTAAACATGCATGCCATACACAAAGAATTACCTATACTTGTTGTGCCATGTGTAACATCCGAAAATCGAAGAAATGGAAATCGGAACGTAAAAATCGGAACTTTCAAAAACCTTCGCTTGTTGCTTCTTTCTCGGGTTTGATGCTTCTTATTTGCCAGCTCAATTGCATAAATTTAGTCGTGATCAATTCTCCTTCCGGTGTTTTTGGATGATTTGGAGTTGTCGAAATGAAAGATGCGAAAGTCTAGTATCGGGGATTTTTAAAAAAGAAATCGGAGAAAGCGCGGATTTATGAAAACGCGATTTGGGAGATATAAAATAGTAATTATGGTTGGGAGAAGATAAATTAGGACACAAAATAAATAATAGAATATTCGGGAGTCGTACTCGAAATCAGGGAAAATTTTGGAAAAATAAAGGGGTGAATATTGAAATTAGAAAAGAGGGATTTTAAATAAATAAATATGAAAAATAATGTGGGAAAATAAAAGTGGAGAAAAGTTAAAAATATTATATTAAAAATTATTTTTGAATTACAGGAATTTATTTTGGAATTTTTAGAAGAAAGGAAAATAGAAATGGGAAATTAAAATTGAAAATCGGGAAAAATCGAAAAAGGCAGTTCATCTCGCGCCAGTGTTCGACGCCGTACGCGCCGTGCACGCCCGCCCCGCGCGCTCGCCACGCGCTGCGCCGCGCCGCTGCGTGCACTCGCCCCTACCCCGCGCGCGCCACGCGCGCGCAGCACGCGCGCCGCGCCGCCCGCGCGCCACGCGCCGCGCCCGCCGTACCCGGCCGTCCCAGCGCCGCCGCGTGTCACGCCAGCCGCGCGCTCCGCGCCGGCCCTCCCCTCTCCACCCCGCGCCCGCGCCGCGCCCTCCGGCCGCGCCTATAAAGGCCGCCGCCCCGCCCCTTTTGCCGCACGCCGCCGCTCTCTCTCCCCGTTCCCGAGCGCCAACGCCGCCGCCGTGCGCAAAGCCCCCTCCGTGCCCCACGCCCTCCCGCAGCCCGCCGTCGCCGGTAAGCCCCGCTCCGCCCCCTTTTGTCGCGCCGCGCTGCCTCTGTTTGGCCGGGATCCGGTCAAAAGATGGCGGCCAATGAACAGTGCGGGGGAAAAATAAAAAAAAAGAAAAAGAAAAAGAAAAATAGGGAAAAATTAAGAAAAATTTTAGAAAATTTGGAAAAATATTTTGGGAGGATTTGAGTAAAATTTTGGGCAAAAATAAATTATTTTCTTGCATGATTTCTCGGTGAAAAATTTGGAAATCAAATCCGGACTTTTCCCAAACTCCGTTTTGCGTCGTTTTTGAATCCGAATTTCGTTTAGACCTTTCTCGCCATTTTAATATGTTTCCATTTTGAGCTCGGACCTTCAAAACCTCTAGCACAAATCCCTCCGCGGATATTTCCAAATCCGTTTTCTCGAACAGATCACGATCGTCGTTTTACGAAAACCTTAAGTCGTCGACCCGATGGCGAAACTTGGAGTTTTCCGGGCGATCGTAGTACAAATTTAAGTAGGAATCGGGCTTAGCGCTTGGAATCGTTTCTAAGACTTTTTCGAATCTTTTTGACCTTTTGGTGTTATCTGGGATTCTAATAAGAATCGGTTGATTTTTCGCACGTACGGGTAGCACCGAAGAGACCGGCATCGACCCCGTTGAAGACACCACCCCTCAAGCGTGCGAGCAAGGCAAGTCATCACACTCTTTGAACATATTGATCCTACTTTGTGAAATGATGTTGATTTCAAATTACAAATTGCATGCTATACACAAACGAGTACCTATGCTAGATATACCCTACCTTGATATTGATCACCATTAGAATTTATTCTTTGTAACCTTCGATGTGATATGACCGAAGGCTAACTTCGGTAAAAATGCTTAGCCTTGCTTATACTAGATCCGCATACTCATGATTTTACAAAGAAGCTTTGTGCTCGGGCAACTACCTTAGGGAAGGTAGTTGAAATACGGCTTTGTGGAGACATGAGCGCCACATGGCCATGAGAATGATGAACTAAGTTTGATGAAAAGTGAAAATGAGATACAAATATTTTAGATGGGGCGGCCGGATGATTTGGGTGGATTCCGGAAAAGGCAAGTGCCGACCACTGGTCAATTAAGGACCGAGCCACGAGATAGCCGGAAACGAGCCGTACAACCGTACTTCTCGAATGGGTATAGACCTAGCTGACTAGATAGCCGGCGGAGGCGGTATCCTTGCATAGATGGTTCTCTATGATGTGGTTTATGTGATGAGGATGAGGCTGCGGCCTTTCTTGTGAATGGTGGAATTAAATCGATATTAATTAAACTTAAAGATTGAGGAAGTTTTCCCTTACCCGGGTGCGCGAACTCTTCTCACCGCTAGAAAATGACGGCTAGAGTGCATGAGGGCTTAAGTTCATGGAGCGAGTGCGCCAAAGTGAGGCTATCGAAAGGCTTTGCCGTGACCGTCTCATGTATTGAGACGTAGGCTCATTTGTTGGGCATCGCGGAGTACGGGTAAAGTGTACATCCACCGCAGTGTGAGTGAATCAACCTATTCGAATAGCCATGCTCGCGGATATCGAGCATAGTGACAAGACTTTCGCTTGGCTAGACTTTAAACTTAAAACTGCGGGATGGGTGTGCATGATAATTTCATTCGTGGTGGATCAACTTCTCGAGATGCGAGAAGGGTGGATTCCCGAGAAAACCATGACGAATTGGAGGCGGGAAGCCATCCTTGGAATCACGATGGATGGTAGACAGAACCGTCCCCGGATTAATGAACTATGGAACTAAAACTTGATTTGGCTAGTTGATAGGCTTGTGAAAAGAATTATGAAAATTAGCTTTATGCAAAAGAACTTCAGCCATTCCTTGAATAACCCTATCATATGCATCAATTCCGTGTTGGCTTGCTGAGTACGGTTGGTACTCACCCTTGCTATACGCACAAACCTTCAGTGATGGGAATGAAGAGCCGGAGGATCCTTACGCTTACTACCGGGAGGGTGAAGGAGCGATGGCGCTTACTAGGTCTTAGCTCGGTCGTTGCACTCGTGGCAAATGACATGCCGCCCTCTATTCATTGCCGTATCTAATTTCTGCTTTTGTGTTGTACTCGGACCATGAGGTCCTGTGTGTTGAACATTGCCTTCGGGCCTATTGTTGTAATAATGTCGTTGTAAGACTATTCGTGCATGCGCACCTAATTATTCGATCTTGTATTCGTGGGTACCAACTACTCGATCTAGGGAAATGGTACTAAGAACACGAAAGATTCCCGTTCAAAACGGGGGTCTACGAGGCGGTATCGAGCCATGCGGCCGTAGGATAAGACCAAATGGCGCCCTACCCCGACTAGTTGGCTAAAGGGAAGTATCCCTACGTAGGATCATTTCCAAACTATTATTTCTAAACATACCAATATACTTTTTTCCTTTTCTTTACCAAACTATGATGATAGCTCTCTCCCTCTAACCCTATGTTGCCTTCAAAAGCAGATGTCGAACCATGACGGAGCTGGGAGATCACCATTCCACAAGACGAGGGATTTGTGGCACGGCTTCGATCCCTGTGTGGTGTTTAAGATATCCGGAACCACCCACCTACCAAATCAAGAGGCATGGCTCAGAAGGATATCCGGCATGGGAGGCGGCTGTTTCCGTGGAAGCCCGCATGGGAAGTGAAACACCTTTACGCTTTCACACCCGCTATTACGAGAGATTTAGCGGAAGCGACCATCCAAGATGCGGCCCGCGAAGCATTTCTTCGCCTTAATGCGATACATCGTGCGGAACATACGGTGACGGAGTTCGTGCACCATCCGTATCGCGAGGAAGGCAACCCAGTTTGCACCGTGGAAGCCACCCCCTGCTGGTACAACCCTATGGTCACACGTCTATCACGTTGGGCGGAGGCGGCGATGACGCGCTACGAAGAGGCCTTGCTTGAGATCAACGACCAGCGGCAACGCCTCAATTATCTGGTCAAGAGCCACCGGGGTGTGGGGATCGAGATCAACATGCTGGCAGACTCGGTGCAAGCCAACGGTGCCCAATATGAGCAACTCTCGAACCGCTACATGGCCCGTGGGGAAGCCCCGGTAGAGCTGGAGGAACACTCGGGAAGAGCGAGCACAAGTCGACCAGGTGGAGGAGCATTGCGCACCCGCCCATCCACGCTGCAGTACTTCCACCGAGATTGTACCAACACCTCCTGCTCCCGTGCCCGACCACTACTACCTTATGACTCCGGCATGCTTGGATACCTTTCAAGCCATGATGGAGCAAGCTTTATGTTGAGCACGAGCTGCGCCGTGCACGATAGACCCCACGATGCCACGTCCATGGGACCCACCTCGAGCTCCGTAGCGGTGCCATCAGAGCCTGGATTGGGAGAGGAGAACCCCATCCTGTCGAAACTTGGTTTCAGCAATATGATTTACGGGGTCGCAGATCGAGATCGCCAAGCACAATGGGTTAGAAGAAGAAGAAGATTTAGACAGTTCGGGCCCTCTCGTGAGGTAATACCCTACTCTGTTTCGGTGGATTCGATCCGCCGAGTGTCTTTATTGATCTCGTGTATCTAAAGCTCTTGCTTATGAAATCACCTATCTCAGATCTAGTGTTGGATATCCCTCAAGGGACGCCCCTTACCCCCCTTATATAATCTTGGGGGGAGGGTTTACAGATCGGAAACCCTATCTTATTCTAAGTTGGTTTCCTCAATCTTACCAAACCGTGACTATAGGCCGATGCCTTATCTCTATTGGCAACCGTAACACCCAAGTCAAGTTCGGCTTACGGATATAGCAGATATAGCAGGCGTAATCTATCCCTACCTCCAATCGGATAAGCTTGTCATGTAGATACCCGATTGCCATAATCTCCACAGTAGCCCCCGAGTCCTTTTCAATCGACGAGACAACTCAGCTTCAAACCAAAGCAACACACAGCCAAAAAATCTCTTTGACCGAGTGCTTTTGGCGCCGAGTGATTCCATCATCTCTGTCTGAATCTTCCCGAGTGGCTCCAAAGGCTGTGAAGGGCTGAAAAAAACATATAAAAATTTCTCAAAAAATAAATATCTAGGTGCATCTCCGATGCACCTAATTAGTGTAGCCCCGACTATGTGGTTAGTCAAAACAGGCTAAACATATAGTCAAGAACTATAAAAAATCATTCTCATGTAGATGCCTAGCTCATGCTAAAGCAATCACTGAAATCTCATTACTCGGCAAGTTCATACTTATCCGAGTGAATTTGTCCGAGTCATCTCAGAACAAACAATTCAATCAACCCTCATGGGTGAAAAGCACTCGGTAAGCTCTTGCTTATCCAAGTGGTTTTGCCCGAGTAATCCCGGAATAAATATTTCTTTCATCCCTCATGGGAAACAAGTCCTTTCATTCATATGAAAAATACGACCAAGTTATTAAATAGCTTTTGTCGTAATACTGGTCTCAATCTATAAAGATCTTCACCAAGGTGGAAAAAACAACGCATTGGTAAGGTTACGACCAAATGCCAAAAAACCAAACAACCCTTGTCACCAAGGCAGCTATAAAAACTTAGCTGTCGGTCACCTTCCAAGTTGCATCGTGCCAGCTTCTCATGAAGTCAAGCAAACCGCGGTATGGAAGGATTTTCAAAGGTATAGGGCACTCGACACGCGCATATTGCCGAGCAAATCTGCTTAAGCTCATCCGCTTAAGTCCCTAAGGACACGCGTCGGGCCACACCTTAGGCTGGGCCGTAGATTTTCTTATGGGCTCGGCCCAATTACAGAAAACCTAGCGCAACCCTCAAATCTTTCTTATAAAGATGCGAAGTCATCCCCGCCTCTTCGTCTTCCAAACGATTCCCCTTTTCGCGGCAGTTCACCGGCTCATCGCGGAGAACCCTAGACTCGCGCACTCCCAAATCCATCCACCTAGGAGCTCGCTCTCTGCAATAGCTAGCCTCCGCAACCAAATTCCCCATGTTCCTTTGTCAAAATCCGACCTTTTCCAGCCAGATCCACTTCCCATCAACTCCACTCTCATGGCGAAGGAAAAGAGGATTCCGTTCGACCAATGGGCCGCTTCGGATGTGAGGGAATCTACCCTCAAGGAGATGGTGAAGCACGGCGTGCTTCCGCCAGAAGGAACTCGTGGGATGGCGCCGGCGGCGGGGAGGACTTCCCGACCCCAAACACCGGTGAGCTCGTCGTTTTTACTTCCTTTTTCTATTGTGGGTTCAGCCTTCCTACCTCCGAGTTCTTTCGGGGCTTCTAGATTACTATGGGCTTCATCTCTATCATCGAACCCCAACTCAATGCTTCACATAGCTCTCTTCATTCACGTGTGTGAAGCCTTCCTTGGCATTCTCCCCACTTTCATCTCTTAGTTGTATGTTCTATCTCAAACCTCATCCGAACAAGGACCAACCTTGCGTCGTCGGCGGGCAGGCTTCCAACTCCGCGGATCTCTCCGCAAAGATTATTTTTCTCTTCCTTTGAAGTCTTCCAATAAGGGATGGCACGCGGGCTGGTTCTACATTAGCAACCTTGAACCCAGCCTACCTTCTTTCGTCGGCCTTCCCCTGTCCCCAAGCCATCTTGGAGCACCGTCCGGTAGCCCAAGATTGGGGCGAGGCCAACGAGCTGCTCGCGAAGATCGGCGATGAAAAAGAGAGGCCTTCGCGGGGAACAAATGACTCGGCACTTCATCAGTGCCGGCGGCGCCCGATCAAGGAAGGTCAAAGCCGGCCTTCGAGTATGAAGGCGGGACGGACCCCAATCGGGAAGATCCGAGATCCGCTCAAGTACGAGATCCTAAAGATCCGGATGTACAAACTCTTCTCGTGCAGGATTGCGGTTGAGCGGGCCCTCATTACGCGAGTCCTTCCCTTCGCATTCATCGACCTCCTCCTCCGTAAGCCTTGGTTACTTCATAGTATCTTTCAATTTTGACATCTTGTCTCTTAATATTGCACTTTCCTTCTTACGGGGAAAACGCCTCTATCTCCTCCAAGCCATACAAAGTGTCTCATGACGACGCGCCGCATCGCCCGCCAAGAAGCCGGGTGGGATCAAGATCCAAGGCGACCCGGTCGGGAAACGAGCGGCGCGAGTGAAGACTCGAATAAACGTGCGAGCAAGAGGAGCGCGATTATAGAGGACTCGGATGACGACGTCCGGCTCCCCACCGAAACTCCTCCTTTGAGGCGATCGCCGCGGACGGCACGAAAATCCGCCGGTCATCCAGGTATGCTCTGAAACCGAAGCCAGAGCTCTTTTATTGAAAACTTCTCTTTATCTTTACCCCCGTTGTATTCACTTTTGCAGGAGGCCCCAGGACATAGATCCGCCGGAGGGTGAAGGACCGACTCCGGCCGCCGCTCCCGAGGTGCCAAAGCCGGTGAGGGCCAAAGCCCGAGCCCGCAACCGAGTGCGAACGCTCCGGAAACAATCTTCGCCTCCGAAGAAGGATGCCCCGAGGAAGGAGCCCCCGGCCGCCAGTCAGGATATCCCGACTGGAAACCAGTCATCGGCTAGAAAACCTAAGGCTGCGGCTCAAGTGCCCCGGCGGGAGTCACTCGGCGCAGAGCGGAAGAAGAAGACCAGCCCGGCCGTTCCACCTAGGCGGGCGGCCACCGAACGTGAGACTTGTTTCGAAGCGCTCTTTTACTCTTTCAATTTAAATCTTTCATGTCTTCATTTGTCCTTCTTGCTTGCCAGCCACAGTAGAAGAGATTCCCAGGTTGCGATCTTCGAGACCTAGGTTCCCCGATCGAATCGAGTGGCGGGACTCGGAAGGCGAGAGACGGGGCATCATCCTAGGCCGGCAAGCCGAAAAGGATGAAAGGGATGCCCTTGTCGAGAGTCTGAATGAGGCAACTCGGCTGCTCAACGTAAGCCTTCGTCTCTCTCTTAAATTATATCATTATTATCTTTCCGTTGATCACTCTCCTGCTTTCGCGCGCAGAAGGAGTATTGCCGCTCAATGGCAAAATCTGAAGTGCTGGAGAAGTTGGTTCCCCACCTGAACTCCTTAGAGGACGTTCGGCGATAGTGAAGGTCACTCGGGAGGAGGCCGCGTCAAGGGAGGCGGCTTTAAGGAGGAGATCGCGGAACTTCGGGAGGCGAATCTCGACCTCAGAGGATCAATCGGGAGTAAGCCTGCCTTTCCAAGTTTCTTCATGATTCTCATGTTGATCTTGGTTACTGACGATCTTCTTTTGTTGTAGAAAATTCTTCGGAGGTCCATTCACTCCAAGTCCAGCTAGAAGCGGTCAGCCTTGACAAGGCTGAAATGGAGGCCGAGTTTGAAGGTAGCATTCTTTGAAGTAAAACTTCTTGTGTTGCTTTATCTCAGTGTTTTGAATGACCGGGACTTTTGGCAGCTTACAAGGTGAAAACCCGAGCCCAATACGACGTCTTGCTTGGGCGGATCAAACGAAGTGATGAGATACGGGAAGAGGTCGCCAATGCCGCCACGCCGATCTTGCTGTCCTTGTTCGATCAAGGAGTTGGGACCAGCTCGCTGGAGCCGATCGAGATATTCAACAAGCTGCGGCGCTCCCGGCCGATACAGCCAATATCACGAAGCGGCCGGCATGGGGCTGGTCGGCTCTTGCTCGAGACCAAGTCCCTTTACCCCAGTGGATATCCATTCGGTCGGGAAGGCTTTGCGACGGGACGACGGATGGCGAGGCCTTGGACATGCTAAGCGAGGCACAGGAAGCGGCGAAGAAGATATCTCTTGATGTAGTAAATAACTTCAAGATTTGATTTGTCTTTCTGACTTTGTCTTGTAAATGTCGCGTAACCGTAACACTCTGATGTAGGACTTGTGATATTTTTAGTTTATTTATGCTAATGCCTTGATTCGAGCTTTTGCGTGAAATTTCTTGAGTAGTTTTCGTCTGGCTGTCATCAAGCCTAGGCTCGATTAGGTCATCGGAAAACTCTCGGTCCTTAGACACGAGCTCGAGTCAAAGGACATTAAACAATGATAAACCAACTATGCACAAAAGTTGATGAGGAAAACTTGAGCTTTATTGACATGTGTACGGCCCCATTGCTAACTCAAGAAGTCATCTTGCTTGAGGTTGGCGATCAAAAACTATAAGGCCTTAGCCAAATTAGGCATAAAATCGTCGAAGATGCTCGATGTTCCAGGAGTTCTCGACCATAGACCCGTCTTCGCGCTTTAGCCGGTATGCACCGGGCCGAGTCACTTCAGCGATTATGTACGGTCCTTCCCATAAGGGAGATAACTTGTGTCGATCCTTGGTGGTGCGGATTTTGCGCGGGGACCGGTCGCCAACGATGAAGCTCGTGCTCACACGTTGCGGCGTGGTATCTTCGAGCCCTTGAAGGTATTTGGCCGACTGGATGAGGGCTGCCTCGCGAGCCTCTTCCAATCGGGTGAGGTCATCCACTCGGTCGGGTCGTAGCGTTCATCGTTGAAGGCTGCGGACCGGAGGGACTCGTACTCCATCTCGTTTGGCAACATGGCCTCTGCGCCATAGACCAAAAAGAAAGGAGTTTGGCCGGTGGCCCGGCGGGTGTGGTTCGCGGCGACCATAAGACCGAGGGCAGTTCTTGGACCCATTTGCCGGCATAAGGGCTTAGTCGGTCGAAACGCGGGCCTTGATGCCTTGAAGGACCATGCCGTTGGCTCGCTCGACTTGCCCGTTGCTTTTAGGGTGAGCTGCGTGCATAGCAGATCTTGATTCCGAAGTCTTCGCAGAATTCCTTGAAGATGCCTCCCGTGAATTGAGTCCCATTATCGGTTATGATTCTGTTTGGGACGCCGAAGCGGTGCACGATGTTGAGGAAAAAGTCTCGTGCTTTGTCGGCGGTGATTGTGGCGACCGGCTTGGCTTCAATCCACTTGGAGAACTTGTCGATTGCGACGAAGAGGTGTGTGAAACCTCCTGGAGCTTTCTTGAAAGGGCCAACCATGTCCAGCCCCATGCCGCGAACGGCCGGGAAAGTGGGATTGTTTGAAGCTCTGGGCGGGACATGGCTTTGTCGGGCGAAAACGGCAGCCTTCACGGTTCGTACGACTTTATCCGCGTCGGAGACCGCGGTAAGCGAAAAAACCTTGCTGTAGGCTTTGCCGACTAGAGTGCGGGCTGCGCGTGGCTTCCGCATATGCCGAGTGGATGTCTTGGAGTATTTGTTTCCCTTCTTCGGGTGTGATGCACCTCATTAGAATTCCGGAGGGGCTTCTCTTGTATAGATCGAGTCAACCCATGACGTATGTTTGGCAACAACGGCGGACGCGTTCTGCTTCATCCCGGTCATCCGGCAGCTCTTGCTGGTTTGCTCGGTGAGAGCTGTCTTTGCGGCGACGGTTGGTTCATAGAGATGTTCGACAAAGACGTCTATTGGGGCGGCTTCGCGCTTAGATCCGCTGTGCCGGCTCATCGGCGGCTTCGTTGTTATGTCTCGGGACATGTGAGAGTTCGAGCCCATCAAACTTGTCCTCAAGCTTGCGGACCTCTTGTCGGTAGGCCTCCATAGTGTCATTTAAGCAGGACCAGTCCTTCATCACTTGATTGACGACCAGCTGGGAGTCGCCTTTCACAATAAGCCGACGTATCCGAGTGAAAGCTGCGAGGCGCAGTCCATGTAGAAGAGCTTTGTACTGGCAACGTTGTGTGAGGCGGAGAAGTGGAGGTGGAGGACATATCTCGGCCTTTCCCGGTCGGGAGATCGGCAAACTCCTGCTCCCAAGCCGGTGATCCTCTTGGATCCGTCGAAGTGCATGGTCCGGTGTTGGAGGTCTTCCCGAGGCACGTCTTCTTGGTGTTCGATCCACTCGGCCGGGAAGTCCGCCAAGGCTTGCGATTTTATGGACGTCCTAGCCTTGAAAGTCGAGTCCAGCGGCATCGGCTCTAGGGCCCACTTGGCGATGCGTCCGGTTGCCTCGCGGTTGTGGATGACATCGCCGAGTGGGAAGGAGGTGACGACGGCGACCAGTGACCACGAAAATAGTGCGCTAATTTCCTCGTGGTTATTAGAACACCATAGAGCAATTTTTGTACCTGAGGGTAGCGAATTTTGGCTCCTGCCAATACTTCGCTAACAAAGTAGATTGGTCTTTGAATTTTCGAGCCCGTCCTTCTTCCTCGCGTTCGACCACGAGGACCGTACTAACCACTTGGTGAGTGGCTGAAACGTCAGCGGCAAAGGTTCTGGGGGCCGAGGCGAGGCCGGGACGGGTGGCGTCGTGAGGATTTCTTTGAAATCTTCAAAGGCCTTGTTGGCTTCTGTGGTCCACTGGAAGTCGTTTGTCCTCTTTAGGAGTCGAAGAAGGGCATGCCTCGTTCGCCGAGTCGGGATATGAATTGGCTTAGTGCCGCCATGCGCCGGTGAGCTTACGGACGTCTTTACGGTTACTCGGGGCTTCATGTTTAAGATGGCGTTGATCTTCTCTGGATTTGCTTCAATGCCGCGATGTGACACCATGAAGCCGAGCAGCTTGCACGATGGGACGCCGAAGGTGCACTTCTCGGGTTTAACTTCATTCGAATGCCCGGATGTTTGCAAAGGTTTCTTCTAAGTCGGCGATCGGGTCTTCTTTCGCTTGGTCTTGATGACGACATCGTCGACATAAGCTTCGACGTTCTTGCCGATCTGCGTCGGAAACATCTTTGGATCATACGTTGATATGTGGCTCCGGCGTTCTTCGGGCCGAAAGGCATGGTGACATAGCAGAGGCCCCGAACGGCGTGATGAACGATGTCTTCAAGCGGTCGGATTCTTTCAAGCTGATCGGTGATAGCCCGAGTAACAATCCAAGAAACTTAGGAGTTCACAGCCGGCTGTTGAGTCGACGACTTGGTCGATGCGAGGCAACCCGAACGGATCTTTGGGGCAGGCTTTGTTGAGGTCGGTATAGTCAACGCACATGCGCCATTGCCCCATCTTCTTGCGGACCGGGCGGGTTGGCTAACCGGTCGGGATGAAGGACTTCTTTAATGAAGCCGCCGCCAAGAGCTTTGCAAGTTCTTCTTTGATAGCATCCTTTCGATCTGTGCGAACTGCGTAATCGTTGTTTTATCGGTTTGGCGTCATCTTTGACGTTCAAAGAGTGCTCGATCACCTCCCTAGGAATTCCGGGCATATCGGATGGTTTCCAAGCAAAAACATCTTTATTATTTTGGAGGAAGGTGACGAGCGTGCTTTCCTATTTGGGATCTAGGTCGGCGCCGATTACGGCGGTTTTGGAGGGATTAGACGGATCAAGGAAGATCTTCTTGGTCTTGGCGTCGCCGGATCCTGATTTGGCTATCTTCTTCGCGGGGACTTCGCCCTCTCGCCGAAGTCGATGCAGCCAATCGGACTTCTTGTTGGCCACGTAATCTCTCGCGAGATTGGGCCATGTCGCGGCTCTCTTTATCGCGGTGAAGGCTTGCTTCACGTCGCTGCGAAGAGTGATGACGCCGTTGGGACCCGGCATCTTCATGCGAGAGTAGGTGTAGTGAGGGATCGCCATGAACTTGGCAAGCGCAGGCCTTCCGATGATGGCATGATATCTTGTTTCGAAGTCGGCCACCTCGAAGGTGACGTTCTCCGTTCGGATGTTCTCTCGGGCTCCGAAGGTGGCGGGAGGAGATATGCCCAGTGGTGTTGAAGATAGCCACAGGATGACTCCGTGGAAGGGGGTGAGCTTGCTTTCGGTTCGGCCCTCGGGATCGCATCTCATCCATGGTCTTGGCAAATAGGATGTTGAGGGCGCTGCCCCATCGATGAGGATGCGCTTAAGCTGATGTTGCGGACCACGGGGTCCAGGGCGAGTGGATAGCACCCGGGTGAACCACTCGGTCGGGATGATCCGAGCGGTCAAACGTGATGGCCACTTCCGACCATCGCGGATATTGAGGACTTCGGGCTTAGCGCGTTGACCTCCCGGTCGGTTAGCTTTTGTTTCCTCTTGGACTCATAAGCTAGCGGACCTCCGAAGATGTGGTTGAGCTCCCCACTTGGTCTTGAAAAGGTTCGGCATTTTCAGCCGCGTTGTTCTTTTTGGCGCCGGATGGGCCAGCCTCGTCGTTGGCTTCTGTTAAGGCTGCGCCGCGTCTTGTTCGGCGACTGCTTGTAGATAAAGCGTCCTTCGCCGCGTGCTTATGATTCGGATGGTGGGTGCCTTTGGGCGTTCATGATGGCGTCGTAGGCGGCGGCTCGGGGGCGGCGTTGAGTGTTGGAGGTTGCGGCGACTAGGTCTTGGATCGGCGCTTGCGATCTTTCGGCCTTGGTTGCCGTTGTTGCCGCCATCCTTCTTAGGATTTCGGCTTCCTCCTGCTTGCTTGTCCTCCCTTACTCGGGCCGGTCTTGGCGGGCGGCCTTAATGGCGTCATTTGATTTGGCGTATGAGTTCGCCGTCTCGAACATTTGTTTCACCATCTTCGGTGGTTTGCGCCCGAACTTCCCAATGAGCAGCTCATCACGGACTCCCTTGTGGAAGGCGGCGATGATGATGTCATCGGTGATATTTGGGATCTTGTTGCGCTTCTCCGAGAAACGACGAATATAATCCTTCAGGGGCTCGTCCGGCTTCTGGATGACATTGTAGAGGTCGAAGTGTGTGCCGGGCCTCTCGAAGGTACCGTGGAAGTTGGCGATGAAGTGGTCCCTCAGCTCGCTCCACGAGCCGATTGAGCCTCTTGGCAGGCTCGTGAGCCAATTTCTGGCTGAATTTGCGAGGGCCACGGGCAGGTAATTGGCCATGGCTTTATTGTCGCCACCTGCAGCTCGGATGGCAAGGGTGTATACGGTTAGCCAAGATTCGGGGTCGGTCTTGCCATCGTACCTTTCAATCCCCGTAGGCTTAAAGCCACTCGGCCAATGGACTCGGCGGAGCTCCGTGAAGGCGGTACTCCGTCGTCGCCGCGTCGGGTGATCCCCTCCGATCTTCCGGGTGCGTCGGTCGCGCTCTTGGTAGCGGCGATCGAGGACTTCCGCGAGATCACTCGGCGGGGTCTTCGGTTGGCTGGTTGGGTAGCTGGAACCGATGCGGCGGACTCGGTGATGGACGGGTGGACGTCCGTGTCGTTTGTCGCGGGAGTCGGCCGTCTTCTTGGTACTTCAGCGTGGACTCGCGAGGTGGGCCTCTTGGCCAGTCGTTGACCGAGCCGGCTCGGGCCTCCTATAGTCTCCGACTTTAGAGATGGAAGCCGGCTCTGTCGGCGTTTCGGCCACGGTTCGGTCGGCCTTCGTGCCGAAGTGGTGGGATGGCCGTTTGCGTGGCGGCGACGATGGTTTTGATCTTGTCAAGTATTGGAGTCACGTTGGCGGAGCCGTCTCTATGACGGTGTCCAAGAGCGTGAGTGCGCGCGCGTTCGCGTGGCGTCCGGAAGATGTTGGTGTTGCGGACTCGTCTCCGGGTAGATCGTCCAGGGCGCGCACGCGAGATCCTGCTTTCTTTTGTCGGCCTCGTCCTTGCGCTGTTTTTCCTCCTCGGCGTCTTGCGCTCGAGCTCCACCCGGCTCGCTCTTCTTCGGCAAGCCTTCGGCCATGCTGAGTCGGACTCGTTCGGCTCGGCCATGAGGACGTCAAAGCACTTCGGCTCACAGTCCATGCGGCGGTCGGAGTTGTCGGCTTCGTCGAAGGGATGCCGTAGAGGTTGTCGAAGCCGGCGGAGCTGAGGTATCCATTGAGCTTCGAAGATGAGCAGGAGCCGAATGATGGGAGAATGACGGCGACCTCCCTTGATCTGGGAAACCGGATCTGGATCGTTCCGTCCGAGTCGAGCTTGGGGAGTAGGCTCCTCCAGTGGATCGCCGCCGACTTGGGGAGATAAGTTTGCTGTAGATCTCGGCGGCGTTTGGTAACCCAAACGGCACCGAGAGGGTCTTCATCGAGTAGATCGCTTCCGTCGGGAGGCGAGAAGATTGGCGCGGATCTCGGCGGTATTCGGTAATCCGAATGGTGCCGAGTGAAGTCCGTCGTCGGAGAAAGTAGATTGCATCTTGGTCTTCAAGACGTTGTTGTAGATCTCGGCGCTATTAGGGAGCCCGAACGGCGCCGAGTGGGTTTTTCCTTCCGACGGTTTGAGTCAGAGTCGAAGGAGGAGTCGTTGAAGAAGTTGGCGGCGAAGTCGCCAAATCTGAAGGAGATCCCATCACGCTTGTCGGCGAGATTGTTGAAGAAGTCTCGATGCGCGGCCCCTACAGCGTGCCAAGCTGCCGAAACTTGGTTTCGGCAATATGATTTCTAGGGTCGCGAGTCGAGATCGCCAAGCACAATGGGTTAGAAGAAGAAGAAGATTTAGACGAGTTCGGGCCCTCTCGTGAGGTAATACCCTACTCTGTTTCGGTGGATTCGATCCGCCGAGTGTCTTTATTGATCTCGTGTATCTAAAGCTCTTGCTTATGAAATCACCTATCTCAGATCTAGTGTTGGATATCCCTCAAGGGACGCCCCTTACCCCCCTTATATAATCTTGGGGGGAGGGTTTACAGATCGGAAACCCTATCTTATTCTAAGTTGGTTTCCTCAATCTTACCAAACCGTGACTATAGGCCGACTGCCTTATCTCTATTGGCAACCGTAACACCCAAGTCAAGTTCGGCTTACAGATATAGCAGGCGCAATCTATCCCTACCTCCAGTCGGATAAGCTTGTCATGTAGATACCCGATTGCCATAATCTCCACACATCCAGATCCACACCGACTCGGAGTCTGAGGCGGAACCTATGAAGGTCAAATGGGAGTCTAGCGACACCGATCCAATGGAGGAGGAAGCTCCCACTCGTCGCCTGACTCACACTGGAGGTCCCCTCACCCGCCAGACCGCTCGCAAGAGTACACGGCCACCGAGCAGGAAGATTCGGCATGACTCCGAGGCCACCACCTCCGAGCCATGGGGACTCCGATTTGCTTCAGCAGAGGATCACCCCCTTCCTGCACCTGGCTCCTACGGATGGTTGGACGATTAGGCGGGAGGACCACCCCAGCTTGATCTCGCTATGGACGGTTCGGCAGCAAGGACCACACTCTATCCCCCCCTCAAATAGTTAATGCAGTAAGACGATGTAGTTGTTGTTATCATGGCATGAGGGACTGTGCATGTACGTCCGTGTACCCCTTTGATGTAATATGATGGACCCAAGTATCGCTTTGTGGTATCCTAATTAATGAGCTTATTATTATTTTACCATGCTTGTTGGTTGAAGATCATATAAAAACAACTTGAAGAAAAATCACATAGGAACCATGACCTTAACAGTCCGATCTCTTAATTCATCCATCCTCTTCGAGATGGCGCATCGCCGCGAGCCGCAGCAACCAACGAGAACCCGCCGAACCCAACCCCTCCACTCGGCGGAGGTTATGGCTTTACAAACCCAAGCTGCTCCAAGCAATTGCCAACAACCGGGAAGTCGAGGAGGATCAAGTTTAGGAGAGTTCATGCGAGCTAAGCCACCAACCTTCTCCATGGTCGAAGAACCCATGGATGCTGAGGACTGGTTTAGGGTGATCGAGAAAAAGCTAACTCTCGTCCGAGTTCGAGAAGCGAGATAGAGTTATCTTCGCCACTAACCAGCTAGAGGGTCCCGCAAGTGACGGTGGGACACCTACAAGGAAACGCGAGGTGAAGATGCCGGAGAACCGACATGGGAAGAATTCACGGCTGCGTTCCGTGAAAATTTCGTACATTGCGATTATGAGGATGAAGAAAAATGAGTTCCGCAGAGTGCGTCAAGGAAACACCTCGTACAAGAGTACCTGAACAAGTTTACCCAGCTTGCCCGTTACGCCACAAGTGACCTAGCGGACGAGGAAGAGAAGATGGATAAATTTATCGAGGGACTAAACGATGAGCCGAGAGGACCGATGATCGGACAGACCACACCGGTTCCAAAGCCTCATCAACAAGGTCGTACGGCGTGAACACGACCAAAAGATGGTAGAAAATAACCGCAAAGGAGGCTCGCTATGGCCCACCCATTTCAAGGAGCACCGAACGTCCCAAGGGAGCCACCCCGTCGGATGGAAGCCAAACGTTCCGGCAGCGGTCGTTCCCCGCTCCCGACCATGTCGGCAGCCGGCTACACCTCGGTTTCGTACACCGACGCCAACCCTAGCCGCTCCAGGGAAGAAGGAATGTGAGCCGCTTCAATTGTGCGAGTCGGGCACTACTCCAACAGCTGCCCCAAACCTCGCAACCGGCGCCAATGCGACGCCCGTCCGAGGAACCCCACCCCTGCTGCGGGACGCGGTGCATTCGGGACCCCGCTACCCAACGAGGCCGCCACCGGGTTTCGACGTGGCCAGTGAATCATGCGCGGGCTGAAGAAGCTCGGGAGGACCGAGCGTACTAATGGGTATGTTCTCTATCAACTCTACCCCAGTTAAAGTATTATTTGATTCTGGAGCCTCGCATTAATTCATATCTTCCCAGGTAAGCAAACAACACCACCTACACCAAGTAGCACTTAAGAGACCTATGTTGGTACACTCACCTGGGGGAAACATAACCGTACCCATGCTTGCATCAATGTGCCCATACGGATTAGGGACGTGGTGTTTCTTTCAAACCTTATGGTGCTATCACCCCAAAACATTGATGTCATACTCGGGATGGATTGGTTGACCAAGAATAATGGAATCATAGATTGCAGTCGAAGGAAAGTCACGGTATCCACCCCATGGGGATCACCAATGAGCATAACTATGGACCAAAACTCGAAGCTATGCGAGCAAGCTGTGGGAGTATTCACCATGCTACCTCTAGGCGGGATGCCAGTGGTACAAGAATACCCGGACGTATTTCCCGAGGAATTGCCCGGAATGCCCCCGGATCGCGACATAGAGTTTATCATCGACCTAATGCCTGGTACTGCCCCCATATCCAAAAGACCTTATCGAATGTTGGCCAACGAGTTAGAAGAACTCAAGAAGCAAATCCGAGAACTACAAGAGAAGGGATTTGTACGCCCCAGTTGTTCTCCTTGGGGAGCCCCAGTACTTTTCGTCAAGAAGAAGGATGGGAGTATGAGGATGTGCGTGGACTACCGATCGTTGAATGAAGTGACTATCAAAAACAAGTACCCACTACCTCGAATCGATGACCTATTCGATCAACTTAAGGGTGCGCAAGTGTTCTCAAAGATTGATCTTCGGTCGGGATATCATCGTTGAAGATTAGAGCGGAGATATTCCTAAAACGGCTTTCTCTACACGTTACGGCTTATACGAGTTCACAGTAATGTCTTTTGGATTGACCAATGCCCCGGCATATTTTATGAACCTGATGAACAAGGTATTCATGGAATACCTGGATAAATTCGTAGTGGTATTTATCGACGATATACTTATCTACTCCAAGAACGATGAGGAACATGCGGAGCATCTACGGCTGTACTTGGAAAAGCTACGAGAGCACCAGTGTATGCAAAATTTAGCAAATGCGAGTTCGGCTCAAGGAAGTCGCTCTTCTTGGCCACGTGGTTTCAGCCGGAGGAGTAGCGGTAGACCCCGCCAAGGTCGAAGCTGTCATGGAATGGAAGGCACCCAAGTCGGTGACGGAAAGTTCGGAGTTTCTTGGGCTTGGCCGGGTATTACCGAAGGTTCATCGAAGGGTTTTCCACCGTAGCCCGACCTATGACTCAACTTCGTAGAAGAAAAGAAGTTTGAATGGAACGAGAAGTGTCAAAAAGCCTTCGACCAACTAAAAGAAAAGTTAACCACCGCCCCAATCTTAACTTTACGACAACCAAGGATTTTGTGATGTACTTGTGATGCATCTCGGCAAGGACTAGGAGGCGTGTTAATGCAGGATGGGAAGGTCGTAGCATATGCCTCGCGACAGTTACGACCCCACGAGGAGAATTATCCCACACACGACCTGGAACTAGCTGCGGTTGTTCACGCATTGAAGATCTGGAGACACTACCTGATCGGGAACCACCGTGATGTGTATACTGATCACAAGAGCTTGAAATACTTCTTTACTCAGCCCGATCTCAACCTATGACAGAGACGATGGTTGGAATTGATCAAAGATTACGATCTAGGAATCCATTACCACCCCGGCAAGGCAAATGTAGTGGTCGACGCGTTAAGCCGCAAGGCCCAATGTAACCACATGGGATTGGGAAGTATGGCGGTGAACTCCAAGAAGAAATGGCTCGACTTAATCTACACCGATTCCTCACGGAGAAGTGAACTCACTGGAAATCCAACCCCTTCTGAGGACTCAAATAGAAGAAGCCCAAAAGGGGAATGAGGAAACCCAGGAAATCAAGGAACGCATGGCCGCTGGACGCGCTAAGGAATTTTCGGTAGACGACAAGGGAATCCTGTGGTACAAGAAAAGGATCTGCGTGCCGAACAAGGTGGTTTGAGAGGGTTGATCTTAAAGGAAGCACACGAATCGGCATATTCGTTACATCCAGGAAGCACGAAAATGTATCGGGATTTGAAGGGAGAATACGGTGGCCCAATATGAAGAGAGATGTAGCCGAATACGTAGCCGTGTGCGATGTGTGCCAAAGGGTGAAAGCGAGCATCAACGACCAGCGGGCTTCGCAGCCGCTCAAGATTCCCGAATGGAAATGGGACGAGATAGGCATGGATTTCATAGTGGGACTACCCAAAACTACGCGGTTACGATTCCATTTGGGTAATAGTAGATCGGCTCACCAAGACCGCATTTATTCCCGTAAAAACTAACTACAACGGTGCCAAGCTAGCGGAACTATACATGAGTAGGATTGTATGTCTCCATGGTGTACCGAAGAGGATTATATCAGATCGTGGTACCCAATTCACGTCTCATTTATGGAGCAAAGTCCACGAGGCACTCGGAAGTCAACTCGCCTTCGATCGCTTACCACCCACGAGCACGACGGACGGTGAAAGGACGAATCAAGTACTAGAAGATATGCTTGAGAGCACGTGCGTTGGATTTCACCAAGGATTGGGAGAAATGTTTGCCGTACGCCGAGTTCTCCTACAACAATAGTTATCAAGCCGATCTGCGAGATGTCACCAAACGAAGCTCTATTTGGTCGCCGATGCCGAACCCCATTAATGTGGTCGAAACCGGTGAACGAACCGTATTCGGGCCCGACATAATCAAAGAGGCCGAGGAAAAGGTTCGCCTAATCCGGGACCGATTACAAGCTGCTCAATCACGACAAAAGAGCTACGCGGATACCCGACGAAGAGAATTAGAATTTAAAGAAGGTGACTACGTGTATTTAAAGGTCTCACCACTACGGGGTACTCGGAGGTTCAAGGTCAAGGGAAACTCGCACCAAGATACGTGGGCCCATTCTTGATAAACGCTAGGAGAGGTGAAGTGGCCTACCATTGAGCTGCCCGAGAACCTCTCCGATGTCCACCTAGTATTCCACGTGTCGCAGATTGAAGAAATGTGCGGGTGCCGAAGAGCAAGCCCCTTTAGAAACCATCCATGTCCACAGTGATCTTACCTACCGGAGCATCCAATCAAGATACTGGACGAGGCGAAAAAGAAGACACGGACCAAGTCATGGCGCATGTACAAAGTACAATGGAGCAATCACACGGAAGAAGAGGCTACGGGAGAGCGAGGAGTTCCGAAGACGGAATACCCACACCTACTCAAGCCGGTAAGAAATCTCGGGACGAGTTTATTGTTAGGGGTAGGTTTGTAACATCCTGAAAATCGAAGAAACGGAAATCGGAACGTAAAAATCGGAACTTTCAAAAACCTTCGCTTGTTGCTTCCTTCTCGGGTTTGATGCTTCTTATTTGCCGGCTCGTTGCATAAATTTAGTCGTGATCAATTCTCCTTCCGGTGTTTTTGGATAATTTGGAGTTGTCGAAATGAAAGATGCGAAAGTACGTATCGGGGAGATATAAAATAGTAATTGTGGTTGGGAGAACATAAATTAGGACACAAAATAAATAATAAAATATTCGGGAGTCGTACTCGAAATCCGGAAAATTTTGGAAAAATAAAAGGGTGAATATTGAAATTAGAAAAGAGGGATTTTAAATAAATAAATATGAAAAATAATGTGGGAAAATAAAAGTGGAGAAAAGTTGAAAATATTATATTAAAAAATATTTTTGAATTATAGGAATTTATTTTGGAATATTTAGAAGAAAGGAAAATAGAAATGGGAAATTCAAATTGAAAATCGGGAAAAATCGAAAAGGCCTTGTTCATCTCGTGCCAGGTGTTCGACGCCGTACGCGCCGTCTGCGGCCCGCCGCGCGCGCGCCACGCACGCGCGCGCGCGCTCGCGCGCACACCCCCCCCCCGCGCGCCACGCGCGCCGCGCGCCCGCGCCGCGACGCCGCGCCCGCGCGCGCCGCGCCTTGCCGCCACGCGGCCGTGTCGCGCCGGACCCCCACGCCGCGCGCGCGCGCGCGCCGGACCCCGCCGCGCCGCGCGTCTCGCCCGCCGTGTCGCGCCCGCCGTACCCGGCCCGTCCCGCGCGCCGCGTGTCACGCCGCGCCGCGTTGCCCGCGCCGGCCCTCCCCTCTCCACCCGCGCCCGCGCCGCGCCTCTCGGCCGCGCCTATAAAGGCCGGCGCCCCGCCCCTTCCGCCGCCGCCGCTCTCTCTCCCGTTCCCGCGCCAACGCCGCGCCGCGTGCGAAGCCCCCTCCATGCCCCACCGCCCTCCCCGCAGCCCGCCGTCGCCGGTAAGCCCCGCTCCGCCCCCTTTTTGTCGCGCCGCGCTGCCTGCTTTGGCGGATCCGGTCAAACGAGATGGCGGCCAATGAACGTGCGCGGGGAAAAAAAAAAAGAAAAAGAAAAAGGAAAAATAGGGAAAAATTAGGAAAAATTTTAGAAAATTTGGAAAAATATTTTGGGAGGATTTGAGTAAAATTTTGGGCAAAAATAAATTATTTTCTTGCACGATTTCTCGGTGAAAAATTTGGAAATCAAATCCGGACTTTTTCGAAACTCCGTTTTGCGTCGTTATCTGGGATTCTAATCAGAATCAATTGATTTTTCGCACGTACGGGTAGCACCTGAAGAGACCGGCATCGACCCCGTTGAAGACACCACCCCTCAAGCGTGCGAGCAAGGCAAGTCATCACACTCTTTGAACATATTGATCCTACTTTGTGAAGTGATGTTGATTTCAAATTACAAATTGCATGCTATACACAAACGAGTACCTATGTTGGATATACCCTGCTTTGATATTGATCACCATTAGAATTTATTCTTTGTAACCTTCGATGTGATATGACCGGAGGCTAACTTGTAAAAATGCTTAGCCTTGCTTATACTAGATGCCTGCATACTCATGATTTTACAAAGAAGCTTTGTGCTCGGGCAACTACCTTAGGGAAGGTAGTTGAAATGCGGCCTGTGGAGACATGAGCGCCACATGGCCATGAGAATGATGAACTAAGTTTGATGAAAAGTGAAAATGAGATACAAATATTTTAGACTGGGCGGCCGGATGATTTGGGTGGATTCCGGAAAAGGCAAGTGCCGACCCTGGTCAATTAAGGACCGAGCCACGAGATAGCGGAAACGAGCCGTACAACCGTACTTCTCGAATGGGTATAGACCTAGCGACTAGATAGCCAAGCGGAGGCGGTATCCTTGCATAGATGGTTCTCTATGATGTGGTTTATGTGATGAGGATGATGCTGCGGCCTTTGCTGTGAATGGTGGAATTAAATCGATATTAATTGAACTTAAAGATTGAGGAAGTTTTCTCTTACCCGGTGCGCAACTCCTCTCACCGCTAGAAAATGACGGCTAGAGTGCATGAGGGCTTAAGTTCATGGAGCGGGTGCTGCAAAGTGAGGCTATCGAAAGGCTTTACCGTGACCGTCTCATGTGTTGAGACGTAGGCTCATTTGTTGGGCTGTCGCGGAGTACGGGTAAAGTGTACATCCACTTTGCAGTGTGAGTGAATCAATCTATTCGAATAGCCGTGCTCGCGGATATCGAGCATCGTGACAAGACTTTCGCTTGGCTAGACTTTAAACTTAAAACTGTTGGGATGGGTGTGCATGATGATTTCATTCGCTGGTGGATCAACTTCTCGAGATGCGAGAAGGGGTGGATTCCCAGAAAACCATGACGAATCGGAGGCGGGAAGCCATCCTTGGAATCACGATGGATGGTAGACAGAACTGTCGCCGGATTAATGAACTATGGAACTAAAACTTGATTTGGCTAGTTGATAGGCTTGTGAAAAGAATTATGAAAATTGGCTTTATGCAAAAGAACTTCAGCCATTCCTTGAATAACCCTATCATATGCATCAATTCCGTGTTGGCTTGCTAGAGTACGGTTGGTACTCACCCTTGCTATACGCACAAACCTTCAGCTGATGGGAATGAAGAGCTGGAGGATCCTTACGCTTACTACCAGGAGGGTGAAGGAACTGATGGCGTTTACTAGGTCTTAGCTCCGGTCGTTGCCTGTGGCAAATGACATGTCGCTGCCTCTATTCCGCTGCCGTATCTAATTTCTGCTTTTGTGTTGTACTCGGACCATGAGGTCCTGTGTGTTGAACATTGCCTTCGGGCCTATTGTTGTAATAATGTCATTGTAAGACTATTCGTGCATGCGCACTTGATTATTCAGTACTGTATTCGTGGGTACCAACTACTCGATCCAGGGAAATGGTACTAAGAACACGAAAGATTCCCGTTCCAAAAACGGGGTCTACACCATGCCTTGTTATTGATTACCTTTAGAATTATTCCTTGCAACCCTCGTTGTGATTCATACAACCGGAGAATAATTTTGGCAAAATGCTTAGCCATGCTATTAGTAGATTCATGCATACTCATGATTTTATAAAGAGCTTTATGCTTGGGCAACTACCTTAGGGAAGGTAGTTGAGATACGGCATGTGGAGACATGAGCGCCACATTGCCATGAGAATGATAAAATGAGTTTTGATGAAAACTGAAAGTACCAAACAAATGTTTTAGACTGGGGCGGCTGGATGATTTGGGTGGATTCCAGAAAAGGCAAGTGCCGACCCTGGTCAATTAAGGACCGAGCCATGAGATAGCCGGGAAACGAGCCAGTACAACCGTACTTCTCAAATGGGTATAGACCTAGCGGAGTAAATAGCCGAGCGGAGGCGGTACCCCTGCATAGTGGTTCTTTTGTATGGGATGAGATTGGGAATGGATGATTGAAAATCGAACTTAATCATAACTTGATAAATGAAGTCTTCCCTTATCCCGGGAGCGCGGAACTCCTCACACTTGCTAGAAAAGGACCGCTAGAGTGCAAGAGGGTTTAAGTTCATGGAGCGGGTACTGCCAAAGTGAGGTTATTGAAAGGCTTTGCCGTGACCGTCTCATGTGTTTGGATGTAGGCTCATTTGTTGGGCAGTCGCGGAGTACGGGTAAAGTTTACATCCACTGCAGTGTGAATGAATGAATCTATTCGAATAGCCGTGCTCGCGGAGATTGAGCATCGTGATAAGACTTTCGCTTGGCTAGACTTTAAACTTTAAAATGATGGGATGGGTTTGCATGATGATTCTTATTCACTTGGTGGATCAACTTCTCGAAATGCGAGAAGAGGTCGACTCCCAGAAAAACCATGACGAACCGAAGGCGGGAAGCCATCCTTGGGATCACGATGGATGGTAGACAGAACCGTCGCCGACTTAATGAACTGCGGAACTAAAACTTGACTTGGCTAGCTGTTAGGCTTGTGAAAAAGTTTGTGAAAATTTGCTTCATGCAGAAGAACCCCAGCCATTCTTTGAATAACCCTATCATTGCATCACTTCCGTGTTGGCTTGCTGAGTACGGTTGGTACTCACCCTTGCTATACGCACAAACCTTCAGATGATGGAGGATCCATATGCCTACTATCAGGAGGGCGAAGAAGCCGATGGCGCCTGCTAGGTCTTAGTCTCCAGTCGTTGCCTGTGGCAATCGACGAGCCGCTGCTTTCATTCCGCTGCCTTACCTAAATTCTACTTTTGATTGTATCTAGACTATGAGGTCCTGTGTGTTGGATACTGCCTTCGGGCCTATATTGTAATACTTTTGCTGTAAGACTATTCGTGCATGTGCACCTGATTATCCAGTACTGTATTTCGTGGGTACCAAACTACTCGATCCAGGGAAATGGTACTAAGAACACGAAAGATTCCCATTCCAAAAACGGGGGTCCACACTGCCGGTCCTCCCATATAGCCTATATCGCCCTCCGCCTCCGGTAAGCCGACTTAACTCCTTTGTTGCCTCTCAATCTTGATGTCACACTTCTTAGTGTCGAAAGAATCTTTCTTGCCGGAAAATGCCTCCATCATCTCAAAGCCATATAAAATTCATCATGACGACGTGCCGGCTAGGCCTGCCAAGAAACCAACTAGCGGCATGAAGATCCAGAGCGATCCAGTCGGGAAGAGGGCTGCCCCGAGTGAAGACATCAACAAGCGGGCGAGCAAGAGGAGGCCGATCATTGATGACTCGGACGACGATGTCCCAGCCCCTCAAGCTGAAGCGACCCCTCCAAGGCCATCACCAAAAATGACGCCCAAGATTCACCGATCAACCAGGTATGTCTCACGGCCGAAACTGTGCCCTTCGTTGAAAATTTCTTCGAATGCTTTGCGTGATCGTACATTTTTGGCAGCTTACAAGATCAAGACCCGAGCTCAGTATGATGTTTTTGTTGAGCGGGTCAAAAAAGCCGAAAATGTTAGGGAAGATGTTGCTAACACGGCGACGCCGATCCTGTTGTCGCTGTTCCATAATGGACTCGGGGCCAGCTCATTGGACACTGTGAGGTCTTTGATAAGCTTAGGCGATCCCCTGATCAATATTTGGCCAACATTTCCGAGGCAGCCATCATGGGAGCGGGCTTTGCTCTTGCACAGACCAAGTCGCTCTACCTCCAAGTGGACGTTGATTCAGTCGGGGAGGGCTTCGCCGATGGTACTTCAGATGAGCGGGCCCTGGAGTTGATTAGCGAAGCGCAGGAGTCCACCAAGAAAGTAGCCGCCGATGTAGTGAACCACTTTCGATCTTAATTTCCTTGTGAACATTGTATGCAACTTTCTAATGTGACTTGTAAATATTCAGCTTATTTATGTTAATGCCTTGATCCGAGTTTTTATGTAAAATTTCTCAAGTAATTTTTGTCCGACTGTCATCAATCCTAAGCTTGATTAGGTCATCAAAAAATTCTCAGTCCTTATGCATTGAACTCGAATCAAGGAACATTAAACAATGATAAACCAAATATGTACAGGTTGCCGAAGAAAACCATGCTTTATTGACACGTATGCAGCCCCCGACTGCTAACTCAAGAAGTCATCTTGCTTGAGGTTGGCAGTCAAGAATAACATGAAACCTAAGGCAATTTAAGCATAGTATCATCGAAGATGTTCGATGTTCCAGGAGTTCCCCACCATGGATCCGTCTTCACGCTTTAATCGGTATGCACCTGGCCGAGTCACCTCAGCAATTATATACGGTCCTTCCCATGATGGGGATAATTTGTGACGGTCCTTGGTGGTTTGAATCTTGCGTAGAACCAAATCGCCAACGATAAAAGCTCATGCTCGAACGTTGCGACTGTGGTAACGTCTGAGTCCTTGAAGATATCTTGCCGACTCGATGAGGGCTGCCTCACGGGCCTCTTCCCATCAGGTGAGGTCATCCACTCGGTCTTGGTCATAGCGTTCGTCGTTAAAGCTGTGGACTCGGAGAGATTCGTACTCCATTTCGTTCGGCAACATAGCTTCGCCCCATAGACCGAGAAAGAAAGGAGTTTGGCCGGTAGCCGGCGGGCGTAGTCCGCGAGACCACGAGACCAACGGAAGCTCTTGAACCCACTTGCCGGCATAAGGATTTAGCCGGTCAAACACTCGGGCCTTGATGCCTTGAAGAACCATGTCATTGGCACGTTCGACTTTTCCATTGCTTTTGGGATATGTGACCGATGCGTAGCATATTTTGATTCCAAAGTCTTCACTGAATTCCTTAAAAATGCCTCCAGTGAATTGAGTCCCGTTGTCAGTTATAATTCTATTTGGGACGCCAAACCAATGTACGATGTTGGGGATGAAGTCCCGTGCCTTGTCAGCGGTGATCGTGGCAACTGGCTTAGCCTCGATCCACTTGGAGAACATGTCAATTGCGACGAATAAATGCGTGAATCCTCCTGGAGCCTTTTTAAAAGGACCAACCATGTCTAAGCCCCATACTGCGAATGGCCGGGATAGTGGAATCGTTTGTAGTTCTTGGGTGGGACATGACTTTGCCGAGCAAAAGCGACAACCTTCGCATGTGCGGACCACCTTGTCGGCGTCGAAGACCGCCGTAAGCCAGAATAAACCTTGTCTGTAGGCTTTGCCTACCAAGGTGCGTGCTACCGCGTGGCTTCCGCATATGCCCAGTGGATATCTTGGAGCGATTGCCGTCCTTCCTCGGTGTGATGCATCTCATCGGGACTCCGGAGGAGCTCATCTTGTATAAATCGAGTCAACCATGACATAAGCTTGACAGCGACGTCGGACACGTTACGCCTCATCCCGGTCTTCCGGCGGCTCTTCTTGAGTTAAAAATCTGATGAGCGGTGTCCTCCGTCGGCGTCAATCATGGCGTCTAGTCTGCGGCTTGCTCGTTGGCGTTGGTTTGGCTGCACAGTTGGCTCATAGAGATGCTCTCAACGTCATTGGAGCGGCTTCTCGCTTGGACCCGAGCTGCGCCAACTCGTCAGTTGCCTCGTTATTATGTCTTAGGAAATGGGATAGCTCCATCAGTCAAACTGTCTTCTTGGGTAGGCCTCCATGGTGTTGTTTAGACAGTCCGAGTCTTTCATCACTTGGTTGACAACCAGCTCGGAATCCCCTTTCACGACGAGCCGACGTATCCCGAGTGAAACGCAAGCCGCGATCCATGTAGCGAGGGCTTCATACTCGGCGACGTTGTGTGAGGCGGAGAAGTGGAGGTGAAGAACGTATCTTAACCTCTCCCAGTCGGGAGATCGATACGACTCCTGCTCCCAAGATGGTGATCCTTTTGGATCCGTCGAAGTGCATGGTCAATATTGTAGGTCTTCTCGAGGTACATCTTCTTGCTGTTCGGTCCACTCGGCCAAGAAATCCACCGGGCTTGTGACTTCACAAACGTCACGCCCTTGAATGTTAAGTCCAGCGGCATCGGTTCCGGGGCCCACTTTGCGATGCGCCCGGTCGCCTCCGGTTGTGGATAACATCGCCGAGTGGAAAGGAAGTGACGACAGTGGCTGAAGTGACCACGAAAGTAGTGCGCAAACTTCCTCGCGGTTATCAGGACACCATATAGCAACTTTTGTACCTGGGGGTAGCGAATTTTGGCTCCTGCCAGCACTTAGCTAATGAAGTAAATTGGCCTTTGAATCTTCTGGACTCGTCCTTCTTCTTCGTGTTCGACCACAAGAACCGTACTGACCACTTGGTGAGTGGCTGAGACGTATAGTAGCAGGGGCTCCTGCGGCTGAGGTGAGGCTAGGACGGGTGGCGTCGTGAGAAATTCTTTGAAATCTTCGAAGGCCTTGTGGGCTTCCGTAGTCCACTTGGAAGTCGTCGGTTTTCTTCGTGCTTTGAAGAAAGGCATGCCTCGTTCGCCGAGTTGAGAGATAAATCGGCTTAGCGCCGCCATGCAGCCAGTGAGCTTCTGGACATCTTTCTGGTTACTCGGGGGCTTCATGTTCAGGATGGCATTGATTTTCTCTGGGTTGGCTTCAATGCCGCGATGTGACACCATGAAGCCGAGTAGTTTGCACGATGGCACGCGAAAGTGCACTTCTCCGGGTTCAACTTCATTCGAAGGCTCGAATGTTTGCAAAGGTTTCTTCTAAGTCGGCAATCGGTGTTCTTTACGCTTGGTCTTGATGACGACATCGTCGACATAAGCTTCTACGTTCTTCCCGATCTACGTCGAAAACATCTTTGGATCATGCGTTGGTATGTGGCCCCGCGTTCTTCGGGCCGAAGGGCATCGTGATGTAGCAATAAGCTCCAAACGGCGTGATGAACGATGTTTTCGAGCAGTCGGATTCCTTCAAGCTGATTTGATGATAGCCCGAGTAACAATCTAGGAAGCTTAAGAGCTGGCAGCCGGCTGTTGAGTCCATGACTTGGTCGATGCGAGGCAGCCCGAACGGATCTTTGGGGCTGGCTTTGTTGAGGTCGGTGTAGTCAACGCACATGCGCCATTGCCCCGTCTTCTTTCAGACCAGGACCGGGTTAGCCAACCAGTCGGGGTGTAGAACTTCTTTAATAAAACCGGCGGCTAAGAGTTTTGTGAGCTCTTCCTTGATGGCATCCTTTCGATCCTGAGCGAAACGACGTAATCGTTGTTTGATAGGTTTCGCGTCATCTTTGACGTGTAAAGTGTGCTCGATCACCTCCCTAGGAATTCCAGGCATGTCACATGGTTTCCAAGCAAAAACATCTTTATTATTTTGGAGGAAGGTGACGAGCGCACTTTCCTATTTGGGATCTAGCTCAGCGCCGATTATAGCGGTTTTGGCAGGATCCGATGGATCAAGGAAGATCTTCTTTGTTTTGGCGTCGCCCTGCCCCGATTTGGCTATCTTCTTGCGGGGATTTCACCCTCCGAGAAGTTGATGCGGCCAATCGGATTTCCTCTGGCCACGTGATCTCTCGCGAGATGGACCATGTCACGGCTCTCCTTGTCGCAGGTGAAGGCTTGCTTTACGTTGCTGTGCAGGGTGATGACGCCATTAGGGCCCGGCATGTTCATACAGAGGTAGGTGTAATGGGGTATCGCCATGAACTTGGTGAGTGCAGGCCTTCCGATGATTTCGTGGTAAGCCGTCTCGAAGTCAGCCACCTCGAAAGTGATGTTCTCCGTCCGGAAATTCTCTCAAAATCCGAAGGTGACTTGGAGGGCGATGTGCCCGAGTGACGTGGATGACAGCCCCGGGATAACTCCATGGAAGGGGGCTGAGCTTGCCTTCAGTTCGGCTCTTGGGATTTGCATCTCATGCAAGGTCTTGGTGAACAAAATATTGAGGGCGCTGCCCCCATCGATGAGGACGCGCTTTAGCTTGATGTTGCGGACTACCGGGTCTAGCACTAGGGGATATCGCCCCGGGTGAACCACTCGGTCAGGGTGATCTGAGCGGTCAAATGTAATAGCCACCTCCGACCATCGTAGGTATTGTGGGACCTCAGGTTGTGCTGCGTTGACCTCGCGATCGGTTAGCTTTTGTTTCCTCTTGGATTCATAGGCTTGCGGGCCCCCGAAGATGTGGTTCAGCTCGCCCACGGGGTCTTGAAAGGGCTCCGTATTTCCAGCCGGGTTGTTCTTCTTGGTGCCCGATGGACCGGCTTCGTCAGTCGGCTTCTTGTTGACATGTGCCGCATATTGCTCGGCGAATTGTTTGTAAATGAAGCAATCCTTGGCCACGTGCTTGTGGTTGGGATGATGCGTGTACTGAGCGTACATGATGGCGTCATAGGCCGCGACTCAGGGATGACGCTGGGAGTTGGACGTCGCAGCGACCAGATCCTCAGGCCGGCGCTTGCGGTCCTTCTGGCCCTGGTTGTTGTTGTTGTTGCCATCGTCCTTCTTAGGATGCCGGCCACCTCCCGACTGCTTGTCGTCTCTTCTATCGGGCCGGTCTTGCTGTGCCGCTTTGATCGCGTCAGTGGACTTGGCGTAAGAGTTCGCGGTTTCGAACTATTAGTGATATGACCTAGAGGCAACATGGAGATGTTGGATATCACAGTCAATGTTTATGTATTTATGAATAAAGTGTTATTCGGTTTCATGAAATAGACATCTTGTATTGATCAATAAGTACGTTACTTATTTATGAGACTCTATATGTATGAGTCTATTTCTAAATGGTCCCTGATCATATATCATATTATTGGAACTAATATGATTCTAAGATCGGCATGTTTATTGATTGATGATCATGTCTCGTAGATCATTGGTATGGAGATACCAAATCAATAAATATGGACATATGTGTTAGAGAACACATTGTTGGATAGACCCACCATGAGACGCTACAGGAATTAATGTGCCATTAGTTGGTCTCGGGTAGTGTTGGTACAAAGTCCTTAGACCTGAGATCACCATGGATTCCAACATGTGTAGTAGCCTACTTTGGGACTACCAAACGCTATTCCGTATGCTGGGTAGTTATAAAGGTAGTTTTCGGGTTTGCTATGAAACATGGAGTGGGATGTGAGTGATCAAGATGGAATTTGCCCCTCCTTTGGAGAGATATCTCAGGCCCCTCGATGTAATGGATTATGGAAATGCATGGCCATGCTAAGTTGATTGAGGAGTCAATCAACGGACGGATAATCCATGCGGTTCGAGTGAATGGTTAAGCTATTGAAGGGATGGCACACATCTTGCCTATAGCTTAATTGGTATCATGAGGCAAAGGGATTTGTGTACACATTACAGGTTCGAGCCGATATTATATTCTTGTACACTATGGTGTCAATATGTCTTCTTGGGCGCCGCATTGTGACGTCGGCTGAGTTGGACTCGAGCCGACGATCGGCTAAGTTAGACTATAACCGAAACCGAGTATACCGAACCTACGGTCGCACGCTTAAGGGGATAAGAACAGGCATTCGAGTTGGACTCGAATACGGCTCGATCGGATAGGGATCCGATCGGATAGAGTCATATAGGCTTACGACGTATGGGCGGCCAACTCTGTGAGATTCGGATAGGATCTGATTCAAAATAGAGTCGTGAACGGCCACTAGTCCCAGTCGGCCAACTCTATATAAAGGAGGGAGGGGTGGAGAGCTGTGGCACGTCAATTGCATCACATTGAACCGAATCCGCATAGCAGAAGTCGCCGAGATCAATCTCCACGGAAACCCTCCCCACTCTCGAGCCAAACCCTAGCCTTGCATCGCGTGCTAGCACACGGGTGTTTGGCGTTCTGGCCCCGGACGTGTGGATACCGGTAGAGGCGCTACTACGTTGCGCGCTGTTCATCGGCTTTGGTACTTCGGAGCAAGGCGGTTGCGGTAGATCGGCTGCGGTCGAGCGCATCGGAGCGAGGCACGAGAACGCGGTCAGACGACTCGGCGAATCGGCTACATCCACGAATCGGCTGATTGGCGAATCGTGTCCCGGGTATCGGTGTCGGCTTGCGGGAATCGGCTACACTATTCGGAACGGATAGTCCCGATTGTTTATTTCCGCTGCATACTCCAATCGGTAACGATCTATCGGCCCTTACTTGCAAGTGTTCCTGGTTTGCACGGTAGAAAAGTTTTTGTTTTCGGCTAGCGTAGCTTCCGCGTAACCCTTCGGTGGTATCGAGCTAATCTTGCTTAGTTTGGGTTTTAGATTGGATCTGAACAAGTTTTGCGCACGGGTTGATTAGATCAATCGGTTTTACGGGATTCGTTGAGGAGAGTTCATGATAATTGCGTTCCTTGATAGTGTATCGGAACGGCGTAATGTGATTACGTCGAAGCAATATCCATAGAACTCGGTTTGAGTCGGCTTCGAGACGGCGTTCCTTGATAGTGTATCGGAACGGTATAATATGATTATGCCGAAGCTATCTCGTAGTCCGATCTTCTTTGCTTTTCACGTGCCTACGCAAACCATCTCCCTTGATAGTGTATCGGGACGGCATAATGTGATTATGCCGACATGGTTTCCGTAAGCGATTTCATAGATTGGATCTATGGATTTCGTGTGGTGTTCGGGCGCTGCCGAAGCCCGCGAGGCGGCTTCCCCTCGACCCCCGCCCGCTAACCGCCGTGTGCGTACCCCTTATAGGTCGTCTCGATGCCGTTTCTCTGCGATAGGTGTTAGTGATATGCCCTAGAGGCAACATGAAGATGTTGGATATCACGTCAATGTTTATGTATAAATGAATAAAGTGTTATTCGAGTTCCATGAAATAGACATCTTGTATTGATCAATAAGTACGTGACTTATTTATGAGACTCTTTATGTATGAATCTATTTCTAAACGATCCACGATCATATGTCATATTGTTGGAACAAATATGATTCTAAGATCGGCATGTTTATTGATTGATGATCATGTCTCATAGATCATGGGTATGGAGATACCAAATCAATAAACATGGACATATGTGTTGGAGAACACATTGTTGGATAGACCCACTATGAGACACTACGGGAATTAATGTGCCATTAGTTGGTCTCGGGTAGTGTTGGTACAAAGTCCTTAGACCTGAGATCACCATGGATTCCAGCATGTGTAGTAGCCTACTTTGGGACTACCAAACGCTATTCCGTAATGGGTAGTTATAAAGGTAGTTTTCGGGTTTGCTATGAAACATGGAGTGGGATGTGAGTGATCAAGATGGAATTTGCCCCTCCTTTGGAGAGATATCTCGGGCCCCTCGAGGTAATGGATTATGGAAATGCATGGCCATGCTAAGTTGATTGAGGAGTCAATCAACGGACGGATAATCCAATACGGTTCGAGTGAATGGTTAAGCTATTGAAGGGATGGCACACATCTTGCCTATAGCTTAACTCGTATCGTGAGGCAAAGGGATTTGTGTACACATTACAGGTTGAGCCGATATTATATTCTTGTATACTATGGTGTCAATATGTCTTTGCTAGGCGCCGTGTTGACAGTCGGCTGAGTTGGACTCGAGCCGACGGTCGGCTAAGTTAGACTATAGCCGAAACCGAGTATACCTGAACCTATAGGGTCGCACGCTTAAGGGGATAAGAACAGGCATTCGAGTTGGACTCGGATACGGCTCGATCGGATAGGGATCCGATCGGATAGAGTCCTATAGGCTTACGACGTATGGGCGGCCAACTCTATGAGATACGGATGAGATCCGGTTCAAAAATAGAGTCTGATCGGCCACTAGTCCTAGTCGGCCAACTCTATATAAAGGAGGGAGGGGTGGAGAGCTGCGACACGAAAATTACGACACGTCAATTGCATCGTGTGCAACGAAGTCGCTGAGATCAATCTCCACGAAACCCTCCCCACTTTCGAGCCAAACCCTAGCCTTGCATCGCGTGCTAGCACACGGGTGCTCGGCGTTACGTCCCCGGACGTGTGGATACCGGTAGAGCGCTGCTACGTTGCGCGCTCTTGATCGAGTGCGGTCGGGCGCATCGGAGCAAGGCATGAGAACGCGGCCGGACGGCTCGAATCGGCTGATTGGCGAATCGGTGTCTCCGGGAATCGGCTACACTTTCCGGATCGGATTGCCACGATTGGCTATTCCGCTGCACTACACTCAATCGGTAACGATCTATCGGCCCTTACTTGCAAGTGTTCCTGGTTTGCGCGGCAAAAGTTTTTGTTTTCGGCTAGCGTAGCCTCCGTAACCCTTCGGTGGTATCGAGCTAATCTTGCTTAGTTCGGGTTTTAGATTGGATCTGGAACAAGTTTTGCACACGGGTTGATTAGATCAATCGGTTTTACGGGTGCATTGAGGAGAGTTAATGGTAATTGCGTTCCTTGATAGTGTATCGGAACGGCGTAATGTGATTACGTCGAAGTAATTTCCATATAACTCGGTTTGAGTTGGGTTCGAGATAGCGTTCCTTGATAGTGTATCGGAACGGTATAATGTGATTATGCCGAAGCTATCTCGTAGTCCGATCTTGTTAGCTGCCTCACGCCTACGCAAACCATCTCCCTTGATAGTGTATCGGGACGGCATAATATGATTATGTCGACATGGTTTCCGTAAGCGAATTCATAGATTGGATCTATGAATTTCGTGTGGTGTTCCGGGCGCTGCCCGGAAGCCCGCGAGGCGGCTTCCCCTCGACCCCCGCCCGCTAACCGGCTAGCGGGACCACCGTGTGCGTACCCCCTTATAGGTCGTCTCGGTGTCGTATCTCTGCGATAAGTAGAAAATGTTTCTACGCCTAACTTGTTTTGCAGAGAATGCTTTGAGATGGTATGGCCCTATTGTATGTATGAGATGTATGAGATGCATGTGATGCATGTAATATTCTTTCATATGTGCAATCCTGTAATATTCTTTCATACATGCAATGCTTGTAATATTCTTTCACGACCTGCGAGTCGATGTAATCTTCAATTAGAGCTTCTATAGTAGTAGCTTAGTTTGAAGAAATCAAGCATTCGGCACTCGAAAGAACGGTGATGAAGATGGAGATCTGTACACGGCATGGAGATGGAGATCACCATGTGAAGGGGGCCATACTATTTCACTACATGCTATTCTTCTTGCTTTCATATGTGATATGTTTGTTTGATAGGATAGCATCCCTCGCAAAATTAAGTAGTAATGATGCCCTTCCAAATGTTGCACTGTCACCGTTATGCTCGTCAATGGTGGGTGCCAAAGCGAGTGTCATTCTCTATCATAACACGAGGGGTATATGTCGACATATACATGCGGGAGCATTTGGTTTACTTAACAAGGCTATCAAAACAGTTTTGGGTCTTGGGGCATAGGTTGGCGCCGGGGCATGGAGATGCCACACCAACAACAAGAGTCACATAGAGATGTGATTAGCAAGGTGTTGCTTACCGATGTTACTAATTTTCTAGCGGTGATGCCAAAGCTCACTAGAAAATTAATTAACATGTGGATCTTGACCCAATACGTAACCTAGAGGGAAGGTGGAAAATACGTAATGGGAGTCTTATGTTAAATTGTTTAACAAAAGACATAGCATAAACATTGTGCTAAACTTTGCTTTTCGTTGTAGAATAAATGGCGGCTAATACTACACCCATACTTTTAATTTGCGATCTATTCTCGAAAAGGAAAAATTAAATGGAACAAACTTTATGGATTGGTATCGCAACTTGAGAATTGTTCTCAAGCAAGAGCGTAAGGAGTACGTTCTTGAAGTACCTTATCCGGAGGATTTGCCTAATAACGCCTTTCACCACTGCACGGAGGGCTTATGAGAAGCACACTAATGATGCCCTAGATATAAGCTGTCTCATGCGTGCTACAATGTCCCCGAGCTTGAAGCAATATGAGAGCGCGATGCTCACACTATTATTCGGGGGCTGCGTGGCATGTTTGAGAACCAAGCTCGGGCCGAGAGGTTCAACACCTCAAAGTCCTTGTTTGCGTGCGAGGCTTGTTTAGGGAATCCCGTCGATCCGCATGTGATAAAGATGATTGGCTATATCGAGAATGCGGAAAAACTAGGTTTTCCCCTTAGCCAAGAGTTGGCTGCGATGTGATTCTCCGGTCGCTCCCTCAGAGCTTCGAGCCATTCATATTAAACTATCACATGAACAATATGGATAGGACCTTGGCTGAATTGCATGGGATGCTAAAGGCAGTGAGGAGAGTATCCGAAAACGGTCATCATGTGATGATGATGCGAAAGGCAAAGCGCAAACCACTGTCAAGAAACTTTGCACCAAGAGGAAGTTAACTCCCGATGAGATCGCGAGTGCCTCTAATTCAAAGAAGGGCAAGAAGGGGTCGGCGGCATCGGATGCCGTTTGCTTCTATTGCAAGGAGACAGGCCATTGGAAGAGGAACGCAAGAAGTACATGGAGGATCTAAAAAGAAGCAAAGTACGACTTACGCCGGTATTAATGTTATAGACATTAATCTTGCTACTTCACCTACGACTCTTGGGTATTTGATACCGGATCGGTAGCTCATATTTGCAAATCGTTGCAGGGAATGAGAAGAAGTAGAGGATTGAGAAGGGGCGAGGTGAACTGCGCGTCGGCAATGGAGCAAGCGTTGCTACGATTCTTTGTCGGCACGATACCACTTCATCTACCTTCGGATTAGTTTTGGAATTAAATAATTGTTATTGTGTTCCAACACTATGTCAAAACGATATTTCCGCTTCATGTTTGCAAGCGGAAGGATATGGTTTTAGATCAATGGACAATGGTTGTTCAATATATCTTAGAGATATGTTCTATTTTCATGCTCCATTAGTGAATGGATTGTACGTTTTGAATCTTGAAGCGTCTCCCATCTATAACATTAATACGAAAGGCAACTCTCTAATGATATAAACCCCACGTTTATCGGCATTGTCGCTTAGGCCATATAAATAAGAAACGCATGGAGAAGCTCCATAAGGATGGATTGCTTCACTCTTTTGATTTTGAATCATTTGAGACATGTGAGTCTTGTTTACTTGGTAAGATGACAAAGGCACCTTTCACGGGACATAGTGAGAGAGCAAGTGACTTATTGGCACTCGTACATACTGATGTATGTGGACCAATGAGCTCAACGGCCAGAGGTGGTTATCAATACTTCATTACCTTTACCGATGACTTTAGTAGATATGGTTATATCTACTTAATGAGGCATAAGTCCGAATCCTTTGAAAAGTTCAAAGAATGCCGGAATGAAGTACGAGAATCATTTAGGAAAACAATCAAGTTTCTACGATCGGATCGTGGAGGAGAATACTTGAGCCAAGAGTTTGGTAATCATCGAAAGATTGTGGAATTGTTCCACGGTTGACTCCGCAGGGAACTCCGCAATTGGAACGGAGTGTCCGAACGGAGAAATCGCACCTTGTTGGACATGGTGCGGTCGATGATGAGCCAAAGTGATCTTCCGTTATCCTTCTGGGGATATGCTCTTGAAACAGCTGCGCTCACACTAAATAGAGTTCCATCTAAGTCGGTTGAAAAGACACCATATGAGATATGGACGGGCAACCCCCTAGTTTGTCTTTTCTCAAAATTTGGGGATGCGAAACTTATGTAAAACGTTTACGATCGACAAGCTCACACCCAAATCGACAAGTGCTTCTTTGTGGGATATCCTAAGGAAACTAAGGGATATTACTTTTATAATCGGGAACAAGGCAAAGTGTTTGTCGCCGACATGGTGTCTTCTTGGAGAAAGAGTTTCTTTCAAGAAGGGTTAGTGGGAGCGGGGTGTATCTTGAAGAAGTTCAAGAAACACCGAAAACGTTTCAGCGACCACGGAACCACAACGGGAGGAGCAAAGTGTTGCGCCACCGGTTGTAGATACACCAGCCCACGGAGGTCGAAAGATCACGTCGTGCACTGACAGTACAGTGCGGAACAACGTGATATATGTTTGTTGGACAACGATGAACCTAAGACCTATGAGGAAGCGATGGTGGGACCCGATTCCAACAAGTGGCTTGGAGCCATGAAATCCGAAATAGAATCCATGTACGACAATCAAGTTTGGAACTTGGTTGATCCACTGATGGTGTCAAAACCATTGAGTGTAAATGGGTTTTTAAGAAAAGGCCGATATGGATGGAAATGTTCACATCTACAAGGCGCGATTGGTGGCGAAAGGTTTTAAACGAGATTCAAGGAGTTGATTATGATGAAACCTTCTCGCCCGTCGTAATGCTTAAATCTATTCGGATTATCCTAGCGATTGCTGCATATTTCGATTATGAGATATGGCGAGATGGATGTCAAAACGGCTTTCCTAAATGGAAACCTAAGCGAGGATGTATACATGATACAACCTCGGGGTTTTGTCGATCCGAATCGCTGGAAAGATATGCAAGCTACGGAAGTCCATTTATGGATTGAAGCAAGCATCTCGGAGTTGGAATATTCGTTTTGATGAAGTAATCAAAGGGTTTGGTTTCATCAAAAACGAAGAAGAGGCCTGTGTTTACAAAAGGTCGAGTGGGAGCGCAATTGTATTTCTAATCTTATATGTGGATGACATATTGCGATTGGAAATGATATCCCTATGCTAGAATCCGTCAAGTCTTCATTGAAAAATAGTTTTTCCATGAAAGACTTAGGGGAGGCAACATACATATTAGGCATTCGGATCTATAGAGATAGATCCAAGAGGCTAATTGGATTAAGCCAAAGTACATACATTGACAAGGTGTTGAAAAGGTTCAACATGCATGATTCCAAGAAAGGTTTCTTGCCCATGTCACATGGCATTAATCTTAGCAAGAATCGGTGCCCTCGGACACATGATGAGCGGAATAAGATGGGTATGGTTCCATATGCTTCGGCAATTGGATCCATCATGTATGCCATGCTTTGTACACGCCCAGATGTCTCGTACGCTTTGAGTGCTACGAGCAGATACCAGTCAGATCCAGGTGAAGGTCACTGGACTGCCGTAAAGAATATCCTTAAGTACTTGAGAAGAACTAAGGATATGTTCCTAGTCTATGGAGGTGAAGAAGAGCTCGTTGTAAGTGGTTACACCGATGCTAGCTTCCAAACAGACAAGGATGATTATAGATCGCAATGCAGGTTCGTGTTCGCACGAACGGAGCGCGATCAGTGGAAGAGTTCCAAGCGGGATTACATTGCTGATTCTACAACGGAGGCCGAGTACATTGCTGCTTCGGAAGCTGCAAAGGAGGCTGTTTGGATCAAGAAATTCGTTTCTGAGCTTGGTGTGATGACTAGTACGACTGGTCCAATGTCTCTCTATTGTGATAATAGTGGAGCCATTGCGCAAGCCAAGGAGCCGAGGTCACATCGAAGTCCAAACACATACTTCGGCGATATCATCTCATCCGCGAGATAGTGGACGAGAGGTGATGTCAAGATATGCAAAGTGCACACGGATCTCCACATAGCCGATCCGGCGACAAAACCTCTCCCTCGGCCGAAGCATGAGGCGCACACAAACAATGGGTTTTAGATACTTACATGATTGACTCTAGTGCAAGTGGGAGATTGTTAGTGATATGCCCTAGAGGCAACATGGAGATGTTGGATATCACGTCAATGTTTATGTATAAATGAATAAAGTGTTATTCGGTTCCATGAAATAGACATCTTGTATTGATCAATAAGTACGTGACTTATTTATGAGACTCTATATGTATGAATCTATTTCTAAACGATCCACGATCATATGTCATATTGTTGGAACAAATATGATTCTAAGATCGGCATGTTTATTGATTGATGATCATGTCTCATAGATCATGGGTATGGAGATACAAAATCAATAAACATGGACACATGTGTTGGAGAACACATTGTTGGATAGACCCACCATGAGACACTACGGGAATCAATGTGCCATCGGTTGGTCTCGGGTAGTGTTGGTACAAAGTCCTTAAACCTGAGATCACCATAGATTCCAACATGTGTAGTAGCCTACTTTGGGACTACCAAACGCTATTCCGTACTGGGTAGTTATAAAGGTAGTTTTCGGGTTTGCTATGAAACATGGAGTGGGATGTGAGTGATCAAGATGGAATTTGCCCCTCCATTGGAGAGATATCTCTGGGCCCCTCGAGGTAATGGATTATGGAAATGCATGGCCATGCTAAGTTGATTGAGAGTCAATCAACGGACGGATAATCCAATACGGTTCGAGTGAATGGTTAAGCTATTGAAGGGATGGCACACATCTTGCCTATAGCTTAAGCGGTATCGTGAGGCAAAGGGATTTGTGTACACATTACGGGTTCGAGCCAATATTATTCTTGTATACTATGGTGTCAATATGTGCTGCTAGGCGCCACTGTTGACAGGTCGACTGAGTTAGACTCGAGCCGACGATCGGCTAAGTTAGACTATAGCCGAAACCGAGTATACCTGAACCTACAGGGTCGCACGCTTAAGGGGATAAGAACAGGCATTCGAGTTGGACTCGGATACGGCTCGATCGGATAGGAATCCGATCGGATAGAGTCCTATGGGCTTACGACGTGTGGGCGGCCAACACTATGAGATACGGATGAGATCCGATTCAAAATAGAGTCCTAATCGGCCACTAGTCCTGTCGGCCAACTCTATATAAAGGAGGGAGGGGTGGAGAGGCTGCGGCATGTCAATTGCATCGCGTGCAACAGAAGTCGTCGAGATCAATCTCCACGGAAACCCTCCCCACTTTCGAGCCAAACCCTAGCCTTGCATCGCGTGCTAGCACACGGGTGTACGGCGTTCTGTCCTCGGACGTGTGGATACCGGTAGAGGCGCTGCTACGTTGCACGCTGTTGATCGGCTTCGGATCGGCTGCAATCGGAGCGATCGGCGTGGTGGAATCGGCTGCGGTCGGGCGCATCGGAGCGAGGTGTGAGAACGCGGCCGGACGGCTCGAATCGGGCGATTGGCGAATCGGTGTCTCAGAAATCGGCTACTTTTCCGGATCGGATTGCCACGATTGGCTATTCCGCATTGCACTCTACTCCAATCGGTAACGATCTATCGGCCCTTACTTGCAAGTGTTCTGGTTTGCGCGGTAAAAGTTTTTGTTTTCGGCTAGCGTAGCCTCCGTGTAACCCTTCGAGTCCTTGGCGGTGCCGGTAGTCGGAGTTATTTTGCGGTTGACCGGTGGTGGACGGGTGATCGTCCGTGCCGCTTCTCGCGGGAGTCGGCTGATTGCTCCTGATGCTTGCGCGTGGTCTCCAGGCGAAGGTCTCTTGACCTGCGGCCGTGCGGTCTTGCTGGGGCCTCCTGTAATCCTTTGACCTCGGCGGCGGGAGTCGGCCTGGTGGCGTTTACGCCACGGACTCGGCCGGTCTTCATGCTGAGGTGGAGGGAGAACCATTAGCTGTAGCCGCGACGATGGTATTGATCTTGTCCAAGATTGGCGTCACGTTGGGGGGGCCATCTCGATTACGGTGTCCAGAAGGGTGAGAGCGGCAACGGCGTTCTGCTGAGGCATCTGGAAGATGTTGGTGTTGTGGATTCGCGTCTGAAGTATGGCCTCCCAAGCGGATTGACCGGTCGCCCTCAGGTCCCTCTTTCTCCTGTCGGCTTTCTCCATGCGCCTCTCCTCATCTTTCGCCAGCTTGCGCTCCTGCTCAAGCCTGGCTTGTTCTTCCTCTGCGACCCTACGGGCCATGGCTAAGTCGGTCTCGGCCACCTCAGCCATGAGGACGTCGAAGCACTTCGGCTCGTAGTCCTTGTCGCAGTCGGAGTCATTGGCCTCGTCCGAGGGGATGCCGTAGAGATCGTCAAAGCCTGAAGAGCTAAGGTATTCATCGAGCTCTGAGGATGAGCATGACACGAACGGTTGGATGATGACGGTGATTTCCCTTGAGCCTGGGTTCTCGGATCTGGATCGTTCCAGTCCGAGTCGTAGCTTGATGACGTGGATCCCTCCAAGTGGGTCGATCTCGACTCGGGGGAGAGGAGCTTGCAGTAGATCTCAGCGGTGTTTGGTAATCCAAACGGCGCCGATAGGTTTTCTCCCGAGTAGATCGGTTCCGACGGGGAGATGTGGAGACAGCTGTAGATCTCAGCGGCGTTCGAAAGTCCGAACGGCGCCGAGTGGACTCCTCCTTCAGAGTGGATGGACTGCGTCTTGGAAATCATGATTCTGTCGTAGATGTTGGCATTGTTCGTAACCGAACGGCGAGCGAGTTCCCCGTCCCGAGGTCCGAATCGAGTCGGGGAGGAAAGCTTGTTGAAGCCGTTGGCGCGAAGTCGTCCATCCTCGAAGAAGATCCCATCGCGCTTGCCGGCGAGATTGTCGAAGAAGTCTTGATGCGTGGGCCCCTACCTGGCGCGCCAACTGTCGAAACTCGGTTTCGGCAATAGAAAATTGAGGATGCAGTCAAGATCGCCAAGCTTGATGGGTTAGGTGGAAATGAAGATTTAGACAGATTCAGGCCCTCTCGTGAGGTAATACCCTACTCCTGTTTCGGGGATTCGATCCGCCGAGTGTTTATTGACCTCAAGATCTCGTGTGTCTAGTGGCTTGTATGTACTTCGCATACATCTGATATCTCTCAAGGGACGCCCCTTACCCCCGTTATATAGTCTTGGGAGGCGGGATTATAAGTCGGAAACCCTATCTTACTCTAAGTCGGTTTCCTCAATCTTACCAAACCATGATTATGAGCCATTGTCTTATCTAATCAGCAACGTATTACCCAAGTCATAGCCGGTTTACATAATTGGTAGGCGCAACCCATCCCTATTTCCAGTCGGATAAGCTTGCCATGTGGATATCCGATTGCCATAATCTCCACATGGAGCATACTGGACATGTCTAGGAGCTATTGGTAAAAGATGAATAGTTTACCATGCATGGTTTGGTCTACACCAAAAAGATAAATGCGGTTGCCTACAGTTTTCAGAACACGGCTGGGCTAACTAATCAGTCCATTTAACTATGTTGTAGAGGATTAAAATTTTTTCCAAAATTCATGGGAATTGCTTGGTTAGTTTACATGCTTCTTTCAAAAATTCTCAGGTTTACCACCTACGGTTTAGTCTATGCAATTTTGCAAATAGACTGACTCAAAATTCCAGAAAAACGACAATCGGCACAAAATGAATCGACACAAGTTTTATGGTGTTTAAATTTATTATCTTTCAAATGCATTATGTTAGAGTGGTGCAGAAACTACATGAATTTTGGGTGGTCCATCTAAGCAATCAATCTAGAGGATTTGAATACAACAAGTTCTATCGTATACCAAACTACGTGCTTTAGGCCATATCGATGAAATTTTGAATAGATGAGAAAGAGGTACCAAAATCAACCCAATTCATCTTTGGTGGAGAGGTAACATGAGGAGATGGAATTCCTATCAGGTCTATAAAATTTTAAATTTTATCAACCTGTCTTCAAAACCCATTCACTAGGGACTATTTCTAACCTGATAATTTGCATATCCGATCTAGTTACATTGGAATAGTTTGCGAAGGAATTTAAAAACTTCTATAAATACTTTGGTACTGATTAGGTGTTTTAATTTAGTGTTTTCAAACTCGTATTCATAAAAATACAACATTTGAAAAGGCTTTGGTCCTATAGAGCAAGATAGGAGTTGTAAAACTTAAAATAGAGATATAGAGGAGAATAATCTCTAGAGAGGGATGAGATATAAGATTGAATATGGTTTTCGCCAATAATTTGTAGCTGAGAGCGGAACCCTCAAAATAATTTTTGAGAATTCATTCTAAACGACCAACTTAAGGGGCTCCTATAGTCGGTATTTGCTCTGATACCACTGCTGTCGGAGACGCCCGGACCTTCCGTTCTATTTGCAATATGAGTTGAAATGCTTTAGCTCATATGTCAAGTAAAACGAAACATCCGATGTCCCGAGAGAGGGATAAGTGAGACATTGTTGGGCCTTTAGCCTACCAGTCAACTTCAGCCTGATGTATGCCAGTCAAACCACTCGAAGGTGGCGACCAGATGTGTTACACACTCAGGAGACTTGACAAAATGGCTAAAGATCTACAACGTCTCAAATATTCCTAACACATACTCATGTGAATCTAACTCCCAAGATGTGCGCTAGATTCACACTTTCATCCTCAGCATGAGCACACAAAGGAAATACATCTAAAATGAGAAGTAAATATGGATTACATCAACATTATTATCATTACATAGGCCGACTGGCCAAATACCTATACAAATCAGAGTACAGCGAACAGTGGTGGCTTTAGTACCCACCCACAAGCACACCGACTAGGGGTTTACCCCGTTAAGTTCAATCCTAAAAGACGCAAATCGGGTACCCGCATCTCTCAGAAACTAAGACTAGGACCTGCGTCAAAATGGATATTCCAATCGCAAGTGTCAGTATATTATTTGAAATAATGTACTGGCAAGAGCACAATCAAACCTAAGTACATAATATCTCTGCTTCAAAGGAAGGCTAATAGTAGTTTAAATTTATGGCATAAAGTAAATTATAGTTTGCAATCCATTTGCAACGTAATGTAAGCAAGGCACTTTTAGCAATGTATAAAATCTTCCCTAAACATGGCATGGCTACAACATAAATGAGTAGACAACAACCCCTTACCCTCGTCGGGGAGTTAGGCAAATTCATAGCATAAATCAACACCTTATTCAGCACAAAACATTTTGGTTTCGAGAACATTTCGGAAAACACAAAAATCTGAAATTTATACCCATAGCATATCATCACGTCGCTCATGACCGTGAGAACGGCTAATCGATTAGTTTTATTAACTCTACAAAGTTTGTACAGCTTTACCCACATGATATAAACACTCTAGTTTGTTTCGAGTTTGCAAGACTCTACCGCACTCTTCATATTGAGTGCGATCTAGAGGTAATCACATAGCCTTTACACTACTTAGTCCCTTGCCTGGCACCAGCACGATACGTGTTTCCTCCATCCTAGGTCATACTGGAAATGTGACCTAGAACCGTTAAGTGGCGGGCCCACGACTTAAACTTAACGCCGCGGTGGCGGACATGACAGGAACCCACCCACGTGGCACGATATCGTTGTATTGCACAGACTGAGTCACCAAACCTACCACATCGGCGATAAAATAGGAAGTTCCTCTGAGTTATCCGAACCCATACACTTCGACCTACCATAATGCAAGGCTAGGTGCTAAGAAGATTACTCGGCTAAGGCTATCCCATACTAGCACATGTGGATGTACGGTAAACACAATGAATGACATGTAGTTCAGTCCTTAATCGACTCGGGCAAACACTCCCCCTATCGGCAATGCAAATACATCAATTGCATGCCACTTGTCGGCCAAGTCTAAAATATCATGTTATTTAAATTTTATTTCACAAATATTCAGAGGTTCACCTCTGGTTTAAAATGTCCAAAAAGATTTATAAAGAGTTTAGCAATATATTCCATGACCATGTTTCGCTTATCACTAAGGAAGGCTAAGCATTTCATTTTCATAAAACATAACATAGTCATATGAGCACATCTAAAGTACTCTAAATTAATCCTAAGGTTCAAAACAGCAAGGAATTGATGTTCAAACGGGGTTCATGCATTTTCAGGACATAGCTACAGATCATAGGTTAAAATTGTCGATAGAGTAAAATATGCATGCAACTTTATAAACAAAACATTTAGCCCGAAAAACATGGGTTTCGATGTGATCAAAGGAAAGTGCATGAACTTGCCTTTGTCTGGAGAAAGGTTATCTCCTAATCCACTCCATCACCATCTACACAACCATCTAAAAAATATACGGTGTGCAATTAAAATATCGAAAACAGGCAAAAATCCAAAATGCTCTAAAATGCATGATTTTTATACATTGAGTAGGCACTGGTCTAAAACAAATTTAGGTGGAAGGATTTCTAATTCATCTTATCCTATATGGGAGTTATCGATTTTACAAATTTCCTCGGGTCGTAGCGGAATAGGGTTAGGTGTTGTTTGGACAGTGTTGCTATAATTTGATTTTTATTAATTTGAATTCACAGGGGGGTGTAGATAGGTTTTCTAAGGCTAACATCTTTGGTTTCACAATTTTTATATTTATTATGAATTTCTTGGGCCTTTTACAAACATATAACGGGTTCTAGGCCTATAGTGTTCCATATATGTGGCTTCAGGGTTTGGGGTCCAGAACTTGTTCCATTCTGCTTATGATGTATAAAAAGAACAATTTAATTAACCAATATAATCTTAGTTAGAAATCTTTAGGGCTTGGATTATTTTGCCATATTTTCTATAAACTAGGGGTGTTTTTTTATGTTATATCTTTTACATATTAACTTAAAGATTACATTATGAACTACGGGTACTATGTTTTGGTAACTAGGGATGGATCTTAAGGTTCCACTGGTCTAATAGGTTTTGATTTGGTTTATTTGGAGCTAAAGTGCCTATATATGTATACATATACATGGGTGTAGTACTTAATTACTACTATTAACATCTATATTATCTTTGTAAGGTTTACTGATATATTTGGCTTATAAGTGAGCATGTCTTATCTTCCTAGTGGAAGTCCATTAGTTTCTGGTCTTATAGGAACTTGGTTCACTCAAAAAGGATTAAAAATAAATTTTGCACAAATTTCCCAAGTTGAAGTGTGTACTAGGTTGCTTACTTTTTGTTTAAATATTTAAGGGATCTTACTACACAGTGAACACATATTTTTATCTAATAATTTGAAAGTACGTGTTTTGGTGGTTCTAAACAATTTAAGCTTACTGAAAAAGGAGTTAACATGAATTTTAAATTAATCTCTAAACTTCAGCTCACCAAAATCACATCATTTTGATATTAATAGTTTTAGGGGTATTTAGTACAAAGGAACTATATGTTTTTATTTTTCCTGAATAAAGTGTATAAGTTGGTGGACCTGTAGAATTTGAGTTTGTCCACAAATAAGTGAAATTAAATTTTCTATGTATTTTAGAAGTTGGTGGTAGCTCTATGTGTGATTTAACTTAGAAAATTTTTAGAGACAAATTTGTACAGTGAGTGCCAAGTTTTATACCTCCAAAATAAATTTTATTATTTTGTGAGTACACAGAAATTTATTTCATTCCAACAGGAGTTAAATTGGATTTTATGTAGATTTTATAATTTTAACCATTTTTCTTGTTGGAAAAAGAGTGTTGTAGTTGTTTTTCTTTTGCATTTTCAAATTCTTAGATCAGGGGGCCCACATGTCAGTGGCTGGCCGCCTTGCAGAAAGGCCCCTGGGGTCTTGGCAAATAGGCCCCGCGGTCCTTAGCATGTGATTATTCAAAGTTTGTTAAAAAGCCCCCCGAGTTCAAGGTTCTTGCTTTCAAGTCCTTGGGTCCACATGTCATGCACTATATTTTTACTAATTAGTCCTTGGAACTTTTAAATTTGTTGCTAATGGTGGTCCTCGGTGCCTGATTTGGTCGGGCCCACATGTCAGCGGTGTGGCGCGCGGTGGAGCAGAGGCTGCGGCGACCAGCATGCTTCGTGACAGAGGCGGCGGCGAACGACGGCGAATTTGAAGGAGCAACCAAAAGAGAAAATAAAGAGTAAGAGGTGGTGAAACTATCAGTGGCCTTCTTATCTATGATGGTGGCCGGAATCAAGGGCAGCGACGGCGCAAGCGGCGGGGCGGCTTGGGTGGATGGTGCAGGTCAAGCTCTAGCTCATTTTAGAGCAAACCAGCGCATACATGAGAGTCTTTAAGGTCCCTAGAAGCTTACTTGTAGTCGCGTGTGTGCTGGCGACGCTTGGACACCGGCGGTCACTTCGGGGTTGGCTTGGCGGTGACGTCGGCTTCCACCCGAACGACGGCAGCTCCACCTGGCCTTCGGTACGTCAAGGGATGGTGTGGTATGGAGTAATGACGTCTTAAGGTTGCTATACATGTGAGGAATCGGCTGGGAAGTCACCGGAATAGCATGGAATAGAGGTGGTGGCCGACGTCAGGAGTTGAGGGAGATGACGGCCGATCTACGCGTTCACTCGAAGAGGAGGTCAAGGCGGTGCTGATGGCGCAGTGGCTCGGCTTGGGGTGATTCAAGGCGGTTGGAAACACCGAGGTTGCCATGGGGGTGGCGCTCGGGGCACAACCTAAGACGTCGTCGGCGTGGCCCTTGTTCCCATTGATCCGCTACACGATTGAAGAGCATGTCAAGATAGAAAACAACCGGTTTGATGAGGTTGATATAGAATGGGAAGGAGTTGGCGATGAAGACGACCCGTTGGACGGCAGTGATGGCGTCTTCTCGGTGGCTGACGACGGGAGTGACGAAGAAGGGAGCAACTGGAGCTTCTTCCCTCGGTTGGCTCGGTGCTAGGGTGGAGAAGGAAGTGAGACGGTGCTGCTTGGGGGAGAAGAAAATGATCTTGGCGTGGCCACGTCCTCGGACACGCGTCAAGCACGTCGGCGGCTCGCCCTCCTGCACTCTCTCTGTGCTCCCTAGCATTGTCGGTCGGTTTGGGTTTTGTCACAGGGTGAGGGCGACCCAATGTGGCTGTCAAGTGGGTCCAGGACGTGGTGTGCTAGGCAATGGAGAGTGGGCCGGGTAGGAACACAAGTGAAAGTGATTTTTACTATATTTTCAAATTATGTCTCTCTCTAAACTTTGAAGCTTAATAACATAAACTGTGGGCATGGTAAATTGGTGAAACTTCTACTGGGGGTAAACGGTCATCCGTAGGTTGCATTTTCTTTGGCTCCACTCAAAAATAATTAGTGGTTTGAACCCAGAAATTAATTTAAGACAGGTATTTAGGGAATTGATTGAATTTTTAGAGGGTATAAGGCGAGGAGAAACATTCGGAAAAATTATATTTATTCATGGAATTTAACCTAATATTTTAATAAATTATTTCCAATATACTCTTATTTTCATTTAAATTAACTTTTTGATAAGGTTGCATTTTAGTCGATAAGAATATTAATTAGCCCTATATTTGACTTGTTTTGTCTAATTTATTTGGGCTTCAAACCCAGTTATTAAATTGTACAAAAATTACGTTGAAATTATCATAATATTTGATGCTTACATGAATTTTTTCATAATTTTATCTTATAGGGTTCAATCTAGAAAATTTGGGTAGCCTTCCTACGTATAGTTGCTCCTACTCTGTGGTTTCACCAAATATGATCGTAGTGGTTTATTTGAATTTTATCTTGGGCTTAGGAAATGATCTTTGAATTAAATTTCTAAGTTTACATGCTAGCATCCAAAATTTGTTGTAAGCTCATTTTGTAAATCTCAATCGTTTGGATGCTAGCTCATTTTATCTTATATGGCCTATAATGAGATGTGTTTTCAAAAATTCGAATATATGTAATTGACCTAGGTCAAAGTGGGCTTTATGTTAGTTTGCATGCTTTCTCATGAGCTTGCATTTTTTTCATAGGCTATAAATGAAAAGTTTTAATTCATTCTAAAATTTAGTCTACCATGCAAAGGCCTAGGTTGGTCTCACCTAATTAGAAAAACGATAATTTAGTTCTCAAATTATAATTCATACAAGTAGGTTGAGGTTCTTTAACCTACATAGAAAATGAAAATTTTTTGCTCACAAAATTGGAAAACTTTACTTTTATTTTGTTTGGACAAAACTACGTTGACCCTAGAATTTGGGTATGTGACAAAATTGTAGCCAAAGTCTTGTAGGGTTTGTTTCATCCAAAGGAGTTGAGCACAACATGATCCGGTCGCTGTCGACGGGTAGGTCGGCAGTCCTCCGAGGGGGGTGCCCAAGGAGGTGAGTTAGTGGTCGGGAATGCGCCTCCTCTCAGGACCTTGTGGTTTACTCGAGTCACTAAGACGAGGCAAAGATCAAGAGACACGAGATTTATAATGGTTCAGCCCTCCTGAAGGATAATAGGCCTACGTCCAGTCTTCTTTGTTGGGGTGGATGATGAACAAGGTTTACAAGTGTGAGTTCTTGAGGCTTAGAGCAAGCTGGCCAAGAACAAGCAAAGACTGACAATGAAATGAACTCAGTTGGTGGGATCTCCCCACTCAGCCTGTCCTGCCCTCCCTTTTATAGCTCAAGGGGCAGTTACAAGGGACGTGGGGCCAAGAAAGCTAAGAATAAAGATCTAAAAAGGTGAGTACAAACAACATCTAAAAAGGTACATGGAGATGTCCTCTGTGCCCTGCGCGCCATGGGTGTCTTGTGCCTTATCCTGCCTTGGGGCCTCTCCTCTGCAGATTTCACCTGTGCTGTGCTATCAGGTGATGTCATTCCTTGCTGGGTTGTTCCCTCTTCGTCTCCTTGCAAGCCAAGTTTTGTCCCGAGGAGGCCTGAAGTCGGGTTGAGGAGTCGAGGTCGAGAAAGGAGGGCCGAGGTCGGACTGGGGGAGTTCAGGCGGCCGACCCCTAGGGAAGGTCAGGCTTCCGACCTTATGCCAAAAACTTCGCAGTCCGACTCTAGCTTGACTTCCACTCTGGTCCGAGTGCTACCTCGGGGTGACAGCCCCCATAGCAACCCCCGAGCCTAAGGAGGAATGAGACATTCGTCCTTAGGATCTGAGGTCTTCTCTGCCGTCTTTAGAGGGTTCCCAAAGGCGTCGCAACAGGGCTTCAACAGGTTCCAAGAATCTTGTAGTTTGAGCTTAGCAAGTGCACCGCCCAGTGCACTCGCTGTGTAGCCCCGAGCCTAGGGTCGAATGGTACATCCAAGCCTAGGGTCTACTCTATGAGATTGCTTTTCCCCTTTTTATTTTTCTTTTCCGATTCAACCGTACCTCGGGGTCATACGATGATTATTGTGTTCGACGGGTCTACCGCGCGAAAGCTCATGGTAATTCCAACTTTGACCGGGGGACGACCCGAAAGTCATCGCCCGAGTCGGCTAAGCCACGGACCGGAGGCTAGTGGTGGTCGGCGAGGTGATCAGGACTATCGCCCGGAGGCCTATGGTAATCCCGTGTCATAGCCTGAAAGTCTTGTACTTGGAAGGAAGAGTAAAACACATACTGTAAATTTTGAGCCCAAAAATTTCTTTTGAGCGAGGAGCGAGTATTCGGTTTTCCACGTGTAAAATGGTGCATATGCATGGTGAGGGGAAAATCCTTCTTGGAATTTAATTGAAAAGAGCCCAATAAAGATTTAGTAAAATAACTAAAGACTGGCAAATGTCCTCAGCAAACAAACCACAAGGTTTAGGGGAACATCATTATGATTTGTGGAGAAAATTAGCGCAAAGATTACAGTTAACCCTAAGAGGTTTTCTAAGTGCTAGAGCTGGTTGACACAAAACTCTGGAGCCGACTATGAACCATTGCCAAAATTAATCCAGCAAGCCCCAGGCGGTGAAACTTGGCAGTATTGTAGACTGAGTCACGCTTTACAAGTTTGCCATAGGGCACCACCCCTGAATTGGCCGGAAGTATTCCTAGATGGAGCACAAAGTTGGAAAGTCAGCTTTCCATTTCCCCTTCCTTTGCACACTGACAAGTGGGCCATACTGACTCGTGGGACCACATTGCCAGCGTCACACAATGTCCTAGCTCGTCTCTGTCAAAACGCGGTTTCAGCAATAGAAATTTGGGGGTGCAGTCAAGATCGCCAAGCTCGATGGGTTAGGTGGAAAACAAGATTTAGACAGGTTCAGGCCTTCTTGTGAGGTAATACCCTACTTTTATTTCGGGGATTCGATCCGCCGAGTGTTTATTGATCTATTGAATTTAAAGCTGAAAGCTGATAAAGCATATGAAATCTGATATCCCTCAAGGGACGCCCCTTACCCCCCTTATATAGTCTTGGGAGGCGGGTTTACAAGTCGGAAACCTTACTTACTCTAAGTCGGTTTCCTCAATCTTACCAAACCGTGACTATGAGCCGTTGCCTTATCTTAGTTGGCAACGTAATACCCAAGTCGTAGTTGGTTTACATAATTGGCAGGCACAACCTATCCCTATCTCCAGTCGGATAAGCTTGCCATGTGGATATCCGATTGCCATAATCTCCACAGTAGCCCCCGAGTCCTTTGCAGTCGACGAGATAACTCAGCTTCGAACCAAAATAGCACACAGCCAAACAACTCTTTGGCCGAGAAAACATTGATCCCACTGGGCAAAGTGAGGGCCCTACGCCAACTGCAGCGACTGAGGCATCACAGCCCGCAGAACCAAAACCCGAGAGCCCTCTCCCGAGTGAGAGCGCTCCGAGTGGGAGGCCCTCACCTATTAGTGAGGATGTCCCAAGGGAAGAGCCCCCGACCGCCAGCCGGGGTACCCCGACTGGAAACCAGCCGACCGTAGAAGAGCCCCCGACTGCTACTCACAGGGCCCCGACTGAAGGTCGGTCGGGCAAGAGCCAAGAAGGGAAAAGCAGTCGGGATGTACCGATTAAGGATTTAGCCACCGAAACTGGTAAGTCTTGAATCAATCTCTAGCTTTTTAATCTCCAGTCCATTTTTCCTGTATCTTCATTCGCTCCTTCTGAATCAATCAGCCAAAGTGGAGGAGATCCCTAGGTTGCAGTCTTCTGAGACCTGGGTCCCTCCGATTAATATTGAGTGGCGCAATTCCGAAGGCCAGAGACAGGGCATCATCTGAACAAGCAAATGGAGAATGAAGAAAGAGACATGCTTGTAGACGGCTGAACGAAGTGACACAACATTAAACACGAGTTTTGCTCCTTTTCTGTTGTAGCTTTGTAATCGCTTTTCAGTCAATCAATCTTTAGAAATTGTGTGCAGAGGGTGTATTGCCGGTTGATGGCCAAATCCGATGCACTCGAGAAGTTGGTCCCGCACTTGAACTCCCTGAAAAACATCTAGCAGGAGCTAAAGGCCACTCGAGAGGAAGCTGCATCGAGGGAAGCAGCTCTGAGGAGGGAAATGGCCGCACTCCGGGAGGATAACCTCGACCTCTGGGGTTCAGTGGGGAGTAAGCTCGATGCCTCTAATTGCAGTCTGTTTTGGCCTTGGTCGTTGGCAACTTTTCTTGTCGCAGAGAACTCGTCGGAGGTCCACTCGCTCCAAGACCGGCTGGATGAGGCTGACGCCAGCAGAGCCGAGTTGGAGAATGAGTTCGAAGGTGAGCTCTTTCAAAACAACGTTCTTTGTGTTGCTTCATCTTTGAATGCTTTGTGTGATCGTATATCTTTGGCAGCTTACAAGATCAAGACCCGAGCTCAATATGATGTTTTCGTTGAGAGGGTCAAAAAAGCCGAAAGCGTTAGGGAAGATGTTGCTAACGCGGCGACGCCGATCCTGTTGTCGCTGTTCCATAATGTACTCAGGACCAACTCATTGGACACCGTCGAGGTCTTTGATAAGCTTAGGCGAGCCCCTGATCAATATTTGGCTAACATTTCCGATGCAGCCATCACGGGAGTGGGCTTCGCCCTAGCACGGACCAAGTCGCTCTACCCCCGAGTAGACGTTGATTCAGTCGGGGAGGGCTTCGCCGATGGTACTTCAGATGAGCGGGCCCTTGAATTGATTAGCGAAGCGCAGGAGTCCGCCAAGAAAGTAGCCGCCGATGTAGTAAACCACTTTCGATCTTGATTGCTTCGTGAACATTGTATGTTTGTGACTTTCTGATTTGACTTGTAAATATTCAGCTTATTTATGTTAATGCCTTGATCCGAGTTTTTACGTAAAATTTCTTAAGTAATTTTCGTCCGACTGTCACCAAGCCAAAGCTTGATTAGGTCGTCAAAAAATTCTCAGTTGTTATACCTTGAACTCGAATCGAGGAACATTAAACAATGATAAATCAAATATGCATAAGTTGCCAACGAAAACCATGCCTTATTAACATATGTATAGCCCCCGACTGCTAACTCAAGAAGTCATCTTGCTTGAGGTTGGCAGTCAAGAAGAACATGAAACTTAAGGCAATTTAAGCATAGTATCGTCGAAGATGCTCGATGTTCCAGGAGTTCTCCATCATGAATCCGTCTTCACGTTTTAGTCGATATGCTCCTGGCCGAGTCACCTCAGCAATTATATACGGTCCTTCCCATAATGGAGATAACTTGTGACGGTCCTTGGTGGTTTGAATCTTGCATAGAACCAAATCGCCAACAATAAAAGCTCGTGCTCGAACGTTGCGACTGTGGTATCATCTAAGACCTTGAAGATATCTTGCCGACTGGATCAGGGCTGCCTCACGGGCCTCTTCTAGTCGGGTGAGGTCATCCACTCGGTCTTGATCATAGCGTTCGTCGTCAAAGCTGCGGACTCGGAGAGGTTCGTACTCCATCTCGTTTGGCAACATGGCTTCTGCACCGTAGACCAAAAAGAAAGGAGTTTGGCCGGTAGCCCGACTGGGCGTAGTCCGTAGGGACAATAGAACCGAGGGGAGTTCTTGGACCAATTTTCCAGCATAAGGGTTTAGCCAGTCAAACACTCGGGCCTTGATGCCTTGAAGAACCATGCCGTTGGCACGTTCAACTTGTCCATTGCTTTTGGGATGTGCGACCGATGCGCAACATATTTTGATGTCGAAGTATTCACAGAATTCCTTAAAGATGCCTCCAGTGAATTGAGTCCCATTGTCGGTTATTATTCTGTTTGGGTCGCCGAACCGATGCACAATGTTGAGGATGAAGTCTCGCGCCTTGCCAGCAGTGATCGTAGCAACCGGCTTAGCTTCGATCCACTTGGAGAATTTGTCAATTGCGATGAATAAATGTGTGAAACCTCCTAGAGCCTTTTTGAAAGGACCAACCATGTCTAAGCCCCATACTGCAAATGGCCAGGATAGTGGAATCGTTTGTAGTTCTTGGGCTGGGACATGACTTTGCCGAGCAAAGAACGGCAACCTTCGCACGTGCGAACCACCTTGTCGGCGTCGGAGACCGCCGTAAGCCGAAGAAACCTTGTCTGTAGGCTTTGCCCACCAAGGTGTGTGCTGCCGCGTGGCTTCTGCATATGCCCGAGTGGATATCTTGGAGTAGTTGTCGTCCTTCCTCAGGTGTGACGCATCTCAACATGACTCCAGAGGGGCTCCTCTTGTATAAATCAGAATCAACCATGACATAAGCTTGACAGCGGCGTCGGACGTGTTCTACCTCATCCCGGTCTTTCGACAGCTCTTGCTGAGTTAACAATCTGATGAGCGGTGTCCTCCTGTCGATGTCAATCATGGCGACCTGGTCTGTAGCTTGCTCGTTGGGAGTTGGTTTTGCTGCAACAGTCGGCTCATAGAGATACTCTACGAAAACGTCTGTTGGAGCGGCTTCTCGCTTGGACCCGAACTGCGCCAACTCGTCAGCTGCCTCGTTATTATGTCTCAAGGACATGGGATAGCTCTAGTCCGTCAAACCTGTCTTCAAGTTTGCGAACTTCTTGCCGGTAGGCCTCCATGGTGTCGTTTAGACAAGAACAATCTTTCATTACTTGATTGACGACCAGCTAGGAATTTCCTTACATGACTAACGGTCGTATCCCGAGTGAAACAACAAGTCGCAGTCCTTGCAGCAGGGCTTCGTACTCGGCGACGTTGTGTGAGGCAGAGAAGTGGAGGTGAAGAACATATCTCAGCCTCTCCCCAGTCGGGGAGATCAGCACGACTCCAGCTCCCAAGCCGGTGATCCTGTTGGATCCGTCAAAGTGCATGGTCCAGTATTGTAGGTCTTCTCGAGGTACATCTTCTTGTTGTTCGGTCCACTCGGCTAGGAAATCCGCCAGGGCTTGTGAATTTACCGACGTTCTTGCTTTGAAAGTTAAGTCGAGCGGCATCACCTCCAGGGCCCACTTCACGATGCGCCCAATCGTCTCCCGGTTGTGGATGACATCACCGAGTGGAAAGGAGGTGACGACTGTGACCGAGTGACCCTGAAAATAGTGTGCCAATTTCCTCGCGGTTATCAAAACCTCATATAGCAATTTTCGTACCTGAGGGTAGCGAATTTTGGCTCTTGCCAATACTTCGCTAACGAAGTAGATTGGCCTCTGAATCTTCTGGACTCGCCCTACTTCTTCACGCTCGACCACGAGAACCGTGCTGACCACTTGTGGGCTTCCGTAGTCCACTGGAAGTCGTCCGTTTTCTTCAGCAACCTGAAGAAGGGCATGCCTCGTTCGCCGAGTCGAGAGATGAATCGGCTTAGCGCTGCCATGCAGCCAGTAAGCTTTTGAACGTCTTGCTGGTTACTCAGGGGCTTCATACTCAGGATAGCGTTGATTTTTTCTGGGTTAGCTTCAATGCCGCGATGTGACACCATGAGGCCGAGAAGTTTGCCTGATGGCACGCCGTACATGCACTTCTTCGGGTTCAACTTCATTCTGAAGGCCCGGATGTTCGCGAAGGTTTCTTCTAAGTCGTTGATCAGGTCTTCCTTCTTCTTGGTCTTGATGATGACATCGTCGACGTAAGCTTCCATGTTCTTCCCGATCTGCGTCTGAAAACACCTTTGGATCATGCGTTGGTATGTGGCTCCGACGTTCTTCAGGCCGAAAGGCATCGTGACGTAGCAATTAGCCCCAAACGGCGTGATGAACGATGTTTTCAGGCAGTCGGATTCCTTCAAGCTGATTTGGTGGTAGCCCGAGTAACAATCCAAAAAGCTTAGGAGCTGGCAGCCAACTGTTGAGTCCATGAATTGGTCGATGCATGGCAACCCAAATGGATCTTTGGGGCAGGCCTTGTTGAGGTCGGTATAGTCAACGCACATGCGCCATTGCCCTGTCTTCTTCCGGACCAGAACCGGGTTAGCCAACCAGTCGGGATGTAGAACTTCCTTGATAAAACCGGCGGCTAATAGCTTTGTGAGTTCTTCCTTGATGGCATCTTTTTGATCCTGAGCGAACCTACGCAATCGTTGTTTGATTGGTTTTGCATCATCTTTGACGTGTAAAGAGTGCTCGATCACCTCCCTAGGAATTCTAGGCATATCAGATGGTTTCCAATCAAAAACATCTTTATTATTTTGGAGGAAGGTGACGAGCACGCTTTCCTATTTACGATCTAGTTCAGCGCCGATTACATGGTTTTGGAAGGATCCGATGGATCAAGGGAGATTTTGTTCATTTTGGCGTCACCTTGTCCCGACTTGGCTATCTTCTTTGTGGGGATTTCACCCTCTGCGAAGTTGATGCGGCCAATCGGATTTCCTCTGTCACGCAATCTCTCACGAGATTGGGCCATGTCGCAGTTTTCCTTGTTGCAAGTGAAGGCTTGTTTGACGTCGCTGCGAAGAGTGATGACGCCGTTTGGACCCAACATCTTCATGCAGAGGCAGGTATAGTGCGGTATCGCCATGAGCTTGGCGAGTGCAGGCCTTCCAATGATCGCGTGGTAGGCCGTCTCGAAGTCGACCACCTCGAAAGTGATATTCTCCATTCGGAAGTTCTCGCGAACTCCGAAGGTGACTGGAAGGGCGATGTGCCCGAGTGGCGTGGACGATAGCCCCGGGATAACTCCGTGGAAGGGGGCTGAGCTTGCCTTCAGTTCGGCTCTCGGGATTTGCATCTCGTCCAAGGTCTTGGCGAACAAAATATTGAGGGCACTGCCCCATCAATGAGGACGCGCTTCAGCTTGATGTTGCGGACCACAGGGTCTAGGACTAGGGGGATACCGCCCCGAGTGAACCACTTGGTCAGGGTGATCCGAGCGGTCGAATGTGATGGCCACCTCCGACCATCGTAGGTATTGTGGGACTTCGGGTTGTGCCACGTTGACCTCGCGGTCGGTTAGCTTCTGTTTCCTCTTGGATTCATAGGCTCCTCCGGAGATGTGATTCAGCTCGCCCACGGGGTCTTGAAAGGGCTTCGTATTTCCAGCTGGGTTGTTCTTCTTGGTGCCCGATGGACCGGCTTCGTCAGTCGGCTTCTTGTTGAGTTGTGCCGCATATTGCTCGGCGAATTGCTTGTAAATGAAGCAATCCATGCCTGCGTGCTTGTGGGTGGGATGATGTGTGCACTGAGCGTTCATGATAGCGTCATAGGCCGTGACTCGTGGACGGCGTTGGGAGTTGGACGTCGCAGCAACCAGGTCCTCAGGTCGGCGCTTGCGGTCCTTCTGGCCCTAGTTGTTGTTGCCATTATCCTTCTTAGGATGCCGACTTCCTCCCGACTGCTTGTCATCCCTTCTGTCAGGCCGGTCTTGGCGCGCCGCTTTGATCGCGTCGCTGGACTTGGCGTAAGAGTTTGCTATCTCGAACATCTGCTTCACTGTCTTTGGTGGCTTGCGCCCAAATTTTCCGATCAACAGTTCGTCACGGCCTCCCTTCTGGAAGGCGGCGATGATGATGTCGTCGGTGATGTTGGGGATCTTGTTGCGCTTTTCGGAGAAGCGCTGGATGTAGTCCTTCAATGGCTCGTCTGGCTTCTAGACGACGTTGTAGAGGTCGAAGTGGGTCCCAGGCCTCTCAAAAGTGCCTTGGAAGTTGGTGATGAAGTGGTCCCTTAACTCACTCCACGAGCCGATCGAGCCTCTTGGCAAGCTCGTGAGCCAGTTCCTGGCTGAGTTAGCAAGGGCAACAGGCAGGTAATTGGCCATGGCCTTGTTGTCACCTCCTGCCGCACGGAGGGCGAGGGTGTACACAGTTAGCCACGACTCGGGGTCGGTCTTCCTGTCGTACTTCTCGATTCCAATCGGCTTGAAACCATTCGGCCAATGCACTCGGCGCAGGTCCCGCGGGTACTCCATCGTCATTGCTGTCGGGCGAGCCCCTTCGATCTTCGCGGTAGCGCTGATCTCGTTCTTGACAGCGTCGGTCGAGGACTTCTCGCAGATCACTCGGCGAGGTCCTTGGCAGGCTGCTTCGGTAGTCGGAGTTGTTGCTGCGGCGGACCCAGTGGTGGACGGGTGGTCGTCCATGCCGCTTATCGTGGGAGTCGGCAGATTGCTCGTAATGCTTGCGCGTGGTCTCGTGGCGAAGGTCTCTTGACCTAGTGGCCGTCCGGTCTTGCTCGGGCCTCTTGTAATCCTTTGACCTCAGCGGCGGGAGTCGGCTTCTGTCGGGCGTTTCTGCCACAGACTCAGTCGGTCTTCGGGCTGAGGTGGAAGGAGAGCAGTTGGCTATGGTCGTGACAATGGTCTTAATCTTGTCCAGAATTGGTGTCATGTTGGCGGGAGCCGTTTCGATCACGGTGTCGAGGAGGGTGAGTGCGGCAACGGTGTTCTGCTGGGGCGTTTGGAAGTAAATGGTGTTGTCGACTCGCATTTGGAGTATAGCCTCCCGAGCGGATCGCTCGGTCACCCTTAGGTCTCGCTTTCTCCTGTCGACGTCCTCCTTGCGCCTCCTCTTGTCTTCTGCCAGCTTGCGCTCCTGCTCAAGTCTGGCTTGTTCTTCTTCTGCGACCCTACGGGCCATGGCTGAGTCGGTCTTGGCCACCTCAGCCATGAGGACGTCGAAGCACTTCGGCTCGTAGTCCTTGTCGCAGTCGGAGTCGTTGGCTTCGTCCGAGGGGATGCCGTAGAGGTCGTCGAAGCCTGAGGAGCTGAGGTATTCATCGAGCTCTGAGGATGAGCATGACCCGAACGGTTGGAGGATGACTGCGACTTCCCTCGAGCCTGGATCATTCCAGTTCGAGTCGTAGCTTGATGACGTGGATCCCTCCGAGTGGGTTGATCTCGACTCGGGGGAGAGGAGTTTGCAGTAGGTCTCAGCGATGTTTGGTAATCCAAACGGCGCCGAGAGGGTTTGTCCCCCCGAGTACATTGATTCCGACGGGGAGGTGAGAAGACAGCTGTAGATCTCAGCGGCGTTCGGTAGTCCGAACGGCGCCGAGTGGATTCCTCCTTCGGAGTGGATGGACTGCATATTGGAACTCAGGATTCGGTCACAAATCTTGGCGTTGTTCGGTAACCCGAACGGCGCCGAGTGGGTTCCCCCTCCCGACTGGTCCGAATCCGAGTCGGGGGAGGAGAGCTTGTTGAAGCCGTTGGCGGCGAAGTCGTCGATGCGTGAAGAAGATCCCATCGCGCTTGCCGGTGAGATTGTCGAAGAACTCTTGACGCGCGGGCCCCTACCTGGCATGCCAACTTTCGAAACTTGGTTTCGGCAATAGAAATTTGGGGGTGCAGTCAAGATCTCCAAGCTCGATGGATTAGGTGGAAAACAAGATTTAGACAGGTTCAGGCCCTCTCGTGAGGTAATACCCTACTCCTGTTTCAGGGATTCGATCCGCCGAGTGTTTATTGATCTATTGAATCTAAAGCTGAAAGCTGATAAAGCATTTGAAATCTGATATCCCTTAAGGGACGCCCCTTACCCCCTTATATGGACTTGGTAGGCAGGTTCACAAGTCGGAAACCTTATCTTACTCTAAGTCGGTTTCCTTAATCTTACCAGACCGTGACTATGAGCCGTTGCCTTATCTTAATTGGCAACGTAATACCCAAGTCATAGTTGGTTTACATAATTGGCAGGCGCAACCTATCCCTATCTCCAGTCGGATAAGCTTGCCATGTGGATATCTGATTGCCATAATCTCCACAGTCTCCCTCACAATGGTGCCCTCGCCACGCACATGTGCATGCGTCGCGTGGGAGGAACGCGCTGCGCACGCGTCGCCCCGAGCTCAGCATCCCTCTGTGACGTCAGCATGCAAATAAAACTCGACCGCCCGACCAGAACTGCTCCTCCCCTCAGTCCTCACACGTTCCACGAGAGAGACCGAGCTAACCGTCCTCGAAGCGCCGAGAAACTGCCGGTGACCTCTTTCCGCCGCCGAGCGAGATTCGCTCACATTGCCATTCTGGTGAGTGAATCCATTAGCCAATCTCCATTCTCGATTCTATGACCTCTTTTCTCTCTAATCCCCGAGTTTCGCTCGAAACGGTGCAGCCATTGATCGGGAACACCATCAAGCCGAGGCCGTGAATCGTTCGCTCTACATCGACTGCCGCCGAACCACCCGCTCGTCGTCAGCCATCTACGGTGAGCCATTGTCCAAACCCTTTCGCCATCGTGATCCTTGATGTCTAACAATAGTTGAAACCAAAGGAGTTGACCGGAGGAGCACCGAGGAAGGAAAACCCCTTTTCATCTCCAACTCCGGCCGCCGCCGTCGAAGTCCTCTCTTCTTCTCCCTGGTAAGCTATAGCATGATTCCTCTCGGTTCAAGCTTTCCCAGTACTCACTTGACAAGGCCCCACGCTCCCATTTCGCAGCCGACCACCGTAACGCTCTGTCACCGTTCACCCGAAGTAAGGACCACCACCGTCTTGGAACCCCGCACGGCACCACCGTCATCTCGACCTCGCCAGCACCCCACCTTTGCTCGGTAAGCCTCCTCAGTGCCCCTAGTAGCTATTTCCTATATATACGCGACATGGCAAGTGATAGAAACACACATGCACGTTGGTCCTGAACCACAGCACCGCTCGCTCCGTCGTCGGCAACTATTCCAGCCACGGTAGAGCGTGAGATGACCACCGTTAGGATCGCCATAAACTCTACTACATTCTCTCTTTAGGTTGCGACCTACCACCGGCCGCCGTTCGCCGCCGGCGCCGGCGAGAAATTTGCCCGCGCACCGCTGCTCTGTTCTTCCTCCACATGAGCCACTGACAACCGGGCCCACCTAACAGTCGCGCTAATAGGTTGTTTAAACCGGGCTGCCATAGGCCCCACACACAGTAAAGGATTAAATCGGAATATGGGTTAAAAATAGCATATTTTGACATGGGACAAATTTTGTCAGGACCACAAGATTTTGAACTTTAGGGCTATGGGATAAAATGACTACTCCCAGTAGCATATTTAGTCAAAAAAATCCATTTTCTAAACACTACTAGATAGGGCAGGTTAAATTTATAAAAATCATAGGAAAATCATCTTAGCTCTGAAAAATGTGAAACAAAACTCTGTAGAAACTGTGAAAGATGTGTTTCGAGACAAAAATAAGAAACCATATACTTTCTGTGGCAGAAAGACCACTTATAGATTTATCTAACTAAAGAGTTATTTTGGAACACCCAGATTTCCAAATATCATAGAGAGCCCAATAAAATCCCTAAAAATACAAACTAAATTTTGTTAGGACCACTCTTATGTGTACTACCAACTAAAAATAACACACTTACCAGGAAGCCTATAGTTTGGACCTGAACAAATTAGAACGACACAACGCTATATCCTTATACTACAAAATGGGCCATAAATAAGCCTCTCACTTTAGAAGAGAAAAAAGACTTAATAGAAACCACACTTAATATGCCAATCTGAGACCAAAACCCTTGCATCTCATATGCATTCATCCTAGTACGTTAAAGTTTTCATGAGCACTTAAAAATCTAAGACTTTGCATATTGACCTTAGACGAACCGTCGGCATCGTTCAAGGATCCCATATACTCGCACGAACCGGAAGAAGGAGAACCAGGCAAGTCTCACCTCCCCCTTTGAGCACATTGATCCTAGTTTTATGGAGGTTATTTCAAATGGTTGGGAACTTGCATGATATTTGATGTATAAAACCAAAATCTTGATACAAATGTGTTAGATACTACACCGATGTTGCATACCCCTAAAAACTCCACTTCCCACCTTAGCCAATTCCAAACCCTAGAAATAATCAGAAGCTAAATTTTAGTGAACCAAACTGAAGTCTTATGACTTATTTATCCCCATGCTTAGTTTGCTACTAGTATACATTTTCCCATGATCCTTGGGCTAAGTAACAATGTTCTATTGTCAAAGTTTCCATTTCCAAAAATTATGTTGTGACAAAGTATGCTCTATGTTAAAAACAAAAACATGGTACAACTTGGTTTTCAAGTTTGGGCAACAAGTGGTATACATATGGTGCTTAGTTGTATACCGATAGGGGGAGTGTGTGCCCAGACTACCCTAAGGACTTCAGTCCACGATTATTCAACGCGAATATAGTACGACCACATGTGCTAGTATGGGATAGCCCTAACTTAGTGCCATATTTGTGGTTTAGCCTAACATTTTGGTAGGCTGAAGTGTATGAGTTCGTATAACTTAGAGGAGCTTCCTAATGCCCCGGCGTGGCAGTTAGGTGACTAAGCCTATCCAATACAACGATAATATGCCACGTGGGTGGATTCCTTGTGTTGTCTTCCCCCACGACGTTAAGTTTAAGGCGTGGGCCCACCACTTAACGGTCCTATACTGTATCTCCAAAATAGTGTAGGATGGACGAAACACATATCGTGCTGGTATAAGGCTAAACCACGGATAGTTGAAGGGCTTTGTTGTGTATAATAAATCGGGTACTTATGTATCGCGTGCCATGTTTTGCATGATTATTGTAACACAACATGTGGGTAAAGTGTACACACTCTGCAGAGTTTAAACTAATCGATTAGCCGTGCTCACAGATACGAGCGTCGTGTGAATGTGTCATGGGTATAGTTTCCATGTGTTTGTGAATATTTGTACAAATTTCCTTCACCAAAAGTATGCAAAATTTCTTGCACTCTACTTTATTTTCCTTGCTGCCCCAACAAGGCAAAGGATGAATGGTTTAAGAACGATATACTCCTTTGCTGCCCCGTAACGAAAAGTGAGGAGTAATTATGAAAAACACTATGTGTTAATGCCCGATTTAGAGAACTACTTGCTCACTGAAATTTATTGTTCAAACTTGGGTATTTACAATTGGGCTTTGCTAAAACAAAGATGCTTTGTGCAAAAATGAAACCCCACATCAGCTTCTCCTCGATTATACCGTTCATGTAGTACTAGGCTTGATTGGGTGCTTGCCAGTACGATTCCTTGTACTAATTCTTGCTATTTTTGTGCATTCTTTCTTGTGCATAGATATGAATGTAGGGGGAATTCCTCCCGAGGTGGAAGAATTCGTCGAGGAAGAACCATTCTACCCGGACGGTTCATACTAGGGCACTCCCTAATCGGTTGGAGAAAAATCCTCGGGAATGTCGTATGCTACCGTTGCTATTTATATAACTAATAGGACATATGGCCATATGTACCTCTAATACCTGTTATGTTGTAATAGCTTATGACCCATAATGGGTCGTTGAACCAGTTACCGATACCATATGCTTGGATGAATGTGGTTAGCCCGTTCCTTTTGTTAGGAACATATTAACCACGAGTATGAGTTAAGGATAATTGAGACAACATAGATCTTTAGCCATTTGATGTCAAGTCTCCTGATTGTGTAACACATCTGGTCACCACCATCGAGTGGTTTGGCGGGCACAATCCAGGCTGAAGTTGACTGGCAGGCTAAAGCCCAGCGATGTCTCGGTTCTCTCTCTCTCGGAGCGTCGGATGTCTTGCTATACTTTGGAGAAGAATGGATGAGTTCTATTCGGCTCTTAATTATATCAAGAGGTCTGAAGGTGTCCCGACATCCCGATCCCGACTAGGGGATGGCCCGGAAGCCATCGCCAAGGTCGGTTGAGCTATGGCACGGAGGCCAGCTGTGGCCGACGAGGTGATCGGGACTACTGCCCGGAGGCCTATGGTAATCCTGACCCTGACCGGGGGATGGCCCAGAAGCCATCACCCGATTCGGTTGAGCCACTACCCAGAGGCCAGTGGTAGTCGGCGAGGTGATCGAGACTACCGCCCGGAGGCCTATGGTAATCCCGACCACGACCGAGGGATAACCCGGAAGCCATCGTCTAATTCGGTTGAGCCACAACTCGGAGGCCAGTAGTGGTCGGCGAGGGGATTGGGACTACCGCCCGGAGGCTAGACATTGAGTCGTCTGGGTCGGAACCCGAATGGCCTACGATAGTCGATGAAGTCGAAGGGCAACCCTCTGACAACCTCAGGCAGAGTGCCAATCACATCACATTAAGGGCACGAGAACCAGCACCGCGCAATGGCTAATCGAATTCTTGGTTTTCCACTCCTCCCTAGGCGACAGGAAGGGTTGGTGGTTTATGACGGAAGTGGTTTCTAGAACGTGTAGCGGGAGCTGTTAGCTATTCCACATAACCGATGGCTCTGATTTGCTCCAAAGGTGACGTGGCATGGCAGGGAGATGGATGGGTGAGGGTGCTTTGAATTCCCCGTGTCCGTTACTGATGGCGCTATGCATGTTTTCCAGGAACAATGCCACTAGGCCCATCATTGTCCCTATTTAAGCTTGGTCATTCTCACTTCCTTCCATCTCACACCACACTTTCGCCAAGGGAAAAACTTCAAGGCTTGTGCCCTCCTTGCTCTTCTGCTGTCTCAATACTTTCTAAAACTCATGGAGTCCTCTCTAAGTTCCTCATAGAGCGGGAGCTAGAGCGGCGGCCCCGATTGTCGTCAACCGGTGAAGTTCTGAATCCCGACCTTGGTCAAATGACTTCTCTCTTTTCTCGTCTTCTTTGTTTTTTGTTGAAACCTTACCTGCTAGGTGTTGGTGCCATGGAAGGGAGTTGGAGCCCACACCATGCTGTCGCAACTGGAAGTTGTGGAGATCCGCCTCTCCGTTGTGACGGCAGACCCGAGGGGGAAACGGACACTGTCTGCTTCCCCTGAGACGGAGCCAAGATCATGCGGGGTGCTGGGGGCACAGGAGTCAGAACTGGCCAGGAAGATACCGCGCATGGGGTGCTATGAGGTTCATAGGTTCCACCCAGTGAGTTCAACATTTTACTATATTCTTTACCTTATTGACAGCGATCAAACTGACTAGAGTCTTTGATAGGGAGCGTCAGATGTCGACCCTTGCATTGAGGAGTCCTCTCCCGAGCTGGCACTGAGGAGCTCGTGGCTCAGCTTCGGAACTCCGAGGATCTCCTCTAGGACCTAGTCGCCGCACTTGATGATGCTGAGTCGAGGGTGAAGGCGTCCGAGGCGGCTAAAGTTGAAGCGGAGAGGACGCGAAAGGGATGAAGCACTAGCCGAGATGGTCATAGACAAGTCCGCGTGGGCCGAAGCCATCCATAAGTTCCATTCTTTATTTCCTCCCATTGTCGGCTTCGACCTATGTTCGTGACTGATCACTTTTTGAATAGACCAACTTGCGACCCTCCACCGTCAGATCGGTGGCCTGTAGGCCCGCCTCCAGATGGTCGAGGGGCGTTGGGCGATCTGCGCGGACGTAGTCCGAGAGCTCCTCACCAAGATCGACCAGAGTCGTTGTCGAGTCCCATGTTGAGGGCATCTATGCCTCTGTGGAGCCAACAACAGAGAAGATCGTCGCTAACATGGACCTGTAAATTAGGGGGACCTTGGGCCCTATGTATGATCATCACATGTTTGTATAAGAAAAAACTTTATCTATTCTTTTGCATGCCGTGCTCAATTTGTGAAATGCCCGATATGTCTGTTGTTTTTTGGACACCCAACTTTCCGCTACGTGATAGACCGCGCTGAGCGAGCTCGTCCTTCAACAGTTCGAATCCGGAGGGCTCCTTTTCAAAGCTCAGGCAAAGCTACCACTTCGGGTAATTCGCACCGAGCGAATCCGGTCGTCAATAGATCAAAAACCAAAAGGCTTCTGGTCAAGCTCGAGCACGTCTGTCACTCGAAGCAGATCATGCTGAACGATCTCGGCCGTCAACAGACTATGTCCAAAGGGCTACCGATCAAGCTCAAGTACGTCTGTCACTCGGAATAAACCAGGCTGAGCTATCTCGGCCGTCAACAGACCAAGTATGGAGGGCTACCGATCAAGCTCAAGTGGGTCTACCTCCTCCATAGCGGGTCGGTACATGAAGAGACAGCCTTCTATTTACCTCATGACCAACCTTTGATGCCAAGCAGCTTAGGGCCTCAACAGACAGATCTAGAGTACACCCCAGCCTAACTCAGACTGACTCAGCCATGTACAGGGTAAATAGGTGGACGGGGGAAGATCGGCGGTCAGTTGGTACGTGTATAACCCTCACGGCCAAGCAGCTAAAGCCTGCGGGACGGATCCCAGGGACATTCAGTCAAGCAAGGTCACTTAGTTGTGTACACAGCGAGTGAGCGTGAGGTCGACGACCAACTAATCTTTGTGTGTCTGACCCTCGAAGTACAGCGGCTTGAGCCATCGATAGACCTTTGTCCGGGTGACTGCAAGTCTAGCTCCTGGCGTCTTAGTCCTATACATAGAATATAGTTGTTAAGAACCCTGAGCTCATTCACCTGTCACTTGACCAAAATACGACTGGTTCCGACCCTATCCTGCCTTGGGTAGGGGACAAGCGCCTATCCCAACTGACATCAGGTCTAGCCGTCATGTTCGATCGAAGTGGGCAAAGAATGAGCCCCCGAGTAGCTCGAGCTCAGCCGGTGGTCTCCTCTTCTCATGTACCCTCAGCTTTCAAGCTGGGGCCGCATTGCTCAGGGTTGGCCGTAAGCATATTCGTGTGAGAAAGAGCCGACACGGCTGGCGATTCTTCTCGGGAGGACTGTCGACCCCCCGAACTGTTCGGGGGTCAGGAGATAAGCATCGTGCAAAAAGATCAGGGGATAATCGAAATTGCGCTATTAAAGGAGTTAAGGACTGGGTACTTAACTATTCAAGCGTGGAGTCGGTGCAGGTGCTCGATGTTCCACGAGTTCGACACTTCCTGTCCATCTTCGCGAACCAGCCTGTAGGAGCCCTGACGTGTCACGGCGGAGATGATGAAGGGGCCTTCCCAAGGGGTTGACAGCTTGTTCATGCCGGCCGAGGACTTCACCCTGCGGAGCACGAGGTCACCGACCTTGAAGTACCTCCCACGGACGTTCCTATCATGGTATCGGCGGAGGGCCTGCTAGTATCAGTCCATCTAGATCGCACAACCATCTATGCTTCCTCGAGGCTGTCAATATCCTCACCCCGCGTCTGTTCGGCCATGCCTTCAACATAGAGGCAAATCCTCGGGGATTTCTGGAGCATGTCGACCGGCAGGATTGCCTTTGAGCCGTAAACCAAAAAGAATGGGGTCCGTCCCGTGGCTCGGCTCGGCTGATTGTAGAGCCCCCAGAGCAAGGTGAGGAGCTTGTGCAACCAGCAACCCTTGTATTTCTGGAGTGGGTCGAAGATTCGAGCCTTCAGACCCTGTAGAATCATGCCATTGGCACGTTCGCATTGCCCATTCACCCAAGGGTGCTATACCGAGGCATACTTGACCTCGATGCACCTGTCGTCACAGAACTCCCAAAAGTCATTCCCGATAATCCGCGTGCCGAGATCGGTGATAATCTCCCTCAGGACGCCAAAACCGTAGGTAATGCCCTCAATGAATGCAGCCACTTTCTTTGCGCTGCAGGTCTTCAAGGGCATTACCTCGATCCATTTCATGAACTTGTCGATTGCGACGAAAAGACGATCATAGCCCTGCTGTGCCTTTGGGAATGGGCCGACCATGTCAAGCCCCCAACACACAAACAACCATGACTGCGGGATCATTTGGAGAGCCTGAGTTGGAAGATGGTGCTGCTTGGCGAAGAATTAGCATTCGAGGCAATGTCGCACTCGCTCCTTGGCGTCCTCATAGGCAGTCGGCCAATAAAATCCCGAACGGAAAGCCTTGCCGACCAGCGTGCTAGCGCCCGCGTGGTTGCTGCAGATACCTGAATGAATTTCATTGAGGGTCTGGACCCCCACGGTCTCGGAGGACGCACAACAAGAGTACTCGAGTCGAGGCCGCGCGTTTCTACAACTCAGAGCCGACCACGATGTACTGCTTACTGCGTCAGGCGATGCGCTCGGCCACAGCCTTGTCGGGTGGTAGCACCTTGGTGGTGATGTCGTCAATGAGCTCTCGCCGCCAGTCATCCATGGCATCGGGAATTGCCAGCATTGAGCCAACCGGTGGTGGAGGAGTCGGCTCACTCGACTCCGAGTTATCGATCGACGGCTTGTGTAGCTCGTGAACGAAAACCCCCTGTGGAACAATCGCACAAGATGACCCAAACTTGGCCATTTGGTCGGCTGTCGAATTGGCGTCGCGAACGACGTGGTGGAACTCGAGGCCGCTAAAATTGCCCTCGAGCTTCCGAACCTCAGCACAATACGCGTCCATTTTCTCGCTCGAACATGCGTAGTCCTTGTTGACCTGGCTAATCACTAGCTTCGAATCACCATACACCATGAGGTGCTCGATGCCAATGGACTTGGTGATTCAAAGACCATGGAGTAAAGCCTCGTATTCGGTGACGTTATTGGATGCCTTAAAGAGCACTTGGAGGATGTACGTGATATGCTCACCCTTTGGGGAGACCAAAAGTACGCCGGCTCTAGCACCGTCGATGCTGAGGGTGCCATCTAAATACATGGTCCTGGTCGGTTGAATCTCTGAGGTCGGTGGGAGCGGGATTTCCATCCACTCAGCCACGAAGTCGACGAGGACTTGGGATTTGATGGCATTGCGCGGCTTGTAGTCGATGGAAAATTTGCGCATCTCCGGGCCGTCCCGCCGCCGTGCCGCCAAGGTCGTCGGGCAACAACCTCGGCCGCCGCCGCCGCCGCCGCCACCGCCGCCCGTGGAACCCTAACCCTAACCCTAACCCTAGCCTTCGCCCCTGCCGTCCGATCGCCGCCGACTCCGGCCGCTCGGATCGTGCCACGTGGCAGCAATCCGCCGCCGCGCCCGGCTCCGCGTGCGCCGGCCGCGTGCGACGTCGCCCTAGGGCCGACGCCACCGCCGACATCATGCCGACGTCAGCCCCGAGCCGCGCGTGGATGACGTCACCAGGACTTAATTGCGCAATAAATAATTTAGTCTTTTCTGTTTAGTTTAAAAATCGCAATTAAACTTCTAAAATTCATATCTTTTGAATCCGAGCTCCGTTTTAGTCCATTCAAATTTCATTAAATCCAGAAAAATGTCAAGAATCCATTAAAAATACTTTTCAGTGCTGTTTCAGTAGACTTTTAGGGTGTTTGTTGAGTGCTTTGTTTGTCGTGTAGATCCCGAGTTTTCCGGCGAGCCCGTTCTCTTCAAAGTAGTCGCCGAGGTTCCTCGCTCCGAGCAAGGCAAGTCATACCTTACATTGACCATATTGTACCTATTTTATGTAAATACCTCTTTTTCGTTCAAATACTGCACATGTTTTAGAATGTCATTTCATGGGATGTTTATACCTATTGTACCCAACCATAGGATTGTTTACCTTATACCATTGATAACTTGGGGTCCAATGTGACTAGATGATAGTTTAAGGTTGCTTAGTTATGCTTAGCGCAACTAGCTCACTTAAGGGAATCACACTAATCAAGTTTATTACTAAAGTTGACCTTCCGATGATATCAAGATATGACCTTGTTTTTAATAATATTGAATTATGAAAAGGTGGGTCGTGAGCACATGGTTGGACCTTGGTTAGCGTGCTCATGACAATTAAGGACCGGTTCTCGGGAAACCCTGGAAGAAATGCCGTGCATACCACAAGCCAGCATGGGTAATGGCTGGGCTTGTAGCGTAGCTGTCTCTAGTCGACGTATCCCAGAGAGGGTGGGCGTGATGGAGTTGGGTCGGCCCCGGTTTTAAGGGTTGATCAGCTTCCGGATTCACCGCGGCACTAGAGGGGGCTGCCCATTGCCCGATGGGAATGGGGGCGAAACCTTGGTGTGGTACGATTGATTAGAGGGGGTTATGTGAAGGGTCCCGTCACAATTCCTTTCCGGGCACCGTGGTGGTGCACCGGCGCACGTAACGTGTTGTGTGGGATTGTGTCTTGTGGGTACAGCTTGTACACCTTCGATCGAGTAAAAACTATTCGAATAGCCGTACCCACGGTTATGGGCGATCGACCGCTTCACCTTGATTAGTCTTATTTATTTATTTGAATGAAATATTGAAGTATGACTGGTGCAGGTGGATGGATGGGCCTGTTGCAACGTGGTTTGAGCGTTGGACAGTGTTTATTTAATACTGCTTAAATATTTCTACTGTTTTACTGTCTTCAAATATTTTTATTATATACTGCAAATGCTGTTTATGCAAATTGAGCCCTTGACCTTTCCGTGTTATTTATCTTGCATCATGTCCCCTTTTCCTGTGACTTGTTGAGTACGGTGGTTGTACTCGCCTTGCTTCTTTTCCCCTCCAAGTGCCGAGGTTGAGATCGAGGTCTCCGAGGAGGTGTAGGCTTGTTCTCATCAAGGTTTAGCCGTGGAGTTGGTGTTCCGCTTCGCTCGTGTCAAGTTTAGCTTAAGTCGATTTATTTTTCCTTTCCGCTGCATTTGTGTAACTCTTTATATTGTTTCTAAGACGAGGAATCTGTATTATCAATAACGTCGATTTGTGTACCTCTACGATGCCCGGACGAGTGTGTAATGCACAATTAGCCGCGTAAATTCCGGTGGGAATTTCGGGCGTGACACGTAGGTTTATGAGAAGCCCGACGAGTCTAACCGTCATATGAAGCCTCTTTATCTTAAGGGTCATATTGATGGAAAGCCAGTCTCTAGGATGCTAGTGGATGGGGGAGCTGCTGTGAACTTGATGTTGTATTCACTGTTCAAGAAGTTGGGTCATGAAGAAGATGAGTTGAAGAAGACCAATATGTTGCTCAACGGCTTCAATGGTGAATCAACTGAGGCTAAGGGGATCCTGTTTGTGGAGCTCACGGTGGGTAACAAGACGTTGCCTACCGCCTTCTTCATCGTCGATGTGCAAGGTAACTACAGTCATATCTTTGGGCGTTGTTGGATCCATGCCAACTGTTGTGTTCCCTCTACCTTGCATCAATGTTTAATTCAATGGGACGGTGATGATGTTGAGGTTGTCCAAGAAGACACATCGGCTGAGATTGCAACGACCGATGTTTTAGTAGGGTGGAAACATGAAGATATGCAGTGCTTGTCAGGGTTAGACCTTTCTAGCTTTGATTTTATTAGTGTTTCCAAGGATGGTTTTGTGCCTATCTCTGTAAAGCCGGCTAGTTTAGCACGGCTAGGTGATATTACTTTATATGATGAATAAAGCAACCAATTTAGAGTGGTTACAGAAGAGGGTACAAGAATATCGGTCTACAAAGAACGATATTGGGGAAACTATAGAAGATTTTGATGAAGTAGAGAAACTTGGTCAACGGTTTACATCGGCCAATCCATTAGAAGAAGTGGACATAGGAGATGCAAGTGTTCCAAGGCTGACTTTGGTAAACAAAAACATGAAAGCCGATTATAAAGTTAAAATAATCGAGCTGCTTAAAGAATACGTTGATTGCTTTGCATGGGAATACCATGAGATGCCGGCACTTATCCGTGAGCTTGTTGAGCATCGGCTTCCGATAAAATCAGGGTTTAGGTCTTATAAACAACCCCTTGTTGCTTTAACCCTCTCATATATGATCGAGTCAAAGAAGAGATAGACCGATTATTGAAGGCGGGGTTTATTAGGCCATGCTGGTATGCGGAGTGGGTGTCCAACATCATTCCGGTTGAGAAGAAATGGAGCGGTAAAATTAGGTATGCATAGATTTTAGAGATCTAAATAAAGCCACTCCTAAAGATGAATATCCTATGCCTATAGCCGACATGTTAATAAATGATGCCTCAGGTCATAGAGTGATCAGTTTTTTAGATGACAATGCCGGCTACAATCAGATCTTTATGGCGGAAGAGGATATATACAAGACGGCTTTTAGGTGTCGAGGGTTTGTTGGGTTGTTTGAGTGGGTCACCATGACATTCGGGTTAAAGAATGTCGGCGCAACATATCAAAGGGCGATGAACTTGATTCTTCATGATTTGCTAGATTTTATCTTAGAAATCTATATTGATGATATTGTCGTCAAATCGGGATAGTATGGATGGTCATATAGCCGATTTGAGATTAGCTTTTGAGAGGATGCGTCGGTATGGTTTGAAGATGAATCCACTCAAGTGTGCTTTTGGTGTGTCGGTGGGGAAGTTCTTGGGATTCATGGTACATGAGAGAGGGATTGAGATTGATCCTAAGAAGGTTGAGAAGATTCAAGATTTTAAAGCGCTGACATGCAAGAGAGAAGTTCAGAAGTTGCTAGGTAAGGTTTATTACTTGAGGAGATTTATATCTAACCTAGCGGATAAAATCGATGCTTTTGTTCCTATCTTACGTTTGAAAGAAGAAGCCGATTTTACTTGGGGGCAGCACAACAAGAGGCATTTGAGGGTTTGAAAAATATTTATCTACTCCACTCGTGGTGCGAGCTCCTAAAGCCGGAATTCCGTTTCTGTTGTATATCGCTGCCGAAGACAAAGTTATTGAAGCCGTTTTGACACAAGAGAAAGATGGCAAAGAATACATAATCACATATTTGAGCCGCCATCTTTTAGATGCCGAAATGAGGTATGTTTTTGTAGAAAGGCTTTGTCTTTGTTTATACTATGCTTGTACCAAGTTGCGTCATTACTTGTTATCTAGTACATGCATAGGTTCTTGTCAGACCGATGTCGTTAAGCATATGTTGCAAAGGCCAATTCTAAGTGGGAGAATTGGTAAGTGGGAGTATATATTGATTGAGTATGATTTCACTTATGAATCGTTGAAATCCGTGAAAGGCCAAATTGTAGTCACTACGTAGTTTTCACCCTATAGCAACCAAAGTTTTGCCAACGTCATACAATTAGTTGCAATAGGCTGTTCTATTGCAACGAGTTCGTGAAATTGTTGCAATATGGGGCGGGGGCTTTTACAACAATTTTGGTGGTGTTGTGAAAGTTTTCTTTGTGTTGCAGAGATATTATGGCAACACGTTTATGTTGTTGCAATAGAGAAGTTATGGCAACACGTTCAAATGGTTGCGATAGAGATATTATTGCTACATGATTTTGTTGTTGCAATAGAGAGGTCATGGCAACACGTCCAAATGGTTGCCATAGAGATATTATGGCAACACGTTTAGGTTGTTGCAATAGATATGTTGTGGCAACACGTTCAAACGGTTGTAATAGAGATATTATGGCAACACGTTTAGTGTGTTGCAATAGATAGGTTGTGGCAACACGTTCAAATGGTTGTAATAGAGATATTATGGCAACACGTTTAGTTTGTTGCAATAGATAGATTGTGGCAACACGTTCAAATGGTTGTGATAGAGATATTATGGCAACTCTTTTATATTGTTGCGATAAGTTATAACACCACAACAAAATAAGTAAAAAAATTTGCCGCAGCATGGAATCGAACCCACGACGCCTAAAGTAGGACTCATCACCACTACCGCTGCACTAGGCTAGGTGGAGTGTTAGGTTTCATCAGTTTTTGTATGTATCTCATCTTCCCGGCGTAGTAGGATGAGCATCTTCCTCTGCAACACGTTAATTTAGTTGCAATAAGTTATAACATGACAACACAATTTACTTTGTTGCAATAAGTGATAATATGACAACACATTTATGTTGTTGCAATAAGATATGTTATGGCAACACTTTTATTTGGTTGCAAAACTCTAAAAAAGGCAAAAAAATTGCCGTAGCGGGATGTTTTATTTGGTTGTAAAAATAGCACAAAATAACTCTACAAAATAGCACAAAATAAAAATACAATATTTTATTTTGGTTGTAAAGTTATGATTTTATAAATATAAACATATATAAGAAATCTCAGAAGGAAGATTATTTGTTGAGATTATATATTACTTGTTAAATCATTGGATCGTCGTGACCCAAAAAAAGAAAATGCTTCTTTTACTTAGCTCATGCTACAATAAACCCGAAAGCCCTGTTGCTGTAAAATATCAACAGCCAGCATACATGCCGAATGATATTGATGTCGTCAGAGATTCAAAACCTTATATTTTTTTCCACAACGGCTTACCGAATTTCATTACCAAGTTCAGAATGTTTGCGGTGAAACCAAAAGCACAACTGCTAGTCATGTTCTAGAGTGCACAGGGCTCCAGCCGACATGCAACACCAAGTTCTAAAGAAGAAACAATAAAAACCAAATTCCGAGAGCCCTACATAGCTAAAGATAGACAACACAAAGAAACCGTGCACGGGGACATCACCCCTCAAAGCCAACAGACGACATTAGGACGGACACTAGACGTTTCCAGCATACGTGATCATCTGTAAATCCCTTCATCGGAGCACCATCTTCCTGTGATAGTAGAGTGCGTTGCTCTTGATCACTTATGCCCCCTTCTTCAGCTGCCCTTGCACTCCACCATTTAAGAGACCTACTAGAACATAAACAAATACCTTGGGTTAATGCCTTGGGCAAAAAAAAGTAGCATACAAAGAAACTGACCAGAACAGAAACTGGGAAAAAAACAGTAGCATACAAAGATTGAACAGGTACTGCCCACTTGAATTAAAACTCAAAAAACAAGGACCCTTTCACTATGGAAAATTCAGTTTAGCTAAAAAAACAGGTATCTGAAAATAGGTACCATTTCACTACTGTATAACATTATTACTTTTGTTTTCAACTTAAAAAAAGAAGAACCATTTCATCATGGAAACTTCACTTCAGCTAAAAAAACAGGTACCTAAAAACTGGAACGATGCTTAAATGTTTACCACCTAGTCAGTGCTCCTGGACTGCTATTGTATAGGTGAATTGGGCTTGATGGAAAAAATTAAACAAAAAATTCATCATTCGGATCTTGCCCCACAAAATTAAGCGGTGCAACATAGCCATCACCAACATATGTGTCGTCAGTGTCCTCTTCATCCTCAAGCAACTGAGATTCAGTTGGTTCATCTCCAGAGGCCGCAATCAACCTGTCAATCACAGATGCATCTACATTAACCCCTTCCATGTCATTCCTCCTCCAACCTGCTAACTCTTCATGTTCCTGCGGTACATTCATATATTCCACTCCCACGACCAATGAATCCAGATCAATTTCACACTCATCTCCATTATTTTTTACTTCAGGCATGGAAAATAGATTCCTAGGTTTCATTCTGAGAACACTGCACAAATTCAGTTTCTTGACACCTTTAACATAAACGACTTGCTCAGCTTGTGTACCTAGAATATAAGGATCACCAGTGTATCGAAATCGTGTTGTATCAATATCAATAATCCCATATTGATCTTGACTGTAACCTCTCCCTTTATTTTTTCCTCCTGCAGGAACGTCATACCGGTCACACTGAAATAGTACAACTTCCTTTTCACCAGAGAATTCAAGTGACAATATTTCCTGAATCACGCCGTACCAGTTCATATTTTCGGTACTATCATCTCCTTTCACGACAACCCCGCTATTCTGTGTACTAAGATTCTTGTCAGCAGATGTTGTTCGATACAAGAATCCATTTATGGAGCATCTATTAAAAAAGGGAGCCCGGTTGTCAGGACCACGCGAAAGTGCATACAACATTTCACTTGCATTCCCTTGTTCGTACAATTTCCTTATCTGCATGAAGTTAAAAAAATATGTTAGCAATTACAAAGCAACATTAGTTTGCCACCATTACAACACATGAAAACATTAACTCACTTCACGCTCAAACCAGCCTACAAAATGGGCCTTGTGCCGCACCTCAACATTTTGTGTACCCAATTTGGTTAGCTCGTCCAAATGCTTTCTGCAGTTAAAACAAAATGTTTTAGTTTGCTTAATAAAGTCCAGATGGTGGTTCATCCACTGCAGCACCTTGATTACGCTCTGGACGATTAAGCTTTGTGTCGACGTCTTCCAAGAAGCGAGAACAAAATGTCCGGCACTCCTTAGATATATACCCCTCTGCTATTGAACCTTCAGGGTACGCTTTATTCCTCACATATCCTTTAAGTGTACGCAGATATCTCTCAATTGGATACATCCATCTATAACAAACATGACCACCTTGTTTAGCCTCATCTGCTAGGTGAACTGGCAAGTGTACCATTATATCAAAAAACGCATGTGGGAATATCATCTCTAGCCGACAAAGTGTCTCCTTAATAGATATGCTCAGGCGGTCAAGTTCTACAGTGTCTAGTTCCTTGGAACATATAGCATTGAAAAACATACTAAGCTCAATCAAGGGGACTATAACATCTTTAAGCAATATGCCTCGTACCACCAAGGGTAAAAGTTTCTGAAAAATAACATAGTAGTCATGGGTTTTCAGTGCAGAAAGCTTACACCCATCGACGTTGATGGATTTCTTAATATTGGAGGCATGTCCATCAGGCATCTTCACGCCTTCTAGAAACTTTAGAAAATATTCTTTTTCTTGTTTACCCAACTGTACAATGCTGGAGGCAGGGTGTACCTATTATTCTTGACCACAGGGTGTTGATCCCTAAATGTTGCAGGTCAAGGCGAGCCTTCTCGGTGTCCTTAGTTTTCCCTTCTATGTCCAGCAGTGTCCCCAAAATACTCTCACATATGTTCTTCTCAATGTGCATGACATCCAAATTATGCCTTATAAGTAATGATGCCCACTAAGGAAGTTCAAAAAAAATGCTCTTCTTCCTCCAATTGTGCCATCTATTATCTTCATCCCGCTGCTTCCTCTTCCTTGCGGTCTTCCCAAATTCTAGTTGCTCGAAACTCTGAAATTGTTGCAACACCTGCTCTCCCATCAATGGCACTGGAGATTCCCTGGTTTCAACCATGTTGTTGAAGCTGATTTTGTTCTTTCTCCACTTGTGGTTCTTGGGCAAAACGGCGATGTCCCATGTAGCAATGCTTGAACCCATATTTCAGCCATAAATAATCTGTATCTTTGTGGCAGTACAGACATGCAAACTTGCCTTTTGTGCTCCAACCAGAAAGCATGGCATATGCAGGGAAATCATTGATGGTCCAGAGTAAAATAGCCCGCATGGTGAAGTTCTTCTCTTTTGCATCCCAAGTCTCGACACCCCTTTCCCAAAGTTCTTTTAGCTCATCAATAAATGGCTGCAGATATACATCAATGCTCATTCCTGGAGATTTTGGTCCCTCTACCAACATTGACATCATCCAATACGGTTGCTTCAGACACAACCATGGAGGCAAGTTATATGGGATAATGATCACCGGCCATGTTGTGTAGGTCACATTGAACATCCCAAATGGATTGAAGCCATCAGATGCAAGGCCAAGCCTAATGTTTCGAGGATCAGATGCAAAATCCATGTACTTGTCATCCACGTGCTTCCAAGCTGGGGAGTCGGCTGGATGACGCATTTTCCCATCACGTACTAATCCTTCTTTATGCCACCGCATGTATGATGATGTTGTCTCTCTCATGTCTAGTCTTTGTAGACGGGGAATAAGTGGGAAATAATGCGGTACTTTGCATGGATACCGCTTCTTTCCTTTTACCACTAGCAACAGCTGCAGGGTCAACATCAAATGTCTTCCACCTTTGTTCTCTACATGTTGGACAGGTATCCATGCCAGCATAATCTCCTCTAAATAAAACACAGTCATTAACACAGGCGTCAATCTTCTGGTAGTCAATGCCAAGATCTCGAACAACCTTTTGCACTTTGTCCAAGGTGTTAGGAACACAATGCCCTTCAGGGAGCACAAGCGAGAATAGCTGAAGTATGGCTGCCAATGCATTGTTACTAATACCAAACATACATTTAATCTGAAAGAGCCTGACAATGAATGATACTTTAGTTGCCTCCTTGCAGGCTAGATATAGCTCCTTTTGGGCCTCTTTTAGTAGATTAAAAAAAGCCCTTGCATCCGCATTTGGCTCCTCATCACCAATGATGTCTCCATGTATAGCACCCTTGATTAGTGACGAAACCAAATCCTTCATAGAAGCCCCATCACCTGTTCTCTCTTCTAGGCAGACTCCTTCATCAATGTTTTCAATTACATCTAAATCATCGCCTTTGCTGAAACTCTCATCAAAACCAAAAAGAAGCAAGTGCCTTTCAACCTGATATTTTGTTATGTATGCTTGGCAGCGACACTTTGCACAAGGACAGGTGCGGTTTGGCCACAAAGGTGCCTCGAATAATGATTCAAGGTAATCAAGCAATCCTTTTTGCCACTCGGTGATGACTTGTCTAACCACGTCCAACTCCTGTCAGATTGTGACATGCTTGCAAATCGATAGTTTCAATAAGAGCACGCACGATCCGAGCCCAAATTAATAACTGCCTCTGCATATATGACCAACAGTAAAGCAAAGTTTTAGAAACAGGAACAGTAAAGCAAATAAGCATAATAACATATAACACTAGTATGCACTTAAAAACAACCAGACGACAGATTATTCATCCGTCTCGATGCCAACATCAACATTATCTTCTACAGGGCTTTGATCTTCTGAATATGCGTAGTTTATTTGTACACAACAACTATTGCCCACTCATTTGGATTTCTTATAGTGCTTGTATTGCTCTTAAAAAATTAAGAATAGATCCCAGGGGCGGAGCCAAGATTTTTACACGGGGTACGCCGAACCAAAAAATTTCAGATAAGTGACAAGAGGTTACTATTCCTATAATGTTAGCACAATACATCTAACATGTTCAGAGAAGTGCACGTGTTCAGTGAGCATGATGCAAAATAGAGCGAAATCTTGACAATAGAAATATGTACTTGATGTTGTACGGTGCAAAAGAAAAGAATTACCGAAGAAGCACTTTATATAGGCGGCCAATACCTGCTTCAGGTAGCCGGCACCAAATGCTCTTGTAACACTGAGCTTCCCCTTCACCCTCACACGGGAGATGAAGCTAAAGCGCATTTTATTGCATCATGCTTCCGAAACATAGAAGCAATGTCTCCATTCCTCTTCGTAGTTCACAAATCCTATAATCAAATCGCATAATGCATAAGTAATGGACCAATACATTCCTACTACACCCATCTGTAAGCTACCAAAAATCCAACCAAAAATCAAACAACAAAAGTTAGGGTTTACTGTTTAGGGTTTTGGCGGAGAAAATTAAAATAAAATCCACCTTGGCATGGGAACCGCAGGGTGCCGGGAGGAACAGGGGGGAGGCTGCCGCGCGGGAGGAGCCGCAGCCGCCACGCCGAGACTGGAGGAGACGAGCGGCGCCGGACTGGGTCCGGGAGGGGCGAGCCGCGCCAGAGAAGTCGACGCAGCGCCGCGCCGGAGAGGATAGTCGCGGCTAGGAGGGGAGCCGTCGTGTCGGGCCTAGGATTAGCCTAAACCCTAGGAACTTGACGCCGCCAACAGGGGAGGAGTCGCGCGCAGTTGGGCACAGCCAAGTCGGGCACAGGGGAGGAGCAGGAATTTTGGATTTTTTGCTTTTTTGCTTGTTTGCTTTTTGCTTTTTTGCTTTTTTGTTGGGCTGGCCAGTTGCAGTTCACAACACGTTCTGAGGAAACCACGTGCGATGGAAACAGAGATGGTACATAGGTTGATATGGACCATTGGATCGGTATGGGGCGCAGGACCCGATGGCGGCTCGAGTCAGGATCGGGTTTGGAGCATGCGGCTAGGGGACGACAAAGGGTTGTACGAGACGACAGGGCCACCCTATTTTTGGGCCGCCGCCAATCGCCGATCACAGGGTCCCTAGGGTTCGCCGCCGCAGTCACGTTTGGGTATCCAAACAACACTTTTGCATACACCATCCAAAGTTATCCAAATTCGATATTTGCAGTTTCAAAGATATCCAAATTCAATATAAAAATTATTAGCTGTCCAAATTCGATATAAGCTTCATTTTAATCAAACCCATCCAAACAACACTTTTGCATACACCAACCCGGATTATAATTAAAAAACAAAATGTAATATGGCTCCACTATTAGTTTGAAGGGAACAATTAGACCCGTTTTTTAGACTAAGGGAACAATTAGTCGAGGTGATTACAAACTTTTAAACAAGCTCTCATACCTATTGTTTACTTTGACAACTTGTGTGAAAAAAAGAAAATGTCAAACTTGTTGGATCGGTGGAGAAGACGAGATATATATATACCCCTGGATCTTGTAGGGTTAAATTAAATTCATTAAATATAAATAATCCATTAAATAGGGACAAATTAAATTCATTAAATATAGGTTTAAAACAATAATATTAAAATTTAATCAAACATAGATAATCCTAGACATTAATGTGCTCCTCTAGATACTATTCCTCTTTTGCCCCTCTCTTTTCTTTCTTTTCATCTGCTGTTGAGCAAGACAGGACAAATTTGACTTCTTTGTTTTATTTTTTTATATTTTTTATGGACCTAGGATCACACGAGAGGTAACCACAGAAAATTTGAGCATAAACAAGCAAAAGACGTGGCCTGTGAAAATTCGGAAGACACGCTCAAAATCGGAAAAAAGCTTTCGGGCTCGAAAAGGCAATACTCTGAGGCTTTTTTGGGAAAAATAAAGTCACCAAACACATCCGAAATTTTTTTCTCATCGATTTTCACATATGGAACGTCTCGATCGGAGTCTGTATGCGAAAGTTATGGCCGTTTTAAAAACCGACTCCGAGTTAGAGGACGAAACGGGAACAATGCGCACAATACATGGTCTTTTTAGGTTACTTTTAGATGTTTAAATTCAAAGTACCTCCAACTTTTCAAGCTGTTGGCGTCAGAGTTTTTTAAGTGTAAAAATTAAACCCACACTCTGACACATGGGCCTGGAGGAAAAGTCTCGCCTGATCCTAGCTTCATTGCGGCATCCGGATAGGTAGGCAGCAATTGGCTTGCCGTTTTGTTTCCTCAATCAAGCGCATAGGATCCACCCTTTCCTTTCAGTTTCCTGCAAACAGCCCAAGTCCCACGTCTCCTCCATCACAGTGCAGGGCGGCGATCGGCACCACGCCGTCGCCCTCGAAACTACGCGATCAGTCGTCAATCCTACCCAACGCCGCCGCCCTCAAAGCTGCGTGATCAGCAGCACGGTGAGTCACCTGCGACGTCTCTGCACCCAACGCCGCCCCTCATACCAGTGCTGCCCTACGGACTTGAGGTCCCAGCAATCCAGATCGATGATGGCTGCGGCAGCAATCAGCAGCACGCATAAGCGACACTGGCCCTTCACCACTTGTGCACGCCATTAATTTCTTTGAACCTAGAAGTTCTCAGTCACTTTCGAATATTTGTTGTTCCTCAGATCCTAAAGATGTCAAAATCGGACAAGCTAGACAACACCGGCGGTGGTACAAGCACCACCAAGACCCTGCGAAAGGGTGTAATTTGTGCAATCGCGCTTCCAGATGGTGTCGATGCTGATGAAGCAGAGAACAATCGGTATGAGGTTTTAATACGTAGAGTTCAATACTACTTTGTGCCATAATATTTAGGTATTTAGGTTTTTAATAATGATCGAGGATTATATTTGGGGTTTTAATAATGATTTGTATTACATTTCAAAATCTGAGATTGTATTATTATTAGTTCATGCAGCAAATTTCCATTTCAATGAACAAAATTATCTAGCTCACAGAATACATAGCAGCCCTAGCTTTTTCTATAACTTAACATATACTTTTCCATCTTCTAATCCCTTTATGTTACCGTTCCCATGTTATAGGCCCAAGTAGCTCGTTATTCTAGTTCATAAGACAGCAGGAATAAATGACATATAGAGAATAATATTTCATTAGTTTTTAGCTAAGGACATATCAATGACGAGTCAAATTTGTCTCTTCTTCAAAACGACAAGTAGTATACATGCAAGCAAATTATGAATTTATGAACCCATTTGACTAAGGCTAACAACTTTATTTCTCCTTATATTGTGTGGATTGTCAAACTCAATGAATATTTATGATATCCTAACTATTGTATTTACCTTTCCATAACATAGTAAAATGTAGTTTTACAACAACTTTTCTAGTTAGAAGCATGTTTTGTTTTCTAATTTTTTTTTCTCTTGGCAGTGACAAAGCTAACAGATGGCTGCTAAAAGTCCACTGCAAGGGGGAAGATCGAGAACAAGAATTCTACCACATCTCAATTGAACGAGATGACATCACTTTTGTTTCATTGCTACAACTAAAAGAAAGAGTGGGTTACACTGTGAGAGACTACATGTACTACAAGAAACGATGTAGCAGTGCACTAGCAAGTCTTAAACCGATTGATTTTAGTCGTGATGTCCAATCAATGATAGAAGATAATGAGGAAGAGAAGACAATTGGAATAGTATTGTCAACGAATGAAGAGTCTGACCAACCAATAAGCATAACACCCATCAAACGACCTCCGGTTGATGTTCATAGTGCTGAACAGATGGCGGATGATTTACTTGATGCATACAAGGAGTGGCTTGCAAACCTCCAAAACCATGACAATGATATGGGTAAGTATTGCTCCATTTACACATCACTTTCCATGCATACAGGATTCAATCCATGTGCATATATTCATGACCCTGCAGATTTGAAGGACAACTTTAGGAAGGAAACAATCAGAACTTACAAAGAATGGTTAAGGGAAACCGGCCGTCTTCCTAATATTTGTAATATTTTTTGGAAGAGCCCATTATCATTTAACCGATCAAATACACAACACGCTAATGTTAAATATAATATGAATGCAGTGTCATATTTAGATGATCAAACCAGAGATGAGTGTGTATCAAAAGCAAAACGACTGTGTCATGCTCGGAAGCAGAGGCACCAAGGAAAAGGTATTGGTACCTACCTCATATGTTTCATGGATGTGCCCTTTCCGATAGATGTTTGATAAACTCCCTTTGACATGCTTTGGAAGGACCATCGGAACTGATTAAAAAAATAGGACGCGGACGCCTCAAAGGTTTTAGTATAGCCAAGCAGCGAATGAAGGCTAACAAACAAAAACTACCAATACAATTTTCTGCAAAAACTGGAGGTCCCGTCGGACCAAACGAACGCCATTTTGTGGATGAGGTGGTACTGTTTATGCAGAAAAGAGCGCCAATTATTTGAGTGAAGGTGTGGAAAGATATTGAGGAACATGTCAAAGATGCTATTGCTAACGACATTCTGGTATGGTGAATTTTTTTCCAATGCATGTTCATAATATACGACGTTAACCTTATCATTGTTTTATGTGCAAAGAGAGTAGGTGGGACTTTCAGGACATTGAGAATCCCATGGAAAAGATAAAAGTTGTAGCAAACAAACGGTACAAAGGATGGCGCGCAACATTTAGTGCTACCTACAGGGCGTACGATACCTATGAGGAGAGAATGAAATATAAGCCTGAAGATCTAGACATTGTTGAGTGGCACTACTTGTTGCTATATTTTGGAACTGCAGCTTTCAAGGTGCCGTATGCACAGATTTCTTATAGAATGAAACATCCTTCCTTTAATATGGCATTCATGCCCTTCTACAATGTTTTTCAGAGACGGAGCACCAAGAATTCTGAAAATCATAAGAAACATAAGAACAAGCATTTGATGGGATCAAAACCATTGTCACAGTGTAGCTATGAGCTGGTAATTGATAACTAAACTGTTCTTGAAATTTAAATTTGTTCTTGAAATTTAAATTGTTAACATTGTCTGTTGTGACAGAGAGACCCAAAAAATGGTGAAGAGCCAACTGATTTGAAACTATGGAAGCATACTCACAAGAAGGGTGAAGAATGGTCAGACCCTGCATCTAGGGAAGTTTATGTGAGTGAAATGAAACATTATCTTGGTTTATAAGGCGCCACAGTAACGTTACCTTGTACTCTTTTTTTCCATCAGGAGCATGCATGTTTCAAAATCACTGAGGCAGAAACACTTTCAGATGAACATGTCTTCCCTAGAGAAGATGAAGACCGAGTGTTCCAAAAATGTTACAATGATACCATCAAAAATGTGTCATACAGAGTCCATGGCCATGGTTACTTAGCAAAATACCCATCCCGCACCCAACTGCTGAGTGAGAGACTAGAAGAACAAGCCAATGCCTCCTCTGCAACCAAACAAAGAAATATTGAGCTGCAAGGTGAGGTTGAGAAGTTAAAGGCACAACTTGAAGAACAAGCTACTGAGCGGGAAAGGGACAAGGAAGAATCTAGGAGACAAATGCAAGAAGACAGAAATGCAATGGAGGAACTGAAGAGAGAGTTTCTATCTTTGGTTGCACAACAGAGAGAAGGAAGAATGGAACAGGTAATATATTTTAATAAATATGTAACCATGATTATTTTGTATATCAATATGCACTGATGTTGTATGTGACTACCGATTCACAGACTACCCCAGCAGCCACAAAACACATAGAAATTGCCCAAGCTGAAACTCAACCAACTGTGAATGAGACTATTGATGTGAGTACCACTATTAATGATTCATGTTCTGATTTATTGTGAGTATCCCTGATCTGATCTGTTGTATGTGAGTACCCCTGTTCTGTTCTCCCATCAAGTTTTGTTGTAGTGTAATTATAACCGATAACGTGAAAGCTGAGCACCCCTGTTCTGTTGTATAATTTTCAAGCTGTATCATAAAATATGTGGCCATGATTATTTTGTATATCAATATGCACCGATGTTATCCGTGCTGCCGATTCACGACTACCACCCCAGCAGCCACAAAAAACATAGGATTTGCCCAAGCTGAAACTCAACCAACTGTGAATGAGGCTATTGATGTGAGTATCACTATTAACGATTCCTGTTCTGATTAAAGTTGCTACCTTGAACTATTGAAGTTACTCCTGTATGAAGTTGCTATTAGTATCACTACTGTATGAAGTTGCTCCTATTTTCTCCAAGTGCTACCAGTATTAAAATTTTTTTATGATATAACTAGTGATAGCCTGTTCTGATGCAATAAATGTGGTGAATGCTTTAAGAAGCCCATGTATTCACAGGTCCTCTGTAGCCCTGCTAATTTTGGAAACCAGATCTGTAGCTTCTTATCATTTTGTTGTTTGCTCTATTGAGCACTGCCCAAGGGCTTGTAACTTTGTAGCTCACAATCTTGCAGGTATGGGGCCAAATTATTGGACTGGCGAGCTGCCTGAACATATTTCTGTAATGGTGTCCAGGGAGTTACCTTGACCTAGTGTTTCCTGCAATTTTATTTCCAACTCAAAAAAACATTTCAGAGATGGTTTTCCTAATCTTTTCCATGCCCTGTTCTGTTGTGTGTGAGTACCCATGAGCTTAATTTAATTGCTTATGTCTATATACACACAACACGTCTTCTGCCACTAAAGTTGTTACAGGGCCAACACCTGTTCAATCTGTGCATGACAAGACACTATCAAAGGAGGTAACAAATGTTCATTCTGTGCACAACAAACCTATTACTTGTATAGTGATACAAATCAAGTTTATTATTTGTTGTGTTGTTTATAGGATGGTCCACAAAGTGTCTTGACCACTCAGAAAGCATATCTGTCAGTTGTGAACAAGAATCGAGCTATGACTGTTAGCAAAATTTTGTTTCAAAAGAATGTTGCTAATTCTGCACCAAGTTTTATTTCTACACATCAACTCATGCAAAATGTTGTCAAAACTCGTTCACGAAAAAAGAAAGACAAGGTAAGCTATACTATTTGCATATTAAACATGTGGCAGTCATAAATATTGTCATATTTCAATTGATTTAGTTACGGTAACCAGCGGGTAATTAATGATTTTCATGCAATTTTTTACAGCAGACTGACAAGATTTGAGCTGAGCACTGAGATTTGGCCAACTTGCACCCCTCACTGCTGCCAACGTACCTAGCAAAGACAAACCCAATTGCAGAGTTATTTTTGGAGTGTTCCATACTATTTGAGTTCCATATTTTAGTACCTTGTCTCGGATTCTATATATTAGTACCTTGTAATAAACTTTTGGATCATCATTTGTATCACAATGCAATAACTATTTGAGTTATGGTGAAATCTATTGTGTGTTGAATGTTTTAAAATTTGAATTGCCATCGGTATTAAATTTGTAATAAAAAATGTTTTTAGGCCAATCATAAAGCTTTTGCAAATCCTATGATTATTTGCATGGCAAAAAGCTATTATTGCAACATTGATCATACCGTGGCAATATATAGAGGGAGACTACTACAACGGGACATGTTGCGTTGCAACACCTCATCTGCCCACATCATATCTATGTTGCAGTTTTTAACTATGGCAACAGGAGCATAACGTGGCAATAGGGCACCCGAGCCTAATGCATCACTAAAGTTAACGTTGCAATAGATAGAGAATACTATTGCAACGGGACACTTTGTGTGGCAGTACCACATCTCGCCACATCATACTTGTGTTGCAGTATGCAATATTGCAACGATGTTTTTTGTGGCGATTGATCCATTTGCAACATCCACATCGTGGCAATAGAACCTTTTGCAATGCTAAAATCTGATGTGCTTACCATGTGTCAGAACGCGAAATGATGTTGCAAAATCCATACTTATTGCAACTAAACTAAAAGAGTTTTCAAAACTTATTACAACGGACTTTATTACCACACCATGCAACGCTAGTCACTTCGTTGCGATATATTGTTATCGCAACTAAATTAGGCTTATTGCAACACTTTTTGACCGTTGGCACAGGGTGAAAACTACGTAGTAGATTTTATAGTAGACCATCATATATATATTGCTTATGAACATGAGGTTTGCTTGCTTAGTGTTACACCTTGGAAGATTTATTTTGATGGCTCTTCGTGTAAAGAGGGTCAAGGTATAGGTGTAGTTTTGATTTCGCCCAATGGTCAATGTTTTGAGGCATCGGTTCGTTTGGAGTATTATTGTACAAATAATCAAGCCGAATACAATGCTTTCTTATTTGGTTTACAAGTGATGAAGATCGTTGGAGCTACACACGTAGAAGCGTTTGGTGACTCAGAGTTGGTGGTGCAACAAGTTGCCGGGGTTTACAAGTGCTTTGATGGGTCGCTAAACAGGTATCTTGATCAATGCTTAGATATTATTGCCAATTTTGATGATTTTGCTATTAGGCATATTGCTAGGAGTGAAAATTCTAGAGCAAATGATTTGGCTCAACAAGCATCTGGTATAGTGTTAAAAGAGGAGTATTTTTTATATTAGAGAAACCGGTGCTTGATTATAATTCTTCGGACAAAATTGGCAAGGATGCAGATCGCAGGCGGTCTGACCAGCGCACTGTTGCCGGTTTGACCATGGATGGCCGGCGGTTTGACCGGTGCTCTGTGGCCGGTCTGACCGAGGGTGGTCAGCGGTCTGATCGGCTTTGCTTGGCCGGTTAGACCGGGCTCACAAAAGTGCTGGGGGCACGATTTCATTGATGCAGAGACCGAATTGAGTTTAAATTCGGACATTTATGCCCTAGAAATAGCAGAAGCTTGGAGAATACCTTTGATTCAATATTTAAAAGATCCTAGCCTTAAGGTTGATCGAAAATTCGAGCGCAAGCGTTTAAGTATACTTTATTCGATGGAGATTTGTATCGCTGAAATATAGATGGGGTATTATTGAGGTGCCTAGATAGTGATCAATCTAAAATGGCTATGGGAGGGGTACATGAGGGTATTTGTGGAACACATCAATCGGCCCATAAGATGAATTGGTTGCTTAGGAGAGCGGGGTTCTATTGGCCGAAAATGCTTGATGATTGTTTTAGATCTTATAGAGGATGTGAAGCCTGTCAACGGTTCGGCAATGTTCAATTGGCACCGACTGCGGTGTTGAACCCTATTATTAAACCATGGTCATTCCGGGGTTGGGCTTTGGACTTCATTGGTCAGATTTATCCTTCATCATCAAAAGGGCATCGGTTCGTGCTAGTTGCGATGGATTACTTTACTAAGTGGGCCGAAGCCGTGCCGCTCAAGAATATGACTCATACGGAGGTAATTGACTTTATTTTGAAGCATATCATACATAGATTCGGCATTCCTCAGACATAGACTATGGATCAAGGAGCTTCTTTCATGTCCATGGAGGTAAAAAATCTAGCCGAATCTTATGGTATTAAATTGTTGAGTTCTTCTCCTTACTACGCTCAGGCTAATAAACAAGCCGAGTCTAGTAATAAAACTTTGCTATATCTGGTTAAAAAGAATATCGAAGAACATCCCAAGAGGTGGCATGAGGTGCTTTTCGAGGCATTATGGGCACATCGAATATCCAAAAATGGTGCTACCAAGGTACCCCTTTTTGAGCTAGTCTATGGACAAGAAGCCGTTTTGCCGGTAGAGGTAAATCTTGGCTCTCTTCGATATGTAAAGCAAGACAATTTGTCAGCTGAAGACTATAAGTTAATGATGGGAGATAATCTCGAGGAAGTGGTTGACAAACGTTTGAAGGCTTTGGAAGAAATAGAGAAAGAGAAGAAGAGGGTGGCCAAAGCGTACAACAAAAGGGTGAAGGCGAAGACATTCCAAGTGGGAGACTTGGTATGGAAGACAATTTTGCCTTTGGGTTCTTGATCTAAAGAATTCGGTAAGTGGTCACCAAGTTGGGAGGGACCTTATCTGATATGCGGAGTCGTTCGCGGTAATGCATATTTTCTGGAAACACTTCAAGGAGAACGATTTCAGCGAGCTATTAACGGTAAATATTTGAAGAAGTACATCCCGAGTGTTTGGCAAGATGCTTAGGAAGTCCTATGGCCGGTAATTAGATTATCGCCCTAAGATAAACATGTTCCATGCTTTTAGATTCACTATGTTCATCATAAAAGGCAGGGGCATGTGTTTACACCCAAAATTTGTTAGTGATATGCCCTAGAGGCAACATAGAGATGTTGGATATCATGGTCAATGTTTGTGTACAAATGAATAAAGTGTTATTCAGTTCCATGAAATAGACATCTTATATTGATCAATAAGTACGTGACTTATTTATGAGACTCTTTATGTATGAATCTATTTCTAAACGATCCCTGATCACATGTCATATTGTTGGAACAAATATGATTCTAAGATCGGCATGTTTATTGATTTATGATTATGTCTCATAGATCATGGTATGGAGATACCAAATCAATATACATGGACATGTGTTAGAGAACACATTGTTGGATAGACCCACCATGAGACACTACAGGAATTAATGTGCCATTAGTTGGTCTCAGGTAGTGTTGGTACGAAGTCCTTAGACCTGAGATAATCATGGATTCCAACATGTTTAGTAGCCTACTTCGGGACTGCCAAACGCTATTCCGTAACTGGGTAGTATAAAAGTAGTCTTCGGGTTTGCTATGAAACATGGAGTGGGCTGTGAGTGATCAACATGGAATTTGCCCCTCCTATGGAAGAGATATCTCTGGGCCTCTCGAGGTAATGGATTATGGAAGTGCATGGCCATGCCGAGTTGATTGAGGAGTCAATCAACAGGCAGATAATCCAATACGGTTCGAGTGAATTGTTAAGCTATTGAAGGGATGGCACACACATCTTGCCTATAGCTTAATTGGTATCGTGAGGCAAAGGGATTTGTGTACACATTACAGCTTCAGAGCCGATATTATATTCGTGTATACTATGGTGTCAATATGTGCTGCTAGGCGCCGCTATTGACGGTCGACTGAGTTGGACTCGAGCCTACGGTCGGCTGAGTTGGACTCGAGCCGACCATTGCCTAAGTTGACTTGGGCCGAAACCGAGTATACCTGAACCTACAGGGTTGCACGCTTAAGGGGATAATAACAGGCATTCGATCTTGGACTCGGATACAGCTCGATCGGATAGGGATCCGATCGGATAGAGTCCTATGGGCTTACGAAGTCCGGTCGGCCAACTCTATGAGATTCAGATAGGATCCGATTCAAAATAGAGTCCCGATGGGCCTGTAGGTCCAACCGGTAACTCTATATGCAGGGGTGAGGGCTGGAGAGCTGCTATATGCATATATCCGAATCAATCTGATTTGGCGCAACAGAAGTCCGCGAGATCAATCTCCACGGAAACCCTCCCCACCTTCGAGCCAAAACCCTAGCCTTGCATCTTGTGCTAGCACATGGGTGTTAGGCCTTCTGTCCTCAGACGTGTGGATACCGGTAGAGGCGCTGCTGCGTTGCGATGCTGTTCGTCGGCTACGAATTGGCTGTGGTGGAATCGTCTGCGGTCGGGCACATCGGAGAGAGGCGCGCGAGCGCGGTCAGATGACTCGGCGAATCGGCTACTCGGTGAATCTGCTGATTGGTGAATCGGCTGTTCCCAGGAATCGGCTGTCGGCTTGCGGGAATCGGCTATCGGCAAATCGGTTGTCATCGGCCAACACTGTTTCGGATCGGATAGCTCCTGATTGGCTAATCCGCTGCACTCTACTCCAATCGGTAACAATCTATCGACCCTTACTTGCAAGTGTTCCTGGTTTGCACGGTAGAAAATTTTTCGTTATTAGCTATCGTAGCTTCCGCGTAACCCATCAAAATTGGCACCTAGGAATCAAAATAAGGAAAGCTTCCGCCGTGTGCGCACCCCCTTATAGGTCGTCTCGATACTGTATCTCTGCGATAGGTAGAAAACGTTCTACGCCTAACTTGTTTTTGCAGAGAATGCTTTGAGATGGTATGGCCCTATTGTATGTATGAGATGCATGTGATGCATGTAATATTCTTTCATATGTGCAATCCCTGTAATATTCTTTCATACGTGCAATGCTTGTAATATTCTTTCACGACCTGCGAGTCGATGTAATCTTCAATTAGAGCTTCTATAGTAGTAGCTTAGTTTGAAGAAATCAAGCATTGACACTTGGAAGAATGGTGATGAAGATGGAGATCCTCTACACCAGCATGGAGATGGACATCACCATGTGAAGGGGGCCATACTTTTTCATTATATGCTATTCTACCTGCTTTCATATATGTTCGTATGTTTGTTTGATAGGATAGCATCCCTCGCAAAATTAAGTGGTAATGATGCCCTCCCAAATGTTGCACCCTTCACCGTTATGCTCGTCAATGGTGGGTCTGCCAAAGCAGAGTGTCATTCTCTATCATAACACGAGGGGGTATATGTCGGACATATACAGCAGGAGCATTTGGTTTACTTAACAAGGCTATCAAAACAGTTTTGGGCCTTGGGGCATAGGTTGGGGCCGGGGCATGGAGATGCCACACCAACAACAAGAGTCACATAGAGATGTGATTAGCAAGGAGTTGCTTACCGATGTTATTAATATTCTAGCTGTGATGCCAAAGCTCACTAGAAAATTAATTAACATGTGGATCTTGACCCAATACGTAACCTAGAGGGAAGGTGGAAAATACGTAATGGGAGTCTTATGTTAAATTGTTTAACAAAAGACATAACATAAACATTGTGCTAAACTTTGTTTTTCTGTTGTAGAATAAATGGCGGCTAATACTACACCCAGTACCTTTAATTTGCGATCTATTCTCGAAAAGGAAAAATTAAATGGAACAAACTTTATGGATTGGTATCGCAACTTGAGAATTGTTCTCAAGCAAGAGCGCAAGGACTATGTTCTTGAAGTACCCTATCCGGATGAGTTGCCTAATAATGCCACTGCTACTGCACGGAGGGCTTATGAGAAGCATGTTAGTGATATGCCCTAGAGGCAACATGGAGATGTTGGATATCACGTCAATGTTTATGTATAAATGAATAAAGTGTTATTCAGTTCCATGAAATAGACATCTTGTATTGATCAATAAGTACGTGACTTATTTATGAGACTCTATATGTATAAATCTATTTCTAAACGATCCCTGATCATATGTCATATTGTTGGGACAAATATGATTCTAAGATTGGCATGTTTATTGATTGATGATCATGTCTCATAGATCATGGGTATGGAGATACCAAATCAATAAACATGGACACATGTGTTGAAGAACACGTTGTTGGATAGACCCACCATGAGACACTACAGGAATTAATATGCCATTAGTTGGTCTCGGGTAGTGTTGGTACAAAGTCCTTAAACTGAGATCACCATGGATTCCAACATGTGTAGTAGCCTACTTTGGGACTACCAAACGCTATTCCGTCGGGTAGTTATAAAGGTAGTTTTCGGGTTTGCTATGAAACATGGAGTGGGATGTGAGTGATCAAGATGGAATTTGCCCCTCCTTTGGAGAGATATCTCTGGGCCCCTCGAGGTAATGGATTATGGAAATGCATGGCCATGCTAAGTTGATTGAGGAGTCAACCAACAGATAGATAATCCAATACGGTTCGAGTGAATGGTTAAGCTATTGAAGGGATGGCACACATCTTGCCTATAGCTTAACTGATATCGTGAGGCAAAGGGATTTGTGTACACATTACAGGTTCGAGCCGATATTATTCTTGTATACTATGGTGTCAATATGTGCTTTGCTAGGCGCCGTGACGTCGGCTGAGTTAGACTCGAGCCGACGATCGGCTAAGTTAGACTATAGCCGAAACCGAGTATACCTGAACCTACGGGTCGCACGCTTAAGGGGATAAGAACGGGCATTCGAGTTGGACTCGGATACGGCTCGATCGGATAGGGATCCGATCGGATAGAGTCCTATGGGCTTACGACGTGTGGGCGGCCAACTCTATGAGATACGGATGAGATCCGATTCAAAATAGAGTCCTAATCGGCCACTAGTCCCAGTCGGCCAACTCTATATAAAGGAGGGAGGGGTGGAGAGCTGATATACGTCAATTGCATCGCATGCAACATAAGTCGCCGAGAGCTGATTGGCGAATTGGCTGTCCCCGGGTATCGGCTGTCGGCTTGCGAGAATCGGCTACACTGTTCGGATCGGATTGCCCTGATTGGCTATTCCGCTGTGCTCTACTCCAATCGGTAACGATCTATCGGCCCTTACTTGCAAGTGTTCCTGGTTTGCGCGGTTAAAATTTTTGTTTTCGGCTAGCGTAGCCTCCGCGCAACCCTACAAAGCACACTAATGATTCCCTAGACATAAGTTGTCTCATGCTAGCTACAATGTCCTCTGAGCTTCAGAAGCAAAATGAGAGGAGCGATGCTCATACTATTATTCAAGAACTGCGTGGCATATTTGAGAACCAAGCAAGGGCCGAGAGGTTCAACACCTCAAAGTCCCCTGTTTGCGTGGAGGCTTTTTGAGGGAGTCTCGTCGTCCACATGTGATAAAAATGATTGGCTACATTGAGAGTCTGGAAAAACTAGGTTTTCCCTTAGCCAAGAGTTGGCTGCTGACGTGATTCTCCAGTCGCTTTCTCCGAGCTTCGAGCCATTCATATTGAATTATAACATGAACAGTATGGATAAGACCTTGGCTGAATTGCATGGGATGCTAAAGACGGGAGGAGAGTATCCGAAAACGGTCATCATGTGATGATGATGCGAAGGCTAAGCGCAAACCACATGTCAAGAAACTTTGCACCAAGAGGAAACTAACTCCCGATGAGATCGCGAGTGCCTCCAATGCAAAGAAGGGCAAGAAGGGGTTGGCGGCATCAGATGCCGTTTGCTTCTATTGCAAGGAGACAGGCCACTGGAAAAGGAACTGCAAGAAGTACATGGAGGATCTCAAAAAGAAGCAAAGTACGACTTCTGCTTCAGGTATTAATGTTATAGACATTAATCTTGCTACTTCACCTACTGACTCTTGGGTATTTGATACCGGATCAGTAGCTCATATTTGCAAATCGTTGCAGGGAATGAGAAGAAGTAGAGGATTGAGAAGGGGCGAGGTGAACCTGCGCGTCGGCAATGGAGCAAGCGTTGCTACAGTTGCTGTCGGCACAGTACCACTTCATCTACCTTCAGGATTAGTTTTGGAATTAAATAATTGTTATTGTGTTCCAACACTATGTCAAAACGTTATTTCCGCTTCATGTTTGCAAGCGGAAGGATATGATTTTAGATCAATGGACAATGGTTGTTCAATATATCTTAGAGATATGTTCTATTTTCATGCTCCATTGGTGAATGGATTATACGTTTTGAATCTTGAAGCGTCTCCCATCTATAACATTAATACAGAAAGGCAACTCTCTAATGATATAAACCCCACGTTTATCTGGCATTGTCGCTTAGGCCATATAAATAAGAAACGCATGGAGAAGCTCCATAAGGATGGATTGCTTCACTCTTTTGATTTTGAATCATTTGAGACATGTGAGTCTTGTTTACTTGGTAAGATGACAAAGGCACCTTTCACGGGACACAGTGAGAGAGCAAGTGACTTGTTGGCACTCGTACATACTGATGTATGTGGACCAATGAGCTCAACGGCCAGAGGTGGTTATCAGTACTTCATTACCTTTACCGATGACTTTAGTAGATATGGTTATATCTACTTAATGAGGCATAAGTCCGAATCCTTTGAAAAGTTCAAAGAATTCTAGAATGAAGTACAGAATCATTTAGGGAAAACAATCAAGTTTCTACGATCAGATCGTGGAGGGGAATACTTGAGCCAAGAGTTTGGTAATCATCTAAAAGATTGTGGAATTGTTCCACAGTTGACTCCGCCAGGAACTGCACAATGGAATGGAGTGTCCGAACGGAGAAATCGCACCTTGTTGGACATGGTGCGGTCGATGATGAGCCAAAGTGATCTTCCGTTATCCTTCTGGGGATATGCTCTTGAAACAGCTGCGCTCACACTAAATAGAGTTCCATCTAAGTCAGTTGAAAAGACACCATATGAGATATGGACAGGGCAACCCCCTAGTTTGTCTTTTCTCAAAATTTGGGGATGTGAGGCTTATGTAAAACGTTTACAATCTGACAAGCTCACACCCAAATCTGACAAGTGCTTCTTTGTGGGATATCCTAAGGAAACTAAGGGATATTACTTTTATAATCGGGAACAAGGCAAAGTGTTTGTCGCCCGACACGGTGTCTTCTTGGAGAAAGAGTTTCTTTCAAGAAGGGTTAGTGGGAGCAGGGTGCATCTTGAAGAAGTTCAAGAAACACCAGAAAATGTTTCAGCGACCACAGAACCACAACAGGAGGAGCAAAGTGTTGCGCCACCAGTTGTAGATACACCAGCCCCACGGAGGTCTGAAAGATCACGTCGTGCACCTGACAGGTACACAGGTGCGGAACAACGTGATATATTGTTGTTGGACAACGATGAACCTAAGACCTATGAGGAAGCGATGGTGGGACCCGATTCCAACAAGTGTCTTGGAGCCATGAAATTCGAAATAGAATCCATGTATGATAATCAAGTTTGGAACTTGGTTGATCCACTGATGGTGTCAAAACCATTGAGTGCAAATGGGTTTTTAAGAAAAAGGACGACATGGATTGAAATGTTCACATCTATAAGGCGCGATTGGTGGCGAAAGGTTTTAAACAGATTCAAGGAGTTGATTATGATGAAACCTTCTCGCCCGTCGCAATGCTTAAATCTATTCGGATTATCCTAGCGATTGTTGCATATTTCGATTATGAGATATGGCAGATGGATATCAAAATGGCTTTCGTAAATGGAAACCTAAGCGAGGATGTATACATGATAGAACCCGAGGGTTTTGTCGATCCACAATCGCTGGAAAGATATCCAAGCTACGAAATCCATTTATGGATTGAAGCAAGCATCTCGGAGTTGGAATATTCGTTTTGATGAAGTAATCAAAGGGTCTAGTTTCATCAAAAATAAAGAGGAGGCCTGTGTTTACAAGAAGGTCGGTGGGAGCGCAATTGTATTTCTAATCTTATATGTGGATGACATATTGCTGATTGGAAATGATATCCCTATGCTTGAATCTGTCAAGTCTTCATTGAAAAATAGTATTTCCGGACGTAGGGAGGCAGCATACATATTGAGTATTCGGATCTATAGAGATAGATCCAAGAGGCTAATTGGATTAAGCCAAAGTACATATATGACAAGGTGTTGAAAAGGTTCAACATGCATGAATCCAAGAAAGGTTTCTTGCCCATGTCACATGACATTAATCTTAGCAAGAATTAGTGTCCTTAGACACATGATGAGCGGAATAAGATGGGTATGGTTCCATATGCTTCGGCAATTGGATCCATCATGTATGCCATGCTTTGTACACGTCCGGATGTCTCGTACGCTTTGAGTGCTACGAGCAGATACCGTCGATCCAGTGAAGGTCACTGGATCGCCATAAAGAATATCCTTAAGTACTTGAGAAGAACTAAGGATATGTTCCTAGTCTATGGAGGTGAAGAAGAGCTTGTTGTAAGTGGTTACACCGATGCTAGCTTCCAAACGGACAAGGATGATTATAGATCGCAATGGGTTCGTGTTTTGCACGAACGGAGGCGCGATCACTGGAAGAGTTCCAAGCGGGATCGTTGCGATTCTACAACGAAGGCCGAGTACATTGCTGTTTCGAAGCTGCAAAGGAGGTTGTTTGGATCAAGAAATTTGTTTCTAAGCTAGGTGTGATGACCGGTGCAAGCGGTCCAATGTCTCTCTATTGTGATAATCGTGGAGCCGTTGCGCAAGCCAAGGAGCGAGGTCACATCGAAGTCCAACGATACTTCGGTGATATCATCTCATCCGCGAGATAGTGGACGAGGTGATGTCAAGATATGCAAAGTGCACACGGATCTCAATATAGCCAATCCGTTGAAAAAACCTCTCCCTCACCGAAAAATGAGGCGCACACAAGAGCAATGGGTATTAGATACTTACATGATTGACTCTAGTGCAAGTGGGAGACTGTTAGTGATATGTCTTAGAGGCAACATGGAGATGTTGGATATCATGGTCAATGTTTGTGTATAAATAAATAAAGTGTTATTCGGTTCCATGAAATAGACATCTTGTATTGATCAATAAGTACGTGACTTATTTATGAGACTCTTTATGTATGAATCTATTTCTAAACGATCCTCGATCACATGTCATATTGTTGGAACAAATATGATTCTAAGATTGGCATGTTTATTGATTGATGATCATGTCTCATAGATCATGGTGTGGAGATACCAAATCAATATACATGGACATGTGTTAGAGAACACATTGTTGGATAGACCCACCATGAGACACTACAGGAATTAATGTGCCATTAGTTGGTATCGGGTAGTGTTGGTACAAAGTCCTTAGACCTGAGATCATCATGGATTCCAACGGGATTCCAACATGTTTAGTAGCCTACTTTGTGACTGCCAAACGCTATTCCGTAATTGGGTAGTTATAAAAGTAGTCTTCGGGTTTCCTATGAAACATGGAGTGGGATGTGAGTGATCAAGATGGAATTTGCCCCTCCTATGGGAGAGATATCTCTAGGCCCCTCGAGGTAATGGATTACGGAAGTTCATGGCCATGCCGAGTTCATTGAGGAGTTAATCAACGACACGATAATCTAATACGGTTCGAGTGAATGGTTAAGCTATTGAAGGGATGGCACACACATCTTGCCTATAGCTTAATTGGTATCGTGAGGGAAAGGGATTTGTGTACACATTACAAGTTCAGAGCCGATATTATATTTTTGTATACTATGGTGTCAATATGTGCTGCTAGGCGCCGCTATTGACGGTCGGCTAAGTTGGACTCGAGCCGACGATCGGCTGAGTTCAACTCGGGCCGAAACTGAGTATACCAGAACCTACAGGGTCGCACGCTTAAGGGGATAAGAACAGGCATTTGAGTTGGACTCGGATACGGCTCGATCGGATAGGGATCCGATCGGATAGAGTCCTATGGACTTACGAAGTCCGGCTGGCCAACTCTATGAGATTCAGATAGGATCCGATTGAGAATAGAGTCCTGATGGGCCTCTAGGCCCAACCGGCAACTCTATATAAAGGGGTGAGGGGTGGAGAGCTGCTATATGCATAGAACCGAATCAATCTGATTTGACGCTACAGAAGTTGGCGAGATCAATCTCCACAGAAGCCCTCCCCACCTTCGAGCCAAAACCCTAGCCTTGCATCTTGTGCTAGCACACGGGTGTTAGGCGTTCTGTCTCCGGACGTGTGGATACCGGTAGAGGCGCTGCTGTGTTGCGGTGCTGTTCGTCAGCTACGAATCGGCTGTGGTGGAATCGGCTACGGTCGGGCGCATCGGAGCGAGGCGCGCGAGCGCGGTCGGACGACTCGGCGAATCGGCTACTCGGTGAATCTGCTGATTGGTGAATCAGTTGTTCCCAGGAATCGGCTGTCGGCTTGCGGGAATCGGCTATCGGCAAATCGGCTGTCATTGGCCAACACTGTTCCGGATCGGATAGCTCCTGATTGGCTAATCTACTACACTCTACTCCAATCGGTAATGATCTATCGACCCTTACTTGCAAGTGTTCTTGGTTTGCGTGGTAGAAAATTTTTAGTTATTAGCTATCGTAGCTTCCGGGTAACCCTTCAAAATTGGCACCTAGGAATCAAAATAGGGAAAGTTGCCAATATTTGGAAATCTGCCGGTTTTCTTCGGAGAGGCCAGTCTGACCGCTGTGTATAGGCCAATCAAACCGGGCCGTGGGGCCGGTCAGACCGGTGGCATGTGGCCGATCTAACATGCAGAGTCCAAAACATAGCCAAATTCGTCGGTACTCGGGTTTCCTTCCTCCATACGGTATGTCTCATGTTTTCAAAGGTGTCTACCCCAAATTGGACATGGAGAAGGGCCTGTGGAGGGCAAGACCAACCCCTATTTAAGGGCCAAGGCTGGTTCAATTGGCGTAACCAACACATACACAAACAAATCCAATCTAGCTTCTAGGTTTTAGCTAATTGAATCATTCTTTTACTTTTTCTATATTAGTTCGTCCATCTTTGTCGATTTGCGCTATAAATCGTCCGCCGCCGCTGCGAGAGTGCGACAACTCTTTGTAAGTTTGTCTTGAAAACTTTCTGTTCGCCCACGAGACGGGTGTTTATCTATCTTTTTATCTAAATCGACTTTGCTAGCCGGTTTAATCTATAAAACCCATCTTGCTTTAGTTCTTTGCTAGATCAAGGTGGTTGGCGACTCCATATCACCGCAAGACGTTTAGGTGAATCAATCGTGCTTGTGCCTTTGTCAAAAAAGGTGCCAACAATAAGCTTTCCGACATAGGGCATCTGCTACAACATTAGTCTTCCCCGGATGATACTGGATATCCAAATCATAGTCTTTTATCAGTTCAAGCCATCTTCGCTGCCCTAGTTTCAAATCGGGTTGAGTGAAGATATATTTAAGACTCTTATGGTTTGTAAACATCTCACATCTATTCCCAATGAGATAATGCCTCCATATCTTCAATGCATGTACCACCGCTGCTAACTCCAAATCATGAGTTGGGTAATTCTGCTCATGTGGTCTAAGTTGGCGAGATGCGTAGGCAACTACTCTCCCTTCTTGCATCACTACGCATCGTAGTCCTTGACGACTAGCGTCACAATAAATCTGAAAGTCCTTGTTGTCGTATAAAGCCAACATTGGTGCAGTTATTAATCTTTTCTTGAGTTCCTGAAAACTTTTCTCACACTTATCTGTCCACTAAAAAGATACATCTTTCTTCAATAGGTTGTTAAGAGGTCTATCTATTTTGGAAAACCCTTCGATAAAACATCGACAATACCCTTTCATTCCAAGAAAGCTTCTAATATCTTTTACCGTTCATGGTTGTTCCCATTCCGATACTGCCTTAACCTTTTTTGGGTCCACTTTTACTCCATCTGCATTTATAGTATGCCCAAGAAATTGTACTTCCTTCATCCAAAACTCACATTTCAAGAACTTGGCATACAATTGTTGCTTTCTTAACTTCTCCAGAGCTAATCTCAAATGTTCTTCATGTTCTTTTGAACTGGAGGAATAGATGAGGACATCATCTATGAATACCACTACAAACTTGTCCAAATATTCCATATATGTCTTATTCATCACATTTATGAAGACGGCAGGTGCATTAGTCACGCCAAATGGCATTACTTTAAACTCATACAGCCCATACTTGGTAATAAAGGTTGTTTTTTGTATGTTTTCCTTTCTAACTCTTAGTTGATGATACCCTGACCTCAAGTCTATTTTCGAAAACACCTGAGCTCCTCTTAGCTAATCAAATAGATCATCAATTCTTATCAGTGGATACTTATTCTTGATTGTGACTTCGTTAAGGGCCATGTAGTCTATGCACATTCTTAATGTTCCATCTTTCTTCTTTGCGAACAGCACTGGGGCTGCCCATTCTTAAACACTTGGCGTTATAAATCATTTTTCTTCTAATTCATCTATCTACCTCTTTAATTCTGCTAACTTCGGTGCCGCCATCCTATACATGGCCTTAGCTATTGGTTTAGTATCAGGTCTTAGCTTGAAAGAGAACTCAATATCTCTTTCCGGTGGCATTCCAGGATGGTTTGTTGGAAACACATCTGGGAATTCTCTAACAATCGGTATTTTCTCAACTCCTTTTGCTACCATAACATTCAGGGCTTCTGGTAGTGCCGGCAGTAGTGGTCTCTTACAATGATATCGTGCCACGTGGGTGGGTTCCTGTCGTGTCCGCCACCACGGCGTTAAGTTAAGGCGTGGGCTTGCTACTTAACGGTTCTAGGTCTTATTCCAATATGACCTAGGATGGAGGAAACGAGTATCGTGCTGGTGCAAGGCTAGGGACTAAGTAGTGAGGCTACGTTATGACCTCTAGATCGCACTCAACGTGAAGAGTGTGATAGAGTCTTGCAAACTCAAAACAAACTAGATTGTTCATATCATGTGGGTAAAGCTATAGAAACTCTGCAGAGTTATAAAAACTAATCGATTAGCCGTGCTCATGGTCATGAGAGACATAATGAAATGCTATGGGTATAATTTTGTGATTTTGTGTTTTTCCCTAAATGGTCTTGAAAATGAAATTTATTGTGTTGGAAATAATGTTGTTTCATGCTTTGTATTTTCATTACTCCCCGACGTGAGTAATGGAATAGTATATACCTTTATATATATATGATGAGACCATGCCATGGTTAGTAAAGATTTGTATTTTGCTGAAAATGCATTGGTTAAAACTACGTTGCCAATCGATTGCTTTATGCCATAAATTGGAACTACTATTAGCCTTCCTTTGGAGTAGAGTTGTCATGTACTTAGGGTTGATTGTGCTCTTGCCAGTACATTATTTCCAATAATGTACTGACACTTGCTATTGGAATATCCATTTTATTGCAGGACTTAGACTTAGTTTTAAGAGATGCGGGTGATCGATTTGTTTCTTCCAGGATTGAACTTAACGTTGTAAACCCCTAGTCGATGTGGTTGTGGGTGGGTAATTTAGCCACCGCTATTCGCTGTACTCTGATTTATACCTATTTGGCCAGTCGACCTATGTAATAAGTAATGTTGATGTAATCCGTAATTGTTTCTCATTCTAGTTGTATTTACTTTGTATGCTCATGCTTTAGAAGAAAGTGTGAATCTAACACACATCCTGGGAGTTAGATTCACATGAGTGTGAGTTAGGAACAATTGAGATGTTGTAGATCCTTAGCCATTTTTGTCAAGTCTCCTGAGTGTGTAACACATCTGGTCGCCACCTTTGAGTGGTTTGACGGGCACACTTCAGGCTGAAGTTGACTGGCAGGCTAAAGGCCCAGCAATGTCTCACTTATCCCTCTCTTGGGACGTCGGATGTTTCGTTATACTTGTCAGATGAGCTGAAGCGTTTCAACTCATCTTGCAAATATAATGGAAGGTCCGGGATAGTCTCCGACACTAGTCGTGTGGGTATATTGTACCCATCATCTCCACGGTAGCCCCTGAGACCTTCAAAGTCAAAAAAGATAATATTCTCTCGAATCAATTTAATCCAAAGCCGAGTGCTTTAAGTACCTTCGTCATAGTCTTTTGAGTGCTTTTACCAAATCATAAGGCTGTGAAAGGCTGAAAAAGTCTCAAAAATAACAACAATAATAAAAATATATATCCAGGTGCATGGACTAGATGCACCTAATTAGGTGTAGCCTCCGACTATGTGGTTAGTTGAACAAACTAAGTATATAGTTAAGGAATAAATAATCTAACCAATCGAGTCGTTTATGATTAGTATAGTCAACCAAGTGACGTAATATTAACATACAACACATACGGTGTGAATCCTCGAATAACAAGATCAGAGTCATATATCAACTTCTTTAAGATATATAATACGCATAGCTCAAGACTAGCTAAGATTTAAAAACTAATCACGTAGCGCGAGGCTAACCATGCATAAAATACACGTAGCACTAAGCCAACCGCATCTTTGAAAATGATACCAAATAGCACCTGACTCCTAAAAAAAGAAGCCAGTTTACAAAAGCCACAAAAGCATGCTATTGGTCACTTTTAAAATCACATAGCAAATGACTTTAATAAAAAGTATTTTTGTAGCGAGTAAAGACATTTTTAAGGTATTTGGGTTCACACTACGCACATATCACAAAACAAGTGTGCTTAATTCCTTATAAGACACACGAATTTACCACACCTAAAAATATATAGCAGTGTAAAATCCGAGTAAAATAACACTCATAAATATATTTTACCAACCGCCTAAAAATGACCGAAATATATAATCAGCAAAAAACCTGTGGAGTCTCCTCAAGGAGGTCAACTCCCACAAATATCACATAACCTCCCAGGAGTCTGGTTATGCGAGAAACAATACATATACAGAAGCTTCGTACATCAATACAAGCTTTTAAAGTTTAAATACAACTCATACAATACAAGAAAAATCGCGACACTTCCACAGGGATAGCCTGGGTGTAGAGTCGACCTAGAATTCGTACTCATCTTCCCAATCCTCTAAGGTGCTTGGGAATTCTTCTTCTGCTTCGGGGTTACCTGAGTATAGTCATGAATGAATGAGCACCGAAGGTACTCAGCAAGCCAAACTGAAAACAGTTTTATTTAACTAATTGTGCATGCTATATCGACAAGAGAAGTAAATTATCAAAGTAACTTCATCATGATATTGTATCCTATTCTTTTGTAGCATAACCGAAATCATATGTAAGACATATATCTATATTCTATCCCATCCTAGAAAAATTTAAGTATGCATATTTAAGTTTTATAATATTTTAGAAAAGGAACTCATGCCATTTTACTGGAGTCACCCATAGACATAACTCCATTGACCGGGAGTACGACTTATTCGAATACAATCAACCCTGCAGTGTTTGCCCAACTTTACCCGAGGATTAACCTTATGTTGCAAGGGTAAGGATAACATAGCATTTATATATTTCTAACCTTTTCTTGATATATGAACAAGACCGGCGGACTATCTTAATAGGGGTACCAAACCTAACCAAAGAATGGTACATCAGTTTCCTATTTAATAGTTGTTCATCATACACTTACCCTGGCTTGGAGAGACCTCTGGACTATCTTAACAGATGGTACCGATCTGGTTAGCATCGATGTGGTTACCCGTTGTTTACATAGTTGTTCTCCAATTAGACTTCTGCGGGCCACATAGGGCAAGTCCCCAGGGAGATCGGAGAGAAACATATATTTTCTAAGTCAGTATAACCGATCCATCGGATGGGCGAAACTATGTCCTTATTTTGGCACAAGCATTTTTATATTTTGTGGTATTTAACTATCACATGCATAGTATAGCCATTATTCTATTTAATTCATGAAATAAAGAATTCATTTCCTATAGTTTTACATGAAATGATACATGTGATGATGCTTGTTTTATTATTACAAGTTATCAATATTGTCTAAGGAGAAGGAGAATATATCTATTAACATGAAATAATAGCCTTCTCCTTTATGCATGAATTATTATACGTCTCTAAATCATGAAATAATATTCTATATGAACTAAGGTGTATGAGATGCTAACACTTGAAATAATATAATGTTTCTAAGGCATGAATTTGTATTCTATATGGACTAAATGTTAACATATAGGATCTAAAGATTATGATGGGTGACATAAAATGATAATTTATAACTATCTAAATCATCCCGCGAAATATTTCTATCTAAACTAAATATATCATTAAAACATGGTAATTTATTATTTTCAATTTAAATGATTAAAACAGTTTGACTTTCATTGAGTGTCGCCGGATTCTAAATATTTATCTGATTGGAGGGTAACAAGGACGTTTACGTCGACTTCCTCGTCGAGTTCTAATTTGTTAACATATAGGATCTAAAGATTATGATGGATGACACAAAATGATAATTTATAACTATTTAACTCATCCCACGAAATATTTCTATCTAAACTAAATATATCATTAAAACATGGTAATTTATTATTTTCAATTTAAATGATTAAAACAGTTTGACTTTCTTTGAGTGTCGTCGGATTCTAAATATTTATCTGATTGGAGGGTAACGAGGGCGTTTATGTCGACTTCCTGGTCGAGTTCTAATTCTTCGCGAACTCGGCCTCGTGATCTATCGATAAGATAGAATAAAATAAAAGAATTTATTAGGCAAATTCAAATAATCATCAAAATAATCATACAATAAAGTAGTTATAATAGGTTTTATAAAGATGGTTTATAGACTTTTAAAAGTTCTTATTTTAAATTAAAAGTTGTGATCTTAAGTAAAAACTAATACTATAAGTTTTGAAATAATTATTTTTGAGAGATTCAAAAAGTGAGTAAATAAACTTTAAAAGGTATAGAAATTTTGAAAATGAAGTTTTTCTAGGGTTTTTATTATGTTCTTCCTGATTTTTATTCCTAAAAAATAAAATAAGAAAAGTTCAAAAATTTGCTTTGGGCTAGAATCGAACCCGCAACATTTATGAGAGGCTAGAATCGAACCCGCAACATTTATGTCTCTCAGCTCAGTCTTCGCCACTGGGCTAGGGGTGCTTCTCATCTCTTTTTCTTCCTTCTATTCTTTTCTTCTTTCTTTTACCTCTCTCCTATTTTACTATTTATCTTCCTTCTCTGCCTACACCTTCCCAAGCCGACGCTTTGCAAGATCAAGGGTGTGCATGGCTTATCATGGTTTGGCTTGAGGATTTGTTTTATTTTCTTCCATCTGGGACCTATGAGAACCCCATTTTTGTACTTAACTTAGCTAATGCGGTTTGGGAGTAGTCCGGTGGCGGTGAGGCGCCGACGGCGGAAGGAGTGTTCGGTGAGGGTATATTTCGGTGAGGTTTTGACCTAAATAAAGTATCTATGAGCATCTATGGACTATGGGGATCACTTCCATGCGCTTGGTTTAATTGGGGAAGCTCGAGCTTGTACTAGTGCCGTGTGCCGTCGGCGAAGAACAGGGGAGGCGCCGACGGCTTCTGTCGACAGCACATCCCGGCGACTCAAAGACTTGAAGAAGCTAGGGGAGAGGAAGTTTATGGCATGTAGATTGTTAAAATACCTCTAATTTGAAGTTTTATCGGCCGAAGGTGTTTAATTTTAGGATCTCCTCCTTGCGGTGGGGCTAGGGTTCTTTAGAGCCCATTCTCAGTTCTTGGCAAAATTGTAACGGTACAGTGTGTAATGGATATGGCAAGTTTAGGGGAATTGAAGAGGAGAGACTAGCGATGAAATTTTGTATATGAAGTTTAATCTGTCGTGGCCTTTTTATAGATGTTTTATGTCGGTTTCGATTTGGGATGAGGTCGACCGCTATGGTGTTTGGGCGCAAGTCGGTTCGCCGGCGATGAGGGTGACACCGTGGCATGGCCAATGTTATGTAGGCACGTGGAGATGTCTGGAATAGTTCTCTGCCCTTGGTTCTTCATATCAGTGTGCGCGGGTGGTGTTCTTACAATTTCAAACTTCGATGGTCGTGGTAGTGTTCGTAGCGTCGGTTTGTTTTGAGGATATCATGGTGGATATATTCATTCTAAACGGGATACGGTCAGCATATGTGGATAAGAAGGTTTTCTCAGATCGGTTGGTGGCGTCCATGAATAGGGTTGGTGCCCGCAGGAGTGGTGGTCATAGTTCGTCGGCCGTGGTGTTGCGAAGACCGTAGGAAGAAGTAGAAGAAACAGGGAAAAGAAAGGAAGGGAAAAGAAAAGGAAAAAGGAAGAAAAGGAAAAAGAAAAGAGGAAAATGGAAAAGGAAAATAAAAGAAATTTGGAAAAGTTTTTAAAAGTTTAATTTAAGTTCTATAATCAATTTAAATTTAATTTTCAGAAATTCAATTTTTTTGAAGTTTAACTTAGGGTTTTTTTTCAAAAATAGACATTACCTTTTAATGAGACTTAATTTCTTAGTTTAAAAATAAAATGGAGAATTAATAAATATTAAGGATTTTAAAAGTTTTAAATACAGAACACATAATAAATTATTCGCAAAAATTATATTCACATTTTTACATATTTTCAGAATACAAAATTTTGGAATGTTACAAAACCATAATATTGGTCCATCAATAAAATGCACACATATGTGACATAGAGCAACGATATAGTATCCAATCAATTGCCATATGAAATCCAAAGAGTACCTTAACTTATATAAAAAAGTTGTAAGGGAAACTATATATAGAGCTTCACTGTTTGCCATCTTCTAAATTGCATCGTACCAATAAAAAGTTGAGTAACAGCAGTATAAAAGAAATTTAAGGTATTGGGCACTCGAGCATGCGCATATTACCAAGAGCAAATATGTCTAAGTCCCTAAAGGTACATGTCAGGCCACACCTGAAAAATATGGGATGTGAACTCCTAACGGGCTTCGGCCCAACAATAAATTCCGATGATACCCTTAGAAATAAAATCGCTGCGGTCACTGTAGATCATCGTCTCTGCCGCTTCATTCCAAAAGTCCCCTTTAGCGCTCCTGTTTACAGCCGTCGCCTATTGACGATCCTTAACATCTAAAATCTAACCATCATTTCCTGCATAAGATGAATGAACGATGAACATCAATGTAGTAGTAGGGCTATTTACTAATTCTTCCCACAAGTGTTGGTGATTATTTGTATGCAGGTAAATAATATATCAAAACGAAGTGAAAGCATGCTTTCATGGCGAAGAAACACACTTCCAACCAACCGAAGTTCGCCATGTCTTCATGCCACGGATTGAGGGACCCACAAGTCGGCTTAAACCGAATTAAAGTGGGACCAAACCACCCTCAACCGTCCCAGGGGCCCACATGGAAGTCTCAGGAGAAAGTCAGTGGAGAAAGGCGGTGGCCAGGGTTCGGTCGAACCTATCTTTGTGTCCCTCTTCTCCACTGACCACGTGGCAACTCCCCATTGGTCCCTAATGGCGGTTATGGGAGTTTGACGGTTACAAACCGCCTCTACAACCGTCATTGGAGGCAATAAAAGGAGAAGTGTTCACTTCATTCAAGACACACCTTAAGAAGATCAAACCTCCAATCCAAAGGCATAGTGTTAGTTCTCTGGTGCTTATAAAATTGGGTAGAGAGTGAGGGGTAGTCTGGAGGAGTGCCGAGAATCTCGGCAACTACCTCTGACTTTGTACCTTGGCAAATGATTCTTCTAATAAAGTAAGTGTTCACGATTTACTATGGTTGCACACTTTACATTAAGTGATTACTTTACTGCTTTTACTTATCGTCCATTCATGGATGCTCTAGTCTAAGACCCCTGATAAAGACGGGTGTTCTTGACCAAGACTAGAGTAGTAATCGATAGCGTAGATGTGGTGTCTAGGCTAAAGTTTACCTTTGTTTGTCGTGTACTCCACGGGTTGTAGAGGTAGGAGGCAAGTTGTGACAGCCATGTCCGTCCTTTGTAATCCTCTACGTTCGGGTATGTCGTAGAGCTTGTAGGCTGGAGTCACTCGACAGACCGAGTGGAAGCCGGTGCCAAAAATAAGTAATTAAAATAAAGCAATTACCAACTATCTAGAACCACAACCATAGAAATCTCTCTATATATCTTGGCCTACATATTCTTGGTGTCCTTGGATGAACCTGACCCTTACATAATCCAGACACGTTCCCCGTGAATTCTGTACCTACGAATACCCCTGGGTGAAGTGCTACAACAGTATTCCATGCGCTTACGGATTAATCTGTGATCGTAAGAAATACCAAGAAGTATTTCTGGCACCGTTGCTGGGGAACGGTTGTTGTTTTATCCTAAGCCTTGGTCATCCTCGTATCTTTTATTTTTAGATTATGGATCAAACTATCCAAAGCCTATCCGCTCTGAAGGGTGAGTTCTATGAGTCACCATCATCTTCTGAGCCAATTCTTTCATCTGGCTATGAACTCCACTCTGGCTTTATAGCCATGGTTTGGGAGCAATCCTTCTTTGGGCACAATAATGAAAACCCACACCATCATCTGCGAGAGTTTGAGCAATTGCGTTCATGCTTGATGATTCCAGGCATGACACAAGAAACTTTGAAGTGGAAGTTGTTTCCCTTTTCGCTTACCGAAAGGGCGAAGCAATGGTACACTCTTACCATAGAGAATGCGAACGGTGAGAGGGAAAACTTAGAGATAGATTTTATCTCGCTTTCTTCCTGCTAACCAGTATCACATCTCTGCGAGTAGAAGTTCTCAGCTTTCATCAGTATGAGAACGAAACCATAGGTGTAGTTTGGGCTAGGTTCTTAATGCTAATCCAATCCGACCCTAACTTGTCTTTACTCGACCATGTGTTGTTACAACATTTTTTGTCAGGCCTTGGCAAGGAATCTGCCCTATACCTTAACATCTCAGCCGGAGGTTCTTTCTCACATAAAACTTCGATGAAGGAAGGCAAATTCTAAACCATATTTTAGAAAACATTTCCTTCGTCGAAGGATATCATGAACCCCCGTCCAAAAAAGTCAAGGCGAGCGACGAGGATCATTCAAAAGTCAAATTTGATTCTTTACCATTTACATCTCAAGATCCGGTTGTAGAATCCTCGCCCAAACCACAAACACCGAGGGAAGAAGAAATTCAACCCTCGGAGTTTTGTTTTCTATTCGAGGATGGTCATTTTGAAGATTATGGAAATACCTCGAATTTCTCTTGCAAAAAGAGACCGCCAGTTCCAATTACTCCTCCTGTGCCTCCCAAGGATAAATTCCTTAGGGAGACCGTGACGGGGTTAACTTCCATTATAAGCCGTGGAGCTGTCGTCCGAAGCAATTCGGATTAGTTCACCTTTGTCAACCATTCATTGCGACATAAGAGGAAGCCTGTTTGAGGTTCTGTATAATCCCATCGTTGGGGCCAATATCATATCTGATTCATTGGCTCTCGCACTTCTGGGTGACGAACCTCTGACCCCAACCAACAAAACTTTCAAAACTCCTTCTAGAGATATTTTAGAAAGTTGTGGGATTTTGCAAAACATGACTGTAAGGCACGACAACCTTGAGGAAATCCTATATTTTCATTTGTTCAAAGCTCTAGACTTCGACATTTTAATCGGGCATTTGTTTGAAAAGTTTTTCTTAGATGCACCAACACTAGGAGTCCTCAACATTAAACTCGGGAGAGAGACGTTTTCCATTCCTATTTCCAGAGCTATGAACACCAGAGTTGAACCCTCTCCCGAGTGTGAGCCTATCGAGGAAGTTTTGAAGGTTTCCCCTTTTGAGCTCCTAGAATCCATCATTGAAAAAGAAGCTCACTCCTTTACTCAAGTAACAGACGATTCTAGAGAGAATCGAGCTCCTCAAGACTGAACTACCATCACGACCTCCGATTGAGAACAAACCTTTACCATATGGCCTTCGATACGCTTTTCTACATGAAGATATGGAATCCTCTATCATCATTAGTGACAAGCTTTCCGAAGATGAAACTTCAAAACTTATCTTCATTTTAGAAAAGTATCGATATGTTCTAGGCTACTCACTCCAAGACTTCAAAGGGATAAGCCTCAGTCTCTGCACCCATCACATCCCTACTAACCCAACTCTCACACCATCTAGGAAACCTCAACGGATGTTGAATAATGCAATGAGAGAAGCGGTGAAGAAAGAGTTCTTGAAACTCCTTCATGCCGGGATAATTTATCACCTTCCCTATAGTGAGTGGGTTAGCCCAGTTCAAGTAGTGCCAAAGAAGGGGGTAATTCCGCAACGAACCGTCACGGGATGAAAAATGTGCATAGACTACCGGAATCTCAACAAGGCAACTAAGAAGGATCACTTTTCGCTTCCTTTCATCGATGAGATGTTAGAGAGGCTTGCCAATCACACTTTCTTCTATTTCCTTGATGGGTATTCTGGCTATCACCAAATTACCATCCATCCCGACGACCAAAGTAAGACCACCTTTACATGCCTCTATGGAACGTATGCCTATCGTAGGATGTCCTTTGGGTTATGTAATGCACTTGTATCATTTCAAAGGTGTATAATGTCTATCTTTTCAGACATGATTGAACGAATCATGTAAGTTTTCATGGACGATTTCTCCATCTATGGAAAACATTGATCATTGTCTCCATAATTTAGACAAGGTCTTACAAAGGTGCAAATAAAAGAACGTGATGCTTAATTGGGAGAAGTGTCATTTCATGGTCCGTGAGGAAATAGTCCTTCGGCATCTTGTGTCCGAGAGAAGAATAGAGGTGAACAAAGCCAAAATAGATGTCATAGAAAAACTTCCACCTCCTGTCAATATAAGGGGAATCCGAAGCTTTCTAGGTCATGTAGGGTTGTTCATTATGGATTTTTCTCAAATCAATAGACCCCTCACAAACCTCTTAGCTAAGGATGTCCCATTTGACTTTGATGATGAGTGTTTGCATTCCTTTAATATTCTTAAAGAAGCACTCATCTCTGCTCCAATCATTCAACCTCCCGACTAGTCGCTACACTTTGAAATTATGTGTGATGCTAGCAACTATACAGTAGAAGCAGTCCTTGGTCAAACCAAGGATAAGAAACATAATGTCATAGCCTATGCTAGAAAAACTCTAACAGGAGCTTAACTTAACTATGCTACCACTGAAAAAGAGTTCCTAGCTATTGTTTTGTTATCGATAAGTTTAGATCTTACTTAGTAGAAGCCAAGATAATAATTTATACTGATCATGCTACTTTGAAATACCTATTCACTAAGAAAGATGCTAAACCTAGGCTATTAAGATGGATTCTTTTACTCCAAGAGTTTGACATTGAAATAAAAGATAAAAAGGGAGTAGAAAATTCTGTTACAGACCACCTGTCTCGTGTACATTACGTGCAGGATCTACCAATCAATGATTTCCTACAAGACGAGCATGAAAGTTTCTTTCTTGAATATAAGAAACCTTGCTCTCTTAAGGTATCTTTAGAGTCTGGCAAATTTTGTGCCACGAGCACATACAACCACCTTAAGGTACTCACTAAAAAAATATTTAGTAGGTTGGTTGTAGATGCATTTGTTTATCATAAACATTGTAAATTTCGTGGTTGCACCTATGGCACTAACCTTGCAGCTACAACTTCAACGATAAATCAACATTTGATGGTGAAGTTGCGGACTACATCGTCAATGGTGGCTGCAATGTAAATGTAATCAACATTTGGTAGTGAAGTTGCGGATTACATCGCCAATGGTGGCTGCAATGTAAATGTTCCTCATGGTCAAGCTTTAGACCATAAACAAGCACTGCTGGGAGATAGCCCGGATTATCATTTCACTTCATCAATAAAAAGCAAAAAAACATGTTTTAGGGACAGGTTTGCCCTTGGGTATTTTTGGTCACTAACCATTTCAGGTTACGATGGTCATGCGACGCTTGACAACATGGGAGCTACATCAGCTATAGCACCTTGGTGTTTCTGACGATGGAACAAGTTCTCAAGGAGGCTTGACACCACACACTTGATTTTTTGTGTCCAGTGACACAAAAATCCATGTGAGGGGGAGGTTGGTATGTATCTCTTAACAAATTTCATTCATGCCAAAATTCCACCTTGGTTTAGACATGATGTTAGTTCTTGTATCTTGCCTTGCTAAAAAATAAAAAAAGGGTTGAAATGTCCTGCTTTTAACATTAAACAAAGCTCTATCGGGAGATACCCGAAGTTCACCATTCATATACTCATATTTATCTTCATGTGAATATAACTTAATCATATGCTTCCTTTATCTATTCTCGCATGCTCTGGTTTGAATGAATATGTACAGTCCATTCATATGCTCTTTAAATTAAGCATGATGCTTCGGTTAAAAAGTCTTCTTTAATCAAATTAGACATCGTGTCGAGTTTGCTTAATGAACTTTAGAGTTAATCCTTGTATAGATCTTGGTTGTATAAATATGGACTAACCCCTGCAGCAAAATCTTCAAAATTGAGCGGGTAAGTCTTTAAATTGATATAAATTAGAAATAACCCAAGGCATTAGAAATACAAAAAAGATGCATATAACATACAGTGAAGACGCAAAACCCTCTGATGTTTATGTTGAGTCAATTTTAATCTAGCCTTGGTTGAGTATAAGAAAGTTGGTGAAAATAAAATTTCAAAATAATAAAATAAAATTTCTAATAAAAATAAAATAATAATAATAACAACAATAATAATAATAAAGAGAAAGGTAAGAATCTCTTTTACTCTTAGTCTTTTTGTTTGTTCATAAATGGTCCATGGGTGAAGCAGCCTTCACGCACAAAGTCCCCATGTGGATTCAAGTTAAGTTTCCACCATAGCCATATGTTGATCTTCATGATAAAACCTTATGCACATGCTGCTTGTAGTCATTTTGAGTTTTGTCAAATAGTTAGACCATGGTTAGATTCTTTTCATGCCTTCATGATCAAAGTCTCGTGCATATCCACCATAAAATTTGCTCTCCCTCTACATTAGAGGTTTATCAAAAAAATTCTCGTCCATCACTATATGTAAAGTTCTACTCCGGAAGTTTGCATCCACCTATAGCTCTCCACCAAATAAAGACTTCAAATAATTATGATTCTCTAAGCTCCTCTCCATGCCAAATGAGACATGAGCTAAAAAGAATATATACAAAAGTGATATTAGAAAAATCATAATGCTCACAAGAGAATAAACAAATCTTCTTGGGCATGATGAAAAAAGTAAAAAAAGAGAGAGAAAAATGTGTGTATTATTAGCCATGTTCTCTAAATAATAGATAGGGAGAAGAATCATACAAAAAGGAGTCACCAAATTAATTTTTTTCTTCTTCCAAATTTCCCACTCAAATACCCGCTTCCACATATATGCACAAGCTTGATCATGATTGCATAACTAGTATTTTTCTTGGATTTGCTTTTTGACTTTACAAAATATTTGATACAAGTACACCTCATGATTTTCCCTACCTTGAGCCCCACACAAGCCTTATTAGAAGTAGGAGAAAAAAATAGGTGAGGCAATGCCTTGGTGAGGAAACAAACACATTGAGTGACATGAGAGAATCATCCGAGGAGTAAAGCTATGTATTTCTAAAACCTATTTTTTTGAAATGAAAAGACCGTGGGGGAGATCCACGCGGTAACTTTTTTTATAAAAAAATGAGGAAAAGATACAGGGAGAACTTACAGAACAAGCTGAAATGAAACAATACAGCAAAACAAAGAAGATTACAAAGCATCTAGCCATTGTAAGATTGAGGCTCTGTCAACTTCTTTAATTCGGTGAGATTGAAGCATTGCCTCCTCCTTGAAGTTAACCAGCCATCTATTAAAAGAGACTTGAATTCCATCAAACACAAATATATTTCTGATCTTCCAAATTTCCCAAGCAGCAATAATGAAAATCTCCATAAAAAAGGGGAAACTATTCAGCTATTAAGTTCTTTGAATTCTTCTGTAGATCGCAGAATCATTTACCCAAACAATGCCAATTTCTTCCCAACATCTCTTAGGAAAGGAGCAACCAAAGAAAAGATGATCACTAGTCTCTTCCATTCTGTCATTGCATAATGAACAAAAGCTATCTGATTGCACATTGAAGCTATCAATAGTCTCTTCTTACCAGGGGACCTTTTGTGTTTAATCTATTTAGGAAGATCAACCAAGCAAAAAACTTCACTCTGGGAGTAACTTTGGGCTTCCAAACCCATCCAAACACTGCCGAAACCTGAGTATCGAGGAAGGCCAACTTATAAAGTTTGGAAGCATGATACTTGTTGGTTCCCCAACAGAACAATCTCTGGTCAACTCCACCAAGCAGGTCAAATTCCTAAATAATTTCTCTCAAATTTTCTAATTCAACTGCAGCCTGCTTGGAGATTGGGATATTAAAGAGTTCTTCCAAAGAGTCTGCACCACCCACCTCCTTGACTGACATATCTATATGCTTTGCAAAATTTGTTAGTGATATGCCCTAGAGGCAACATGAAGATGTTGGATATCACGATCAATAATTATGTATTAGTGAATAAACTATTATTCTGTTCCATGAAATAGATAATTAGTAATGATCAATAAGTATATGACTTATTCATGAGACTCTTTATATAATATAAATCTATTTTTAAATGATTTCTGATCAGATACCATATCTATGGAACGAATATGATTCACGTGTATTGATTGATGATCATGTCTCGTGGATCATGGAATGAAGATACCAAATCAATAAACATGAACACATGTTAGAGAACATGTTGTTGGATAGACCCACCTTGAGACACTATAGGAAATTAGTGTCATTAGTTGGTCTCAAGTGATGTTGGTGCAATGTCATTAGACCTAAAATCATCATGGATTTCAACATGTGTAGGGACTGCCAAACGCTATTCTGTAACTGGGTAGTTATAAAAGTAGTCTTCGGGTTTACTATAAAGCATGTAAAGGGATGTGAATGATCAAGATGGAATTTGCCCTTACTATGGGAGAGATATCTCTGAGCCCCTCAATGTAATGGATTATAAAAGTGCATGGCCATGCCGATATGATTGAGGAGTCAATCATTAGATACATAATCCAATACGGGATCAAGTGAATGATTAAGCTAATGATAGGAGGCACACTACAAGAAATGTGTTGGTTTATGACGTTTATGGCATGAAATTTGATCAAAAGGTCACTAAATCGACTTGTTTATGACGTTTTCTTTGAAAACATTTCAACTTAGTGATATAACTAAATAAATGTCACAAAAAACGTCTTAGAGGTAGTCAAATTCCATATTGTGACATTTTTGTCCTGTCAAAATCACCAATTACAGTCGTCATAAATGTATGAAAAGGATAGTATGTCAAAAAGTATTTTATATAACAAGAATGATGTGTAATAACTTTTAAGTTTCAAAACCTCAAACGGAGAAACAAATAAAATGAAAGTTGTAGATCCCAAAAAGTTATACAACTTTGTAGTTGACTATTTTTTGATTTTTTATTTGAAATCCTCTTGTCAAGGAAAACTACATTTGAATTTTCAAAATTTTGAAATTTGTTTTTTTAAAAAAATCTCGAAAAGTTATGAAACTTTGTGGTTGAAAACTTTTTCATTTTAAATCATTTTGTCAAGAAAAATTACACACATGAACACACATAGTTCCATGGGAAGACTGGCAAAAAAATGCAAAGAAAAAACAGGCAAGAAATAAGAAAAAAACAGGCAAAAAATAAATTAGGGGCAAAATTAGGATGACAAGCATCTCTGTTAATTAATTAGGGAGCCCGTGGGAGAGGTGGGAAGAGTGGAAAAAACAGGCAAAAAATAAGAAAAAACAGGCAAAAAATTAAATTAGGGAGCAGACTAATTAGGGTGACAAGCATCTCTCTTAATTAATGAGGGAGCTCGTGTGAGAGGATCGAACGCAAGACATCGCTGTCAGACAACTTACCACTAGGCTATAAGTGCTTCATGTTTGAATAGAAGCGTCAATATATAACCTATATTACTATTCTCCTTTTAATTAGAAATAAAATAAAAAACCGTTTTATTTTAAAGATAATATATTTTATATTAATAAATATAATGCTAATATAATTTAGTATAATATTATATATTTTAGACCATATTATCTCCTTTAAACTAGTTGTTAACAATATTTAAAATTGGGGGTACATGTAGTTTCATTTATCAAAATTATTTGAAATTTTTATAACAACTTTATAGATCCAAAATATGTTTCCATGCTAGTTTGTAGAATTTTTAAACCAAATTTAGATATTGTTACAATTATTCTATTGTAATTTAGAGATGAAAGGTTGAATTATCCATAGCATATAATTTAATTTTTCACCTAACTCTGATATATGGGTTATAAAGGAACATATAAACCTAAATATATTTTTTCCTATTTTTTAAAATACTGATCGATGTACATATAGTTCAATTCAAAATTATTTTTGACAAACATGTAGAAATTCATTTAATCATTAAAAAATAGTATATGACTTTAAAAAATTTAAAACTTCTATGAAACAACATATACACAGTCTAATCCATTTTAAAAATTTATGGGGGTACATAACCAAATATTTCTATAGGTTCGTTCGCAGGGGTCTATTATGCAATTACTTATAAAATAGGAAGCATATGTTTTCCATAAAACAAGTGGCAATACAACTTCATATATTATCATATTAAGGTTATATTAATGTTATGTCCAAATATGATGTGCATACGAGTTAAAAAACATTATATGTTATACAAACTTCAATGTTTGAGTTGAGTTAGATGAGAGTATCAGATGAGTGGAATAATTTATGAATAACATATAGTCTCACTTGATCACAACTAATTGATTTTTTATGGGAGTGTCATGGACTAAAATTAAGATGTCACGTCAATTTCTCGAATTTTCAGATAAAATTTAGACATTACTACATTTTTTAATCCAATCAAGGATGTAATGTGTTAATTATCCATAGCAACCCTTTGAATTCTCCATAAAATTCTTGTATACAGGATAGAATAAAACATAGGAGCACACATATATTTTTTGTTGATTTTTTAAATCTTATTAGGGGTACATATAGTTCAAATCGAAAATTTAAAACACGCAGAAATTCATTTCATTGTTAGAAAATAGTAGATGACGTCAAAAAAATTGAAACTTCTCTGGAACAACATATAGGCAATCTAATCCATTTAAAAAATTCATGTGAACATATGTTTTTAAGATTATCTATATCTATACCTATTTATTTGTAAACTAAAAATATTAATAAAAAACCAATAAAAAATTCTCATACTAGGTTGTTTTTCGCTATTTTTAGGCCCAGTTCAGCCCAATCTTAAACCATAGCGCACGTGAGCCGTTGGATTTACATCAACGGCTACAATCCATTTGGTTTTAATATAAAATAGGAGCAAACCCTAGTTTCCACTGCCCGTCGCTCGTCGCCCGGCCTGCCGTCATCCTCCAGCGCCACCGCCCTTCGTCGCCCTCCATCCCGACCTCCCAGCTTCGTACTAGTCCGGTGCTGCCACAACAGTTCGGCGACTACCGCCACCTTCCCCAACCTCGCCTCTCTAGCCCGTCCAGCGTCGTTGGCCATCCTCCAGCTCCGTCGGCCGCCCGCTCGCCCGCGCCTGCCTCCCGTCCGTCCGCCCGCCCGTCCTCCAACACCACCCCTGCTCGCCATCGTCCTCCGCCCAGTGTTGTCCTCAAGCACCACCATCTGTCGTCGCCCTTCGGCCCGCCTCCACCGTCCATTGCCCATCACCGGCGTCGTCCCTCCGCCGCTGCCTCTCCTCCTCTCCGGCCTGCCGTCGCCGCCCGCCGCCCATCGCCCTTCACACTTATCCTGCCTCCGCCGCCCACCGCCCGCCTCCCATGTCCTGTGCAGCGCATGTGCAGGGTGTGGTGCTTCTGTCTAGCCCTGTCGGCCATGTGCTCAACGTAATGCCTCGGTGGGTGACCTGTGCATGCACGGAGAGCTGGACAAGGTCTACGACACGCTGCACGAGCTCGAGAAGGCCGAGAACGTCAAGATCGACCTCATTCTCTGCTGTGGCAACTTCCAGGTGAGCGGTTCTGGCACTTCTCCCTTTCTCACGATGACACTGCCTCTGCTTGTCCTTGTTGTCGAAGAAGCAAAGCGTGTTGATACTTGATAGTGGTGAAGTGATGGTGATATAAATATGTGTTTACACAACTGATAAAATTGGCTAATTGTTGCGACAAAGTTGTGATAGGATAACACTGAGCAATCTATTTTTTGTGGTAGATAGTGCTCATATATATAGGATAACACTGAGCTTGGTCGGTTGCTCATATATAAAGCTTCCAGGAATCGCTGGTGAGTGGGAAACTTGTAGGGCTGATCATTTATCTGTTAATTTTCTAGGATCCATGTTACATTTCTGAAGCTTGGAAGTTGAAATTAGGCTATATAAGGGAGATCTGTGCCTGCTAAGTTTTGAAATTGCATGGATAATTGATACCTTGTAAAACGGTGGATGCACAAATATTTGTTATTGTAATTCATAATGCTTCCATTTCTCACCATTTTTGCATGTATTTTTTTCATGTGCACATCTTTCAACTTTGAACAATGCATTGCTCTATAGAAAATAAGTGTAAATATTAGTCATGATTACCATTTGCTAGTAAATAGACATTTCTTTGTTGAGAGAATGATGCCATGCTAAATTGTTCTAAAACTTTTGCAGCTAACAATCACAGGAGAGATCAAACACCTGTAGTTGTTTCAAGTGTTGAATTTATTGACCCAAGGGAGCCTGTCATGGTAAATCTAATTCTTAATGCTAGATAATGTCTATGGCATTTGTATTTTCTACAAATATATTTAGCCTTTTCATTAGCGTGTCTAACAGGTTGTTCCGATACTAAGAGCTGGTCCTGCTATGGCTGAAAATGCTCCTTCAATTCTACCAGCCACCAATTATGTAGTTCTAGATATATATGTAGTTTTAACCCAATTGCACAATTACCATACTTCTAAGAAATAGAAAATATTTCTTGCTGCTAGCTGCATAATGATACAAATAATTATGAACTAGAACTAATCTTTCTACTTGTTAAACCCAAGGTGTTGTTGTGCTCTCCCATGCTTCTCGTCTCAACAGTGTTATGAACTAGAAAATATTTCTTGCTGCTAGCTGCATTATGCCTTTTTGTGTGTATTGGATGAATATGAATGGTGTTCTACAGTAATATCCCATAGAATTGAATAGAGAAGTTAAACAAATATTAGAAAAGTAGGGGAGAAAATGATGGTTATTGTCCAACTTCAGAGAGTAATTTTTTGATACCTCAAAATTTCTGATGCAAAAAAAACCCTGATGATTTTCAAAACACTGAAGCCAATTACGTGTGGCTTGACTGGACAAATATTGCTCTGTCCATTTCAGATCTGAAGTTCAGCGTCCAGTCCCCATGTGAGGACATGTTGAAAATGAGTTATTCATTCATTCTTCAGTTAAAGTTATTCAGTTATTCCTATGTGGGTGTTAACGACCAAATTTGGTAACCAAATCCCTAATTTCAAGGTCGAATTTGAAGCGGAATTGGATTGGCAGAATAATTTGCGGAGAAGCAGAGGCTGCGTCGGCTATGCTAAAATCAGCTGAGTAACGATCGGCTACGAGGTCAATCGGCTGAGGTTGGATTGGACAAGGATAGTCGATAGCCGATGCTGAGTCAGAGGAGAAGATAAAACCATTTCCGATGAAAGTGCTTGAAGATAAATAGAAGATTCGGTTATCAGTTTGCGCATTAAAAGATATTGTCATCTATGGATAGAGTCCTGTAACGACAATTGTATCTGTAAATTAGGAATTTGTTTAAACTGTTTATTGTAATGCGGCATGGGTCCTTCCCGGGATATTGTCGTATTTTAAATAGTAGTTTAGATAGAGTCTAGGGTTTATACAGATAATGTTATTCTTGGGTATAAATAGGACCCGAGATCCCTGTAATTGAATAATTCACACACAATCAATACAACCTTCGGCGCATCGCCTCCTCTTTCGTCAGACGAACAACTGATCCGGCTTTGGGCTGCATCGTTTCGATCCCCAAGTTTAGGTAAACGTTTGTCATTAGTGGTGTATCTTGTTAAATTTAGTGCTTCCATCGTTATGACACTCTAAATTCGATGATTTATGTTGCGGTAGTTATCATATATCGCATGTAATCTGGGATAATGTTTAGATATGTCTCGTCATCGGCTCACTTCTGTCAGGAATCGGCAGTCGATAGAGCTAGATCTAAAGGTTGCCAGGATTATATGCTATATCCACCGTTTCGAGGTATTTACATCAGCTATAGTAGATCAGATTGTTCTTTTTATACTATGCTGCATCAACATTGAACTATTAAGTCGTTCTTAGAACTTTCAATGATCTGTTCGGTTAGATGTATATGCTTAGAGACAGTGCCGGGGTTTCAGCCGACCATATCTGTTTTAATGTTCTTTTGATATTTGCTATCAGGATTGTTAAACTGCCTCTTATATTAAGATCTTGCTCTAGTTAAATGCCCTAAGCCAGAATCAGTTTGTCAGCTACAGCCGACAGCCGACAGCCGACAGCCGACTGATCTAGGTTTAGCGCATTTAGCTTAGATTAATATCTTTTCATAAGATAAATCGGAGTATTAGCCGATTCACAGTTGGACTTATGACATTGGCAAAATTTGTTAAAACATGTATCTATTATTCTACGGTATATTTGGGTTAAGTGGCTAATACTGTCTTGGCAACAGCCGATCTATTCTAGTCACTTGGTTTAAATACACTTTGGGATAGCAAATATATGTGAATTGACTCCTGCAACCGATCCAGTAGGATCTGACTTAATACTTAACGCATACATCTATATTTTTCTTGTTGGTTAACAGACCAAACCAACTGGCACGCCTTGAACAGCATATATAGCCGAGAAGGACCTGCACTGGAGTTAAGCAGATCTCCCAGGCCAGCGCGTGAGAGAAATTTCTCGTCAACACGCTTCTTGGCACGCCCAGTGGGACTTTCTCTGTCAACTCGGCTAGGACGCATCGACGTAGCTGACAAGATGGTCGATTCCAAGAGCACCAGTGTTTCTCAGGACAATATTGTGCCTGTGAAGATGGAGCAAATATCGGCTGAGCAGTAAGCCGATTGCAAGAAGATGGTAGAGGAGCTCCAGGCCAACTACCTATAATCATTCACTCAGACAAGATCCGGGGCCATGCATAAAAAGTACAAGTTCAACGTGGACGAACTTAAGGCGTCCTCCTCCAGTGGATCAAAGGGCAAACAAAAGGTGGAGGAGCCGATTCAGGAACAACACGATTTGGCCCTGTATACTTTGCAAGACCGAATAGATTCGGTCGTCCATCACGCGTTGGTCAACCATAGTAGCATCCTTGTCAACACCCTTAATAACATGATCGCTACTGTGGTCGATGCCAAGATAGCCGACTAGCTGCAGCGGGGGCCGACGTACTTCACAGACGGCCAGTTTCCTGGTTACAGGACATTGGCCACCCAGAATCGGCCGATTCCATCGCCAGCACAACCAGGGCCGCCAGGAGGGGTCCTCAACCAGCCGAATCCGTCCGGATCGGCTGCAAGGCCAATAATCACCATGCTGAACCGACAGCAACCGCTGCCCCAGGATCAGATCGCCAACATGTTCAATGATAATCGCAGTTAGAGTCGGTTGCCCAGATTGGCCTGGACAGGTAGTACAACGCCGATGGCCGACAGCTATTCCCGGGGCCACCAACGCCACCGCCAAATCGGCCGCCTCCCGCTGATCATCCACTCCACTACCAGTATCAAGGAGGCCGCCAAGACCATCACTACAGGCCTCAGACGCCACCACCACTGTATCGGCAGGCACCCGCGCCATATTATCAATATGAGCCGATACAGCAGGACAACCGAACCTGGGCCGATCTGATTGCAGACGTCATGCGCAATCAATTCGGCCTCAAGCCAAAGGACTCAGGGAATATGTATCGGTATCCTTACCTGGAGCATTTTGAGCGGATTCCATTGCCCAACCGATACAAAATCCCTGACTTTTCAAAGTTCTCAAGGCAGGACAATGTGTCAACCTATGAGCATGTCAGCCGATTCTTGGCGCAGTGCAGCGAAGCATCGGCTATAGACGCCTTGAGAGTTCGTTTGTTCCCCCTGTCCCTTTCGGGATCGGCTTTTACCTAGTTCTCCTCATTGCCTTACAACTCAATTCAGAGCTGGGCCGATCTCAAAAAACAATTTCACAGTTACTTTTACTCCGGCAACCATGAAATGAGGTTGTCTGACCTCACCAGCATTAGGCAGAAGCACAACGAGTCAGTTCAAGAGTACATCCAACGCTTCAGAGAAATGAGGAACCGATGCTACAGCCTGGTGCTGTCGGATGCCCAGCTAGCCGATTTGGCCTTCCATGGCCTTATCATGCCGATCCGTGAACATTTATCCGCTCAGGGCTTCGAGAGCCTGGCACATCTGGCACAGAAGGTGACGGCCCACGAACAAACATTTCAAGACACCAGGAAGGCCGTCAAGAACATAACTCAAGTCGTCGTTGAGTCAGACTCCGATTCCAATGACGATGACACAGAGGTGGCGGCAGCCGAATCGTCCAAGAACAAAAAAGCCATCGTCTGCCAGTGGCTGCTGAAGACGGCCAAAGAAGAGAGATATGACTTTGACATCACCAAGGCCGATAGGATTTTTGACTTATTGCTCAAGGAAAAACAGATCTAGCTTCCTGAGAACGACGTGATCCCATCGGCCGAAGAACTCAAGAAGAAAAAATATTGCAAGCGGCACAACTCCACATCCCATGCCACTAACGATTGCAAAGTCTTCAGGCAGCAAATCCAGTCAGCAATAGAAGCCGAGAAACTCAAGTTCGCCTATTCCAATCGACCGATGAAGGTGGATGGCCACCCCTTCCCAATCAATATGGTTCAAACCGGCCCTAGGTAAGCTGATCGGCAGCGCAGAATGACATATAGCTTAGCCAAAACATTGAAAGGGGTCAACGCAGAAGGAGAGCCGACTGGAAGTCAAGGCGCGCTAATCAACATTGTGCGTCCCGTTGCCCGATCGGCCGATCGACGGGCGATCAACACGAGCAGCCGACGCCGCCCCGAATAGCAATCGTGGCGGGAGGAGGCCCGTTTTGAAAGGTTTTATCGGCAAGAGCCGAAAACACGAGGCCGCCGGTATGACGAGAATCACAGCGGTGCCGATCCCCATTGCCATTGTGAATTTTTCAGGCACTGCTGGGAGACCGGGATGAGGCTACCAAAGCTAGAAAACTGCCTGGCTTGCAGCGAGTACCCTGAGGACGAACACAGAAGCCGGCCGACCACCAGCCCAACTCAGTTCGTCCCAAGGCCCGTTCAGCTCAACTGGCACCGGCAATCCGTTCACGATCGGCTAGGGCCGATCCATCAAGACTTCTTCGACGAAAACAAGAACGACGACTGCTACGACGAAGAAGAGGCCGATGATGAAGAATCAGCCAACCCCCAATGGTGCCCCTCTAACCTCTTCACCAAAACATAGAAACAAAGAATTCAAAGGCTAAAGCATGAAGGAAGAGAAGAAGAAGTTCGGCAAATGATCCATGAACAACGTCGTCGGCTGGGTAAGATCAAAAGGCGATGGATCCCCAAAGAGAAAACCGCCACAGCCGACGAGGAGCAAGCCCAGGAGAGTTCAGCCGATCAAGCCAGGAGGGCAGCCAAAGGGAAAGGCAAAGTTTCTGCATCGGTCAACATGGTATTCATATTGCCAGCCGAATTCGGTGCTCCTGAAGCTGATGCAGACACTATCGAAGACGACTTGGTGAAACTAGCAATCTCACCGGACCAAGCTATCTTCGACAAACCCGAGGGGACAGAAAATTGGCACCTAAAGCCGTTGTACATTAAAGGATTCATCAACGGCAACCGATGTCCAAGATGCTAGTTGATGGGGGAGCCGCAGTCAACCTAATGCCCTACGCAACATTCAAAAAATTAGGCAAAGGGGCCGAAGACCTGATAAAGACCAATATGGTGCTCAAGGACTTCGGCAGCAACCCGTCAGAAACCAAGGGCGTCCTGAACATGAAAATGACCATCGGCAATAAGACCGTGCCCACAACATTCTTTGTCATCGATGGGAAGAGGTCTTACAGCCTGGTGCTCGGAAGGGACTGGATACACGCCAATTGTTGCGTTCCTTCCACGATGCATCAAAGCCTGATCCAATGGGATGGCGACAAGATTGAGATCGTGCCAGCCGACAGGACAGTTAGCGTCGTCAGTGCCGATTTGCCACTTTGGGAAATCGAAGGCATTGATTGTTTGTCTGGGAAAATCTGGCAAGCCGATTTTCTAAATGTGTCCGATTCCACAATACAACCGATTGGAGATGACGAGCCGTAGCTGCTGCTTTGAACAAGACATGGTGGAGGGCTCAAGCGTCTTCGGCATGGATACCGTGGACCAAGACGATGGCAAGCTCGGGCAAGGTTTTACGTCGGCCGACAGGTTGGAAGAAATTGACATCGGCTCTGGTGACAAGCCGAGGCCGACGTATATTAGCAAAAATCTATCTCCTCATTGTAGATCCGAGCTCATTGATTTATTAAAGGAATATAAAGATTGTTTTGCTTGGGAGTACTTCGAGATGCCCGGTCTTAGCCGATCTATTGTCGTTCATCAACTGCCAATCAAGGCAGGCTATCGGCCGTTCAAACAACCTCCCAAGAGGTTCAAAGCTGATATGTACGACGCGACCAAAGCCGAAATAACTCGGCTATACGATGCTGGATTCATTCGGCCTTGCCGATACGCCGAGTGGTTCTCAAACATTGTCCCAGTGCTGAAGAAGAATGGCAAACTCAGGGTATGCCTCGACTTCAGAGACCTGAATAAGGCTACCCCCAAAGATGAATACCCAATGCCCATAGCCGATTTGCTCGTAGATGCTACGTCAGGCCACAAAATCATCAGCTTTATGGATGGCAACGCAGGCTACAATCAAATCTTCATGGCCGAAGAGGACATTCACAAAACTGCCTTTCGGTGTCCTGGAGCAATCGGCTTGTATGAGTGGGTCGTTATGACGTTCAGGCTAAAAAATGCTGGGGCAACATATCAACGGGCCATGAACTACATTTTTCATGATATGATCGGCTCTCTGGTGGAGATCTACATCGATGATGTCGTTGTCAAGTCCAGGGAGGTAGAGGGCCATATAGCCTATCTCAGGTAGGTCTTGGAGCGAACAAGAAAATATGGCCTGAAGATGAATCCGTTAAAGTGCGCGTTCGGCGTATTGGCCGGGCAATTTCTAGGGTTTCTTGTTCATGAAAGAGGAATTGAGGTTACACCAAGGAGCATAAATGCTATCAAGACGATCCAACCTCCGAAGGACAAGAAGCAACTCCAATCCTTGATCGGCAAAATCAACTTCATCAGGCGATTCATAGCCAATCTTTCAGAAAAGATGGGGCCGTTCACACCACTGCTTCGGCTGAAGACCGATCAATCATTAACATGGGGGCAGAGCAACAAAAGGCTTTGGACAATATCGAGGATTATCTAAGCTCCCCTCTAGTCTTAATGCCTCCACAAAAAGGGATACCATTCAAGCCGTACCTATCAGTCGATGATAAGTCAATCGGCTCGGTTTTGATCCAAGAGGTTGAGGGCAAGAAAAAGGCTATCTTCTATCTCAACCGATGGCTACTAGATACAGAAACAAGGTATTCGCCAGTGGAGAAGTTATGCCTATGCTTATATTTTTCATGTACCAAGTTCAGGCATTATCTACTATCCAACGAGTGCACTATAATCTGCAAAGCCGACGTAGTTAAGTACATGCTATCGGCTCCAGTATTGAAAGGAAGAATTGGGAAGTGGATTTTTGCTCTAACAGAGTTTGATTTGAGGTATCAGGCACCCAGGGCAGTCAAAGGACAAGCTATAGCCAATTTTATTGTAGAGCATAGGGATGACTCAATCGGCTCAGTAGAAATCATGCCTTGGACATTGACATTTGATGGCTCGGTTTGCACCAATGGTTGTGGCATCGGCTTGGTCGTTATTTTGCCTAGGGGGGGCAAGTTTTCAATTTGCTTTCGCTATTAACCCCCATGCTACAAACAACCAAGCCGAATATGAAGCTATACTTAAAGGATTGCATATACTTAGGGAAGTTGAAGCCGACGTCATCGAAATAATGGGAGATTCACTGTTGGTCATCAACCAGTTGTCAGGAGAGTACAAATGCAAAAACGATGCGCTGATGATCTACTATCAACAATGCCAGGAATTGATGAAAGGTTTTCGGCTGGTCACGTTGAAGCATATCCCCAGAGAACAAAATACTGAGGCCAATGATTTGGCTCAAGGGGCGTCCGGCTATAGGCCGATGATAAAAGATATTGAAATCGAAGTTGCTACAATTATAGCCGATGATTGGAGGTTTGAAGTCTACGACTATCTTAAGAACCCCTCTCAATCGGCTACAAGGAAACTGGGATACAAGGCACTAAAATATGTTTTGCTCGATGAAGATCTGTATTATCGGACGATTGATGGTGTGCTGCTTAAGTGTTTGGGAGCCGATCAAGCCAAATTGGCTATCCGAGAGGCGCATGAAGGGATTTGCGGCGCGCATCAAACGTCCCATAAGCTGAAGTGGCTACTTCGGCGGGCAGGATATTTCTGGCCGACAATGCTGGAGGACTGTTTCAAGTATTACAAGGTTGTCAGGATTGTCAGAAATTCGGCGCCATACAACGAGCACCAGCATCGGCCATGAATCCAATCATCAAGCCTTGGCCGTTCAGAGGATGGGGCATTGACATGATCGGCCAGGCCAGATCAATCCACCCTCAAGCAAAGGGCACAAGTTTATTTTAGTGGCAACAGACTATTTTACAAAATGGGTGGAAGCAGTCCCCTTAAAGAAAGTTGACTCCAAAGACGCAATCGAGTTTGTCAAAGAACATATTATCTACCGATTTTGGCGTCCCACAAACAATTACGACGGACCAGGGATCTATATTCGTATCAGACGAATTTGTTCAGTTTGCCGACGGCATGGGGATCAAGCTACTTAATTCTTCGCCGTACTACACACAGGCCAACGGGCAAGCTGAAGCTTCAAATAAGAGTTTGATTAAATTGATTAAAAGAAAGATCTCTGAGTACCCCAAGCAATGGCACAGCCGATTAGCCGAATCACTATGGGCATATATGATGGCATGCCAGGGATCAATTCAAGTCCCTCCATACAAGCTAGTCTACGGGCATGAGGCAGTGCTACCATGGGAAAGTGTCATTGGCTCAAGGTGCATTCAACTACAGGATCAACTCACAGCCGATGATTATTATCACTTGATGGTGGACGAATCAGAAGACTTGGTGTTATCCAGGATGAGGGCCTTGGAAAAAGTTACAAGGGATAAAGAACGAGTAGCCAGACATTATAATAAAAAAGTTGTTCCTAAATCTTTTGAAGAGGGCGAACTCGTTTGGAAATTGGTCACCAAATTGGGAAGGGCCTTTTAAGATCCACATATGCGTCTCTAAGGAGCTTATATGCTAGAAGGCTTAGATGGATAAGTGTTTGGAAGGCCTTTTAATGGGAAATACCTGAAAAAATACTACCCAAGCGTATGGATCAACTCATGATTCGGCTATTTGCTTAGCCGATTCGTGCTAGCTGATGTCCTGTTTCAATCAGGCATCGCCTTTAGGCCATTTTTATGGCACATTTTCTCCCTAATTTCTATAATCGGCTGCTCTTGGCTGATAGCGACTACAACGAAGTGAAATTTGACTACAGTTCATAATTTTGTCGACATCAAAGACATCAACAAAATTAGGGGGGCATATACATACACAAGATTCATGCCGATTACAGAAAGGTGGACGTCAAAAATTTTTCGGCAGTCAACATAAAAACTTTCGAAATCGGCAAGCATGATGTAACGCATAAAACCAGAGCCAATTTCATTTACAAGCGTAATTCCAGGAATTGATGAGTCGTAACATTGGGGAGGCCAAAGCCGATTACGAAAGTTAGACCGACATTTACAGAAGCGACAGTCAATTTGAGAATAGCAAAAATATTACAAGGAATTGGATTTTAGTTCTTCAAGAAATCGGCTATAACCGATAGTGCCTTCCGCCTAATTTGGTCTACTTCCTCTATGGTCTTGGCATCATCGGCTTCAGACCTGGTCACCGGCCGAATCCCTTTCACCAAGCCCTTGAGGTGAGCCACAGCCGCTGTAATTTTTTGATGTTGGGCGTTGATTTCTGCTGGCAGGCTGGCCATGTACTCCTTGTGGATGTCGATTTAGTTCGTGACTTGAACGAGATTGGCCATCAGTTGATCTTGGCACGCGAGGAGTTCCTCGAGCTTGGCGTTTGGCTCGGTCTTCAGGCGGTCGAATGCGGCTTTCTGTGCCTCGATGTTTTCTTTGTTGGTTTGGAAGGCTGCCGACAGCATTTGGTTTTCTCGGCGGTCGGCTATCCGCTGCTGAGCCCACTCGTATTTGAGTTGGTGTGCCTCCAGGAAAGTCATCGGCACAATGGCGTCGGCTATCTCCTCCGGCAACTGGCCTTGGATTTCTTTGAACTGAGTGCGAATCGGGCCACAGTCGGCTACCAGTACATCCAGAGGGACCTCCAGCCGATTGCCGATCCACGTCCAACGGCAGCAGCGCTTTCTCGCTGTCCTCGCTCGGGTCCTCGAACTTCGACAGGTCGAAGTTAAGAAGATCGGCTATATTCTGCAAAAGGAAAATGATGGTTTAGAAAACTGATGGGCTTATCAAATCGGCTAATGAGGAGCGAGGCTTACCATGGGCATCGGAGCCGGAGTGGGTTCCGCATCGGCTTGATCACCACCTGCAGCCGAGGTGACTTCTTCATCAGCGTGGCCCTTGCCCGCCGATTGGGTGCGCTCACTTGATTCCGGGGGCGGTGTTGGTGCGCGTGGCGGCTGTGAAGGGAGTTAGTTGCGGATCGGCTAAGCAATGCACAAAGTATGAGGATAAGGACTTACTGATCGCAGGGAAGCCGATTTCTTCATGGTGACGCGTTTGGTTCTCTGCCGATTCAGAGGTACAAGGGAAACATGAGAAAATGCATATGAGTGGTTTAAAGAGGGGAAAGGAGTGAAGTTATTTACCGTTATCGGCGGAGCAGGACGCCTTGGAGGGCTTGGAGTTCTTTGGATGCTGCTCTCATCGGCCGATGGGGTTGTGACGTATTTGTCTGAGCTGGAATCGGCTGCGGCTTCATCAATAGCATCTGCAACCTCTTCATCCTCCACTTCTTGAGCTAAGAAGGCGTCAACGACTGGATCGATGGGGGACAGGTCGTCGTCGGCTGGGGCTCGCTTCGCCTTCTTGGTTGCCCTTTTTCTTGCTTCGACAGCCGGAGTAGCAGCAGCCGATGGCTAGGTCCTCTTTGTCCGACGGAGCGGCTCACGGGTCTGGCCGTGGAGTAATGTGCCCACCTTCGGCGCGTTGAAGCCGATTGGGGATGGCGCCAGCCCACACCCGTTCGGCAGGATGTCGGGCGCGTAGTTGATCACCACCCCGCTTTGGCTGACTAGGGAGGGGAATCATCATTTGTCTACAACAGAAGGAAGTTATGGTTAGCCGATGATATGAGTAATGATCGGTGAGTAAACAAAGAACTAGGAAATGTGCTTACCGATGGTCAGAAACATTGTAGCCAATTGGTGGAATAAATGTTGCTTCCACTCGCCCCACCACTAGTTGAAGATTGGCAATCTTCTTATAGCCAGATTGATTCTGTTCATGCTGTCGAGAGGAGGAACTAGGAGTTGAAGCAGTCGAAGCATCATTACGTTGCTTTCATGTCGAAACTTGGTTTCGACAATAGAAATTTGGGGGTGCAGTCAAGATCGCCAAGCACAATGGGTTAAGTGGAAAACAAGGTTTAGACAGGTTCAGGCCCTCTCGTGAGGTAATACCCTACTCCTGTTTCGGGGATTCGATCCGCCGAGTGTTTATTAATCTCAAGATCCGTTGCTCATGAATTTGATCTCCTAAATCTGATATCCCTAAAGGGACGCCCCTTACCCCCCTTATATAGTCTTGGGGGGCGAGCTTACAAGTCGGAAACCCTATCATACTCTACGTCGGTTTCCTCAATCTTACCAAGTTATAACTATGAGCCATTGTCTTATCCAATCGGCAACATAACACCCAAGTCATAGCCGGTTTACATAATTAGCAGGCGTAACCTATCCCTATTACCAGTCGAATAAGCTTGCCATGTGGGTATCCGATTGCCATAATCTCCACAGTAGCCCCCGAGTCCTTCGCAGTCGACGAGATAACTTTGCCTTGAACCAAGATAACTCACAGCCAAACAACTCTTTGGCCGAGTGCTTCTGGTGTCGAGTGGTTCCGTCATCTCTGCCTAAAACTCCCGAGTGGCTCCAAAGACTGTGAAGGGCTGGAAAACATCCCAAAAAATTCTCAAAAAATAAATATCTAGGTGCATCTCCTGATTCACCTAATTAGGTGTAGCCCCCGACTATGTGGTTAGTCAAAAACGGACTAAGCATATAGTCAAGAACTATAAAAAATCATTCTTATATAAATGCTTAGCTCAAGCTAAAGCAACCATAAAGAATCTCATCACTCGGCAAGCTCATGCTTATCCGAGCGAATTTGTCCGAGTCATCTCAGAACAAATAGTTCAATCAACCCTCGTGGGTGAAAAGCACTCGGTAAGCTCATGTTTATCCGAGTCAACTTGCTCGAGTCATCTCCGAACAAATAATTTAATCGACCCTTATGGGTAAAAAACCAATTCACTCGGCAAGCTCAAGCTCATCCGATTTGGTTCGCCCGAGTCATCTCAGGACAAATTTTTCAGTCATCTGAAAAATATGACCAAAATATTAAATAGCTCCTGTCATAATATTGGTCTTAATCTAAAAATATCTTCACCAAGGTGGAAAAATAGCATTGATATAATCATTTAATCAAATGCTTAAAAACCAAACAGTCCCTATCATCAGGACAGCCATAAAAAACTTAAATGTTTGTCACCTTTCAAATTGCATCGTGCCAACCTCTCATGAAGTTGGGCAAACCGCAGCTTGAAAGGATTTTAAAGGTATTGGGCTATGTGACACGTGCATATTGCCAGGGCAAATCTGCTTAAGTCCATCCACTTAAGTCCCTAAGGACACGTGTCAAGCCACACCTTAGTTGGGCCGCAAGTCTCTCATGGGCTCGGCCCATCTGCGAGATGACTTAGCAAAACCCTCAACTCTTTATATGAAGCCTCGAGTTCATCCCCGCCACTTCGTCTTCCCAAAAATTTTCTCTTTTCGCAGCACTGTTCACCAGCTCACAGCGGAAAACCCTAGGCTTGCGCGCACCTAAATCTGTCGATCTAGGAGCTCCCATTTCACCACAAGCTAGCTTCCACATCCAGCTCCTAAGATCCCCTTCTTAAATCCCCATTCCCCGAGCTAGATCCACTTCCCCCAAACCACATCCATGGTAGGAGAGAAGGAAATCCCTTTTGAGCGATGGGCGACTTCAGATGTCAAGGAGTCGACTCTTAGGGAGATGGTGAAGAACGAAGTTCTTCCTCCTAAGGAAATCATTGGTTGGCACCCGGCGGCCGGCAAGGAGTTCCCCACTCTGAACACCGGTGAGATCGTCGTCTTTACTTCCTTTTTCTACTGTGGCTTCAGCTTTCCTTCATCTGAGTTCTTCCGGGGTCTTCTTGATTACTACGGTCTTCAGCTCTACCATCTGAACCACAATTCCATGCTTCACATTGCTCTCTTCATCCATGTTTGCGAAGCCTTTCTTGGCATCCTTCCCCACTTCCAACTTTTCCGCTGCATGTTCTATCTCAAGCCGCATCCGAACAAGGATGAGCCCTGCGTCGTTGGTGGGGCCGGCTTTCAGCTCCGCGGATCCCTCCACAGTGATTATTTCTCTCTTCCCTTGAAATCCTCCAACAAAGGTTGGCATGCGAACTAGTTCTACATGACAAACCTTGAACCGAGCCTGCCCAACTTCGTTGGCCTTCCTCCGATTCCAAGGTCTAACTGGAGCACCGTGCCGGTAGCCCAAGATTTGGGATGAGGCCAACAAACTCTTGGCCAGTATCTTGGAGATGAAGAAAAAAGGGCCTTCGGGGTGAACAGATCACTCGACACTTCATCAAGAACCGATTGGCACCTATTAAGGAGAGATCCAAGCCCGCATTCGAGTACGAGGGCGAAAGGGATCCCAATCGGGAGGACCGTGACTCTCTAAGCTACGAAACTCTGAAGACTCGCATGTACAAGATCATCTCTTCTCGGATCGCAGTCGAGCGCAGCCTCATGCTGCCGGTTCTCCCATACAGCTTGTATCGTCCTCCTCCTCCGGTAAGCTGACTCAGCTTCTTTACTGTCTTTTAATCTTAATGTTGCACCTCTTAGTGTACAAAAATTCTTTCCTACAGGAAAATGCCTTCATTATATCAAAGCCGTACAAAGTGCATCATGACGATGCGCCAGCTCGACCTGCCAAGAAACCACTCGGCGATGTTAAGATCCAGAGTGATCCAGTCGGCAAGAGGGCCGCTGCCGGCGAGGATATCAGCAAGCGGGCGAATAAGAGGAGGCTGGTGATTGATGACTCAGATGACGATGTCCCAGCCCCTCAAGCTGAAGCGACTCCTCCAAGACCATCACCAAAATCCGCGCCCAAGATTCGCCGATCGACCAGGTATGTCTCATGACTGAAATTGTGTCCTTGTTGAAATCCTTTCTGCCTTCGTCCCAATTGCTCCCATCCTTTCTCTCTGAAGGATGCCTCAGAACATAGACCCCACTGGCAGAGTGAGGGCCCAAAGACATCTGCAGCGTTTGAAGCGACAAGTGAGAAGCCCCCACCTCCCAGTGATGATGTCCCGAGGGAGGAGCCCCTGACCGCCAGCCAGGAAGCCCCGACTGGAAACCAGAAGAAGAGATCCCAGCGCCACTCAAGGGACCCCGGCGAGAACCGATCGGGTGCAAACCAAGAACAGAAAGCAGGGAAGTACCGGTCAAGGACTCGGCCACCGAAGCCGGTAAGCCCAGAGCGATCTTCGACTTTAATCTTCAATCTGTTTTTCTTTTCCTTCATTCGCCCTCTTTAAATCGATCGGCCAAGTTGGAGGAGATCCCCGGGCTACGATCCTATGAGTCCTGGGTCCCTCCAATCAAAATAGAGTGGCATGACTCCGAGGGCTTGAAGCGGGGCATCGTCCTGAACAAGCAGAAGGAGAATGAAGAAAGGGACATGCTTGTCGACAGCCTGGATGAAGCTACCCGGCTGCTAAACGTAAACTTTTCCCTTTTCTGTCATAGCCTTATGATTGCTTTTAGTCGACTAACTCTGAACTTGCGTGCAGAGAGTATATTGCCGATCAATGGCTAAATCCGATGCACTCGAGAAGCTTGTCCCACACTTGAATTCCCTGGAGAACATCTAGCAGGAGCTAAAAGCCACTCGAGAAGAAGCTGCATCGAGAGAAGCTGCCCTGCGGAGGGAAATAGCCGTGCTCCGGGAGGAAAACCTCGACCTCCGGGGTTCAGTAGGGAGTAAGTTTAATCCTCTTGATCTCTGTACGCCTTTTTTCGTAGTCTGCTTCGATCTTGGCGTTAGCAAACTTTCTTGTTGCAAAGAACTCGTCGGTAGTCCACATGCTCCAGACCCAGCTGGAAGAAGCTAACGCCAGCAAAGCCGAGCTGGAGTTTGAGTTCGAAGGTAAACTCTTTCAAGATAGCATTCTTTGTTTTGCTTCATCTTCGAGTGTTTGTGTGATCATATGTCTTTGGCAGCTTATAAGATCAAAACCCGAGCACAATATGATGTCTTTGTCGAAAGGGTCCGAAGGGCCAAAAGCGTAAGAGACGATGTTGCTAACGCGGTGACACTGATTCTCTTGTCGTTATTCCATCATGGGCTCGGGACCAGCTCATTAGACGCCGTCGAGGTCTTTGACAAGCTCAGGAGGGCCCCCGATCAGTACATAGCCAATATTTTAGAGGCGGCCACCATGGGAGCAGGCTTTGCCCTTGCGCAGGCCAAGTCACTCTATCCTCGGATAGATGTTGACTCAGTCGAGGAGGGCTTTGCTGACGGTATTTCGGACGAGCAGGCTTTAGAATTGATCAGTGAAGCGTAGGAGCCGGCTAAAAAAGTAGCCACTGATGTAGTGAACAACTTTCGATCCTAATCATTCTGTAATGTTGTTTGTAAACTGTGATGTGAATTTGTAGATATCTGGATTATTTATGTTAACGCTTTGACCCGAGTCTTTCTAGAAAATTTCTTGAGTAATTTTCATCCGACTGTCACCAAGCCTAAGCTTGATTAGGTCATCAAAAAATTCTCAGTCCTTATCTATTGAACTCGAATCAAAACATTAAACAATGATAAATCAAATGAGAACAAGTTGCCGCAGAAGACCATGCTTTATTGATACATGTGCAGCCCCCCACTGTCAACTCAAGAAGTCATTTTGCTTGAGGTTGGCAGTCGAGAATAACATAAAACTTAAGGCAATTTAAGCATAGTATCATCGAAGATGTTCGATTTTCCAAGAGTTCTCCACCATAGATCCATCTTCACGCTTTAATCGATACGCTCTTGGCCAAGTCACCTCAGTGATTATATATGGTCCTTCCCATAGTGGAGATAATTTGTGACGGTCCTTGGTGGTCTGGATTTTTTGTAGAACCAAATCGCCGACAATGAAAGCTCGTGCCCGAACATTGCGACTATGGTATCGTCTAAGTCCTTGAAGATACCTTGCCGACTGGATCAGGGCTGCCTCCCAGGCTTCTTCCAGTCGGGTCAGGTCATCCACTCGGTCTTGATCGTAGCGCTCATCGTTGAAGCTACGGACTCGAAGAGATTCGTACTCCATTTCATTCGGCAACATGGCTTCTGCCCCGTAAACCAGGAAGAAAGGAGTTTGGCCGGTGGCCCGACTGGGCGTAGTCCATAATGACCATAGAACCAAGGGCAGATCTTGAACCCATTTGTCGACATAAGGACTTAGCCGGTCAAACACTCGGGCCATGATACCTTGAAGAACCATGCCATTGGCACGCTCAACCTGTCCACTGCTTTTGGGGTGCGCGACCGATGCGTAGCAGATTTTTATGCCAAAATCTTCACAGAATTCCTTGAAAACGCCTCGAGTGAATGGAGTCCCATTATCGGTTATAATTCTGTTTGGTACATCAAACCGGTGCACGATGTTGAGGATGAAGTCTCGTGCCTTGTCAGCGGTGATCATAGCAACCGGCTTAGCCTCAATCCACTTGGAAAACTTGTCGATTGCGACGAACAGATGTGTGAATCCTCCTGGAGCCTTCTTGAAAGGACCGACCATATCCAATCCCCATACCGCAAACGGCCAAGACAATGGAATCGTTTGTAGCTCTTGGGCTGGGACATGGCTCTGCCGAGCAAAGAACTGACAACCTTCACACGTTCGGACCACTTTGTCAGCGTCGGAGATCGCCGTAAGCCAGAAAAAACCTTGTCTGTAGGCTTTACCTACCAAGGTGTGTGCTGCCGCGTGACTTCCGCATATACCCGAGTGGATATCTTGGAGTAGTTGTCGTCCTTCCTCAAGCGCGATACATCTCATTAGGACTCCAGAGGGGCTCCTCTTGTATAAATCAGAGTCTACCATGACATAAGCTTGACAATGGCGTCGAACTCATTCCGCCTCATCCCGCTCTTCCGGCAGCTCTTGCTGAGTTAAAAATTTGATGAGCGGTGCTCTCCAGTCGGCGTCGAGCATGGTGACTTGATTTGCAACTTGCTCGTTGGGAGTTGGTTTTGCTGCCACGGTCGGCTCATAGAGATGCTCTACGAAAACGTCTGTTGGAACAGCTTCTCGCTTGGACCCAAATTGCGGCAACTCGTTAGCTGCCTTGTTATTATGTCTTCAAGTTTGCGAACTTCTTGTCGATAGGCTTCCATGGTGTCGTTCAAGCAGGACCAGTCTATCATCACTTGGTTGACGACCAGCTAGGAATCTCCTTTCACGACCAACCGTCGTATCCCGAGTGAAACAACAAGTCGCAGGCCATGCAGCAGGGCTTCGTACTCAGCGACGTTGTGTGAGGCGGAGAAGTGAAGGTGAAGAACATATCTTAGCCTTTCCCCAGTCGGCGAGATCAGCATGACTCCTGCTCCCAAGCCAGTGATCCTCTTGGATCCGTCAAAGTGCATGGTCCAGTATTGTAGGTCTTCTCGAGGTACATCTTCTTGTTGTTCGGTCCACTCGGCCAGGAAATCCGCCAGGGCTTGTGACTTTACAGATGTCCTCGCCTTGAAAGTTAAGTCCAGCGACATCAGTTTTAGGGCCCACTTTGCGATGCGCCCAGTCGCCTCCCGGTTGTGGATGACATCGCCGAGTGGAAAGGAAGTGACGAGGGTGACCGAGTGACCCTGAAAGTAGTGCGCCAATTTCCTCGCGGTTATCAGAACACCATATAACAATTTTTGTACCTGAGGATAGCGAATTTTGGCTCCTGCCAGCACTTCGCTAACAAAGTAGATTGGCCTCTGAATCTTCTCGATTCGTCCTTGTTCTTCACGCTTAACGACGAGAACCGTGCTGACCACTTGGTGGGTTGCTGAGACATATAGTAGCAGAGGTTCCTAAGGTTGGGGTGAGGCTAGGACGGGCGGCGTCGTGAGAAATTCTTTAAAATCTTCAAAGGCCTTGTGGGCTTCCGTAGTCCACTGGAAGTCATCGGTTTTCTTCAGTAGCCTGAAGAAAGGCATGCCTCGTTTGCCAAGTCGGGAGATGAATCGGCTTAGCGCCGCCATGCAGCCAGTGAGCTTCTGGACATCTTTCTGGTTACTCAAGGGCTTCATATTTAAAATAGCGTTGATTTTCTCTGGGTTAGCTTCAATGTCATGATGGGACACCATGAAGCCGAGCAGTTTGCCTGATGGCACGCCGAACGTGCACTTCTCCGGGTTCAACTTCATTCTGAAGGCCCGAATGTTTGCGAAGGTTTCTTCTAAGTCGGCAATAAGGTCTTCCTTTTGCTTGGTCTTGATGACAACATCGTCGACGTAAGCTTCCACGTTTTTCCTAATCTGCGTCTGAAAACATCTTTGGATCATGCGCTGGTATGTGGCGCCATCGTTCTTCAGACCGAAGGGCATCGTAATGTAGCAGTAAGCTCCAAACGGCGTGATGAAGGATGTTTTAAGGCAGTCGGATTCCTTCAAACTGATCTGATGGTAGCCCGAGTAGCACTCCAGGAAACTCAGAAGTTGGCAGCCGGATGTTGAGTCTACGACTTGGTCGATTCGAGGTAATCCGAATGAATATTTAGGGCAGGCTTTGTTGAGATCTGTGTAGTCAACGCACGTGTGCGATTGCCCTGTCTTCTTCCGGACCAGGACCAGGTTAGCCAGCCAGTCGGGATGGAGAACTTCTTTGATGAAACCGGCGGATAGGAGTTTTTGTTAGTGATATGCCCTAGAGGCAACATGGAGATGTTGGATATCATGGTCAATGTTTATTTATGAATAAAGTGTTATTCGGTTCCATGAAATAGACATCTTGTATTGATCAATAAGTACGTGACTTATTTATGAGACTCTATATGTATGAATCTATTTCTAAATGATCTCGATCATATATCATATTATTGGAACTAATATGATTCTAAGATCGACATGTTTATTGATTGATGATCATGTCTCATAGATCATGGGTATGGAGATACCAAATCAATAAACATGGACACATGTGTTAGAGAACACATTGTTGGATAGACCCACCATGAGACACTACGGGAATTAATGTGCCATTAGTTGGTCTCGGGTAGTGTTGGTACAAAGTCCTTAGACCTGAGATCACCATGGATTCCAACATGTGTAGTAGCCTACGTTGGGACTACCAAACGCTATTCCGTCACTGGTAGTTATAAAGGTAGTTTTCGGGTTTGCTATGAAACATGGAGTGGGATGTGAGTGATCAAGACGGAATTTGCCCCTCCTTTGGAGAGATATCTCGGCCCCTCGAGGTAATGGATTATGGAAATGCATGGCCATGCTAAGTTGATTGAGGAGTCAATCAACGACAGATAATCCAATACGGTTCGAGTGAATGGTTAAGCTATTGAAGGGATGGCACACATCTTGCCTATAACTTAATTGGTATCGTGAGGTAAAAGGATTTGTGTACACATTACAGGTTCAGAGCCAATATTATATTCTTGTATACTATGGTGTCAATATGTGCTGCTAGGTGTCGCTATTGACAGGTCGGCTGAGTTGGACTCCAGCCGACGATGGGCTAAGTTAGACTATAGCCGAAACCAAGTATACCTGAACCTACAGGGTCGCATGCTTAAGGGGATAAGAACAGGCATTCGAGTTGGACTCGGATACGGCTCGATCAGATAGGGATCCGATCGGATAGAGTCCTATGGTCTTACGACGTATGGGCGGCCAACTCTATGAGATTCGGATGAGATCCGATTCAAAATAGAGTCCTGATCGGCCACTAGTCCCAGTCGGCCAACTCTATATAAAGGGGTGAGGGGGGAGAGCTGAGGTACGTCAATTGAATTGCATTGTGCCGAAATCAATCTGATCACACGCGGCTTTAGAAGTCGGCGAGATCAATCTCCACGGAAACCCTCCCCACTTTCGAGCCAAACCCTAGCCTTGCATCGCGTGCTAGCACACGGGTGTTCGGCGTTCTGTCCCCGGACGTGTGGATACCGGTAGAAAACGTTCTACGCCTAACTTGTTTTTGCAGAGAATGCTTTGAGATGGTATGGCCCTATTGTATGTATGAGATGCATGTGATGTGTGTATTATTCTTTCATATGTGCAATCCCTGTAATATTCTTTCATACGTGCAATGCTTGTAATATTCTTTCACGACCTACGAGTCGATGTAATCTTCAATTAGAGCTTCTATAGTAGTAGCTTAGTTTGAAGAAATCAAGCATTCGGCACTCGGAAGAACGGTGATGAAGATGGAGATCCTCTACACCGGCATGGAGATGGAGATCACCATGTGAAGGGGACCATACTATTTCATTATGTGCTATTCTACTTGCTTTCATATGTGATATGTTTGTTTGATAGGATAGCATCCCTCGCAAAATTAAGTAGTAATGATGCCCTTCCAAATGTTGCATCCGTCACCGTTATGCTCGTCAATGGTGGGTCTGCCAAAGCAAAGTATCATTCTCTATCATAACACGAGGGGTATATGTCGACATATACGCAGAGCATTTGGTTTACTTAACAAGGCTATCAAAACAGTTTTGGGCCTTGGGGCCGGGTTGGCGTCGGGGCATGGAGATGCCACACCAACAACAAGAGTCACATAGAGATGTGATTAGCAAGGAGTTGCTTACCGATGTTATTAATTTTCTAGCGGTGATGCCAAAGCTCACTAGAAATTAATTAACATGTGGATCTTGACCCAATACATAACCTAGAGGAAGGTGTAAAATACGTAACGGGAGTCTAATGTTAAATTGTTTAACAACAGACCTAGCATAAACATTGTGCTAAACTTTGCTTTTTCGTTGTAGAATAAATGGCGGCTAATACTACACCCGTACCTTTAATTTGCAATCTATTCTCGAGAAAGAGAAATTAAACGGAACAAACTTTATGGATTGGTATCGCAACTTGAGAATTGTTCTCAAGCAAGAGCGTAAGGAGTATGTTCTTGAAGTACCTTATCGGATGATTTGCCTAATAATGTCATGCTCTGCGCACGGAGGGCTTACGAGAAGCACACTAATGGTGCCCTAGATATAAGCTGTCTCATGCTAGCTATAATGTCCCCGAGCTTGAAGCAATATGAGAGCAGCGATGCTCACACTATTATTCGGGGACTGCGTGGCATGTTTGAGAACCAAGCTCGGGCCGAGAGGTTCAACACCTCGAAGTCCTTATTTGCGTGCGAGCTTGTTGAGGGAATCCCGTCGATCCGCATGTGATAAAGATGATTGTCTATATCGAGAGTCTTGAGAAACTAGGTTTCTCTCTTAGCCAAGAGTTGGTTATAGACGTGATTCTCCGGCCGCTCCCTCCGAGCTTCGAGCCATTCATATTGAATTATCACATGAACAGTATGGATAAGACCTTGGCTGAATTGCATGGGATGCTAAAGACAGTGAGGAGAGTATCCGAAAAACGGTCATCATGTGATGATGATGCGAAGGCTAAGCGCAAACCACCTATCAAGAAACTTTACACCAAGAGAAAGTTAACTCCCGATGAGATCGCGAGTGCCTCTAATGCAAAGAAGGACAAAAAGGGGTCGGCGACATCGATGCCGTTTGCTTCTACTTGCAAGGAGACAGGCCACGGAAAAAGAACTGCAAGAAGTACATGGAGGATCTCAAAAAGAAGCAAAGTACGACTTCGCTAGGTATTAATGTTATAGACATTAATCTTGCTACTTCACCTACGACTCTTGGGTATTTGATACCGATCAGTAGCTCATATTTGCAAATCGTTGCGGGGGAATGAGAAGAAGTAGAGGCTTAAGAAGGGCGAGGTGAAGATGCGCGTCGGCAATGGAGCAAGCGTTGCTACATTTGCTTTGTCGGCACAGTACCACTTCATCTACCTTCGGGATTAGTTTTGGAATTAAATAATTATTATTGTGTTCCAACACTATGTCAAAACGTTATTTCGCTTCATGTTTGCAAGCGAAGGATATGCTTTTAGATCAACGGACAATGGTTGTTCAATATATCTCGAGAGATATGTTCTATTTTCATGCTCCATTGGTGAATGGATTATACGTTTTGAATCTTGAAGCGTCTCCCATCTATAACATTAATACGAAAGGCAACTCTCTAATGATACAAACCCCACGTTTATCCGGCATTGTCGCTTAGGCCATATAAATAAGAAATGCATGGAGAAGCTCCATAAGGATGGATTGCTTCACTCTTTTGATTTTGAATCATTTGAGACATGTGAGTCTTGTTTACTTGGTAAGATGACAAAGGCACCTTTCACGAGACACGGTGAGAGAGCAAGTGACTTGTTGGCACTCGTACATACCGATGTATGTGGACCAATGAGCTCAACGGCCGAGGTGGTTATCGGTACTTCATTACCTTTACCGATGACTTTAGTAGATATGGTTATATCTACTTAATGAGGCATAAGTTCGAATCCTTTGAAAAGTTCAAAGAATTCCAGAATGAAGTACGAATCATTTAGGGAAAACAATCAAGTTTCTACGATCGATCGTGGAGGGGAATACTTGAGCCAAGAGGTTGGTAATCATCGAAAGATTGTGGAATTGTTCCACAGTTGACTCCGCCAGGAACTCCACAATGGAACGGAGTGTCCGAACGGAGAAATCGCACCTTGTTGGACATGGTGCGGTCGATGATGAGCCAAAGTGATCTTCCGTTATCCTTTTGGGGATATGCTCTTGAAAGCATTGCGCTCACACTAAATAGAGTTCCATCTTTGTCGGTTGAAAAGACACCATATAAGATATGGACAGGGGTAACCCCTAGTTTGTCTTTTCTCAAAATTTGGGGATGCGAAGCTTATGTAAAACGTTTACGATCGACAAGCTCACACCCAAATCGACAAGTGCTTCTTTGTGGGATATCCTAAGGAAACTAAGGAATATTACTTTTATAATCGGGAACAAGGCAAAGTGTTTGTCGCCCGACACGGTGTCTTCTTGGAGAAAGAGTTTCTTTCAAGAAGGGTTAGTGGGAGCAGGGGAGCATCTTGAAGAAGTTCAAGAAACACCGAGAAAATGTTTCGGCGACCACGAGAACCACAACAGGAGGAGCAAACTGTTGCGCCACCGGTTGTAGATACACCAGCCCACGGAGTCGAAAGATCACGTCGTGCGCCTAACAGTACACAGTGCGGAACAACGTGATATATTATTGTTGAACAACGATGAGCCTAAGACCTATGAGGAAGCGATGGTGGGACCCGATTCCAACAAGTGGCTTGGAGCCATGAAATCCGAAATAGAATCCATGTACGACAATCAAGTTTGGAACTTGGTTGATCCACGTGGTGTCAAAACCATTGAGTGTAAATGGGTTTTTAAGAAAAAGGCCGATATGGATGGAAATGTTCACATCTATAAGGCGCGATTGGTGGCGAAAGGTTTTAAACAGATTCAAGGAGTTGATTATGATGAAACCTTCTCGCCGTCATAATGCTTAAATCTATTCGGATTATCCTAGCGATTGCTGCATATTTCAATTATGAGATATGGTAGATGGATGTCAAAACGGCTTTCCTAAATGGAAACCTAAGCGAGGATGTATACATGATACAACCTCAAGGTTTTGTCGATCCACAATCGCCGGAAAGATATGCAATCTACGAAATCCATTTATGGATTGAAGCAAGCATCTCGAAGTTGGAATATTCGTTTTGATGAAGTAATCAAAGGGTTTGGTTTCATCAAAAATGAAGAGGAGGCCTGTGTTTACAAAAAGGTCGGTGGGAGTGCAATTGTATTTCTAATCTTATATGTGGATGATATATTGTTGATTGGAAATGATATCCCTATGCTAGAATCCGTCAAGTCTTCATTGAAAAATAGTTTTTCCATGAAAGATTTAGGGGATGCAGCATACATATTGGGCATTCGGATCTATAGAGATAGATCCAAGATGCTAACTGGATTAAGCCAAAGTACATACATTGACAAGGTGTTGAAAAGGTTCAACATGCATGATTCCAAGAAAGGTTTCTTGCCCATGTCACATGGCATTAATCTTAGCAAGAATCGGTGTCCTCGGACACATGATGAGCGGAATAAGATGGGTATGGATCCATATGCTTCGACAATTGGATCCATCATGTATGTCATGCTTTGTACACGTCCGATGTCTCGTACGCTTTGAGTGCTATGAGCATATACCGGTCGAGATCCAAGTGAAGGTCACTGGACTACGCAAAGAATATCCTCAAGTACTTGAGAAGAACTAAGGATATGTTCCTAGTCTATGGAGGCGAAGAATAGCTCGTTGTAAGTGGTTACACCGATGCTAGCTTCCAAACAGACAAGGATGATTATAGATCGCAATGCGGTTTGTGTTCTGCTGAACGGAGGCGCGATCAGCTGAAAGAGTTCCAAGCGGGATACTTGCGACTCTAGAACGGAGGCCGAGTACATTGCTGCTTCGGAAGCTGCAAAGGAGGCTGTTTGGATAAAGAAATTTGTTTCGAGCTAGGTGTGATGACCGGTGAACTGGTCCAATGTCTCTCTATTGTGATAATAGTGGAGCCATTGCGCAAGCTAAGGAGCCGAGGTCACATCGAAGTCCAAACACATACTTCGGTGATATCATCTCATCCGCGAGATAGTGGACAGAGGTGATGTCAAGATATGCAAAGTGCACACGGATCTCAACATAGCGATCCGCGACAAAACTTCTCCCTCACCGAAACATGAGGCGCACACAAGAGCAATGGGTATTAGATACTTACATGATTGACTCTAGTGCAAGTGGGAGATTGTTAGTGATATGCCCTAGAGGCAACATGGAGATGTTGGATATCATGGTCAATGTTTATGTATTTATGAATAAAGTGTTATTCGGTTCCATGAAATAGACATCTTGTATTGAGCAATAAGTACGTGACTTATTTATGAGACTCTATATATATGAATCTATTTCTAAATGATCCACTAATATGATTCTAAGATCGGCATGTTTATTGATTGATGATCATGTCTCATAGATCATGGGTATGGAGATACCAAATCAATAAACATGGACACATGTGTTAGAGAACACATTGTTGGATAGACCCACCATGAGACACTACAGGAATTAATGTGCCATTAGTTGGTCTCACGTAGTGTTGGTACAAAGTCCTTAGACCTGAGATCACCATGGATTCAAACAAGTGTAGTAGCCTACTTTGGGACTACCAAACGCTATTCCGTACGGGTAGTTATAAAGGTAGTTTTCGGTGTTGCTATGAAACATGGAGTGGGATGTGAGTGATCAAGATGGAATTTGCCCCTCCTTTGGAGAGATATCTCGGGCCCCTCGAGGTAATTGATTATGGAAATGCATGGTCATGCTAAGTTGATTGAGGAGTCAATCAACGGACGGATAATCAAATACGGTTCGAGTGAATGGTTAAGCTATTGAAGGGATGGCACACATTTTGCCTATAGCTTAATTGGTATCGTGAGGCAAAGGGATTTGTGTACACATTATAGGTTCGAGCCGATATTATATTCTTGTATACTATGGTGTCAATATGTCGCTAGGCGTCGCTATTGACGGTCGGCTGAATTGGACTCGAGCCAACGATCGGCTAAGTTAGACTCGAACCAAGTATACCTGAACCTACAGGGTCGCACACTTAAGGGAATAAGAATAGGCATTCGAGTTGGACTCGGATACGGCTCGATTGGATAGAGTCCTATGGTCTTACGACGTATGGGCGGCCAACTCTATGAGATTCGGATGAGATCCGATTCAAAATATAGTCCTGATCGGCCACTAGTCCCAGTCGGCCAACTCTATATAAAGGGGTGAGGGGGGAGAGCTGAGGTACGTCAATTGAATTGCATTGCACCGAAATCAATCTGATCACACGCGGCTTTAGAAGTCGGCGAGATCAATCTCCACGGAAACCCTCCCCACTTTCGAGCCAAACCCTAGCCTTGCATCGCGTGCTAACACACGGGTGTTCGGCGTTCTGTTCCCGGACGTGTGTATACCGGTAGAGGCGTTGCTACGTTGCGCGCTGTTGATCGGCTACGAATCGGCTACAATCGGAGCGAGGCGACTACGGCAGATCGATGACTCGGATCGGCTGCGACATCAGCGAATCGGCTGATTGGTGAATCAGCTGTCCCCAGGAATCGGCTGTCAGCTTGCGGGAATCGGCTGTCATCGGCGGCCGTTCCAGATCGGATAGTCCTGATTGGCTATTTCCACTGCATACTCCAATCGGTAACGATCTATCGGCCCTTACTTGCAAGTGTTCCTGGTTTGCGCGGTAGAAAAGTTTTTGTTTTCGGCTAGCGTAGCCTCCGAGTTCTTCCTTGATGGCATCTTTTCGATCCTGAGCAAAACGGCATAATTGTTGTTTGATAGGTTTCGCGTCATCTTTGACGTGTAAAGAGTGCTCGATCACCTCCCTAGGAATTCCAGGCATATCAGATGGTTTCCAAGCAAAAACATCTTTATTATTTTGGAGGAAGGTGACGAGCGTGCTTTCCTATTTAGGATCTAGCTCAGCGCCGATTACAGCGGTTTTGGAAGGATCCGATGGATCAAGGGAGATTTTATTCGTTTTGACGTCGCCTTGTCCCGACTTGGCTATCTTCTTTGCAGGGATTTCACCCTCTCCAGAAGTAGATGCAGCCAGTCGGATTTCTTCCTAGCCACGTGATCTCTCACGAGATTGGGCCATGTTGCAGCTTTCCTTGTCGCAGGTAAAGGCTTGCTTGACGTCGCTGTGCAGGGTGATGACGCCGTTGGGGCTGGGCATCTTCATGCAGAGGTAGGTGTAGTGTGGTATCGCCATGAACTTGGCGAGTGCAGGCCTTCCAATTATTGTGTGGTAGGCCGTCTCGTAGTCATCCACCTCGAAAGTGATGTTCTTCGTTCGGAAGTTCTCCCGAACTCCGAAGGTGACTGGAAGGGCGATGTGCCCGAGTGGCGTGGATGAAAGCCTCGGGATAACTCCATGGAAGAGGGCTGAGTTTGCCTTCAACTCGGATCTTCGGATCTGCATCTCGTCTAGGGTCTTGGCAAACAGGATGTTGAGGGCGCTGCCCCCATCAATGAGGACGCGCTTCAGCTTGATGCTCCGAACCACCGGGTCTAGTACCAGGGGATACCGCTCCGGGTGAACCACTCGGTCAGGGTGATTCGAGCGGTTAAACGTGATGGCCACCTCTGACCACCGTAGGTATTGTGGGACTTCGGGTTGTGCCGCGTTGACCTCGCGGTCAGTCAGCTTTTGCTTCCTCTTGGACTCATAAGCTTGCGGCCCCCCGAAGATGTGATTCAGTTTGCCCACGGGGTCTTGAAAAGGCTCCAAATTTCCAGTCGGGTTATTCTTCTTGGTCCCGGATGGGCCTGCTTCATCAGTCGGCTTCTTGTTAAGCTGTGCCGCATATTGCTCGGCGAATTGCTTGTAAATGAAGCAGTCCTTGGCCGCATGCTTGTGATTTGGGTGATGCGTGCACTGGGCGTTCATAATCGTATCGTAGGCCGTGACTCGGGGACGGCGTTGGGAGTTGGACGTTGTGGCAACCAGATCCTCGGGCCGACGCTTGCGGTCTTTCTGGTCCTCGCTGCCGTTATCCTTCTTAGGATGGCGGCTTCCTCCCGAGTGCTTGTCGTCCCTTTTGTCAGGCCGATCTTGCCGCGCCGCCTTGATTGCGTCATTGGACTTGGCGTAGGAGTTCACTACTCGGACATTTGCTTCACCGTCTTTGGTGGCTTTCGTCCAAACTTCCCGATCAGCAACTCATCACGAACTCCCTTCTGGAAGGCGGCGATGATAATGTCGTCGGTGATGTTGGGGATCTTGTTGCGCTTCTTCGAGAAGTGCCGGATGTAGTCCTCCAGCGGCTCGTCTGGCTTCTGGGTGACGCTGTAGAGATCGATGTGGGTTCCGGGCCTCTCGAAGGTGCCCTGAAAGTTGGCGATGAACTGGTCCCGAAGTTCGCTCCATAAGCCAATTGAGCCTCTCGGCAAGCTCATGAGCCAGTTTCTGGCTGAGTTGGCGCGGGCAATAGGCAAGTAATTGGCCATGGCCTTGTTGTCTCCTCCTGCTGCACGGATGGCGAGGGTGTAGACGGTCAGCCATGACTCGGGGTCAGTCTTTCCATCGTACTTCTCGATTCCTGTCGGCTTAAAACCACTCGGCCAATGCACTCGGCACAGGTCCCGAGTGAACGCAGGTACTTCGTCGCCGTTGCTGTCAGGCGATCTCCTTTGATCTTTGTGGGAGCGCCGCTCTCGTTCTTGATAGCGTCGATCAAAGACTTCCCGCAGATCACTCGGCGGTGTCCTTGGTAGGCTGTTGCGGTAGACGGAGTTGTTGCTGCGGCGGATCCGGTCATGAACGGGTGGCCGTCCATGTCCTTTCTCGCAGGAGTCAGCCAATTGCTCTTGATGCTTCCGTGTGGCCTCGTGGCGGGGGAAGTCCGAGCTCGTTCGAGCTTGTTCGGGCCTCCTGTAATCCTTCGACCGCAGCGGCGGAAGTCGGCATCTGTCGGGCGTTTCTGCCACAGACTCAGTCGGCCTTCGTGTTGAGGCGGAGGGGGAGCAGTTGGCTGTAGCCGCGACGATGGTTTTGATTTTGTCCAGAAGTGGTGTTACCGTGGCGGGTGCCGTCTCGATAACAGTGTCGAGGAGGGTGAGGGCGGCAACGGCGTTCTGTTGAGGCGTCTGGAAGATGTTGGTATTGTCGACTCGCGTCTGAAGTATGGCCTCGCGAGCGGATCGCCCCGTCGCCCTTAGGTCTCGCTTTCTTCTGTCGGCTTCCTCCTCGCGCCTATTCTGCTCTTCTGCCAGCTTGCGCTCCTACTCAAGCCTGGCTTGTTCTTCCTCTGCGATCCTGCGGGCCATGGCTGAGTCGGTCTCGGCCACCTCAGCCATGAGAACATCGAAACACCTCGGCTCGTAATCCTTGTCGCAGTCAGAGTTGTTGGCCTCGTCCGTGGAGATGCCGTAGAGATCGTCGAAGCCTGAGGAGCTGAGGTACTCATCGAGCTCCGTGGATGAGCATGACCCGAATGGTTGGAGGATGACGGCGACTTCCCTTGAATCCGGATCGCTCGAATCAGGATCGTTCCAGTCTGGGTCTTAGCTTGATGACGGTGGTTCTTCCGAGTGAATTGATTTCGACTCGGAAGAGAGGAATTTGGAGCAAATCTCAGCGGCGTTTGGTAACCCAAACGGTGCCGAGGTTGTTTTTCCTCCCGAGTGGATGGATTCCGATGGGGAGGTCAGAAGATGGCTGTAGATTTTGGCGGCGTTCAGCAGTCCGAACGGCGCCGAGGGGATTCCTACTTCCGAGTGGATGGACTCCATCTTGGAAGTCAGAATTTTGTCGTAGATCTCGGTGTTGTTTGGTAATCCGAACGGCGCCGAGCGGGTTCCCCCTCCCGACTGGTCTGAATCTGAGTCAGGGAAGGAGAGCTCGTTGAATCCTTTGGTGGCGAAGTTGTCGATGCCTGATGAAGATCCCATCGCGCTTGCCGGCGAGATTGGAGAAGAAATCCTGACGCGCAGGCCCCTACCTGGCGCGCCAACTGTCGAAACTTGGTTTCGGCAATAGAAATTTGGGGGTACAGTCAAGATCGCCAAGCACAATGGGTTAAGTGGAAAACAAGGTTTAGACAGGTTCAGGCCCTCTCGTGTGGTAATACCCTACTCCTGTTTTGGGGATTCGATCCGCCGAGTGTTTATTGATCTCAAGATCTGTTGCTCATGAATTTGACCTCCTAAATCTGATATCCCTCAAGGGACGCCCCTTACCCCCCTTATATAGTCTTGGGGGGAGGGCTTACAAGTCGGAAACCCTATCATACTCTAAGTTGGTTTCCTCAATCTTACCAAGTTATAACTATGAGCCGTTGCCTTATCCAATCGGCAACGTAACACCCAAGTCATAGCCGGTTTACATAATTAGCAGGCGTAACCTATCCCTATTACCAGTCGGATAAGCTTGCCATGTGGGTATCGAATTGTCATAATCTCCACACTTCGATTCTTCCCCTCGGCTGGATCTTGTCTGCAAACCATAGGCCGATGGGCAGTTGACCTAGTCCAAACTGCCTCGCCGCCACCATGGGGTGATAAAACTCATAAGATTTTGTGACGTTGCGGCCTTGGTGGATACCAACGGGAAGGATGCAAGGAGTGATAGCAGTGACAAAAATTTCCCTTGGTGTCGTGTATTCTTCTGAGTCAAGTTCGTCTAGCCGAAGATTGTCTGGCTACTCAAGTTCGATAAAGTCTTCGTATGCAAACCAGACTTTAGAGGCGTTTGGAAAACCGCTGTATGGCCTATCAAACCATTCTGTGAAGTCTTCGACTATCGGTTTGAGCACAGGTAGGTTGAAGCGGCTTCACCATAGGACGTCGGCCATCGAGTGGTTTTTCTTCATCATCCACAATTCTTAGCTCTATCAATGGGAACTCTGTTTGAAGTGGGGCAGGCAGTTCGGCTATCTTGTACAAATGTAAGTTGTGCCAGAGCTGTAGCAACCACCATGGGCCCCAGTGCCAACAGATTGCTTGATGGCCAATCGAGCCGAAGCCGAGCTTAAAACCTGGTATAGATAACCCAATAGATACTTGCCTAAGGGGATACGCTTGTTCTCCACAAGGGCTTCGGCTACGTGCTGCCAGTTACTAGTTGGGCCGCAGCTAGATCCACAGAATACAAACTTCTCTAGCCACATAAGGAGGAAGGCTGTGTGCTCCCTATCAAAAATCGGCCCATCTTCATATTCATAGAGATGAAGCCACTCCAGCCGCCAATGCTTTTGGTCTTGAAGTTGTGTTGGCACTTGCGCTGAAGATCACTTGGGCTAACTATGGAGGTAATATCCAAGCCGGTTATCATTGCCACATCCATCAGGGTGGGGGTGATCGGCCCTTGTCTAAATAAGAAGGCGTTGAGCGTATCGGACCAAAAGTAGTAAGCGGCCGATAGAAGGGATTCGTTCTTGGGCATGTCGGCTATTGTTAGTTCCAAACACCGAGCTATTCCCGGTTCGGTCTAGTGCGTCCTTTTCCTAGCCGACATCCTTAAAAACCAGGCTAGCCGGGACTTGTCGGTTGATGGCCATGATTTGAAGACGCTGGTCCAGTATGACAAGTTTGGGGTTGAAAACCTAAATGTTTATTAGTTCGCTTGGGTCCAAATTGCCGATCGGCCCTAGGAAGTATTTGCTCGATGGGCTAGGTTGGGGATTGCGATTTGGTGGGTTAAGTGCTACGAGAATGAGGAAAGGAACAAGGAATTACAAAGAGGTAGTAGCCAAATCGCGAAGGAAAAAAGGAATGAAGCCGATAGGTTTACCTCGGGGTAAGGTGGCTCTGCGGCACGGCGGAAGGAGTCTTGGAGGAAGCCATTGCCGGTAGTTGCCGCTTCTTGGGGTTCGCTGGGGAAGACGAGATCGCTGAGGTCGCTGAGGCCGCCGAGGTTGCTGAGTTCGCCGAGGAGGTCGCCGGAGAGCTCGAGAGTTGTTGAGGTGGCCGTTCGAGTATGGCAATATGACACGTGCAGTGGCCGCGAAGGCGGTATTTGAAGGATATTTTTGGGCAGCCGAAACGGTTTCGGTCGGAGAAAGCGGGAATTTGAAAAGGCAGCAAATCCGCGATATTATCTTATCACGGACTTGGGGGGCATGTGTTAACGACCAAATTTGGTAACCAAATCCCTAAGTTCAAGGTCGAATTTGAAGTGGAATTGGATTGGTGGAATAATTTGCGGAGAAGTAGAGGCAGTGTCGGCTATGCTCAAAGCGGCTGAGTAACGATCAGCTACGAGGTCAATCGGCTGAGGTGGATCGGACAAGGATAGCCGATAGCCGATGCTGAGTCAGAGGAGAAGATAAAATCGTTTCCGATGAAAGTGCTTGAAGATAAATAGAAGATTCGGTTATCAGTTTGCGCATTAAAAGATATTGCCATCTATGGATAGAGTCCTGTAACGGCAATTGTATCTGTAAATTAGGAATTTGTTTAAACTTTTTATTGTAATGCGGCATGGCTCCTTCCTGGGATATTGTCGTATTTTAAATAGTACTTTAGATAGAGTCCAGGGTTTATATAGATAATGTTATTCTTGGGTATAAATAGGACCCGAGATCCCTGTAATTGAATAATTCACACACAATCAATACAACCTTCGGCGCATTGCCTCCTCTTTCGTCAGACGAACAACTGATCCGGCTTCGGGCTGCATCGTTTCGATCCCCAAGTTCAGGTAAATGTTTGTCATTAGTGGTGAATCTCGTCAAATTTAGTGCTTCCATCGTTATGACACTCTAAATTCGATGATTTATGTTGCGCTAGTTATCATATATCGCATGTAATCTGGGATAATGTTTAGATCTGTCTCGTCATCGGCTCATTTCTGTCAGGAATCAGCAACCGATAGAGCTAGATCTAAAGGCTGCCAGGATAATATGTTATATCCACTGTTTTGACGTATTTACATCAGCTATAGTAGATCAGATTGTTCTTTTTATACTTAATGATGCGTCAACATTGAACTATTAAGTCGTTCTTAGAACTTTCAATGATCTGTTCGGTTAGATGTATATGCTTAGAGACAGTGCCGGGGTCTATTTTAATGTTCTTTTGATATTTCCTATCAGGATTGTTAAAACTGCCACTTATATTAAGATCTTGCTCTAGTTAAATGCCCTAAGTTAGAATCAGTTTGTCAGCTACAGCTGACAGTCGACTCATCTAGGTTTAGCGCATTTAGCTTAGATCAATATCTTTTCATAAGATAAATCGGAGTATTAGTCGATTCACAGTTGGACTTATGACATCGGCTAAGTTTGTTAAAACATGTATCTATTATTCTGTGGTATATTTGGGTTAAGTGGCTAATAATGTCTCGGCAACAGTCAATCTATTCTAGTCACTTGGTTTAAATACACTTTGGGATAGCAAATTTATGTGAATTGACTCCTGCAGCCGATCCAGTAGGATCTGACTTAATACTTAACGCATACATCTCTATTTTTCTTGTTGGTTAACAGATCAAACCAACTGGCACGCCTTGAACAACATAGGTAGCCGAGAAGGACCTGCATTGGAGTTAAGCAGATCTCCTAGGCCAGCGCGTGAGAGAAATTTCTCGTCAACAGTGGGGTGATGTCACAAAAAGGCATGTGAATTAGGAAGACTCTCCAATTGCGTAATAACATGGAGGTCTGCTTTTAAACTTCAACAGATAATGCCTTCTTTGTAATACATGTTTCTGTTATGTGTTGCAAGATCATGCCTAACATTCTTTTTTACTTCAAATCTACCTAGTTTTCATAGATCTTGTTTTACGTATGTTCTGCTATATTGATATATGCTCACCAGAAGTTCTTAGTCTTTTTACGGATAACTTTGACTACCAACATCTTTGGCGTCATTTTGTTAAGGGTTTACTAGTTGATGATGTAAGTCCATTCACTTCTATTTAACATCTACAATACAATAGAATATGTTATGCATTCTTATAAGAACCGACACCTATTAGGTTGTCATGGCATTACATTTGTGAACTTATTTATGGTCATTTGTTGGTTCTGTAATGAGGTTCTGACTTTAAGAGACTTAACTATGAATATAATGCTTGGTGAAATGGATGTTATTTGAAATGCAAGATTTGTGTATTGGTTGTATTTGAAATGTAAGATCTGTTGTATTTGAAATGCATATATGTATTTGAAATGTAAGATTTGTTGTATTTGAAATGCTATTCCTATGTGGGCTTTAGCAGGCCATGGTTTAATTTCGTGACATAAAACCCAACGTCATAAAATTTTATGACATCTAAACCAACGTCATACATTTATGACTTTAACATCGAAATGTCATAAATCATGGTTTAAGGCGCATGGTTTTTGATGCAGGCTTTTTCATCATTCAGTCGTCATAAACATTAATCTATGACATAAATTGCAGATATTATGACAAAAATAATATGACATAAACCCTAACATCTCTTGTAGTGGCACGAGTCTTCCCTATAGCTTAATTGATATCATGAGGCAAAGTGATTTGTGCACACATTATAGGTTCAACCGATATGATGTTTCGTATACTTTGGTGTCGATATATTCTGCTCGGGGCCGTTGTTGGCTGGGTCGGCCGAGAAGTGTCCTCAGTCGAAACCAAGTATGCATGAACCTATTGGGTCATACACTTAACGAGTTGAAACAAGTATTCGAGTTTGACTCGAATACGGCTCAGTTCAGATAAGATCTGACTCAATATAGAGTCCTAGTGGGCTTATGAGTCCGATCGGCCAACTTTATATAAGGAGCACAAGGGGTGAAGATCAAGATGTGCAACTTCTAGGCCAGATCAACATCTCCACAAAAACCCTAGTACACGTCCAAGCCAAAACCCTAGCCGTGCATTGCGTGCTAACACACGGGTGTTCCACGTTCCCTCCCTGGATGTGTGGATAATGGTAGAGATGTCACTACATTGCGGTGTAAGTCAGCGACATTGGTAGATTCCCGAGTTCCAACATGCCAATCCATTTATTCGGTAGTTGGAAGTCAAATTGGTCGTGAGATCGATGGGGCTGGGCGAATCGAACCCGAGGTCGGCAAGGCACTACCCGAGGTCGGCAAGGTGCTCGGCTAGACTTTGATCGGCTATTTCCGCTGCACTGCACGTCTTTTGGTAACATTCTATAGGTCCTTACTTGCAAGCTTTCCTGGATTGCACGGTAGAAAAATTTTATTTTATGCTATCGTAGCCTATGCGTATTCTTTCAGTGGTATCAGAGCTAGACTTGTGTAGTTTGGGTTTTAGATTGTTTCATATGTTGATATGGAGTTGTAGTAGATTAGATCTATTACAAGTTTTACATACGGGTTGATTAGAACAACCGATATAGGGGTCGATAGAGGATAAGAAGAAGCAGTAAGAGTCGAATTCGGGATGGCGTTCCTGTACAGTGTCTCGGATCGGTGTAATATGATTATGCCGAAGCTGTTTTGTAGTCCGACTATGACTGCCACCTTGCGCTTATGCAAACAATGTCCCTTGAGAGTGTCTTGGGTCGACATAATGTGATTATGCCGATGTGGTTTTCATAAGGGATTTCATAGATTGGATCTATGATTTTCGTATGGTGTTCCGAGCATTGCCCAAAAGCCCGGGAGTGGGACCATCGTTTGAGTACCCCCTTTTATTGCGTCTCGGTTTGGTATCTCTGCGATAGGTAGAAAACATTCTATGTCTAACTTGTTTTTGCAGAGAATGCTTTGAGATGGTATGACCCTATTATATGTATGAGATGCATGTGATGCATGTAATATTCTTTCATACGTGTGATTCGTGTAATATTCTTTCACGACCTGTGTGTCGATGTAATCTTCAATTTATGGCTTCCATAGTAGTAGTTTAGTTTGAAGAAATTTAGCATCAGACACTCGGCAGAACGGTGATGAATATGAAGATCCTCTACACCGACATAGAGATGGAGATCAGCATGTGAAAGGGCCATACTATTTCATTATTAATTAATATTCTTCTTGCTTTCATATATGTGATATATTTGTTTGAAAGGATAGTATCCCTCAAAAAATTAAGTAGTAATGATGCCCTCCAAATGTTGCACCTATCATGGTTGTGATCATCAATTGGTAGGTCTGCCAAAACAGAGTGTCATTGTCTATTATAACACGATGGGGCATATGTCAGACATACACATGTAGGAGTATTTGGTTTACTCAACAAGGCTATCAAAAATAGTTTTGGGCCTTGGAGCATAGGTTGGGGCCGGGGCATGAGGATGCCACCCAACAAACAAGAGTCACATAGGGATGTGATTAGCAAGGTGTTGCTTATCCATGTTACTAATTTCTTAGCAGTGATGCCAAAGCTCACTAGAAATTAATTAACATGTGGATCTTGACCCAATACATAACCTAGAGGCAAGGTTTAAAATATGTATTGAGAGTCTTTTGTTAAATTGTTTAATAAAAGACAATGCATAAACATTGTGCTAAACTTTGCATATTTTTTCCGTTGTAGATTATGCCAGCTAATATTGTACCCAGTTCTTTTAATTTGCGAGCTATACTTGAAAAAGATAAGTTGAATTGAACAAACTTTATGGATTGGTATAGAAACTTGAGAATTGTTCTCAAACAAGAGCGAAAGGAGTACGTTATTGAAGTTCCCTATCCTAATGATTTGCCTGATAATGCTAATGTTGCTGCACGGAGAGCTTATGAGAAGCACACTAATGATTCTCTAGATATAAGTTGTGATGCTTTGATGGCATCATTGGATTTGGCATAAGAATTCGCCATCTCAAATAACTTTTTGATCGTCATCAGGGGCTTATGCCCAAACTTTCCAATCATCAGCTCATCGAATATCCCCTTCTAAAAAGTGGCGATGATGGCATCGTCAATGACATCGGGGATCTTGTTACGGGTTTCAAAAAAATGCAATATGTAGTGTTTTAAGGGCTCGTCAAGTCTCTGAATCACATGGTACAAGGTAAGAGGGTTCTCGGCCTCTTGAAGGTGCCTTCGAAGTTAGCAATGAAGTGGTCACGAAGTTGGCTCCAAGAGTCAATTAAGCCCTTTAGTAAGCCAGCGAGCCAAACCCTAGAAGAGTCGGCGAGTGCTACGGTCAAATAATTCGCCATAGCTTGGTGTCGCCTACGTGGATTGTCAGGGTGTAGATGGTAAGCCATGACTCGGGATCGGTTTTTCCATCATAATTTTCAGTCCCTGTTGGTTTAAAACCAGTAGGTCAATCCACTCGACGCAGTTCATGAGTAAAAGCAGGAACTCCATCGTCGTCGGTGCGAGGGGAGTATCTTCGTTCTTCATAATGAGCTCGATGCTCCCGTTCGCGATGGCCTTGATTGAGTTCGTGCCTCAAGACGCTAGGTGCCAGTGCATGCTATTGATGGTCGTCATTGTAGCTGGGGTCGCCGTGATGATTCATGTTGTGAAAGGGCGGTGTGTGTTTGTTGGTTGTGTGAATCGACCGACTGGTCCGAATGTCATCTTTCGTTATGCAAATTTGATCCAGTGTGTCCTTTTCTGTAACGTCCCACCCTTCCCGAGCTAGGCCCACCTACATCTGAAAGCTCTCTAGGATCTTAGACTGCCCTGACAGACCAACACCAGTCTTTTCTGTGCACTTTGTCCTCACTCATGCGCACTCGAGAAGAACTTCCCAGTCGGTCACCCATCCCCAAATTGCCCCAGGCCAAGCATGCCGAATGGCACTTTGTCCTCACTCATGCGCACCCGAGAAAAACTTCCCAGTCGGTCACCCATCCCCAAATTGCCCCAGGCCAAGCATGCTTAACCTCAGCCGAATGTCATCTTTCGTTATGCAAATTTGATCCAGTGTGTCCTTTTCTGTAACGTCCCACCCTTCCTGGGCTAGGCCCACCTACATCTGAAAGCTCTCTAGGATCTTAGACTGCCCTCACAGACTAATACCAGTCTTTTCTGCACACTTTGTCCTCACTCATGCGCACCCGAGAAGAACTTCCCAGTCGGTCACCCATCCCCAAATTGCCCTAGGCCAAGCATGCTTAACCTCAGAGTTCTTTCACCCATCCCCAAATTGCCCCAGGCCAAGCATGCTTAACCTCAGAGTTCTTAGGAGAAGAGCTTCCAAAAAAAGAAGTTGCAACTTGTTGAGATGAGTATTCTATTAATCCTGTTAAGCCCTGAGCCAGGATGTTACATCCACACCCCGTTAGAAGACCCGACGTCCTCGTCGGTCAACCCCAGTCCAGGAACCTCCCCTCTTGGCCATGTCCGTGCGTCCAGTGCCGGTGCATCGGTGCCATGCCGTGTCCCCCCAGGGCCCACGCACCATGCACACCATGCCCACGCAACTGACCCGCCACGCGCCTCGTGAGGGTCGGTTATGATACCACTTGTAACGTCCCACCCTTCCTGGCCTAGGCCCACCTATATCTGGAAGCTCTCTAGGATCTTAGACTGCCCTCACAGACCAACACCAGTCTTTTCTGCGCACTTTGTCCTCACTCATCCGCACCCGGAAAGAACTTCCTAGTCGGTCACCCATCCCCAAATTGCCCCAGGCCAGAGACGAGCTTCCGGAAAAGAAGTTACAACTTGTTGGTATGAGTATTCTATTAATCCTATTAAGCCCTTGGCCAGGATGTTACATGTAACATCCTGAGGTGTTTTCCCCTTTTAAAAATCCAAAAGAAAATCGTAAACGAAAATCGTTAGAATTAACTAGAGAGAACAAACAATTTTAAAAGCCAAATTCTAAATGGAAATGGCATGGTACGATTTTTCTTAAATTCTACATATCAAAATATACTAACGAGGATTTTTAGTGGAATTTTCATAGCACTAGAAATAATTTTTAACCAATTAAAATCAAAATCGCAATTAATAAATACCGGGAAATTCTTTTCTCTCTCCTCCCGTACGTTTCCCGCTCTTTTTCGGCCATGGGCCGTCGGCCCGAGCCGACGGCCCATCCCTCCCCGCGCGCGCCGATGGCCCAGCCGTTTCCCGCCCGCGCGCCTCTCTCCTCTCTCCCTCGCCGGCCGGCCGAACGCTGCGGCCCATTTAACTCTTGCGCCGCGAATAAGTCCATTTCGCCTCCCCTCCACCCCGGGACACTGACAGGTGGGGCCCACGATGGTATTCTGGCGCACAGGAGACCATGTCGTGGAGCTGTGTCTTGTGGGTACAGTTGTACACATCTGATCAGAGTAAAACTATTCGAATAGCCATGCCAGCGGTAATGGGGCGATCAACCGAGCTTACCGTGATTAGTCCCACACTATTACACCATGTTTAATGGACATGACTAGTATAGGTGGATGGGCTGGGCATGTCACAACGTGGGGATAACGTTGGACAGTGGTGGATTCAAAATGCCTTAATTACTTAAATTACTATTGTTTTGACTGTATTCAAAATCTGTATTGTTTGGAAAACCCTTGCTATTTGCGCAAAAGCAAACCTTAGTCAAACCCTTGTCTTCCCTGCACTAATTTCTATCCCTCTTCCAGTGTGACTTGCTGAGTACGTGGAAGTACTTATCCTTGCCTCTTCGCCAGAACCTGAGCAAGAAGCCGAAGAAGAAGACGAAGTGGAGTAGGCTTTGTCCTGCACTCTGGAAGTTGCCTGTGGAGTGGTCGAAGCCACGTGGCCAGCGTCAAGCTTAGTCGTAGGCCCCTTTTCCTTTTTCCGCTGCTCTTTTCTAATCTTTTTGTAATGTTTCTAAGACGTGGAGCTGTAGTATCAACAATTGTCGTATGTGTACCCTGGCTGGTCCTGGACAGGGATTTTAATAGACATATAGCTTCGGAAATTCGGGTCTGAATTTCTGAGCGTGACAAGTTGGTATCAGAGCTAGGTTCCAGACCATAGGAAAAGCCAAATGGAAAAACCTTAGGAGCCCTCTGAACCTTTTCATATGCATAAGTCCTCGCTTTTGGAGTCGTTTCGGGAAAGTGGGTCTTGTTTCCTCGGGATTGGGAAGAATTTTGAGTCTCTTTCAAAACAAAGAATTTTGAAAACCAGCTTAGTCTAATTGATAGGATTTTGAAGCTAAAATTTGAAAAAAAATCATCTGCACTCTTATTCGACCGTCAGTCGAGATTTTCTAAGGGATTAAAGTCCTAAGTCGAGATAGGAGGGAATGGTCGCCGATTTTATATTATAACTAAGCATCTATTTTTAAGCATTAGTTCATCATCTAGGGGACGTCGTTAGAAGCTTTACTTAGCCTCATAAAAATGTTTCTCAAAAACCCTCTTTTTCTCGTTTACTTTACTTGAGTCCTTTACTATTTATCTAACTTGGGTTTGAGCATACATTGATCCCCTACCTTGTCTTCTCTAGATGGCAGGCCGTCCAATCACCCACAATGGTCAAGGCTTGAAGGGATTCGTCGCAGAGCTGGCGAGGATGGCCTTGGCAGTAGGCTATCCGGATGCACCCGAGTACACTATCGTCTCACCGTTCGGCAATGAGTTGCCTCACCAAGTCCGCCTGGAGATGCACGGGTTCGTTGGCGCCAACATCCCGAACATGGTGGTCACTGCTTCGGGAGGAATAGATGAGCATGCCTGCCAAGAGGCTGCGTATCTGATGCTGGCTCGGATGAGGGAGATGCATGACTATCATCTCCACCACTCTGCCTACTGGTATCATCCCCGGCGTGGAAGTTCATCAACGGTCAACTCCTTCCAATCTGCCGAAGGGGAGAACGACACCACCTTCTCTCACATGAGGACTGTGATTGAATGGCTGGATAAGATGCACGCAGATCTCCACATGGCAGCAAAGACCCTGAATGACCAGAAGATCCTAAGGATTAAGAGCTTGAAGGATGAGGTGGATCGTCTCAAGAGAGAAATCACCAGTCTGAAGGGACTTTCACCTCCCAACATCCTTCGGATCAGGATCACGCCGCGGAAGAACACCAATGCCCTGGTGCGGATGCAGCTGGCGCCCAGGGTTCCCCTTCCTGCACCGCCACCTTCTCTAGTCCCCGCTCTAGTGCCAGATCCTACTCCTGCTCTGGTCCCTGCCCCGAGCAGAGGAGGAGGAGGATGGATCTCTGTGTCCAGCAGTAGCAAAGGCAGTAGCAGCAGCAGCTCCAAGAGCCCTGGGAGAAAAGAAGAGTTAGCAAGCTCTCGAAGCCGCTCGAAGGAAAAGGAAGACGGGAACTCCCAAAGGAGTGGTTTCGACTCCTCCGACCGTGGAAGTTGCTTCGACCCCTAGAGTGTCGCCACCCTTAGTTTACCGTTCTCCTAGTTTTCCTGTTTGCTTAGTTGTTGTGTGTTAGGAGTGTTGCGCGTGGGTAGTGGTCAACCTGTATCAAGTGTGGGTATGGGTTGTCCAATTAAGGATGTTAAGTGTGTTTTAAGTGTTTTAAATAAAGAACAGATCAAAGCAAGTAATAAAGATCAGTTTCCCTATCTAATCTGTTTTACTCCTTCTCCCCGCCTTGTTTGTTCCGCTCCTTCAGATGGTGAACACCAGGAACGGCAGTGCCAACACCAACACTGAGTCGGCTGAGAACAACACCAGAACCAATGTCAACAACCCACCTCCTCCACCCGAGAACATCACTTTGGCTCAAGTCTTAGCCAACCAGACCCAGATGATGGCTGCAATGATGCAGTAGATGCAACAGCAGCATCAACAGATGCAGTTGCAAATGATGCAACAGTTTCAACAGCAGAACCAGAATTAGCACGATCATTTTGCACTACCACCTCCCCCACAAAACAAACTGTCAGAGTTTCTTCGGGTTCGACCCCCAACATTCTCCAGCACCACCAACCTCATGGAGGCTAATGATTGGATCATCGCCATAGAAAAGAAGTTGGACCTTCTCCAGTGCACGGACCAGGAACGGGTGTCTTTCGCCACCCACCAACTCCAAGCCCCCTGGTTGGACAACTTCTTGGTTACCCGTCGGGCAGATGCACCTGCGGTTACTTGGGCAGAGTTCTGCCACCAATTCCGAGAGGCACACATCCCCGGAGGGATAGTGGCCCAGAAAAAGAGGGAGTTCAGGTCCCTGGAGCAAGGCACTCGGACTGTCACCGAGTATCTGCACGAGTTTAATCGCTTAGCGTGATACGCTCCAGAGGACGTACGCACTGACGTCGAGCATCAAGAAAAGTTCTTGGCCGGGCTAGACGATGAGTTAAACGACAAACTCATCTCCGGAGAATATGTCGACTTCAAGAAGTTAGTCGACAAAGCCATCCGTCAAGAAGATCAACGCAATAAAATGCTTAGAAAACGGAAGGCTACTCAGTTTAGGCCACAACCTCATCAGGGGAATCCCCAACGGCTGCGTTTCACTCCGGGTGGTCAAAGTGGACCTACCACTATGATCGTCTGTCAACATTGCCCATACCATCCCCGAAATTTTCAACCCAGTGGAGGCCGTCCCGGACTGCCGCAGCGGATCCGGCTCCGCGTCCGCCAACGGCGCAGCCGCCACCTCAATCCAAGCCAATGCCACCAAAGAAGGACTCGGGATTCAAACCGGGCAACTGTTTCAATTGTGGAGAAACCTGGATATTTCGCAAACAAGTGTCCAAGACCAAAACGCGCGCCCCGGTTCATCCAGGCAAGAGTGAATCATGCTTCGGCAAAGGAGGCACAGGACGCACCAGATGTCATACTGGGTATGTTCCCTGTGAACTCCTTCAATGCATCAGTCCTGTTTGATTCGGGTGCAACCCATTCTTTCATATCAAAAGCATTTGTGGGGACACATGGGTTATCGGTGTTAAAACTTAAGATACCCATGCGGGTTCAAACTCCCGAGAAGCATTTGGACACCGCCCACTTTTGCCCTTCAGTGGCAATAGAAATCCAAGGATCCTCCTTTCTAGCCAATCTTATCCTTCTAGAATCAAAAGGTCTGGATGTTATCCTTGGGATGGACTGGTTGACCCGTCATAAAGGTCTAATCGATTGCGTAAGCCGCACGATCTCCTTGACCAATGACGAAGGGAAGAAAGTGATTTACTGCTCCCCTAAACCATTGAGGGTAGTGGCAAATCTGAATCGGATCGCGGCTAAGGAGAAATCCGAAGATAAAGGAAAAGACCAGGCAAAGTTAGAAGATATTCCCATGGTTTGTGAGTACCCGGAAATCTTCCCGAAAGACCTAACCATGATGCCACCTGAAAGAGAAATAGAGTTTCGGATTGACCTAGTCTCTGGCACTGCTCCGATCCACAAGAGACCTTATAGAATGGGAGCCAATGAGTTGGCAGAGGTCAAGAAGCAAGTAGATGAATAGTTACAGAAAGGCTATATCCGCCCGAGCACATCGCCCTGGGGTGCTCCAGTAATATTTGAGGAGAAAAAGGATAAGACCAAGAGGATGTGCGTCGACTATCGCGCACTCAACGAGGTCACTATCAAGAACAAGTACCCTCTCCCTAGGATTGACGATCTATTCAATCAATTAAAGGGAGCAAAGGTGTTCTCAAAGATAGACCCGCGATCAGGCTATCATCAGCTAAGGATTCAAGAGGAGGACATTCCCGAGACCCTTTTATCACTCGGTATGGTCTGTACGAGTGCACGGTCATGTCCTTTGGGCATACCAATGCCCCAGCCTTTTTCATGAACTTGATGAACAAAGTGTTCATGGAATTCCTAGACAAGTTCGTCATAGTGTTCATCGACGACATCTTGATCTACTCCCAGTAAGAAGAGGAACACGAGCACCATCTCCGGTTGGTACTCGAAAAGCTCAGAGACCACCAGCTCTATGCTAAGTTTAGCAAATGTGCTTTCTGGTTGAAGGAAGTGCAATTCCTCGGACATATAGTGAATGCCCAAGGAGTCGTAGTAGACCCGTCGAATGTGGAAGCAGTAACCAAGTGGACTCCACCCAAAACCGTCACCCAGATCAGGAGTTTTCTAGGACTTGCGGGATATTATCGTCGGTTCATCGAGAACTTCTCGAAGATTGCCAAGCCTTTGATGCAGTTGTTAAAGAAGGAGGAAAATTTTATATGGACTGCCAAGCGCAACCAGAGTTTTGAAACTCTCAAGAGAAAACTGGTGTCCGCACCCGTATTGATCTTGCCAGATCAAACCAAGGATTTCTAAGTCTATTGCGACGCATCTCACCAAGGGTTAGGTTGTGTGTTGATGCAAGAAGGAAAAGTGGTCGCTTATGCTTCCTGCCAGTTGAGACCTCATGAGTCTAACTACCCAACACATGACTTGGAACTAGCAGCAGTCGTCCATGCTTTGAAAATATGGCGACATTACCTCGTCGGTAATCGATGTCAAATATATACAGATCATAAGAGCCTGAAATACATTTTCACCCAACCAGATTTGAACCTCCGTCAGCGAAGGTGGTTGGAGTTGATCAAGGATTATGATCTAAGTATACACTATCACCCTGGCAAAGCTAACGTGGTAGCTGATGCTTTGAGCCAAAAGAGTTACTGCAACTCTATTCACATAGAAGGGAATTGTGAACAGTTACAACAGGACCTAGAGCGCCTCAACCTGAGAATTGTCGAACCCGGATTTGTGGCACGCTCTTGAAGCCCAACCTACACTCTTAGACCAAATTCGCATAGCTCAAGCCTCAGATCCCGACATAATTGAGCTAAAGAAGAACATGAGGGTTGGAAAAGCTCGTGACTTCACGGAAGATGAGCACAGAACCATATGGATGAGCAACAGGATATGTGTGCCAGCAGATAAGGAATTGAAGAAGTTAATCCTTACTGAAGCTCATCAGAGTCAGTACTCTATCCACCCGGGAAGTACCAAAATGTACCAGGACCTTAAGGAGAAATTTTGGTGGGTCGGCATGAAAAGAGAAATAGCAGAGTTCGTGGCACTATGCGATGTATGCCAGTGAGTGAAGGCAGAACACCAGAGGCCTGCTGGATTACTACAGCCACTCCAAATCCCGAAATGGAAGTGGGAGGAAATCGGGATGGATTTCATCACCGGTTTACCTCGGACATCGTCAGGACACGATTCTATCTGGGTTATCATCGACCGTCTCACTAAAGTGGCTCATTTTATCCTAGTGCTTACCACCTCGGGCAGAAGGTTAGCAGAATTGTACCTTGCAAGGATTGTGTGTCTTCATGGGGTACCCAAGAAGATAGTGTCTGATCGTGGTAGTCAGTTCACCTCCAAGTTTTGGCAGAAGCTACAAGAGGAACTTGGCACCCGATTGAATTTTAGCACAGCTTATCACCCACAAACCGTGGTCAGACAGAATGTGTAAACCAGGTTTTGGAAGATATGCTACGAGCTTGTGCTCTAGATTTCGGAGGAGCATGGGATGCCCTATGCAGAATTCTCCTATAACAACAGTTATCAAGCCAGTTTACAGATGGCACCTTTCAAAGCGCTTTATGGATGAAAGTGTCGTACCCCACTTTTCTAGGATCAGACCGACGAACGTCAGTTGTTTGGGACTGAAGTGTTAAGTGACGCCGAAGAGAAAGTTAGAATCATAAGAGAAAGGCTGAAAGTTGCACAGTCTCGACAGAAGAGTTATGCAGACAACCGCCGCAGAGAGCTAGCTTTCGAAGTCGGAGACTATGTATATCTTCGTGTCACCCCACTTCGGGGAGTACACTGATTCCAAACCAAGGGCAAGTTGGCACCACGCTATGTGGGACCATATCGGATTCAAGAGCGACGAGGTGAAGTAGCATACCAACTTGAACTGCCCCCCACCATGGCGGGAATCCATGACGTTCCACGTCTCCCAACTCAAGAATTGTCTGAGAGTTCTGGAAGAACAGGCCAGTCCAGACCAGATCAAAATCCAGGAAGATCTGACTTATGTGGAGAAACTAGCACGTATCCTCGAAACCAGCGAGCGGAGAACTCGAAACAAGGTTATCAGGTTCTGCCGAGTTCAATGGACTGACCACTCCGAAGAAGAAGCCACCTGGGAAAGGGAATATGAGCTAAAGACCGCTCATCCCTATCTGTTCGGAAGTACCTCCGAATCTCGGGGTCGAGATTCCGTTTAAGGGGGTAGGTTTGTAACACCCTGGGGTGTTTTCCCCTTTTAAAAATCCAAAAGAAAATTGTTAGAATTAACTGGAGAGAACAAATAATTTTAAAAGCCAAATTCTAATGGAAATGGCATGGTACAATTTTTCTTAAATTCTACATGTCAAAATACACTAACGAAATTTTTAGTGGAATTTTCGCACTCGAAATAATTTTTTACCAATTAAAATCAAAATCGGAATTAATAAATCCTAGGAAATTCTTTTCTCTCTCCTCCTCTACGTTTCCCGCTCTTTTTTGGTCGTGGGCCGCCAGCCCGAGCCGACGGCCCATCCCCTCCCCGCGCGCGCCGACTGCCGAGCCGTTTCCCACCCGCGCGCCTCTCTCCTCTCTCCCTCGTGGGCCGGCCGAAGGCCGCGGCCCGTTTAACTCTTGCGCCGCGAATAAGTCCATTTCACCTCCCCTCCACCCCGGGACGCCGATAGGTGGGGCCCGCTGTCGGCCGTCGTCCCCTACCTCCGGCGCCCGGCGCCATTTCCGTCGCCCCTCTCGCTCGGATCTCGCGTGCCCGCCTCTCCCGTGCTCCAGGATCCCATCGCCTTAACTCCCCACTGTGCCCGCCAGCATTCAAAGCCCCCGGCTGCCTCTCCCGCGTCCAATAATGGCCGAAATTGATCACCGGCCATTATTCCCCCTTCTCGCTCTCCCTTAACTCCGGTGAGCAATTATGCTCTTATCCGGACGCCGCCGACCTCCCCATCCCCTATTTAAGCATCCCTGCACCCTCGTCGTCCTCCCCACACCTTCACTCAAGCCGATCTCGCTCTCGTTTGATCCCGCACCATGCGCCCATGCTTCGGAGCTCACCGCCGGACTTCGGCCGTGATATCCCGTCGCCCCGAGCCGTCGCGGACCTCGCCGCCGTCTCCTTCCTTCTTCCCGGCACCCAAGCGACCTCGGTCGTCCCTCTCCGTCGCCGCCCGCCGTCTCCCTCAAAAATCGTGCCGTCTTCTCCCCAACTCTGGCGGCACCCGCGGTGAGCTTTTCCCCTTTTCCTCTCGGTCCAATCCCGCGTCGCCGTGTGCAGGTCCGCGCGGTTCTGCTAGCGCTTGAGCCGCGGCACTCTGCCGCCCCGCGCCGCCGCCCGAATGGCACCGGCCGGCCTTCGGCCACAGGCCACCACCGCGCCTTTCCTCTCGACCGTCTGATCGGCTTCGGCCGATCGGCACCGTCCATCCCCGCTCGCCCGCATGGCACGTCACGTGGTCGCCACCTCGGCACCACGTGTGTGCCACGTGGTGCACCGCCCGTCCGGCCCGTGGACCCGGTCCACCGTGGACCGACGCTCCTGCAGACCGCTGACGTCAGCCCTAGCCGCTGACGCCTTCCCCGGTCTTTATTGCGCAATAAATCAATTAAGGATTTTTTTAGTAAAAAACCCAGAAAACTTCTAAAAATCATATCTTTTCAATCCGACCTCCGTTTTAGCCCATTCAAATTTCATTAAATTCATAAAAATTCCAAGAATCCACTAAAAATAGTTTTGTTCCCTGTTTCAGTAGCTTTTTGGCCTGTTTTATTGAAGTGCTTGTTTGCCGTGTAGATCCCGGTAGTTCTACCGTGCGGGTTTACTTCGAGGTTGTTGTACAAGTCCCTCAAGTCGAAGAGAAAGGCAAGTCATACTATATTATTGATCATATTGCTCCCATTTTACTAAAACACATGTTTTACTCTATTAATTTGCATGTATTTTATAATGTCATTTCATGGGAAATAGTACACCATATATTTAGTTTATGCCTTAGGTTTGACACTCCAAACCCTTTGATTAAACTTGGGAAAATGATATGATTAGATTCAGGACTAGTTATGCTTAGCCTGGCTTAGATTCACTAGCTCACTAAATGGGTCATTCTCACTTTATATGTCTCTCCTGGACATCTGTTCGGAGGATTAATAATTAGAGATGTAGATGAACCGAATTAATAACTAAAATATGACAAATGTTGGGCTGTGGGTGCTATGGTTTTGGTTAGCAGCGCCCATGGCAATTAAGGACCGGTTCAAGGGACCCCTCGGGAGAATGACCGTACAAACCACAAGCCGAAATGGGTAAGGTAGGTTCCGTAGTGTAGCCTCTCCTAGCTGACGACCCATCGGCAAGCTGAGCGGAATGGAGTTTCAGTCGGCTCCAGTATAAGGGTTGCTGGGCTGCCGGATTCACCGAGGCACTCGGGGGGGCTGCCCACATCCCAGGGTCCGGGAGTGGGGGCGAAACCTTGGTGGGGTTCACTTGGTTAGTGGAGGGTTATACGAAAGGTCCTCTCACAGTTTCCTTTCCGGGGTACCATGGTGGTATTCCGGCGCACGGGAGACCGTGTCCTAGAGCTGTGTCTCGTGGGTACAGTTGTACACCTCTGATCAGAGTAAAACTATTTGAATAGCCATGCCCGCGGTAATGGGGCAATCAACCAAGCTCACCGTGATTAGTCCCACACTATTACACCCTATTTAATGGAACATGACTAGTATAGGTGGATGGGCTGGGCCTGTCACAACGTGGGGATAACGTTGGACAGTGGTGGATTCAAAATGCCTTAATTACTTAAATTATTGTTGTTTTGACTGTATTCAAAATATGTATAGTTTGGAAAACCCTTACTGTTTGTGCAAAAGCAAGCCTTAGCCAAACCGTTGTCTTCCCTGCACTCATTTCTCTCCCCCTTCCGGTGTGAGTTGCTGAGTACGTGGAAGTACTCATCCTTGCCTCTTCACCAGAACCTGAGCAAGAAGCCGAAGAAGAAGACAAAGTGGAGTAGTCTTTGTCCTGCACTCTGGAAGTTGCCTGTGGATTGGTCGAAGCCATGTGGCCAGCGTCAAGCTTAGGCTTAGGCCCCTTTTCCTTTTTCCGCTGCTCTTTTGTAATCTTTTTGTAATGTTTCTAAGACGTGGAGCTGTAATATCAACAATTGTCATATGTGTACCCTAGCTGGTCTTGGACAGGGATTTTAATACACATATAGCGTCGGAAATTCGGGTCTGAATTTCTGGGCGTGACATTTGCTACGCTCAGGTGCCTGATAATCTCTAGAACATAGAGGTGGAAGACGGCTACCCGTGGGTATTTCTACAGTAGCTTCCTCAGTCCGACAGTTGCCTCTAGCTTCTTACGGTATGGTAGTGACAATCATGGTCTTGACTTTGTTTAAGACTGGTGTCACATTCTCTGGAGCCATCTCAAATACGATGCCAAGTAGGGTGACTGCAGCGATCGCATTTTGCTGAGGTGTGAAAAAAATTAGTGTCGTCGACATGGGTTTGGAGAATAGCATGACGAGTCATACGCTCGGTTGAAGCCAGATCTCACCTTCTTCGATCTTCCTCTTCCTTGCGCTTGCGCTCCTCTTCAAGCCTTGCACGCTCCACCTTTGCTTCCCTAGCTAACTGAGCACGTGCTTCTTCATCAGCGACTAGATTTGCCATGAACACACCAAAGAGAAGCATGGTATAGTCGTCATCAAATTCAAAACTATCCATACTATCGGTGTGGGAGCCGTTGTAGTCGTTAGAAGAGCTGAGGTAGTCGGCGATCTCCGCTCAGAGCAAGATCTGAGTGGTTGAAGCATAACACCCACCTCCCTGAAGCCTAATCTGAATTAAGCTGAAGCTTATACAGATAGGAACATATGGGGGGAAATGAATCTAGATTCAAATGTAGTGGCGAGGAGTGAGGGGAGTCGCATGGCGACACGAGGATATGCCTTTACCTTATTGGGGAGGCCATGAAGGAAAGCTGATGTCGACGTTTCCTCCGAGTGGTTTGAAGCCAACCCAAAGAGGAGAACCTTGGAATAGATCTCGACGACGTTTGACAAACCAAACAGGGCCGAGTGGATGTAGTCCCTCCCCGACTGGTTCGAATCCGAGTCAAGGAGAGGGATCTTGCCAAAGTTGCCAGTGATGAAGTCAAAGCTGTCGAAACAGTAGGCCTGCCCTGGTGGGAAGGCAAAGTCGAAGCTGATCCCATTGGACTTGTCGGTGGAAAACTCGATGCAATGCCCCTACCTGACATGCCAACTGTCGAAACTAGAAATTGGCAATACTAAAAGAGGGTAGCGTACGAGAGCTAAAGTAGATAGGTTATGAGACAAAGGTTTAGACAGGTTCAAGCCCTCTCGACAAGAGGTAATACCCTACTCCTGTTTGGGGATTGAAATCCATCGGGTGTTATATTGATCTGATGATCAAGTTGTGTATCTATCCGCTATCTCTGATTCAATGCCTTTGGAGGGGCCCCTGCCTCCCTTACATAGGTTGGGAAGCGGGATTACAAGAATAGGAATCTAACCAAACACGGTATTTGTTCTCTAAGTCTAGTCCAATATGCCCAATATGCATTGAGAACACAGGGACATTTAACTGTGTACATGCCCAATATGCATTTAGAACATAGGGACATTTAACTAATTATCACTTTTAAGATGTGGTGATTAACTATTTGTCCTCATAGTCTATGACATGTGGGCTCTCATATGTCTATGACATGTGGGTCTTGTAACAAATCTGTAATTGTCACATTTAAGACTAGCAAATAGTTAAATATCTCTAGAACACAGTATATATCACTTCTATCCTATATTGAGATAAAAGTACTAGAATTTTCTTCATTTTAACAAACCCTAATGCGTTTATCATCTACTTTAACAAATCTAAATGCATTCGTTCTCCACATTCACATACCCCAATACATTTGTCTCCCTACTTTCACACACTCGAATAGAGCGATTGCGTGAAAAATTGAAGTTATTTGGAGACAAATAAGTTGGTTGAAAGATGAAGTTGTTTTGAGACTGAAGTATTGTCGGAGACGACCCGGGCCTCCCATTATATTTGTAGGATGAAGTGAATCACCTCAAATCATCTGACAAACATAATGGAACGTCCGATGTCCCGAGACAAGAATATTGAAGACATTGCTGGGTCTTTAGCCTGCCAGTCAACTTCAGCCTAAGATGTGTCCGTCAAACCACGCGAAGGCGGCGACCAAATGTGTTACACAATCAAGAGACTTGACAAAATTAGCTAAAGATCTACAACATCTCAAATATTCTTAACTCTTACTCTTGTGAATCTAGCTCCCAGGAAGTGCGCTAGAATCACACTTTCATCTCAAGCATGGTTATACAAAGTTAATACATCTAAGTTAAAAGGTAACTAAAAGATTACACCATCATACTGATTACATAGGCCAACTGGCCAAATAGATACATTTATATCAGAGAACAGCGGAAGCTTGTCTACCCATCCACAAGCACACCGACTAGGGGTTTACCTCATTCAGTTCAAAATCCTAAAAGATGCAAATCGAGTACCCGCATCTCTCAGAGACTAAGTCTAGGACCTGCATCAAAAATGGATATTTCAATCGTAAGTGTCAGTACATTATTAGAAATAATGTACTGGCAAGCACACAATCAAACCTACATACATGATAGCTCTAAGTCAAAGGAAGGCTATTTGTAGACTCAATTTTCAGCACAAAGCTAATTTTAGTTTTCAAACCATTTACAACGTATTTAAGCAAGGCATTTTTAGCAATGTATAAATATTCACTAAATATGGCATGGTTTCAAAATAAGTAGATAGATTTCAATTCCTTACACACGTCGGGTATCATCGCATAAATCAACAGCATATTTATCACAAAACATTTAATCACTGAGGACATTTAGGAAAAACCACAAAATCTGAAATTTATACCCATAGCATTTTATCATGTCACTCATGACCGTGAGCACGGCTAATCGATTCGTTTTATTAACTCCGCAGAGTTTGTACAGCTTTACCCACATGATATGAACATTCTAGTTTGTTTCGAGTTTGCAAGACTCCACCGCACTCTTCATGTTGAGTGCGATCTATGTTAGTGATATGCCCTAGAGGCAACATGGAGATGTTGGATATCACGTCAATGTTTATGTATTTATGAATAAAGTGTTATTCAGTTCCATGAAATAGACATCTTGTATTGATCAATAAGTACGTGACTTATTTATGAGACTCTTTATGTATGAATCTATTTCTAAACGATCCTCGATCATATGTCATATTGTTGGAACAAATATGATTCTAAGATCAGCATGTTTATTGATTGATGATCATGTCTCATAGATCATGGGTATGGAGATACCAAATCGTAAACATGGACACATGTGTTGGAGAACACATTGTTGGATAGACCCACCATGAGACACTGCAGAATTAATGTGCCATTAGTTGGTCTCGGGTAGTGTTGGTACAAAGTCCTTAGACCTGATATCACCATGGATTCCAACATGTGTAGTAGCCTACTTTGGGACTACCAAACGCTATTCCGTAATCGGGTAGTTATAAAGGTAGTTTTCGGGTTTGCTATGAAACATGGAGTGGGATGTGAGTGATCAAGATGGAATTTGCCCCTCCTTTGGAGAGATATCTCTGGGCCCCTCGAGGTAACGGATTATGGAAATGCATGGCCATGCTAAGTTGATTGAGGAGTCAATCAACGGACGGATAATCCAATACGGTTCGAGTGAATGGTTAAGCTATTGAAGGGATGGCACACATCTTGCCTATAGCTTAACCGGTATCGTGAGGCAAAGGGATTTGTGTACACATTACAGGTTCGAGCCGATATTATTCTTGTATACTATGGTGTCAATATGTGCTGCTAGGCGTCGCTGTTGACGGGTCGGCTGAGTTACACTCGAGCCGACGATCGGCTAAGTTAGACTATAGCCGAAACCGAGTATACCTGAACCTACGGGTCGCACGCTTAAGGGGATAGAATAGATATTCGAGTTGGACTCGGATACGGCTCGATCGGATAGGGATCCGATCGGATAGAGTCCTATGGGCTTACGATGTGTGGGCGGCCAACTCTATGAGATACGGATGAGATCCGATTCAAAATAGAGTCCTAATCGGCCACTAGTCCCAGTCGGCCAACTCTATATAAAGGAGGGAGGGGTGGAGAGCTGCAACACGTCAATTGCATCGCATTGAACCAAATCCGCAACGAAGTCGCCGAGATCAATCTCCACGGAAACCCTCCCCACTTTCAAGCCAAACCATAGCCTTGCATCGCGTGCTAGCACACGGGTGTTCGGCGTTCGTCCCCGGACGTGTGGATACCGGTAGAGGCGCGCTACGTTGCACGTTGTTGATCGGCGTGGAGGAATCGGCTGCGGTCGAGCGCATCGGAGCGAGGCGCGAGAACACAGTCGGACGACTCGGATCGACTACGGCATCTGCGAATCAGCTAATTGGCGAATCGGCTGTCCCCGGGTATCGGCTGTCGGCTTGCGGGAATTGGCTACACTGTTCCGGATCGGATAGCCCGATTGGTCTTTCATTGCACACTCCAATCGGTAACTATCTCCCTTACTTGCAAGTGTTCTGGTTTGCGCGGTTAGAAGTTTTTGTTTTCGGCTAGCGTAGCCTCCGCGTAACCCTTCGGTGGTATCGAGCTAATCTTGCTTAGTTCGGGTTTTAGATTGGATCGGAACAAGTTTTGCGCACGGGTTGATTAGATCAATCGGTTTTACGGGATTTGTTGAGGAGAGTTCATGGTAATTGCGTTCCTTGATAGTGTATCGGAACGGCGTAATGTGATTACGTCGAAGCAATATCCATAGAACTTGGTTTGAGTCGGCTTCGAGATAGTGTTCCTTGATAGTGTATCGGAACGGTATAATGTGATTATGCCGAAGCTGTCTCGTAGTCCGATCTTGTTAGCGCCTCGCGCCTGCGCAAACCATCTCCCTTCATAGTGTATCGGGACGGCATAATATGATTATGCCGACATGGTTTCCGTAAGCGATTTCATATATGGGACCGCCGTGTGCACCCCCCCTTTATAGGTCGTCTCGATGTCGTTTCTCTGCAATAGGTAGAAAACGTTTCTACGCCTAACTTGTTTTTGCAGAGAATGCTTTGAGATGGTATGGCCCTATTGTATGTATGAGATGCATGTGATGCATGTAATATTCTTTCATATGTGCAATCCCCGTAATATTCTTTCATACGTGCAATGCTTGTAATATTCTTTCACGACTGCGAGTCGATGTAATCCTCAATTAGAGCTTCTATAGTAGTAGCTTAGTTTGAAGAAATCAAGCATCATGCACATTGGAAGATGGTGCCGAAGATGGAGATCCTCGCGCCGACATGGAGATGGAGATCACCATGTGAAGGGGGCCATACTATTTCATTATATGCTATTCTACCTGCTTTCATATATGTGATATGTTTGTTTGATAGGATAGCATCCTTCACAAAATTAAGTAGTAATGATGCCCTTCCAAATGTTGCACCCGTCACCGTTATGCTCGTCAATGGTGGGTCGCAAAAGCGAGTGTTCTCTATCATAACACGAGGGGGTATATGTCGGACATATATAGCAGAGCATTTGGTTTACTTAACAAGGCTATCAAAACAGTTTTGGGCCTTGGAGCATAGGTTGGCGCCGGGGCATGGAGATGCCACACCAACAACAAGAGTCACATAGAGATGTGATTAGCAAGGTGTTGCTTACCGATGTTATTAATCTTCTAGCGGTGATGCCAAAGCTCACTAGAAAATTAATTAACATGTGGATCTTGACCCAATACGTAACCTAGAGGGAAGGTGGAAAATACGTAATGGGAGTCTTATGTTAAATTGTTTAACAAAAGACATAGCATAAACATTGTGCTAAACTTTGCTTTTTCTTTGTAGAATAAATGGCAGCTAATACTACACCCAGGTACCTTTAATTTGCGATCTATTCTCGAAAAGGAAAAATTAAACGGAACAAACTTTATGGATTGGTATCGCAACTTGAGAATTGTTCTCAAGCAAGAGTGTAAGGAGTACGTTCTTGAAGTACCTTATCCCGAGGATTTGCCTAATAATGCCACTTGCTACGCACGGAGGGCTTATGAGAAGCACACTAATGATGCTCTAAACATAAGTTGTCTCATGCTAGCTACAATGTCCCCCGAGCTTCGAAGCAATATGAGAGCGCGATGCTCACACTATTATTCGGGGACTGCGTGGCATGTTTGAGAACCAAGCTTGGGCCGAGAGGTTCAACACCTCAAAGTCCTTGTTTGCGTGCGAGCTTGTTGAGGGAATCCCATCAGTCCGCATGTGATAAAAATGATTGGCTACATTGAGAGTCTAAAAACTAGGTTTTCCCCTTAGTCAAGAGTTGGCTACGGACGTGATTCTCCAATCGCTCCCTTCGAGCTTCGAGCCATTCATATTAAACTATCACATGAACAATATGGATAGAACCTTGGCTAAATTACATGGGATGCTAAAGACAACGAGGAGAGTATCCGAGAAAAACGGTCATCATGTGATGATGATGCGAAGGCTAAGCGCAAACCACTGTCAAGAAACTTTGCACCAAGAGGAAGCTAATTCCCGATGAGATCGCGAGTGCCTCCAATGCAAAGAAGTGCAAGAAGGGGTCGACGGCATCGATGATGTTTGCTTCTACGCAAGGAGACAGAGCCACTGAAAAAGGAACTGCAAGAAGTACATGGAGGGTCTCAAAAAGAAGCAAAGTACGACTTCGCTTCGGTATTAATGTTATAGACATTAATCTTGCTACTTCACCTACTGACTCTTGGGTATTTGATACCGGATCGTAGCTCATATTTGCAAATCGTTGCGGGGAATGAGAAGAAGTAGAGGCTTAAGAAGGGGCGAGGTGAACCTGCGCGTCGGCAATGGAGCAAGCGTTGCTACGCTTGCTTTCGGCACGATACCACTTCATCTACCTTCAAGATTAGTTTTGGAATTAAACAATTGTTATTGTGTTCCAACACTATGTCAAAACGTTATTTCCGCTTCATGTTTGCAAGCGGAAGGATATGATTTTAGATCAATGAACAATGGTTGTTCAATATATCTCGAGATATGTTCTATTTTCATGCTCCATTGGTGAATGGACTATACGTTTTGAATCTTGAAGCGTCTCCCATCTATAACATTAATACGAAAGGCAACTCTCTAATGATATAAACCCGACGTTTATCCGGCATTGTCGCTTAGGCCATATAAATAAGAAATGCACGAAGAAGCTCCATAAGGATGGATTGCTTCACTCTTTTGATTTTGAATCATTTGAGACATGTGAGTCTTGTTTACTTGGTAAGATGACAACGACACCTTTCACGGGACATAGTGAGAGAGCAAGTGACTTATTGGCACTCGTACATACCGATGTATGTGGACCAATGAGCTCAACGACCGAGGTTGTTATCGTACTTCATTACCTTTACCGATGACTTTACTAGATATGGTTATATCTACTTAATGAGGCATAAGTCGAATCCTTTGAAAAGTTCAAAGAATTCCAGAATGAAGTACATAATCATTTAGGGAAAACAATCAAGTTTCTACGATCGATCGTGGAGGAGAATACTTGAGCCAAGAGTTTGGTAATCATCCGAAAGATTATGGAATTGTTCCACAAATGACTCGCCAGAACTCCACAATGGAATGGGGTGTCCGAACGGAGAAATCGCACCTTGTTGGACATGGTGCGGTCGATGATGAGCCAAAGTGATCTTCCGTTATCCTTCGGGGATATGCTCTTGAAACACGCTCACACTAAATAGAGTTCCATCTAAGTCGTTGAAAAGACATCATATGAGATATGGACAGGGCAACCCCTAGTTTGTCTTTTCTCAAAATTTGGGGATGCGAAGCTTATGTAAAACGTTTGATCGACAAGCTCACACCCAAATCGACAAGTGCTTCTTTGTGGGATATCCTAAGGAAACTAAGGGATATTACTTTTATAATCGGAAACAAGGAAAAGTGTTTGTCGCCCGACACGGTGTCTTCTTGGAGAAAGAGTTTCTTTCAAGAAGGGTTAGTGGGAGCAGGGTGCATCTTGAAGAAGTTCAAGAAACACCGAAAATGTTTCACGACCACGGAACCACAACAGGAGGAGCAAAGTGTTGCGCCACCGGTTGTAGATACACCAGCCCCACGGAGGTCGAAAGATCACGTCGTGCGCCCGATAGGTATACAGTGCGGAACAACGTGATATATTGTTGTTGGACAACGATGAGCCTAAGACCTATGAGGAAGCGATGGTGGGACCCGATTCCAACAAGTGGCTTGGAGCCATGAAATCCGAAATAGAATCCATGTACGACAATCAAGTTTGGAACTTGGTTGATCCACGATGGTGTCAAAACCATTGAGTGTAAATAGGTTTTTAAGAAAAGGCCGATATGGATGGAAATGTTCACATCTATAAGGCGCGATTGGTGGCGAAAGGTTTTAAACAGATTCAAGGAGTTGATTATGATGAAACCTTCTCGCCCGTCGCAATGCTTAAATCTATTCGGATTATCCTAGCGATTGCTGCATATTTCGATTATGAGATATGGCGATGGATGTCAAAACGGCTTTCCTAAATGGAAACCTAAGCGAGGATGTATACATGATACAACCTCGGGGTTTTGTCGATCCGAGAATCGCTCGGAAAGATATGCAAGCTACGAAATCCATTTATGGATTGAAGCAAGCATCTCGGAGTTGGAATATTCGTTTTGATGAAGTAATCAAAGGGTTTGGTTTCATCAAAAACGAAGAGGAGGCCTGTGTTTACAAAAAGGTCGGTGGGAGCGCAATTGTATTTCTAATCTTATATGTGGATGACATATTGTTGATTAGAAATGATATCCCTATGCTAGAATCCATCAAGTCTTCATTGAAAAATAGTTTTTCCATGAAAGACTTAGGGAGGCAGCATACATATTGGGCATTCGGATCTATAGAGATAAATCCATGAGGCTAATTGGATTAAGCCAAAGTACATACATTGACAAGGTATTGAAAAGGTTCAACATGCATGATTCCAAGAAAGGTTTCTTGCCCATGTCACATGGCATTAATCTTAGCAAGAATCGGTGTCCTCGGACACATGATGAGCGGAATAAGATGGGTATGGTTCCATATGCTTCGACAATTGGATCCATCATGTATGCCATGCTTTGTACACGCCCGATGTCTCGTACGCTTTGAGTGCTACGAGCGATACTGATCAAATCCAGGTGAAGGTCACTGGATCGCCGTAAAGAATATCCTTAAGTACTTGAGAAGAACTAAGGATATGTTCCTAGTCTATGGAGGTGAAGAAGAGCTCGTTGTAAGTGGTTACACCGATGCTAGCTTCCAAATGGACATGGATGATTATAGATCGCAATCGGGTTCGTGTTCGCCCGAACGAAGGCGCATCAGGAAGAGTTCCAAGCGGGATACCGTTGCTGATTCTACAACGGAGGCCGAGTACATTGCTTTCGAAGCCGCAAAGGAGGCTGTTTGGATCAAGAAATTCGTTTCGAGCTTGGTGTGATGACTAGTACGACGGTCCAATGTCTCTCTATTGTGATAATAGTGGAGCCATTGCGCAAGCTAAGGAGCCGAGGTCACATCGAAGTCTAAACACATACTTCGGCGATATCATCTCATCCGCGAGATAGTGGACGAGGTGATGTCAAGATATGCAAAGTGCACACGGATCTCAATATAGCCGATCCGCGACAAAACATCTCCCTCAACCGAAGCATGAGGCGCACACAAGAGCAATGGGTATTAGATAACTACATGATTGACTCTAGTGCAAGAGGGAGATTGTTAGTGATATGCCCTAGAGGCAACATGGAGATGTTGGATATCACGTCAATGTTTATGTATTTATGAATAAAGTGTTATTCGGTTCCATGAAATAGACATTTTGTATTGATCAATAAGTACGTGACTTATTTATGAGACTCTTTATGTATGAATCTATTTCTAAACGATCATCGATCATATGTCATATTGTTGAAACAAATATGATTCTAAGATCGGCATGTTTATTGATTGATGATCATGTCTCATAGATCATGGGTATGGAGATACCAAATCAATAAACATGGACATATGTGTTGGAGAACACATTGTTGGATAGACCCACCATGAGACACTACAGAATTAATGTGCCATTAGTTGGTCTCGGTAGTGTTGGTACAAAGTCCTTAGACCCGAGATCACCATGGATTCCAACATGTGTAGTAGCCTACTTGGGACTACCAAACGCTATTCCGTAATCGGGTAGTTATAAAAGTAGTCTTCGGGTTTGCTATGAAACATGGAGTGGGATGTGAGTGATCAAGATGGAATTTGCCCCTCCTTTGGAGAGATATCTCTGGGCCCTCGAGGTAATGGATTATGGAAATGCATGGCCATGCTAAGTTGATTGAGGAGTCAATCAACGGACGATAATCCAATACGGTTCGAGTGAATGGTTAAGCAACCGAAGGGATGGCACACATCTTGCCTATAGCTTAACCGGTATCGTGAGGCAAAGGGATTTGTGTACACATTACAGGTTCGAGCCGATATTATTCTTGTATACTATGGTGTCAATATGTGCTGCTAGGCGTCGCGTTGACGGTGGGAGTTGGATGGAGCCGACGATCGGCTAAGTTAGACTATAGCCGAAACCGAGTATACCTGAACCTACTGTGGTCGCACGCTTAAGGGGATAGAATAGATATTCGAGTTGGACTCGAGATACGGCTCGATCGGATAGGGATCCGATCGGATAGAGTCCTATGGGCTTACGACGTGTGGGCGGCCAACTCTATGAGATACGATGAGATCCGATTCAAAATAGAGTCCTAATCGGCCACTAGTCCCAGTCGGCCAACTCTATATAAAGGAGGGAGGGGTGGAGAGCTGCGACATGTCAATTGCATCACATTGAACCAAATCCGCAACAGAAGTCGCCGAGATCAATCTCCACGAAAACCCTCCCCACTTTCGAGCCAAACCCTAGCCTTGCATCGCGTGCTAGCACACGGGTGTTTGGCGTTCTGTCCCCGGACGTGTGGATACCGGTAGAGGCGTTGCTATGTTGCATGCTGTTGATCGGCTGTGGAGGAATCGGCTGCGGTCGAGCGCATCGGAGCGAGGCGCGAGAACACAATCGGACGACTCGGATCGACTACGGCATCTGCGGATCAGCTGATTGGCGAATCGGCTGTCCCCGGGTATCGGCTGTCGGCTTACGGGAATCAGCTACACTGTTCCGGATCGGATAGCCCTGATTGGCTGTTTCCGCTGCACACTCCAATCGGTAACGATCTATCGGCCCTTACTTGCAAGTGTTCCTGGTTTGCGCGATTAGAAGTTTTTGTTTTCGGCTAGCGTAGCCTCCGCGTAACCCTTCAATCTAGAGGTCATAACGTTGCCTTTACACTACTTAGTCCCTAGCCTTGCACCAGCACGATATGTGTTTCCTCCATCCTAGGTCATACTGAAAATGTGACCTAGAACCGTTAAGTGGCGAGCCCACGCCTTAACTTAACACTGTGGTGGCGAACACAACAAGAACCCACTCACGTGGAACGATATCATTGTATTGGACAGACTGAGTCATCTAAACTACCACATCGACGGTAAATAGGAAGTTCCTATGGGTTATCCGAACCCATACACTTCGCCCTACCATAATGCAAGGCTAGGTGCTAAATAGATTAGTCGGCTAAGGCTATCTCATACTAGCACATATGGATGTACGGTATACACAATGAATGATATGTAGTTCAGTCCTTAATCGACTCGGGCAAACACTCCCCATATCGGTATACGAATACATCAATCGCATACCACTTGCTGCCCAAGTCTAAATTCACATTTTATTTAAATTTTATTTCATAAATATTCAAAGGTTCATCTCTGGTTTAAAATGTCCAAAAAGATTTATAAAGAGTTTAGCAATAAATCCATGACCATGTTTCGTTTATCATTAAGCAAGGCTAAGCATATCACTTTCATAAAGCATAGCATATTTTCATATGAGTACTTTAATTTATTTCTTAGGGTTCAAAACAGCAAGGGAGTATTTTTAAAAGGTTACATGCCAATTTTCAGGATATCTCTACCAAACTTATCTTAAAAGTAACGTTATGGAAAAGTACGCATGCAAGAATTTCACAAACAAAAGACATTGCCCAAAAACATGGGTTCAGTGTGTTCAAGGGAGGGACAAGAACTTGCCTTGGAATTTAGAAATTTCAGCACACCTTCCACTCCTCCATTTACGCAATCGTCTAAACAAAATATATGGCATGCGATTAAACACCGAAAATATGCGAAAAACTCAAAAATGTTCTAAAATGCATGAGCTCACCGGGGTAGCTAGGTGCTCTGTGGCCATGAGTGTTGGGGAAGGAAGTTCTATTTATCTCTTTTATTTTGGGAGTTACTACTTTTTGAAGTCGGCTTGGTATAGCGTAGGGTTTTCTTCGGGTATCGCCCTAAAATGTTTTTATCCTTGGATTTTTACTAACCTTAACTTTTCAGAGATGGAGAGAATGTTTTCTAGGGCTAATGCAATTTATTTCACAATTTTCAGAGCTTTAATAATTTATTATGTAGTTTACAAACCTATAACGGGTCCTTACGCCTATAACGTGCTAGCGAGGTGTCATATGGTTTTAGGTCCAGATCTTGTTTATTTTGCTATTGGGGTTTGAAGGTGGATAATCTAGCTAATAAATCTAATCCTAATGGCAAGGACTTTTGGGGTCTAAATTGCTTCTCTAAGTATGTCTTCCATATTAAGGGAGGTTACTATGGTAGATGTCTAAGATATTAACCCATGTCATCTTGCCTATAGGGTTAATGGTGCTAAGTCTTTAGTAATTTTGAGTTGGAAATACGGCTCTACTGGCCCACCATACCCTATTCAAATGTTTGGCTGGGCTAGGATCAAATTCGAGTTCCTATAGGAATTATACATGTAGATACATATGACATTTACTTGTTTAGCTTCTAGGCTATTTATTTAGAGTTTTCCCTATATGTTTGGTGTGTAAGTTGGTACATTTTATTTTACCTATTTGAAGTTTATCCTTTGTTGGTCCTAAAGAAACTTAGTTTTCCTAAAATGGATTTAAAATAATTTTTATATAAATCTTGTAGGGTGAGGGGTGTAGTAAACTATTAGTTTCTTTTATAATTCCCTTGAGGGATTAGGCTATATAGAAGTCATACATTTTTATTTTACCTTGTAAAAAGAACATATTTGGGAGAGTCTACAGGATTTATGTTCACTCAAAAATATGGTAAAATGAATTTTAAATAAATCCCTAAAGGTTGACTGTCCTATAGTGTATCTTTTTCTTAAAATTAGTTTTACCTACTTTTTAAGTTAAGGAAAGTATACCATTTTATTCTCTAAGGTTAGAGAGGGTGAGAGGATGAATCTATAGGATCTAGGTTTGCGAGCTAATTTGAATTTTCTAGGGATTTTACAAATTTGAATTTGGGGTAGGTATGGTCTGTCTTATTTAAACTTTTGGGGTAAAGTTTGTACAGTGAGGACCCTGTTTTATGGTTCCATATTAAAGTTCACTTTCTAAAGAATCTACAGAAATTTTCCCCATCTCAAACTGTGTTCAAATGAATTTTGTATGAATTTTATAAGCGCCTTTAACTTTCTGTAAAAGTGCAAAGCCTACTGCTCTTTTTCTTTTATATATATTTTTTAAGACTTACTGCACAGGGGGCCCACGGGTCATAGAATGGTCATTTTGCAAAAAGGCCCCTGGGCTTCCAGCATTTAGGCCCCACGGTCCCTAACACGTGGTGAATGCCATGTTCTTTAAGAGCCCCTGGGTTTTCATTTATTTGCTAATGGGTCCTTGGTCCCACAGGTAAGCCTTACATGTTTTGCATCCAAGACCTCGCAAGTTTTAAACCTTCGCTAACCGGTATTCTTAGCGCTAAGTGGTGTGGGGCCCGCTTGGCAGTGGAATGGCAAGGGAGGAAGCAGAGCTCCGGCGGCCGGAGGTGCTTTCCGTCCTCGCCGACGGCCAACAGCGGCTTGAATGGGGAAACGCTCAAAACCAAAAATTTACACGGAGGAACGGAAAACCTAGTGGTGGTCTCCCCGTGGGCTGAGGTGGCCGGAATCCAAGTTGGTGACAGCACGGGCGGCGGTGGCCTTCGGGTGGCCGGTGCAAGTTGCGTTGGAGGCTAGTTCTATCCGATGTGAGTGCACGAATATGCTCTACAGAGCTCATGGAAACTTACCCAAACGTGGTCGGGGCTTGTAGAGGCTCGACATTGTCCTGGCGCGGGACGGACTTGGCAGTGGCGACAGGGTTCTTCGGGGTGAACGGCGATAGCTCTATCCGGTCATCTCGATCTATCGAGAAAAGGTGCGGGATGGCTCAAGCATGCTTCGAGGATGCTTCGAGGATGCTGTGAGTGCGAGGAATCGGATGCTAACTCACCAAGTCGGCCGGAATCGGAGATGGCGCTCGGCGATCGGGGTTGGGGAGGATGATGCCGATCTCGCAAACGACGGTCTCCTGGTTCGATTCCTTCCGGGGGCTGGTGCTTGGGGATGTGGCGATGTTGTTGGCGCAAGGTGCCGGCCGGGATTGGCCGGAACGGCGTCAAATCCGATGTGGCGGCGCTCCGGTGCGTGCTCCCGGCTCCGGTGGCGAAGCCGCGTTCCCGTTGCGGCACTGCACCAAACATGATGGGGTCAAAGGAGAAAAGACTCAGCATGGTGTGGTGAGTATGGAACGTTGCAGAGAGGGAATGACCATGGCTTAACCGGCAACGGCGATGGTCACCGGCTTCCTGACCGAAGATGAGAATGGAGGGAAAGGAGACACCGGTGCCTTTCCCTCTCGGTTTGCTCGGTCTGCCGTGGAGAGTGAGGTCGGGCGATAGGTTCTGGAGAATTTAGGGACGAGAGAAGAGGCGTGGCGCGTTAACACGTCGGGCACACGCGTCGCCGGCGTCCGGAGGCTATCGGCTCCCTCTCTCCTGCGTTCTAGGTCGGTGGGGTAAAGATACAGAGGTTGAGCTAGCTCGCAGGCACTGCCATGTGGGTCCACTTTGTGGTAGGCCAGGTTGTGGAGTGGAGGAGGGGTAGATATTTGAGTGTACATGCATTTTGAAGGTGTTTTCGATTTTTTTTCTCTACACTCCAACTTGACAGCCCTATAATTCTCTGTGTGGGTTGGGTAAATTAATGAAAATTTTTCTGCGATTAGGGAAGCAAACATTGAATCCATTTTCTTTGGTTTTACTCAAAGATCACTTATGGTTTGCTCCTAGAAATTAAGCAAAATTTGGATATTTTGAATCTTGTTTGAATTTTTAGAGGGTTCAAACAGTCTAGAAAAATTCTAGAAAAATATATTTAATTTTGATGTTTAACCTAGTATTTGAATAAATTATTTTCTATATATGTCTTTGTGCATTTTAATGTCTTTTTAGGCAAGTTGCATTTTTAGCCGATTGGGATGCTAATTGCCTATTATTCGTCTGTCATTGTCCAAATCGTTTGGGCACCAAACCTATCTATTAAATAGTTCAAAAATCATATTTGAGTTCTCCATAGTATTTGGCACCTACATGAATTGTCCCATGATTTATCTTGCTTGGGGTATTTTTAAGAAAATTTAGATGTCCTTTCTCTGTATATGTGCCCCTACGGCTTGTATGCATATGCATTTAATATTGTTGGTGATTATTTTGAATCCTTCTTGAGTTGTGGAGTGGGTCTTTGGATTTAAATTTCATGTTCACTTATTATTGCCTAGGTTTAGGTGTAGGCTTGTGTAGCCAATTCTAGGTGTAGGCTTGTGTAGCCAATTCTCAATCTTATGGGCTGTGCTTATGAGTCCTACTACTATGGGATGCAAATCGAAAGCACAAACACAAATAGGTGACTCAAATCAAAATATGTTTGATGATAGCATGCACTTATGTTCGATGGCTTTTATGTTCTAGGTTTAAGAAGAAAAAGTTTTTTTATTTATTCTCGAATGTCTTTCATGAGGTGAGTTGAAATACTCCACCAGTTTTGAAAAGAAAAACTCTGGCTCTCATATTTTATTTTATGCAGATAGGTTGAAGTTCTTGGACCTAAGTTAGAAAATGAGAATTTTTAAAATTTGAGAAACCTTAACAAAATTTCGTTGTCCCTGAAATTAATTTGGGTATGTGACAAGTATGTTGTTTGATTTTATCAACTAAATGTCGGTTAGTTAAGGAAGGGATAAATCTCACTTATCCAGCCCTAATAAGAATTGAATAAAAAGATAAAGGCTAGTTTTGTGGTTGGTAAAACTAACTTTTTGACCTAATTAGAGATAACCCCCGAGCCATATCAGTGCCTATATAAAGAGATTAAGGGCAGAGAAGAAGGAACGGCGCATCAAGAAAAAGGGAAAGAAGAAAACCGAAGGAACAAAAAAAGAAGGAAAGAAATCAACAACGATCTCAAGCAGGTCAGTGTATTAAGAATTTCACATTAAGCAGAGGTGATTATGTATAGGCTAAATCATTGAGAATATGTAAATTATACTCCAACATTGTGGTATCAGAGCCTAAGTTCAGCCTACTTTATCCCTTATCATCCCTGTTGAAGCCACCTATGCCACTTAAAGTTAATTAGCTCGGATTAAGGTTTAACCTCTACTGTTCTTGCATAATTCAGACAGTTTTGGTTCTAAATTATTTCATGCTAAGCAGTACAAGAAATAAAGGAGATTGAAATTTCCACTCAATTAAGAAGAAGAAAGGGATAAACTATATTGAAACTTACCGAAATTGAGAAAAGGGATAAACTATATTGAAATTCCCAAATTAAGAAGAGGGGATAAACTAGATTGAAACTCCTTAAATCGGGAAGAGGGAATAAACCAGATTGACATTTCCCTAAAATCCCAAAATTGAAGAAACCCTAATTTGGAGAAGCCCTAAATCCTTAAAAATCCCAATCAAATCTTTGCAAATCAATTCAAAGTTCTTTCCGATTGTTGGAACCATAATGCCACCGGGGAACTCCACTGCGGTGCGGGCTTCGCCGGGAAGCGGCATCCCCGCTGCCACCACGCGGGCCTCATTTTCAGCTACGCCTGCCTCGGCACCGCGCTTGCCTCCTCCTCCCCACCGTCGCGCTGGCTTCGCCACGCGCGCTGTCTTGGACTTACCCACCATGACCGCCACACTGGGACGGGAAGGCACGGCTTGGCGCCGCCTAGAGCAGCATCCCCTAGCCGACGAAACATGAAGCCGCCGGACGGAAGTACCTTCGCTCGCGCCTCACTTCACCGGACCGCCGTCGCTGCCATCATCGCCGGTCACGCCCGCTCGCTCGCCGGGAGGGAGATCGTCGGAGAGAAAGAGGATCGGGAGAGGAGAAATTTGGGCTTAGGTCAGGGTTTTGCCTCCCGTTGGTGACTTCACCCGATCCGGGAAAGATCTGAGTCGTCCGTCAGATCAACGGCTCAAATCCACCCCTCGTCGGGCCACCGCCGTTGGTGGGCCACATGGCTTGCAGGCCACGAAAGGAAAACCTGGGCCGCGCTCGGCGCACACCGCCGCTTCATGTGTGTACCCGCACATAAGATGGGCTGGCCCGATTTTGGGCCGGCTCCGAAAGAGCTAGGCCAAAATCTGTTTTAATTAAATCCCGTCAAATTAAATGCTTATTCTTTCCCAAAATTTTTTAAATGCCTTCTTAGCTAATTAAAGTTGCTGAAAAATTATTTAAGCCACTAATTAAACTATTTCTAGTTGAATGGAACCAACGAGAAGTTTGGCTAGAAGAAGTCATGATATGCAATTATTTTTTATCAACATTATTATAATTTCATGTCGAATTTATTAAGATTATTAGTTTTCTGGGTTATTTCTGCCCAATGGTGATTGACTATGGAAATTCTAAGTCTATTCGCACGTGATTGATTAAGCCAACATAAATTAATTAGGTGCATTATTAATATTTTAAATGTTTATTTTCAGCAATGGGACATTGTTTCCCTTGATGGATCTAATTTCACAGATTGGAAAAACGGTTTGCTCGTAAACTTAACCATGTTGGATTTTGACTTAGCCATAAGAGAGGATATCCTCATGAGAAACCTCAAGTGGCTGAGGAACTTGACATGACTGGGAAGAATATGAGAATCTCTAGTGGACTTACGATGAAAAGTTAGCTGTTTGGGAGAAGTCCAATAGGATGTCTTTGATGTATATTAAAAGTACCATCGCTTAAGAAATTATTGGAGGGATCACTGACTCATAATGCAAATACATACTTACATACATTGAAGAGAACTTTAAGTCCTCCTCTAAGACTTATGCCAACACGATCATTAGTAAGATGATTGTGAGCAACTATAATGGGAAAGGGAGCATAAGGAAGCACATCCTTAAGATGACTCATACGGCACATCAACTCAAATCTATGGATATGGAACTATATGAAGGTTTTTTAGTACACTTCATCATGAACTCTCTTGGACCTAACTGTGGTCCATTTAAACTCAACTACAATACTCAAAACGAAAAATGGACCTTACAGGAGCTAATTTCACATTTAGTAAGAGGAAGAGCGTCAAAGATTTGAAAAACAAAAGCTTAAAGATCACCTCAACGTCGCTAAAGCCAACCACAAAAGGAAAAGAAAGATGTATCACAGGGAATCCTCTAACAACAAGAAGAATAAGCAGGACCACTCTCAAAGGCAAGGAGGAAGTAACCCTGCTGCTCCAAAACCTCAAACTTCAGCTGGCCCTCCTAAGAGTCCACATTGTCCTTCTTACGAGGCTGATGGAAATTGGCAAAGAAATTACTCACACTTCAAAGCGTGGTTACCTAAGAAAGGTATTAATGAATTTAAGAGATATCTAATGTTAATGAATCCCTTTATACTGAATTTTCCCTCAATACCTAATGGGTTGACTCAGGTGTCACTGTGCATGTTTCTAACTCATTATAGGGATTTAGTACAGTCCAGAAGGTAGTAGAAGGAGAGCGAAACCTAAGAATAGCAAATGCAGTGGAGATTCAAATGAGGATCGTTGGAGACATCACACTTAGACTCCCTAGCGGCTACAATTTAATTTTAAATAATGTATTATATGCTCCCTCTAATAAGAGAAATATTATTTCAATTAGAGTCTTAGCAGAGACAGATTATGACTGTCATTTTACAAAGAGAACATGTTATATCAAGTTTGATAATAAAGTTGTGGGTCTTGCCTTCATGCGACACAAACTCTATTTGCTCTCTTTGGATGACTATGTGATGAATGTTATAAATGCATATAATGATAAAGTGAGACGTCATCGAAATTATGGCACTATTGCTTAGGCCATATTTCGAGGAGGAGAATTGAATGTCTCATTAAAGAAGAAATACTCCTCCTTTAGATCTTTCTGACGCGGATCATTGCGTGCATTGCATTAAGGGAAATTTTGCTAAGTCAATTAAGAAAAGGGCCACTTGGAGCTCAATTCCACTAGAAATAATTCACACTGATATTTGTGGACTGTTCCCAGTGACATCTATGGATGGTTTTGACTCATTCATTACGTTCAAAGATGATTATTCCCGTTATGGTTATATTTACCCCATTAATGATCGTTTTGAATCTCTTGAGAAATTTAAGATATTTAAGGCCGAAGTGGAAAATGGTTTTGACTCGTTCATTACGTCCAAAGATGGTTATTCCTGTTATCGTTATATTTACCCCATTAATGATCGTTCTGAATCTCTTGAGAAATTTAAGATTTAAGATATTTAAGGCCGAAGTGGAAAATCAGCATAATGCTAAAATTAAAGTCGTGAGATCGGATCGTGGTGGTGAATACTATGGGAAACATGCTCCATTTTAGCAAATATCTAGTCCATTTGCCTTATATCTCGAGCAACATTCGATTATTGCTGAATATTTTATGCCTAGAGTGAAGGATAATGCGTAGGCTGCGATAGCATAAAACAAAATTTTTTTACCGCGCAATCCAGGAAAGCATGCAAGTAAGGGTTTATAGATTGTTACCAAGTGACGTGCAGTGCAGCAAAAAAACTACGTTGGAGTAGCCAGCCCAACGTAAGCACATTGGGAAGTTTTGCCTACCTCGGATCATCTCGCCCGGCCTTGCTAACCTCGAGTAACGCCTTGCCGATCTTGTTGACCTCGGATAGCACCTCGCCGACCTTGGGTTTTGGCTCAGAAGGTGGCGACTAGGGTTTGCTCATGGAAGATTTCGATGCATGTCTCACGTGAATACTTGTCACAACCTCCACTCCTTGCCCCTTCTTTATATAGAGTTTGCCGACTGGGCCTAAAGGCCTATCAGGACTCTATATTAGATCAGATCCCTATCCGATTGAGCCACATTTGAGTCAAACTCGAATATCTATTCCAACCCGTTAAGTGTGCGCCCTTGTAGGTTCATGTAGACTTGGTTATGACCTGAGAACACTTCTCGGCCAACTGTCAACAGCGGCCCCCTAGCAGAACGTATTGACACCATAGTATACGAGAAGATCATATCGGATGAACCTGTAATATGTCCACAAATCCCTTTGCCTCACGATATCAATTAAGCTATAGGCAAGACTAGTGCCATCCTATCATTAGCTTAATCATTTACTCAATCCGTATTGGATTATGTATCTGATGATTGACTCCTCAATCACATAGGCATGGTCATGCACTTCCATAATCCATTACATCGAGGGGCCCAGAGATATCTCTCCCATAGGAGGAGTAAATTCCATCTTGATCATTCATATCCCACTACATATGTTATAGCAAACCCAAAGATTACTTTTATAACTACCTTGTTACGGTATAGCGTTTGGTAGTCCCTAAGTAAGCCACTACACATGTTGGAATCCATGATGATCTCAGGTCTAAGAACTTTACACCAACACTACTTGAGACCAACTAATGACACATTAATTCCCTCTAGTGTCTCAAGATGGGTCTATCCAACAACATGTTCTCTAACATGTGTTCACGTTTATTGATTTGGTATCTCCATACCATGAGACATGATCATCAATCAATACACGCACTGATCTTAGAATTATATTCGTTCCATAGATATGATATATGATCAGGAATAATTTAGAAATAGATTTACATTATATAAAGAGTCTCATGAATAAGTTACATACTTATTTATCAATACTAATTATCTATTTCATGGAACAGAATAACATTTTATTCATTAATACATAAACATTGACCATGATATCCAACATCTTCATATTGCCTCTAGGGCATATCACTAACATAGAGAACCTCAACAGAACGGAGTAGTGGAACAAACGCAACCACACACTGATGGATATGGTGTGTAGTATATTAAGTCATTCTATTTTGTCAAATGTGGATTGAAGCCTTAAAGACAGTTGCCCACATAATAAACAGGTAAGTCGGTGCCTAAGACTCCTTATGAATTACGAACCGGAAGAAAGTCGAAATTAAATTATTTCCGTGTATGGGGTTGTCATGTAGAAGCCAGAATATTTAAACCACAGTTGAAGAAGTTAGACCCTAAGACTACGAGTGGTTACTTCATTAGATATCCAGGAAGATCCAAAGGATAACGATTTTATTGTCCAGAGTATGTCACTAAATTTTTGGAAACTAGACACGTTGTTTTCTTAGAAAATAATGAACAGGGGAGCTCAGAAGATAAGGAAATTAATCTTCAGGAAATTCGGGCTAATGTTCCAACTCTAGAAATCCAAGAGATTAATATCTCAATTATTCAAACTGTACCACAGGATGTAGTGCCAACCATGGGTAATTCTGGACCCTCTAGCTCTACACCTGATGTTGAAGAAAGTGTTGAGCATAATAATGATGAAAATGATGAGCCTCAACAGAATTCTGCGACATAGAATAAAAAGAATCTAAACAAGAAAATACTCAACCGCATGTGAACAATGATGAAAGTCAACAATTAAGAAGATCATAGCGGTCAAGGAAATCTGTCATTCCCGATTATTATGAAGTTGGTATAAGTGGAGATATAGGGAAGGTAGATGACCCGACCTCATTTAAAGAAGCCATAAGCAGTAAGAACTCATCCAAGTGGCTTCAAGCTATAGAAGATGAACTAAAATTAATGAGCCAAAATGAAGTATAAGATTTAGTAGAAGTTGCTAAAGGAATCAAAACAATAGGTTGCAAGTGGGTCTACAATACGAAGATGGACCCTATAGGGAATATTGTTACGTCCTGATAAATTCAACCAAATTAAAATCATTCTCTAAAATGAATAATTGAAGTTATTAAATTCCTAAATGAAATCTAGAACATTAAAATATGTAAAAGAAAATTTTGAATGTGGCCCGGAGTATTTTTCTTTCATTCTCCTTGGTCCAAAACGCGTCCTAAATTTTACTAGAATTTTCAGAGCATCAGAAATAATTATTAAGGAATAAAAATTATTAACGGGGTTTTAAAAAAGAAAAAACTAAAAATAAATCACCTTCATCCGTGGCCGACCGACCCAAAGGCGCTTCCACTCCCCACCGGCCGCCGGCCTTTCCCCTCCTCTCCTCCCCTTCCCCTCCCTACCTCCGCATCCATCCCCCAACCCACCTCACCCCAAACCAGCTCACCTTCTCACGCCAACGACGAGCTCGAGTCGTGCTCATGCGCGCGTGTGCGTGGGCCTCTTGTGGGGCCTATTGGTCGGAGAGCATCCCCAACGTCCGGTCGTCGGCTTCCTCTCCCTCTCCCGTGAAAACCCTAGCTAATCCCTCCCCAAAGTCCGTAGCATTCAAGAGATAAATTACAAAGTTAATTGGGGATTAATCCCCTTTGATTCCTCCTCCTTTCCCCCTAATCTCCCCCATAATCCGTGCAATAAATCGCTCGGAACAGTCACGTCATTCCAGGCCACCTTCCATGGCCGTCGCCCGTGATTCCCCGCGCCGTCTCTACCTCCCTCATGATCGGCCCTCCTTCCTCGTCTGAAAAACTATCACACCCTGATTTTCGTTCGGGATTAAAAATCTTTTATAAATCATTTTGTAGAAAATGAATAAAATAAAAAGCAAAGTAAGTCAAGTGAAACTATTAAGGAAATTAAATTTTCCTGTAAAAAAACATGGCTGGAAATATTTCTGAAATATTCCATGCCCTAAAATACTCTCTGAAATTTTTCGTGAAATTTTGGAGCTCCAGAAATAATTTTAAAAATACAAAGAACACTTCAATAATTATTTAAATAAATAAATTAATCTTTAAATGAGCTGAATATATTTTTATTAAATACTTTAGATGCTCATCTATTTTTAGAAATTTTCCCAAATTATTTGAGCACGAAAATATTTATAGAAAATCAAAGATCATTTATGGATTAATTTAAATAAAAAAAATAATTTAAATCCCTTCTTCTTTTTGGGCCGCCGTCGGCTAATCCTTTGAAAAGTCGCATTGCCTCTCTACGGCCCTCCTTTCTCCCTCTCTCCTCGGCCCGTTCCCTTTCTCCCTTGCACAAAAGTCCACCTTGCCTTCCCTCTTCCGAGCCACTGACGTGCGGGCCCCGCCCGTCAGCCTCTGTCCTCTCTCCCTGCCCGGTGGGCCCCACCTGTCGGGGTTGTCCCCAACCTCCCGTCGTTCCATTGCCGCCACCGATCTCGCACCCATGCCGCCATATCCCGCCCGAGCCCGCGCCTCGTGCTCGCGTTGCATCTCCGCAACCGCTCGCCGCCGCTTTTCCCGCTCGTGCCGCGCCCGCTCAACCGGCCGACGCCGATTCTCCTGCTGCCGCCGCCAACCGCCATCGACCGAACCACCCCGAAAAACCCGCCGCATCCCGGCCGAAATCCCCGCGCCCGAGGCTATAAAAACCCCGCCCGAGCTCTCCTCTCCGTTTTCCCTCTGCCGCCCGAGCTCCCTGTAAACCCTCGCCCCCACCCCGCGCTCCTCCTCGCTCCGTCGCTCGCCGCCGGACTCCGGTCGTGCACCCCGGCCACTCCAAGAAATGTCGTCACACACCGAGGCCACCACCGCACTCCCCGCGCCACCCCGAACCCCTGTCGCCGCCTCCCCACCTTCGGGACACCGCCACGGCACCCTATCGCCGTGCGCTCGAAAGCCGGCCGTCGCCTCCGCTCGCCGTCGCTCGCCGCACCGCCCGTTTCTCCATCCGCGCGCTCGGTAAGGTCCCATCCCGCTTCGCATCTCCTCCATCGCTCTCCGCCGCTCGTCGCCGTGCCGACCATCGAGGCGCGGGCGCCGCCGCCGCATTTTCCGGCCGACCGTCGCCGGTCGCCACCGCCCGCGAGCCACCCCAGCCATCCGATCTACCGAGAGGTAGATCGGGGCCGTCGGTCCCCATGGTCGTTCGATCCCCTTCGGGGCGATCCGGACCGTCCACGTGGTGGACCAATGGATCGGTCCCCGTGACCAGGTCCACCGTGGTCCTCGTGCGCGCCGCCGCCGCGGTGGCGGACGTCGGCCACACTGCGCGTCGGCATTCGGCTGCGACGTCATCGCGCCGTGCCGCCGATGTCGGCCACACTGGCGGCGTGAGCATTCGTCTTCTTGACGTCATCGGCGCCGTGCCGGCGTCGGACCCTTGTTTTGCTGACGTCACCCCGAGCCTTTTCCTTTGTGAAAATAATTAAATATTGCGCAATAAATCATTTTAATTTCCAGAATTTATTTAAATGGTCCAAAACTTCTAAAATTCATATCTAATTCATATGAACTCCAAATTGGGTCATTCAAATTGAAAAATTCATCTAAAATTGAGCTCTACATGTTTGGTTTTATTAGGGTTTTTCTCATTTTACATGCCACCGTGTAGATTTCGTCGTTTTCGGAGTTTGCGCTCGCGAGGAGAAGAGTCCAGAAGTTTGTTTGAAGACGCAAGGCAAGTCACACTTTCCTTGAAGCATATTGATCCTATTTTTATAAATGTGTTATGTTCGAAAATAAATTTGCATTGCTTTGCTAATTACATGAAATGATGGAATATCTATCTGCTTATTTGTGCCTTATCTACTTGATATCCGTCCTTTATTAAACTTGGGTGATAACTTGACTAGCTTTAGTCACTGATGTTGATTTTAGCTGTAATTATATGTTTAGCCATGCTTAATTACCACTAGCTCACTAAATGGAATAATTACACTATTTATTCTAGTCTCTGATGAGCTGAAAGCTCAAAACACCTGGCCATGTCTCATTGGTTATAATTATCTCAACTAAAATATGACATAATGGTGGGCTATGGGTGCATGGTTTTGGATTGTCACACCCATGGCAATTAAGGACCGGTTCATGGGAAACCCTAGAAGAATTACAACGCTTACCACAAGCAAGAATGGGCAACTGCTTGACTCGTAGTATAGCTTTCTTCTAGCCGACGTATCCTAGTGAGGGTGGGCATGATGGAGTTGGGTCGGCGCCGGTTTTACGGGTTGATCGGCTACCGGATTCACCGCGACACGAGAGGGGGCTGCCCATTACCCTTAGGGGAGTGGGGGTGAAATCTTGGTGTGGTATCGCTTGGTTAGGGAGAGTTATGCGAAATGTCTTGTCACGATTTCCCCTTTTGCAGTACCATGGTGGTACTTCGGGGCATGGTAACATGTGTAGAATCATGTCTTGTGGGTAAAGTTGCGCACCTCTGATCAGAGTAAAACTATTCGAATAGCCATGCCCGTGGTTATGGGCAATTGACGAGATTCACTATGATTAGTCCCACTAGTGAATAATTTGATTTAATGGAACTGGTTTAGTTCAGGTGGAATGGTTGGGCCTGTTCAACGTGGGGATAACGTTGTCAGTGAAAGATTAATGTTGCCTTAATTACTCAATTGTTTTACTATTTTTGAACAATTAAATGTTTGTAAACCACATTTACGCAAAATAGTCGCAAGCCACTCATGTCTCTCCTTGCACGTCTGCATTTCTCGGTGTGGCTTGTTGAGTACGGTGGTTGTACTCAGTCTTGTGATTTTTCCCCCTTTCAGAAGTGTAGTGCTTCTGAGTTGAAGACGGAGTGAGAAGACCAAGGCTCAGACCCCAGTTGAGTTTGCCTGTGGAGTGGAGTTGAAGCCCTGCTAGTTTCGTCTTTCTTTTCCGCTGCAGCTTTTGGGTGTGAGGACTAAGAGCCTCTTCAGTAAGTATTTTTGTTTTTACGCTTTGTTTCTACGTTTGGATCTGTGTATTAATTTGTCATTTTATGTACCCTGGTTGATTTCTGGACACGGATTTAATACATAAAATAGTCATGAAATTTGGCTAAATTTTCGGGCGTGACAAGTTGTTATCAGAGCCATCTCGACTGTAGGTTGAGCCACATGGTCAAACTCTAAGGACAAGTTTGCGAAAACCTTATTTATGAAAATATCTCTTCTATCCCTGTGGAGTCTCTGTAAAATAATTTGTAAAATTTCTCTCCTTTCCCCTCCACCTGTCTTAGCTGTTAAACCTGGAGGACAAACTCATTTGCTCGTATACAGGTAGAAGTCAAGCCAAGCCCCAAGCTTTTAGCAAGAAGATCAAGCCAAGCAGCCCGAGTCAGCGCTTCTCGATGATCAAGCGAAGTTTCCCAAAGCTCCCCTAGAACCCAATCTTTCCCGGAAGAGTAGCATCGATAGTTCCTAGGCCGGCTGTTGTTTGCTGTGTGCAGGTGTATGGCTCACATCAGTGGTGGGGATGTGACCATACTAGGTTGTTTGCTTAATCAACATGAACAATAAAAGTTCACCCACATCAGATCAGTTGTAAGCGGAATAAGGTCTCGTCTTTAGTTTAACTTCTCCCTGTTTCCCTCCTTTCTCCTTCTGCATTAGATGGGTAAAGCCACAGGCAATGTTAGTGGACCACAACCCCAACCGTCTCATGGGTCCGCTCAGAACAACACTGCGAGTATTTCATTTCCATCTCCTGGGGATCCAACTCTAGCCCAGGTAGTGGTCAATCAGACACAGTTAATGGCCATGATGATGCAGCAAATGCAACGACAGTATCAGCAACAACAGATGCAAGTTCAGATGCAAGCTCAGGGCCAGTATCGAGAGCAACGCCAGTATGTTCCGATGCCAGTACTGGTGACTCCTGCCGATATGCCGTCAAGTTCTCAGGGGATGATGGCACCAACTCCGCCATCAGGTTGGAGGGAAACACTTGACACCTGCTATGGTTTCAATGAGCAAGGTCATAACCGTTCATGGGACATGTATGCCAACACCCCGACCGAAGATGAGATGCAGTGCACAAGAAAGAATAATTATTCTAGTCAAATAATTAGCCAAGATTTTGGTACGTCACTATCCAACTCTAAGAAGAGAAAGTCGCCAGAATGGAATACAGGTTGTGCTAGCAAAATAATCGTCACAGGCACAGTGTTTACTCCCGAAGATGCTCAGAAGATTCCTCGACGCCTGAGAAAGAGTACCTTCCGTGGTGGACGACAGTTAACCCGACATCTCCGGCTCTATGGTCCGCCCAAGCCAGACGATGATGAATCGGAAGAAGTATCCTCAGATGATGATGAAGCGAACTTGAAAGATGATAGTGAAGAGGAAGTGGAGCCCAAAGCATGTACTCATTGTGGAGAAGTTGGACACACTGCGTGTGCATCCACATCTGCCACTGTGGTGAGGACACCCATATGCCAGAAGAATGTCCCATGAGAATCGTCACATGTTTCTTGTGTGAGGGAACAGATCATGTGCCAAAGGACTATCAACTGATTTTGGTCCTAGATAAGGAAAAGGAAAACCAAAGGATATCCCGACGGGCTGTCAGTCAACTCATGGTCAGTACCAACAATAGTGAAGATGTTTCTGATCATCGACCAGCCCCAACCTCAGGGAAGATCATCAATGACAACAGAAGCATGGAAAATAAGTCTCACGAGTCAATGCACTTTTCAGTTCCAGCTGCTAGCTTGCAGACCCAGAAGAGAGCACAGTGTGAACAACCAGGTCCGATTTGTTGCAATTGTCTCAAGTCAGGACACCGTCTCAATAAATGTCCACTTCCAAGACTAGCAAAATAAGCCCGTCGTTGTTTCAACTGTGGGGAACTAGGTCATTTAATGGAAGGGTGCCCAGTGCCCACGCCAACAACCTCAAAATACCAACACTGTCTGCAACACCAGCATTTCACAAGCTGCCCCACCTTCAGCACAATGTGGTCAAACCCAGCAAAAAGGCGCCAGTAAGGCAAAAGATACCAGTCATTGCCCGTATATGCAACCTCCACCATGGCGTATTATTGTTAAGGGCACCAGCAAAAGTTCTAAGGCTCACCCGCCAACTTATCCCCAAGCAATAGGACCAGCAACAGCAAGCCAAGCAATGCCAAAGAAACAGTGATCCACTCCAACCACAAGGTCACCATGAAAACCAGCAAGGCATCTCGTGTTGTCTCATCGCAGATGCTTGGCAAATAATCAGGTCTACACGCAAAGCAGTGTCCCCGTTGGAGCATCAGTTCGTAAGCAAGGTCAGATCAAGTCAACCGGGCCAGAATCACAGGACTAAAAGTTGCCACAATCAAGACGTCTGCTGGTCAAGTCGATGGCAGTTTACAATTGTTTAATCTTCAAGTACTTTTATTGCACAAAGAAGTTTCATGGCAGTTATGTAACAAGAAGGGAATATTGAATGAAGTTTGAGCTACACAGTTTCTCTTCTTTTGTGATTCATCTTGAGAATTCGGAAACATGTTAACTTGTGTAACTGTCAGTGTCATAAGAAACCTAAAGTTTCATTTTCCTTGTTCATTTCAGCTTTTGATAGACACTAAGGCATGGGTTGCTAACTACGAAAAGTGAATGGACACCTCAAGAGTATGAGAATATGCGCAGACTATTGGGGAATGTGACAGTACATAAGGATTAACCGAACCCCCTAACCTTGAAAGTCATAAGGACGTGGTAATTGGCAATAGCACCCTAGTGGTGTGATCGCGAATCAAGGAAATGCAAATGTTCGGACCACCATAACATTTGGCATGATACGATCTTCTTAAAGGTCAGAATTAGTGGCACCTTAAAGAAATGAGAAGAATGACGAAAAATTGGTAATAACGTCATTAGAGAAATGTCCGCACTCTTAATTTTGGAAGTTCTCTAGAAAATAATAAGTGCAACTCCACCTTAGCGGTGAACATGGATCAAGAATGGTTATCCTTAGTTCAAGGCAACCGCTACAGTCACCGGAAAATTACCTCGGTGTTTCCTAGGAAGAGGACAACAGAATTGCTTCATCACCCCTGCCAGGAGTGAATGGATGTAGAGGTCAGGTCACACAATACAGTCCGCAGAACATGCGATAAGAGAATCATTCCTTGTGAATCAATTCTACCCAAGGTATGAAAGTGAGCTTGTTTTGGTCAGAGAACAAAAGCTCTAGGCAGCATCAAGGGCAGTTTTCACCAGACGTACAGATTTTGGTATTGTGTGGAGAAAGCAACTACAGAACTTATGGTCTATCAACCCAGAGGGTCAGTAAAAGATAAGCAAAGAAGTGGAATGCTATATCGTGGGGTTAACCTTTTAAGCTTGATTCGTTAAGTAATCAGTGTTTGTTTCAAGAAAGGAATATCAACTACATGTTATGTTCAGACAGATGGCACCAAAGTCAGGTCAGAAGCGGAACAGGCAGGTCAGCAATTGCACCCAATGGAAAAGTCAATCAAAAGTCAGTATGTTCAAGAGTCGCATGAGAGTCATTCTTATGTGTAACCTCCCATCATCATTTGAGTGTCGAATTCCATGAGTCTCTAGAGTGGAAGGGCATAGTCTTTGCTTCATTTCGATCGATCGATGGAGTATCCAATGTTCATAGCCAAGGTTCTTGGCAAATCATAGAAATGTCGGTCAACCTCAAAGATGGCAGTACAATTGATTCATGGTCAGGCGAAAGCTTAACCACTGGTTTTAAAAGCAAGATCGAAGATGAGTTTAGTTATATCTAGTAACCGTTCGTTTGGAGGTTCGACTATGCGAAGCAAATTGGGTTGTAATGAAAAGAGTCAGTTGCGAGCCGTTATCGGGGCTATAACGATCACAAGTTAGCAGGTTCGAGTCTAAGGCACACCCAAGCTATCATGTCAACGGTGCAGTCTAAAGAAGCATCATTTCAGAATAGTCGCAATCCAGATAAAAGATCGATCGAGCAGGCTCTTCAAATACTTGATGTTCGATCGAGAGCAGTTAAAAGGAAAAAGAAAGAATTTCAGGGTCTATGTGTTCACGAAAGTCATTTACAAGGTCTCGAAGGAGTGAGTTCTCAGCTTGTCAAGTTTGTCAATATTAATTGTGCAGTTCGAGGAAAGTAAGCACTTGGGCCCATGAAATCCGGTCAGGGTCAGAACAGGAAGGACCAGCCAGTTTAGTTTGGTTTGTGAAGCCGCAGAACACCAGGGTTGAATCCAGTCAGTTCGGTTGTGCAAGTTTGATCAACCGGTCGTTGCAAAGGTTTGGTCGAGTCAATCGATCGGTGTGAGCCAAAAGAAACCGTAGAGGTTAGCAAGCCAACCCAATCTCACCCTACCTTTTTCTTTCTAGCCCCGAATCTCGGGACGAGATTCCTGTAAGGGGGGTAGATTTGTTACAGCCCGATTTTCGTTCGGGATTAAAAATCATTTAATAAATTATTTTCTAGAAAATGAATAAAATAAAAAGCAAAGTAAATCATAAAACTATTAAGGAAATTAAATTTTCCAGTAAAAATAATGGCTGGAAATATTTTTGAAATATTCTCCATACCTTAAAATACTCTCTGAAATTTTTCGTGAAATTTTGGAGCTCTCAGAAATAATTTTAAAAATACAAAGAACACTTCAATAATTATTTAAACAAATTAATTAATCTTTAAATGAGCTGGAGATATTTTTATTAAATACTTTGGATGCTCATCTATTTTTAAGAATTTTCCTAGAATTATTTGAGCACCGAAAGTATTTATAGAAAATCAAAGATCATTTATAGATTAATTTAAATAAAACAATTAAATCCCTTCTTCTTCATGGGCCACCGTCGGCCCAATCCTTTGAAAAGTCTGCATTGCCTCCCTGCGGCCCTCCTTTCTCCCTCTCTCCTCGGCCCGAAAGTCGGCCCGTTCCCTTTCTCCCTTGCGAAAAAGTCCACCTTGCCTCCCCCCTATCCGAGCCACTAACGTGCGAGCCCCGCCCGTCAACCTCTGCCCTCTCTCCCCGGTTGCCGACAGGTGGGCACCACACGTCGGGGTTGTCCAAAACCTCCCGCCGCGTCATTGCTGCCGCCGATCTCGCACCCGTGCCGCCATATCCCCGCCGCAGCCCGCACCCCGTGCGGCGTCGCATCTCCGCAACCGCTCACCGCTACTTTTCTCGCTCGTGCCGCGCCCGCTCAAACGGCCGACGCCGATTCTCCTGCTGCCGCCAAAACCGCCGCCGGCCAAACCACCCCGCCGCAAAACCCGCCGCATCCCGGCCAGATTCCCCGCGCCCGAGGCTATAAAAACCTAGCCCGAGCTCTCCTCTCCGTTTTCCCTCCGCTGCCCGAGCTACCCGTAAACCCTAGCCCTCCCCGCGCTCCTCCTCGCTCCGTCGCTCACCATCGGACTCCAGTCGTGTGCCCCGGCCGCTCCAAGCACCACTGTCGCACACCGAGGCCACCGCCGCACTCCCCACGCGAACCCGAACCCCGGCCGCCGCCTCCCCGCCTTCGGGACGCCACCGCAGCACCCTATTGTCGTGCGCCCGAAGGCCGGCCGTCACCTCCGCTCGCCGCGCCGCCCGTTTCGCCGTCCCGCACGCTTGATAAGGTCCCCTCCCCCTTCCCGTATGTCCTCCGCCACTCTTCGCCGCTCGTCGTCACGCTGATGGCCGCCGCCGGCGACCATCGGGGCACGTGCGTCGCCGCCACGTTGCTCGGCCGGCTGCCGCCAGTCGCCACAACCCGCGAGCCACCCCAGCCGTCCGATCTACCGAGAGGTAGATCGGGGCCGTCAGGCCCCATGGCCGTCCGATCCCCTGCGGGGCGATCCGGACCGTCCACATGGTGGACAGTGGATCGGTCCCGTGGACCAGTCCACCATGGACCTCGTGCGCCGCCGCCGTCACGGCTGTTGTGAGCCCTCGGATCCGACATCGGCCACACTGCGACGTCGGCATTCGGCTTGCGACGTCATCGGCGTCGTGCCGCGACATCAGCCCTTGTTTTGCTGATGTCACCCCGAGCCTTTTCCTTTGTGAAAATAATTAAATATTGCGCAATAAATCGTTTTAATTTTCAGAATTTATTTAAATGGTCTAAAACTTCTAAAATTCATATCTAATTCATACGAACTCCAAATTAGGCCATTCAAATTGCAAAATTCATCTAAAAATGAGCTCTACATGTTTGTTTACTTTTTATGTACTATTATTTGGTTTTTATTATGGTTTTTCTCATTTTACGTGCCAGCGTGTAGATTTCGCCGTTTTCAGAGTTTGCGCTCGCGAGGAGAAGAGTCCAGAAGTTTGTTTGAAGACGCAAGGCAAGCCACACTTTCCTTGAAGCATACTGATCCTATTTTTATAAATGTGTTATGTTTGCAAATAAAATTGCATTGCTTTGCTAATTACATGAAATGATGGAATACCTATCTGCTTATTTGTGCCTTATCTACTTGATATTCGTCCTTTGTTCAACTTGGGTGATAACTTGACTAGCTTTAGTCACTGATGTTGATTTTAGCTATAATTATATGTTTAGCAATGCTTAATTACCACTAGCTCACTAAATGGGATAATTACACTATTTATTCTAGTCTCTGATGAGTTGAAAGCTCAAAACACCTGGCCATGTCTCATTGGTTATAATTATCTCAACTAAAATATGACATAATGGTGGGTTGTGGGTGCATGGTTTTGGATTGTCGCTCCCAATGGCAATTAAGGATCGGTTCATGGGAAACCCTGAAAGAATTACAGCGCTTACCACAAGCAAGAATGAGCAATTGCTTGACTCGTAGTATAGCTTTCTTCTGGCCGACGTATCCTAGTGAGGGTGGGCGTGATGGAGTTCGGTCGGCGCCGGTCTTACGGGTTGATCGGCTATCGGATTCACCGCGACACGAGAGGGGGCTACCCATTACCCTTAGGGGAGTTGGGGCGAAACCTTGGTGTGGTATCGCTTGGTTAGGGAGAGTTATGCGAAAGGTCTGGTCACGATTTCCCCCTTTGCAGTATCATGGTGGTACTTCGGGGCATAGTAACACGTGTGAAATCGTGTCTTATGGGTAAAGTTGCGCACCTCTGATCAGAGTAAAACTATTCGGATAGTCGTGCCCGCGGTTATGGGCGGTTGACCAGATTCACTATGATTAGTCCCACTACTGATAATTTGATTTAATGGAACTGGTTTAGTTCAGGTGGAATGGTTGGGCCTGTTCAACATGGGGATAACGTTGTTCAGTGAAAGATTAATATTGCCTTAATTACTCAACTGTTTTACTATTTTTAAACAATTAAATGTTTGTAAACCGTATTTACGCAAAATAGCAGCAAGCCACTCTTGTCTCCCCTTGCACGTCTGCATTTCTCGATGTGGCTTGTTGAGTATGGTGGTTGTACTCAGTCTTGCGATTTTTTCCCCTTTCAGAAGTGTAGTGCTTCTGAGTTGAAGATGGAGTGAGAAGACCAAGGCTCAGACCCCAGTTGAGTTTGCCTGTGGAGTGGAGTTGAAGCCCTGCTAGTGTCGTCTTTCTTTTTCCCTGCAGCTTTTGGGTGTGAGGACTAAGAGCCTCTTCGTAAGTATTTTTGTTTTTACGCTTTGTTTCTACGTTTGGATTCGTGTATTAATTTGTCATTTTATGTACCTGGTTGATTCTGGACAGGGTTTTAATACATAAAATAGTCGGGAAATTTGGCTAAGTTTAGGTGTGACAAAACGAAGCCCCTCACTCCCCTCATTCCGTTTTGCCCATTCCCAAGTGTGCCCACGCCCACACCGTCCCTCCCCACCTCCTACCTCTCTCTTCCCAATGTCGACTACCTCCATCCGCCTCTAACTCGGAGCCCGAGTGCCGGCTGGTCGTGACGTCGTCTCCCCCCGCACCGTGACGCCATCATCCACCCCAACCTGCCCTCGGTTTGGCCCGGAGACCGCCATGCCAGCATGTCCATCTGCCTCTCCGGAGCAACTCTGGTCGGCCGCTCCTCCTAGCATGTGCGTCGGTCGATGTCGATGTCTGCTTCCCCGGCACCACAACGTCGTTATCTAGGAATTCATGGTTGTCATCCTCGTCGTCGTCTCCCTCCGTCAAGCCATTCCCGGCCATCATCTCCATTCAGTCAAGTGTGTCATTGCCCTCGCTTTGTCATCGGCTCTGTGTCATCAAGCTCATCCCTGCGTCACCCTTGCCCTAGGGTCGCTACCGAAGTCACCTCCTTCTTGTCGCATCGTTCATCGCCGATCTACCCCTAGTCGTCCTCGCCCTGCCCGTTCAAAGCCGGTCGCCGACGCCATTCCATTGCCTCGTCGCATCTTGGTGAGGCCCCTCGCTGTCCTGTCCTCGTCCTCTTGGTGTAGCTATCGTGCCGACCATACCATTGTCGGCCCCAGTCTCATGCGCCAATGTCGACAATCGCTCATGCCGTCAGCCACTCATCTCAGTGGACACGTGGGGTCTGCTTCCATCGGCCCTAAACTGTCTATGTGCACTTGGTCCACTGTGGTCCTTTAGGTTGACATGTGGGGTTCACATGTCAACGGCGTCGCCTTTCCTCTCGTTCCAGGCTGGTGCATTACACATGTTTCATTATTGCAAAATTAATTACAATAATCTGTAAATATCCACTTAAACAACATATAAACTTTGGATGACCATAACTTGGTCATACGAACTCCAAATGGACCCGTTCAAGTCTTTTAATTTCTGTTATAACCTAAAGAACACTGTGCTTTTCCTTTTTATGTATTGTTGTCGCTTCTTGGATAGGGTTTTAGCTTTGTTTGTATGATCCTTGTAGTTCTTCTCATTTTGGAGGTTCCCGAAGCACTTTTCTTGTTTGTCACCGGAGGTTCAGAAGATCGTTCTTTCTAAGCAAGGCAAGTCGCACCATCCTTGTGCATATTGAATCCTAGTTTATAACAGTATTTTGATTTAATCTATTGCACTATGCTTTATTAAATTCCTGTGAATAATTGTTTTACTTAGACATGCTTGTTATTTCTTGGTATGGTCATATTACTTGTTATTGTTATATTATCACATTGACAATCCTAGGTAAATAAAACCCTACCAGTGAGAACTCTATAGGATGGTACTCACTAGCACTTGTTAGGTATTTGCTTAGCCCTGCTTAGTTAGAAACCCTTAGATATAATACTAGACTTTGGGAAATATTTCACATCACTCATGGTAACTTTGGAACTGTTGGTGATATAGCCTGGACATGACACTCTCTTCCCTTTCAACATTCCCAAAACTTATTTTCTGGTGGGGCTTTAGGGGAGCAGTTTGTTTGCGGGTAGTAGCACCTCCTGAGCTGATATAAGGAATGGTCTTTGGGCAACTGTTGCAAAGCATTTACTATACTAACCACATATCTAATGGGTAAGTGTAACATCCTGAAAATCGAAGAAACAGAAATCGGAACGTAAAAATCGGAACTTTCAAAAACCTTCGCTTGTTGCTTCTTTCTCGAGTTTGATGCTTCTTATTTGCCAGCTCAGTTGCATAAATTTAGTCGTGATCAATTCTCCTTTCGGTGTTTTGGGTGATTTGGAGTTGTCGAAATGAAAGATGCGAAAGTCCGTATCTCGGATTTTTAAAAAGAAAACGGAGAAGCGCGGATTTATGAAAACGCGATTTGGGAGATATAAAATAGTAATTGTGGTTGGATGAAGATAAATTAGGACACAAAATAAATAATAAAATATTCGGGAGTCGTACTCGAAATCCGGGAAAATTTTGGAAAATAAAGGGTGAATATTGAAATTAGAAAAGAGGGATTTTAAATAAATAAATATGAAAAATAATGTGGGAAAATAAAAGTGGAGAAAAGTTGAGAATATTATATTAAAAATTATTTTTGAATTATAGGAATTTATTTTGGAATTTTTAGAAGAAAGGAAAATAGAAATGGGAAATTAAAATTGAAAATCGGGAAAAATCAAAAAAGCAATGTTCATGATGCGCCGGTGCTCGACGCCGTACGCCGCCACGCGCCGCGCGCGCTGCGCGCGCCCGCCCCTACCCGCGCGCGCCACGCGCCGCGCTGCACGCGCGCCCGCCCGTGTGGCGCGCGCGCCCGCGCGCCACGCGCCCGCGCCCGCCGCCACGCGGCGGGCGCGCCGGACCCCCCACGCCACGCGCCTCGCCGCCGCGTCGCGCCGCCGTCCGGCCCGTCCCGCGCTTCGCCGCGTGTCTCCCCCGCGCTCGCGCCACGCCGGCCCTCCCTACTCCACCCCGCGCCCGTGCTGCGCCCCCGGCCGCGCCTATAAAAGGCCGGCGCCGCCCCCTTTTGCCGCACCGCCGCCGCTCTCTCTCCCCGTTCCAGCGCCAACGCCGTCGCCGCCGTGCGCAAAGCTTCCCCGTGCCCCACCGCACCTCTCCGAGGCCGCCGTTGCCGGTAAGCCCCGCTCCGCCCCTTTTGTCGCACGCGCCGCCTCTGTTTCCGGGACCCGGTCGAACGAGATGGCGGGCGATGAAGTGCGGCAGGGAAAAAAGAAAAGAAAAGTAAAAGAAAAAATAGGGAAAAATTAGGAAAAATTTTGGAAAATTTGGAAAAATATTTTGTGAAGACTTGAGTAAAATTTTTGGCAAAAATAAATTATTTTCTTGCATGATTTCTCGGTGAAAAATTTGGAAATCAAATTCGGACTTTTCCGAAATTCCGTTTTGCGACGTTTTTGAATCCAAATTTTGTTTAAATCTTTCTCGCCATTTAAAAATGTTTCTCTTTTGTGCTCGGACCTTCAAAAACCTCTAGCACCACTTCCTCCGTGGATATTTTCAAATCCGTTTTCTCGAACAGATCACGATCATCGTTTACGAAAACCCTAAGTCGTCGACCCGATGGCGAAACTTGGAGTTTTCCGGGCGATCGTAGTACAAATTTAAGTAGGAATCTGGGCTTAGCGCTTGGAATCATTTCTGAGACTTTTTCGAATCTTTTCGACCTTTTGGTGTTATCTGGGATTCTAATCAGAATCAATTGATTTTTCGCACGTACGGGTAGCACCTGAAAAGACCGGCATCGACCCCGTTGAAGACACCACCCCTCAAGCGTGCGAGCAAGGCAAGTCATCACACTCTTTGAACATATTGATCCTACTTTGTGAAATGATGTTGACTTCAAATTACAAATTGCATGCTATACACAAATGACTACCTATGCTTGATATACCCTACATTGATGTTGATCACCATTGGAATTTATTCTTCGTAACCTTCGATGTGATATGACCGGAGGCTAACTTCGGTAAAAATGCTTAGCCTTGCTTAGACTAGATCCATGCATACTGATGATTTTACAAGAAAGCTTTGTGCTCGGGCAGCTACCTTCGGGAAGGTAGTTGAAATACGGCCTGTGGAGACATGAGCGCCACATGGCCATGAGAATGATGAAAATTGAAAATGATACACAAATGATTTAGACTGGAGCGGCCGGATGATTTGGGTGGATTCCGGAAAAGGCAAGTGCCGACCCTGGTCAATTAAGGACCGAGCCATGAGATAGCCGGGAACGAGCCAGTACAACCGTACTTCTCGAATGGGTATAGACCTAGCTGACTAGATAGCCGAGTGGAGGCAGTATCCTTGCATAGATGGTTCTCTATGATGTGGTTTATGTGATGAGAATGAGGCTGCGGCCTTTGCTGTGAATGGTGGAATTAAATCGATATTAATTGAACCTAAAGATTGAGGAGTCTTCCCTTACCCCGGGTGCGCCAGAACTCCTCTCACTGCTAGAAAATGACGGCTAGAGTGCATGAGGGCTTAAGTTCATGGAGCGGGTACTGCCAAAGCAAGGTTATCGAAAGGCTTTGCCGTGACTGTCTCATGTGTTGAGACGTAGGCTCATTTGTTGGGCTGTCGCGGAGTACGGGTAAAGTGTACATCCAGTGCAGTGTGAATGAATCAATCTATTCGAATAGCCGTGCTCGCGGATATCGAGCATCGTGACAAGACTTTCGCTTGGCTAGACTTTAAACTTAAAACTTTGGGATGGGTGTGCATGATGATTTCATTCGTGGTGGATCAACTTCTCGAGATGCGAGAAGGGGTGGATTCCCCAGAAAATCATGACGAATCGGAGGCGGGAAGCCATCCTTGGAATCACGATGGATGGTAGACAGAACCGTCGCCGGATTAATGAACTATGGAACTAAAACTTGATTTGGCTAGTTGATAGGCTTGTGAAAAGAATTGTGAAAATTGGCTTTATGCAAAAGAACTCCAGCCATTCCTTGAATAACCCTATCATATGCATCAATTTCGTGTTGGCTTGCTGAGTACGGTTGGTACTCACCCTTGCTGTACGCACAAACCTTCAGCTGATGGGAATGAAGAGCCGGAGGATCCTTACGCGTACTACCAGGAGGGTGAAGGAACTGATGGCGCTTACTAGGTCTTAGCTCCGGTCGTTGCCTGTGGCAAATGGCATGCCGCTGCCTCTATTCCGCTGCCGTATCTAATTTCTGCTTTTGTGTTGTATTCGGACCATGAGGTCCTGTGTGTTGAACATTGCCTTCGGGCCTATTGTTGTAATAATGTCGTTGTAAGACTATTCGTGCATGCGCACCTGATTATTCAGTACTGTATTCGTGAGTACCAACTACTCGATCCAGGGAAATGGTACTAAGAACACGAAAGATTCCCGTCCCAAAAACGGGGGTCCACAGTAAGGCATAACTAGGTGCTCAGTCTAGTCATGAACAAAAGGACACAGATAGAGATGGATGAAGTTGGGTGATGGATGTCTCTGAGGCAAATGAAGGTTACTCGGGTTGGTGCTCAATAACCAAGATGTCGTGGCACAGGACTGGCATTCGGGTGGCCACTCTCAAAGGATGTCTTGATGCCGTGGGGCTCAACCATAACCTACCTGTCCTGGGAATACTGGCCATAGGCAGTAGTTGGGTCGGTGCTTTTGTTCATGGCTAGGATGGGTGAAGGGTTATGTCACGTTTTTATGACGGGTTCCACGGCCATGGAATGTGGCATAAAGATGTGCCTTGTGGGTAAAGTTGTAAACCTTTGGTGAGAGTATACACTATTCGAATAGCCGCACCCTCGGTTATGAGCAAACCTAGCAATGTACCCAAGATAGATGATTCCTCTTAAAATATGGATAATCTGGGCCAATTGCAAACATGACACTCAAAACATTGTCCATTTGCAGATTTGACACTGGACCCACATTCATAGACACAAATGGTCCCATTTGTCATCCACACAAATGTCAGCATAATCAAAGAGTCAATCTTTGGAGCCCCAAATCTGCAATTTTGTCGGATAATCTGGTTAATGAACTAAAACCTAGAATGGTTGCCCTGGCTTGGCTTGGGATAAACTGGGGCCTGGCTATAGGCTGCCAATTCGCTCTAACTCATTTTTGGCCTTGGGTTCAGCAGGTTCGTGAGGGTTCTTGGCCATTGGGAAAAGGTATTTTTCCGGTCACGACAAGCATGGTATCAAAGTCATCTCGACTGTAGGTTAAGAAAACGAGATAAACCTAAGGACATATTTTATAAAGAGAACTATTTGCGGAAGTTCCTTTTTCCTCCTTTTCCCTATGTTATTTGCAAAATGTTTACTCCCTTCTTCCTTCCTTGGATTTCAGCTAGTACTAGATGGTCAGCTTAGCGAAGAAGAAGTCGCTAGTCATCTACTGAAGCGCCAGAATGTGGCGTAAAGATGTGTCTTGTGGGAAAAGTTGTACACTTCTGGCCAGAGTATAAACTATTCGAAAAGGCGTATCCTCAGTTATGGGCAAGCCTAGCAATGTACCCAAGATAGATGTTTCCTCTTAAAATATGGATAATCTGGTTAATGAACTAAAACCTAGAATGGTTGCCCCTACTTGGCTTGGGACGATATAGGGCCTGGCTATAGGGCTGCCAGTTCGATCTAACTCATTTCTGGCCTTGGGTTAAGGCAGGTTCGTGAGGGTTCACGGCCTTGTTTAATAATCTAGTTTGGACTTAGGTTCGTGTTTACAATATAGACTTGATTAACCAAAATGTTTTGAAATTCTTGGTTGCTGCAAAACTCAACCCTATATTACTACTCCTTGTACCACCTTGCATTAATCATGCACCTCCTAGTGTGACCTACTGAGTATTGTGGTTGGACTCATTCTTACTCAATCTTTCCCCCTTCAGTAAAAGAAGCTTTGGAGAAGCAGTCCTAGGTGGAGTCTTGGCTTATACCCTAGTTGAGTCTGTGAAGATGGAGCCATAGGCCCATTAATCTGCTACTGTTTATTTTGTTTGTTAGGCCTGAAGTGCCTCTGTAATGAGGTAAACATTACCGATATAATAAATATGTGTCTTTGTATCAAGTTTGTTGAGGTGTACCCTAGCTTTTCCTCGGGTGGGGATCAATACACTAGCGATTTAGAAAAGGAATTTTTCCGGTCATGACAAATATCGAACGATTCAAAGCAAGGCTTATGGCTAAGGGTTTTTCACATAGAGAGAATTGATTATAATGATACATTTTCTCCTGGCTCTAAGAAAGACTCATTTAGAATTGTCATATCTTTAGTGGCTCACTATGATTTAGAAATCTATCAGATGGATGTGAAGACTGCATTCGTAAATGGTGATTTAAATGAGAATATGTCTAAATGACACAACTGAAAGGTTTTGTTGTGGAAGGAAAAGATCATTTAGCATGCAAACATAACAAATCTATCTATGGGCTTAAGCAGACATCCAGGCAATGGTACCTGAAATTTGATGAAGTAATCAAAATTTTGGATTTAAGGAAAATGAGGTGGACAACTACATGTACATGAAGAACAAAGATGATAAATTCTTCATATTAGTACTGTATGTTGATGACATTTTATTAACAAGCAATGATAAGAATATGCTACGAGAAAATAAAGAATTTTTGTCATCAAAATTTGATATGAAAGATCTTGGTGAGACATCTTATGTCTTGGACATTGAAATTCACCGAGACATGTCCAAAGAAGTAGTACGATTATCTTAAGAAGCTTATTTCTAGAGTATTGAAAAGATATAATATGAGCAAATGCTTTATGACACCTGCTCCAATAATGAAGGCAATAAATTGGTCATTCCAAAGCCCAAAAAACGACTTAGAAACTAAAGAAATGAAGATGGTACCGTATGCTTCAACTGTCGAAAGCTTAATGTATGCACAAGTCTGTATACGACCAGATTTGGCATTCGATACTGGGATGCTTGGTAATTTTTATCTAATCTAGGATTGGACTAGTGGAAAGCAGTTAAGAAAGTCTTGCGTTATTTGCAAGGAACTAAGCATTACATGGTCACATATAAAAGGTCTGATAAGCTTGAGGTCTTACGCTATTCAAACGGTGACTTTATAGGATGCTTAGACACTAAGAAATTTATTTCATGTTATATTTTCAGCCTCATGAGGGGATTTATTTCATGGAAAAACTCCAAGCAAACGCTTACTGCATCGTCAACAATGCAGACAGAATTTGTGGCATGTTGTCATGCTATGGAGCAGGCCGTTTGGCTTAAGAATTTCATCCTGAAATTAAGAGTGGTTGACAACATAGTCAAACCACTGATAATATACTGCGATAGTGAGGCTGCAGTATTCTATACGAGTAACAACATGTCAACTGCAGCTGCCAAACACATTGACATTAAGTTTCATGTTGTAAAGATAAGAGTGTTGGATGCTCGTCGATCCACTAACCAATGGATTACCTCCCAACTTATTTAAAGAACATGTAGATGGCATGAGATTAAGTGATTTCCTTTGACTAAGATCATGGAAAAGGGGGGAATAAGCTTCAATCAACACCCACTAAGTAAAGTTGAGTTTATTTAAGTAATATAGTGGACTATAAGACTTGTTGTCTCAATTACGCTTAATGTTACTGTGAGACATTGCTTTAGGGAGGTATTTTATTTGGTAGGCTCATCAGTTAATCTCAAAATTAAAGGGAGAATGTTGGTTGATTTAATCGACTAAATACCAATTAGTTAAGGAAGGGGTAAATCCCACTTATCCATTCCTAACAAGAATTGAAAAAAGAGATAAAGGTTGTGATTGGTAAAACTAACTTTTAACCTAATTAGAGATAAATCATGAGCCCCACTAGCGCCTATATAAAATGATTAAGGGCAAAGGAGAAGGGACGTTCTATTCTTAGTCAAAACCCTAAATTATCCGATCGACTTAGTGCTTGAAGGGGTTCATGAGACAATCTTGATGAAACCTTTATTGACGCATCAAGAAGAAAAAGAAGAAGAAAACCGAAGGAAAAAAGAAGAAAAGAAATTAACAACGATGGCTTGTCAAGCATGTCAGTAGATTTAGAATTCCGCATTAAACAAAGGTGATCATGTATAGGCTAAATCATTGAGGTTATGTATATTAGGCCCCATTTGGTTCCCCAGACTAAAGTTTAGTCTATGTCACATCGAAAGTTTAGACATTATTTTGAAATATTAAATATAAACTATTTACAAAACCCATTCATAATCGGTGGATTATTCGCGAGACAAATCTAATGAGCCTAATTACGTCATGATTTGACGATGTGATGTTACAAAACATTTGTTAATCATGTATTAATTAGGTTCAATAGATTCGTCTCGTGAATTATGCTTCGATTCTACAATTATTTTTATAATTAGTTCACATTTAATTTTTTAAATTGATATCCTAACATTCAATATGACGCGAAAGTTTAGACCATGAAACCAAAGACCCACTCCATCAAAATAGTCCTAACAAGTACTCATACCAAGCAAAAATCTCTCAACAATCATTAGGGAAATAATGCACATTTGCCTATACTTATGACTGTAGCAAAAAACACGCATCAGGGAACCAAAGAAACAGTATCCTGTCGTACCAATGCCGGCATGTCGCCACAGCTGCAACCCCGTCTCCATCACTCACATGAGTACTGTACAGTAGGACAGTACCACCTCTCTCTGAGTCTGAAACACTGAGTCTGAGTCTGAAACAGTCAGGTTCTGCCTCTGCTCCCTGAAAAAATGAGAAAGGAACCCGAAACCCCAAACCCCAAACCCCTGCAGAGCAAGGCATACGGCGTCCTGGTCACTGGTCAGCCGATGCGACGCTAGATAGGGTGTAGGTACTCGAGTGATTGAAAGCCGGTCTCGCCATTCACAGGCACCTACCACTGTTCTCCAAAAGGAGCCGAGCTACACACACTGCCAGAGATGACTGATCTATCGAGAGAAAGAGGGATTGATAGGAGTGGGTTCTCCTTTTATTTACGGCAGTTCCGGGACCCAAAGTGCCCCCCAACCTAAGCGAGATACAAGTACAAATTGCATTCATTTCTTTTCTCTATCTTCTCTCCCGTTTTCATTTGCACTCAGGTTCTCGTTCTATTCGGATTCTAACTTTGTTTTTTTATCATATTTCTAAACTATTAAACGGTATATTTCATAAAAAAATTATATAAAAGTTGCTTTAAAATATTAAATAAATTTATTTTATAATTTGTAATAATTAAAACTCAATTAATCATGCTCTAATAGCTATCTTGTTTTTCACTAGCTTCATCTTTATCTTTAGTAAAAACGAACACTAACTATACATGCCCACTTTGAAGAGCAACTAGACAGCTTTGGCTTTTGTTTCCATACAATTATGATTGATCGAGAAAAGGAGGCAAGGGCATGAACAATATGGTGAGGTGGTGAGTTGCCTCATCGTCACGAACAGATCCGCCACAGATGCCGCCGACTCTAACAGATTTGTCATCGAGGCCACTACTTCAAGTAGTTGTCATCGAAGCCACTACTTCAAGTAGCTGATAGAGAGCTTGACTACACACATTGAACAACTACTATGAGCTCATCCTCATCTAATCTACGCTGTCGTGAGCTCATTCTCGTAGCCTGAGAAAGAAAGAGGTGACGATTACGAAGGAGCCCATCATCTAGGGAGGAGAGGCACCAGTGCCAAGGAGAAAGAGAGGGGAGTGTTACTACACGATAGAATGTGGATTCTGTCGTGTTTCTTATATTACCTTAAAAGACTCTAATAGTGATGGTGAGTCTACCACTAAACCCCATCATGTTAGACATGTGAGGCCATGAGTTACACTACATTAGGTCGGTGTACCAACCTACTTCTTCAGATCAGTTGGCCTTTTTTTTCTTTTTAAGATGAAGAATCAGGTTTAAACCAAGTAAAGATAAATATTGTTTTTTTAATTAGAAGAACTATTTTTTATTTTTGGATAATCTGTTGCATGTATGAGTATTTGGCTAGTAGTGTAAAATTTTAGAGTTACACATAAATTGAAAAAAATATGTGGGCTTAAATTGATAGTGTCACGTGTTGGAAGCTACCCCTACGATCACTTTGCAATGTGAGAAAAGGCCCATCCTAAATGTGGGGACTTAATTTACGTGGCCATCACTCTCGAAGTGGCATGCATTGTTTATGCTCAAAGCAAGAGCAAAGATGATAGGAGAGGTTCATCCGTCATCAAGGAGGGAAGTGAAAGTGTCGCCTTGCTGTCCTCGGCAATAGGCAATGGCTCCAAAAACATCCTTCTAACACATGAGCAATTCCGATACCCTTAAGGGAAAGAGAGAGGACATATCCATCATTAGGGTTCTTTGGGGTTTAAGGAAAAGATAGAGGACGATGATTGACTACATGCTCCTTCCATTTTTACTGAATACTAGTAACTACATCTATGTTATAACAAGTCAGATCTATATAAGTAATGATAAGCTATAAATGTGATTGAGAGATAAAATATTAGATCCGATGGTTACTTATGCACTGCACGTGGGCGCGCTGCATGCACTGCATCATGCAGTAGAAAACAGATAACTCTATTTTTAAGATAATAGAGATATACCCTTTGTAATTTTGAATTTATGCGCAAGTAAATAGTTCAGTTGACTTTTTGTTTGTTTATACTACATTCACGGTCCCTTTGAACAGTAGGATTTTCATAGAAAGCATGGATTACAATCCCTAAGAAATTTCCTATACATGCCCCTGTGGATTGAGTTCCTATGCACCACTTCCATAGGAAACTTAAACGATGAGCTCAATTGCTCAAACCCCATTCTTGTTTCCTTTTGAAAGGTCCAATGCAACACTTCTCTATCTACTCTCAATTGAATCTACCAAGTTCCTATGTCATTTCTATGTATTTTTTATTTGAAGCATCCAAATAAAACATCTCATATTCATATTCATGTGTTTTAGATTCCTATGAGATTCAATAGCACAACATTCTAATCCTAAGCCTATGTTTTTTCATGTTCTCGAATTTTGATTTTGAGTAAATTACACCAGCGATTCTTAAATTTAAATTTGTACGAAGGTTTCACCTAAATCTACGATCTTGCAAAGTGCACATCAAAATTTCTAAACTTGGTTTATTGTATCATCCGAGTCCAAAAACTCAATTGACCATGGTGTTGACCACATGACATGCCACATAGATGAAGACATGGTATATTTTTATTTTTATTCTTTCCTTTCTTTCTCCTCTCTTCAGTAAGCAGTCTCTGGTAGGCATGTGTCATGGCCCATTTTCAGATATGCACCCAAAAAGAGAAAATGTGTCATGGCAACGTCAATGTGGTATGTTATAGGCAAGATCATGATCAAACAAGGTTTTGAACCGTGATGATACAATAAACCAACTTTAGAGCTCTCGATACACGTTTCGCAAAATCATGGACCTATATAAAACCTCCTTACAAGTTTAAAGATTGCTAGTGCAATTCTTTTATTTTTTAAAAAATCCAGAGTTCCCAAGGAACCATAAAACTTCTTTCTACTCCACTGACCCGAAAATATACCGTGTGATCTCTTTTTTGCACCCGTGGATACTTTTGTAGAAGCCCATGATAACGAGTCGATATTGCTGAGGTGCAAGAACTCTAGTCTGTGGCCGATGGTTTGCCTCTCTCTCGTGCGGGCATTGGATGGTCCTGGATGCTTAACAGTACTATGCCTCTGGTCTGGTATGCTGTTAGAATTTTTTCGACAACGAAAATATAACTAAATATGCACACACAAATATTTATGTACACTAGAATTTAAACCCTATTTTAGGGGTGCCTAAAACAGTTCTATTGCACTGAAAAATCTAAGCCGGTAAGTGGTCACCCAGCCTGACACTGTTCTGCTATCAATATAAGCTAGGTCATTTAACCTGACCTCAGTCTAGTAAATGTTATCCAACATTGAAAAAAACATACTACCATTTATTCACGAGGGTAATATATATATCAGCAAGGTAAAAAGGTAAAAAATAACTCGCTTATTTTGAGATATGGTTCACACGGGTGAACAGAGAAGACAAGATTAAAAAGTATCTAGAAGTTCCAAAATAATTTCCATTTAAGAAGGTAGATCATGATAAAACGACCTATATTTGAAACCATAGGGAGTACGTACCAAACAAATCAAACATTGCCTTGTGAAGGTGAAAAACAAAACATGTAACACATGAAGTAGTAGTATTCAACATGTAACCTATTATTGCACAAATAAGCATACCATAATTTTATTGAGAATCGGAGCAGATGTTTTTAAGAAAAAGAGCCATTATGAAAAGTTCATGCAGGTAACTCAACAAATTGTTGGGCGTGCTCCAGTTTGCCTTCTAAAAACTAAAACAGGCTCATTATCTTAATGCAAAATGTTTAAATGGGTGCAAATCTATATTAATTAATTAAACTGCAGAAGTCAAATCAACCCCCACCCAAACTCTCCAAAAAAAAGGATATCTCAAATCCCTACCAAACATCCAAATTGTACTTTTATTATGATTGATAGATTTGGTCCATCTAATATTAATTAAGATCCACATACTCTTCTTACGAAGTGTACCAAAGAAAGGATTTATAGTCTATTCATCAAAAGCCTTGCCACCATAGACAAGACCTTTCGTTCTAACAGAAAAAAGGAAGGGCAGGCAAATACAATACTATTATTGACAAACCAAACCCATGCATTGAAACACAGAAACAGAGTACTGCTGCAGAACTAGAATCTGTTAATATCATTGTAAAGAGCATTTGCCATAAAGTTGTACGCAGATCAACTCTAACCTCAACAGCATTTGTATGCAACTTTTGTAGTACTAAGGGCATGAGCAATGTACATAGATGAAGTAGCCTTTATGGGTAAGACTTTAGTTGTTTCTAAATGCTACTACAATGGTAAGAGCATCTCCAAGAGTGTTTCTAAATGAGTCTCTAATTCTGTTTTAGAGAATTTTCTTTAAAAAACTAGCTCCAACAGAGACTCCATATGGATCTCAAAAATTATAAATTCTCTAAAATCAAGATCTCATGCTCAAAACTGAGAATAAAGTCTTGGTTCTCTAAAATAGCTCCTGTTACCGTGAGAATTATTTTACCGCGAGGCCTACACAAAAAAAAACATATTTGCGTCGTCTGCCGCCTGCGCCGCCTGCCGCCATCCTACATCTCGCCAAAAAAGCTTGCCGCTGCATCTTGGCGCATGCCACCGCAAACAGTAGTCGGCTACTCGGTTTAGTCACCCGTGTATGTAAAAATATCGGTGCTGCTACTACTCAGGTATACTAAAATCTCCAAGCCTATTCTTTTTCAGCTGTTATGGATGTAGAATACTGATGCAAACACGAGTTTTGTGATTGGAAAAAGGAAAATAGAGAATCAATTTTGAGAATCTGCCGTATCAATTTTTGATTTTATTCTCTAAACTTTTTAGAAATTCTCTAAATGAGCTTTTTTGAGAATTGTTTTTTGAAAATTTGTTGGGGATGCTCTAAGGCCTGGTTAGACTCTATAATGGGCCTCACTAGCAAATTAAAAAAAAACACACCCAAGCCTAACCGTCCACCCTTCTTCCCGTCTCCCTCGAATCGCTTACTCTTCCACGCCGCCACCCCTCATCCCTTCCCCCGTGCGTCAGATCCATGACGGCGGCATCGCTCGCGAGGGCATCTGGTCGTCTGGTCGCGCTCGGCAACTCTTCTCCTATGGTGGTGGCGGTGCTCTTCTTCAACAGTTGCAATGGCGGCATCAGGAGTCGTTGCATGTACCCTAGTGTTCTTCCCCTTTTCCCATCCATGGTGGCAACCAACTAGGCAGAGAGACAGTACCATGAGAAGGAAGAAAGATGATTTTTTATTCCTTGTGAGAGGTCCTTATACACGAGGATGACTCATTCTAAGGCCACTTATAAGAACTACTACAGTATATGATGCCTACTCCAAAGGCTTAAGACCCCCCTTATGGCACACGTTGCGGATGCTCTTAGCAGGCAAGCAAGATGCCAAAGCAATGGACCATCACCAGCGGGTGGAAAGGCAAGCATCAGATTGGCTCACAGGTAAATGGACCACCAGTATTTCACCCAATACACACACTGCTAGTACTACCAGCCTACCGCTATCACAATCCCAGCAAAGAAAATTGGCAACCGTTTCACTGGAAATAGCTGTTGGCACATCAGTGCCTGGCCAGCCAACCAGTCTACCTGCTCTGCCCTGCCTGCCCCTACTCATGATACTAGCTCCCAAATTCATACGAACAAACAAACATCCAACCAACCAGGCAAAAGAAGCAGCAGAGAAGCAAACCAATAAAGAAAGAAACGGCAGCTGGGAGGGAGCGCATTGAAGAGGGCCCCTGCGCAGCAGTTGGGGTAGCTTTAAGACCCCCGTTTTAACAACCTTATTTCAGAAGAGAAAGGCAGCTGGAGATAGCTGCTAAGCTACTCCTTAGATAGAAAAAGCAGTAGAGGACATTACATATCTCATCTCACCTATTGCCAGTACATGCACCAGTCCCAAAATGATATTGAGCCAAAAGATGGCACACAGAAATCACCAAAAGGCCAACCCCTCTCCACTTTGGAAGTGGCAGCCATGCATGGCAACAGTGCAGGGCGCCACTCTAGTGGCCAGAGGCAGCACAAGCGAGGGAGGAGGTGAAAGAGACAAGGCACAATAGGGGTGATCAGAAACTATGACGGAGTACAGTGGAACAGTGACCACTGGGAAGCTATCTCCACTGTCAGCAATGGAGGCAGGCGGAGGAATAGTTGCTGGATGGCAAGAAAAGGGCAAAGCTTCGCTCCACTAGACACTGGTGCGAGTGGGCCCCAGCTTAGTGCCCACTGTGCAAATTATAACTCTGTAAAAATACAGTAGGGAGGGCCAATCACTTTTAGCCAGAATATTTTACATTAATTTTATTGTAGAGTCAAAGAGGTACAAGGGTGTTTACCTGGTAGCACGGTCACGATTCGTGGTTTCGCACTCAAAAATGAAGATAAAAGAATCATGAGCGTGAGAATTCTGATCATAACCAGGTGGAACATAGAGAGGGAGATCATATCGAGAATCCCTCTCTGAACAAACGGCCAGTGTTATCGGCAAGCGGCGGTGGATGCACGGTGAGGCGCCGCCTCCACCTGAATAGGTGGCAGTCAGGCGGTCGGGGGGAAGTAGAACTGGTGGTGGCCGGGGAACGGATGGGGCCGGGAGGAAGGCCCGCGGGCGGCGTCAGCGACGATGCCCGTAGAGAATCCTGATGATGCTGCAGTAGGGAGTAATGGCAAAGGGGAGCCCTGCATTTGCCATGACCAAGTAGGGAACGACTGGGGACCCAACTCAGGTCTTTTCTCCATAGGTACTTCCTGCAGTGACCATAGCACAAGCATCAGAGTTGACCACAGTAATGGTTAATGCAGCACAGCGTTGTTAATCACTTTTCCTAAACATGAATCGATGATTCTAACCAATGGACCTAAGTTATGACTATCTACACATCATGCAGAAATAAAAGGTGGAACAAAGAATATGAGAGTGAAAATTCGAAATTTCAGAGCTAAGGTGAGAATTCATGGAAATATAGAGCATCTTCAGAGCTAAAGCTGCAGAGTGCAACAAGAAAGTACTAGGATGTATCAAATGCTAAGTCATCATCCACTGTATAAAGTTGGACAGCTGTGGTTCATGGAAAGGTGCAAGCTGACAGTTCACAAGGCAAACAGTGTCTACGGTTACCATTATGTAATTAAAGGAACGAACATATGGTTCATCATCCCAAAAAATAGGAGCATGGAAGTAGTCATTATTTTTTAAAAAAAACGTGCATGGATATAGTAGCTACATAGCAATTGAATGTTAACTAAAACAAGTTCAACTGTATTTCAAATTGCATGTAAGTGTTGATGATAGATATACCCTGAGGTTCACAAAGAAGCCCGGACAAGGAGATGCATATAAATGTGGATGCTGGGACGCAATCGATGTGCCCTGGGGAAGCACAGGCCACTGAGGACTTATTGGCTACAGAAAATAATCACAAAATTAAAGATCTGGTGAGTTCAATGCAATACCTATCCATAATACCTCAGTTAACGTTATCAGAATCAAGGTAAAAGAGCTTTATGGCTTTAGGCAAATACACAGATGTACAAAATATATAGCCAGTCTCTTCACATAGTAGGTGTTTGGCAATTTCCTTTTTCAATTCAATGGACTGGAGAAATTAAACAAAAAGATTGAGATTTCTTAATTTGGGCAATACATCAACAGTGAGTTGTCATTTGTCAGTAAGCTGCATAACAGGGTTGCCAGATGGTTTCATACAACAATTCTCGTGACACATACAATTATTGTACTAATTATTTTGAAAGTGATAGTATAGTGTTATGAAAAAGGGCTAAACACCTGGTGAAAAGAATCTGAAGACATCATTAGGTCAAATGGTAGAGCAGTTACAAACACCTAATATTGTAGCATATTTACCAGAGTAACAACAGAACTTGAAGCTTCAGGAGAATCACGATTCAACTGGAACCCAGTTAAGGTACCATCACTTTTCAGCTCATGAACGTTAGGCTGTGAAATTCTCAGATTTAAGTCAATGATGTCTCCATCAACCACTGCTAAAACAATCCCCAATGTGCTTTTGTTAATATAAAATTTGGATTTGTCGTTCTAGTGGATAAAGCATGATATATATAGTACAAAAGAAGTACCTTCATTGTCGGTTTCAGGTAGAACATCTCCATCATAAGAACTAGGATCAAAATTAGTAACAGCTTCCCTTCCATTGAAGCGGATAGCTGCCCTGTCATATGCTCTACAAAATGAAGAATACATGAAAGTGAGAGAAGTATAGGAATAGCAAGAACATATCAAACTGAAGAGTGCAGAGTACTACTAACTGAACCTTGCAGCCTCAACTTCACTGTCAAACAATCCAAGATAGATGTACCTGCACAAAACATCACTTGTCAGTGGGGAATTGGCAGAATGATACTTCTGTTAATAGAACAATACCAAAGGGAGTGCTCGTGCCAGAATTATCTAAAGTACACAAAGATTGTGATATATAGGAAATGCACAGCTACGATACGAACAGTCAATCAAAAATTCATCGTAAATAAGCAGAACATTCTTAGAGGTAAAAACAACCAAGAGCATTGAAATGAAGCTTTTCACCTATCACTGATTTAGGACGCAAAACACAATCCCCAAGGAAACAAAAACATTTCCCCTCAATTAATTTTGCTGAGTCATTCTGATTCAGGTAGTTCTTTCCTAAAGAAGCTACCAAGCTACAAGCATTGAACACCTGCAGTTTTCCAATAGGATGCGTGAAGAGTCAACATCAAGGTGCCTAATCTTCAGGCCGATGTGGACTCCAGGGGTAGCCTACCGTACTCCAGCTTGGTAGTGACACAGTTCTTCTATTCTTTTTGAAAAGCAAACTTGACATGGTTTTTGTTCATGGCATGAAAAGAAATGGTCCTGAACTAATCTAAAATGTACTGTAATTTGCTAGCAAGAACAATCAATGTTTCAGGGATCCTTACTTCTTGCCGAGCAGCTGACCCATCCGAGCTTCCCACCGGCCGCACTTGTGCAGTGTAACGCCCCGGTACTTTGAGCTCCCCCTTGCAAATCCTGTGCTCTGGCGTCGAAGTATGTGCACAAACTCCTCCTTGGTCCAATTGCGCATCTAACAACACAGCACAAACCGATCCATCATAAACCACCATAAGCCAGTGAATCTCCCCTCAGAACCTAAAGAATCATACATGACAATTGAACAATATAGTCCAAACTACCTGCTTCAAGTCGTCCTCATAGTCATTCAGATTAAAGTTGATATCCGCGTCGAGGCCTCGGAACTTGATCGCCGCGCGATCATAGGCCCTGCACAAGGGGTTCTACAATCTCAGCACACCGACAAACCAGAGCAACTACTAGCACGAATACAATTGGTGACCATCTATAACCTCGCTGCGGCATGAGCTGTATCAAAACCACCTGAAAACAAAAAAGGCAGGACCAAGCAAATCGAAATCAAGCGAAGTACACCCAAATTTAGCACTCGTCCAGCGAATTTAGCTGAGAAACTAGAAATAGGAGCTCACCCAGGTAGACCTGCTTCCCGCAGTCCCTGCCAAAATTGGACGGGACAAACAAGATATTACTACTAAGTACTAGAAGCGAGCGAGCAATCAATCAAGCAGTCAAGCAAGCAGGAAGTCAGCGTGAGAAAAAGCGAGCAAGCAAAGCTAACCAGATGTGCGACTCCCAGCGGCCGGTCCTCCTGTAGAAGGTGACCCCCCTGTACTGGGAGCTCCGCGACCTCGGGCCCCGGCGGCTCTTCTTCCCGCCGGCAGGGGACCTCTGGTTCTGAGCCACCCCGAGATCCGCCGTGCGGCGCGGCCACGACCCCTCCCCAGCCGCCGCCGGCGTCGTCGTCCGCGGCGGCGACCCGTCCCCCACCCCCACCACCACCGCGACGGCCGCAGCCGGCGAAGGGAAGAGCTGGCGCGTCATGACCGGCGGCGAGCACCCGTCCTCGTCGGGGCTCCCGCCGAGCAGGTCGAACCGGAACCCCCACCTCCGCCGTCGGGCGGCGTGGACGAGCTCGACGTCGCCGCCGACCCACCCGGCGACTCCACATTGAGATCCAGCACCATACTAACGCTCCCCGCACCCCGCCGGCAGCCTGCAGCCAAGCCGGGGCGAGAGAGCTGCGCCGCCCTCCCCTTTTCCCCCGCACCGCCCGATCCGACCCCTCCCCGCCGCTTCCCTAGCGGCCGTAACCGGCGGTGGCCACGCGTGAGGGAGCGGCAGCGGCGGCGGCGGCGGTGGCGGCTGCGGCCATGTCAGGTGAGGCGAGGCGAGGAGGGAAAGTGGAGTGGTGGGAGGAATGGATGGGACGTGAGGGAGACGAAGGGTATCGCAGGTAAAACCATTTTTGTGCAGCGTCTCCGGCGGAAATGCTACGCGTACACGCGCGGGGCGGGGTGACGTGGCGTGGCGGCACTGGGCGGGAGATGTAGAGTGATTATTAAGAGCCCCTTTGAATCAAATGATCGAGAGAATAAGAAAAACGCATGATTTTAACAGAAATTTCACTTTAAAACAGAGAATTGTAAAAAAATATAGAAACAATTATTTAATTAAACCATATGAAAATATAGGAATTAGATGAGAGAGATAGACTCATAGATCCTTCAAAACTTATATAGATTGAGATATTTCTTAGGAATTCAGCATTCAATAGTTTTCAATCGTTATTGCAAAGGTCATATGAGAAAAAATTCTATAGGATAAAAACCCTATGGTTTTCACACAAATCAAAAGGGTCTTAAAGAGTGTGCTACGCTTTGTTTGACTTTACACAGGTCAGATATAGTTACAACGTGTTTGCCGACTACGGTTGGACGGCATCACAGTGATAAAATATTTTAGCTTGACATTGTTTTTTTATTTTTAAATTATGCAGTAATTTGTTTTAGTGACTTCAAGATCCGCACCAGCATTGTTGGATTTTAGTTATCTAAATACTAGTACTCTTATTATATTATCTGATAATCATAGAGATTAAGGTTCCATTTACTTGTAATAATAATTAATGACCCTCATTGTGATCTACGCTTCAACTTTGTAACGTCTACTCTCTTGTTTTTTACGCGTGCACTTCTCGACACTACTTAAAATGATTTTATCATATGACCAAAATAGTTTTTTTATATGATTGGTCGGCTCGTTTGTATCCAGGTGACAGCGAAGATCACCATTTTATCATGCGGGTAGTGTAACTGCATGCAAAAACGGGATTTTCACATGGGGTCACCTGTGTTGACCGCACACGAAAATAGTTTTGACGAAAAAAAGAAAATTTCCAAAAGACAAAATACTCGAAATCTAGCTCCCCGATTCTCCCAAAACCCTAGTTGCTACTACCATCATCGTCGGAGCAGCCACCATCGTCATCACGTCACCGCCTTCGCTCTCGAGGATAGGGGTGGGCGGGTCCACGTGTCGTCGTCGCTCCCGAGAACGAGGACCATGGATCTGCCCGCCGATCGCTCACTCCCATCGCCTGAGTCCCTGCGATGGCTCCCGAGGATGGCACGGTGGATCCGTCCACCGGACCCTCGCTCCCGTTGCCACCGCTTCGAAGGAAGGTTAGAGAGAGGGAGGGGACAAGGGTAGAGGAGACCTGGAGGGAGAAGGGGAAGAGAAGAGGGAGACTAGGAGAGTAGAGGTGAGAATGGGAAGGGGATAAGGATGGGGAGAGGATAAGGATGAATGAGAGTGGAGATTAGAAAGAGAAAAATGTTTGGTGGAGAGAAAGTGAGGGAGAAGACAAAAATGGTGCATGAAAAAAGCATGAGCCCACATGCTTTCCATGTAGCTCGTATGCGAAAATCTATTTTCGCATGTGGCCCTTTAAGAGGTTCGCCTATGAAATAGGCTAATTTTTGCTTGTGGGTATGTTAAGAGATTTATATGTAAAAATTGATTTTTTTATGTATACTTCTTAGAAGCCGTATGGGAAAATACGGGTCGATTTTTACGACCATTTAGGTCCACACTATAGGTGTCCTCGTCAAAAACAATTTTTTAAGTAGTGCGAGCTACCGGACGATGCATTTTTTATAAAAATTTAATAAAAATTATTTTAAAAGTTATATTAATCTATTTTTTTAAGTTGTTAGTTAATATTTAATTAGTCATGCGTTAATTCGACGCTTTATTTTGCGTGCTTGAGTGAAGAGTTCCAAACTTTCATTACCGAACACATCCAAGAATATATGTGATGCTAGTTAAACTGCTCCGTGATATAGTAAAAGGAATATTTATAGAGCGCATATCATATAAACTAACTTCATCCTTTGCTCTACGCGGCGGCTTAGGCTGTGTTCGTTGCCACCACATTTGGAAGAAAGGAGTATTACCTAAATATAATAATTTTTAGTTATGAATTTAATCTCCTCAATCTTCTCTTTTCCGCTTTTATTAAACACAGCCTAAATCATAAAAAATGAATGAAGAAAAAAGTTTATGAGTAAAACTTTTATTGTTCTTGACAAATTTAAAACTCAATGTAGAAAAATAAATTTGATGAAGAAAACCATAAAATCAACTCAAAATTTTAAAAATTCAAAATTTTGGCTACGACTCAAACGATGGAGCAAAATACAACATGTTGTTATTATATATAAATATATATGAAATATAGAGACAATGTGCTCCTTTATAAAAGAAATAAATATATTCCATCATTCGATAATATTCATCTCAGAAAAAAATAATATAGCATACATGTTTTTATATGCGCAAGACAAGCACTTTCTAGGTGGTTCTTAAATTAATGTGTAATCTTAAAAAAAATATGATCGGACATCCATCTTCCGACGGGACACCCAAGCATGGCACAGCGTTTTTACAGAATACAATAATATTGTAATTTTATAATCCAAGTAAATACCAAAGGAGCAAAATACTACTACTACTACTACTTCACTGTTAAGAAAACTTTTATGACATGATGTATCTGCAGGGACCACATGATGTGAGTGAGCAAAAATAAAAAATAAAAGAAAACTTTGTGAGCAACATTAGTTAGTGCATGCAGCATTTCCTGTCGGCAAAATATCCACCGGTGTAGTTTCCCATTGGCCGCCCCAATCCCATGGCTGTCTACTAACCAGACACTTCCTCCTGTGCTTGTGCAGTAATGGGCAGGGAAGTACCAAACACTTGTTACACAAACAAGGAAATGGATTTGTCACCCCGGATATGTTGCACCCGTTGCACGTAGGAACTGATTTATGTAATGCTCCTTTCCTCTCGTAATAAATTTATTTTTTATCCTCTAGTTTATCTTAAAATAAATTTACTTTAAGTAATCATTATATTAAAGTCTATAAAAATAAAAAATAAATATATTAAAAGTAAATAAAATAAAAAATAATTGCATTTGAGATTTAATAAAGCGAAGGTATTATAGTCTTTTTAGTTTTGTATTGGTATATATGGGAATAGGTAACAAATAAACTTATTTTGGGACAGACACTAGGAGTGTTAATTCTTTTTATATTAAATATAGATAAAAGCCTTTTCCTCTAAAAATAGATGAAGCCCTAATATGCATGCAGCCAAATATCAAATATAATATGTTAATAGTTGCTCAGATAGATACGAAATCTCGTATCTAGTAATATTCGTTGTACGGAAATAATACCGATAAATTTATCATGAAAAATATTTTGTATAGTTATCTGTTAAATTTTTTATAAATCTATTATTAGAAGAAAAGGAGATAAAAAAATGCATTACAGATTGTGCAAAGGTCTAAACAAGCTTGTCGATTTCATTTCGGTCTGCCTCTTAAATGGACTGTTCCGATACCGATAGGTACCGATGGATTAATAAAATAATATTAGCAACAGCATTAGTTTGCCGATATCTATAATCTATAACTACTAGCAAATGTGCCCATACGTTACCGCGGGTAAAGTCGGGGCACGACGCGGATGGGGATGGGAGGGAGGGACACGGGCGCACGCGGAGCTCCGAGCGGCGACGAGAGGCTCAGCAGCGCCGCGCCTGCGCCCTCCCTTCGCCGCCGCTCGGAGCTCCCGCGCTCGCTGCGCCCTTCCCTCCCGTCCCCATCTCGCGCCGCGCCCTCCTCCCGTCGCCGCTCAGCTCCCGCGCCGTCGTCCGGACCTTCGCCGTCCGCATGCTTTCCTCCTGCGTCGTCGTCCTGTTGTCAGTGTCGCTCGGTCGACCCGAGACGAACACTCGGGCCGAGATAAAGACATAAAGAAAAAAATATAAATTAGAATTATATAAGACTTTAACTTTAAAATAATTATGATAAAATAAAATAACGTCCGTTACATATAACAGACATATATTTATTAGTATATTTTAATTATATATAGTATAGTATAACGAATCAAGTTTGAGATTTGTGTTTCTATCGTACACCCTCCATCCCAGATTCCCAGTTTGATCATTACTTAACAGATTTTTGAGGTTTTCTCGAGATGATCATCCTCTAACGAAGAATATCTGTTTGTTTATTTGTGTAAAAATAAATATGTATTATTGAATGCACTGCATGCAATCAATTTTTATTGATGTAACTTCATGGAATATTTAAATTAGAATGCGACATGAAGCGACATAATATCAAATTAATTTTAGAATGACGAAGGTGTTTACATCCAAAATTAGCATCTAGTGATTAAACCAAGGAAAATTGTCAATATTTGGAAATCGGCCGATTTCCTTCGAAGACATCGGTCTGACCGCCGTGTATAGGCCGGTCACACCGATGGCATGTGGTCGGTCTGACCGGCAGAGTCCAAAACCTAGCCGAATTCGTCGGTACTCGGGTTTTCTTCCTCCATACGGTATGTCTCGGGTTTTCAAAGGTGTTTATACCAAATTGGATGTGGAGAAGGGCCTGTGGAGGGCAAGACCAACCCCTATTTAAGGGCCAAGGCCGGTTCAATTGACATAACCAACACATACACAAACAAATCCAATCTAGTTTCTAGTTTTTAGCCAATTGAATCGCTCTTTTGCTTTTTCTACATTAGTTCGACCATCTTTGTCGATTTGCGTCGTAAATCGTCCGCCGCCGCTGCGAGAGTGCGACACTTCTTTGTAAGTTTGTCTTGAAAACTTTCCGTTCGCCCACGAGACGGGTGTTTATCTATCTTTTTGTCTAAATCGGCTTTGCTAGCTGGTTTAATCTATAAAACCCATCTTGCTTTAGTTCCTTGCTAGATCAAGGTGGTTGGCAACTCCATATCACCGCAAGGCGTTTAGGTGAATCGATCGTGCTCGTACCTTTGCCAAAAAAGGTGCCAACACGATTTTTGACGACTCCGTTGGGGACGTCCGCTCGACGCCATCTCAATTTCGACGCCACCATGACAAAGCACGTTGCGCAAGAGGTAAGCCCATCTAACGTCGTCCACATCTCGTTGGATGACCTAGATGAGGAGACGCGCAAGATTATGGAGGAGCGGATCAAGGCGATCACGCAGGAGGTTTTGGACAAATCGTGTACCAAAACCCGTCAAGGTGTCATCCTCAAACCCGGGAGCCCGATCAAGATCATCCACGATGAGGTAAGCACTGATGACCTAGCTCTTCCTATCCAAAGGTTCGTAGCAAGTACGGTGGATGAGTCCGTCACCGCTGCCGTCAATAATAAGATTGAATCCGCTATAGAGTCTTGCTTCAGTAGGATCTTTAATGCGCATATGGGTGCTAAATCTGGCTCTCCCAAGGTTGATTTACCGTTTGCCTCTGTTGCAAGCACTAGCCAAGCCCTTGTGCATCACATATTTAGCAAAACCGACGGGGCAATCGCGCAACAACACGAGGGAGTGAGTTCTGCGCCTTCTGTCGGTCTGACCGACCCTATGGCCGGTCTGACCGGCACATCCTACATCGGTCAGACTGGTCCACTGGCCGGTCCGACCTTTCTCTACCTCGGTCAGACCAGCCTACGGGCCGACCGCCCCCTTCACCGGTCTAACCAGCGGCTACATGGCTGGTCAGACCGCACCCTACCCGGCCGGTCAGACCGGGCTCATAGCCGGTCAGACCGGTGCTCTGGTGCCGGTGCAGGAAGTAGATCCGATCACGGGTAACTCGGTTCTATACCACGTTCCTGCACACGACCCCTCTGTAGCTACTGTTCATGCACAAATTCCTCCACACGTTCCCAATCAGTACAATGATCCTAATAGGGGATACCTGTATGACACTGGGTATGGCCAATACGACAATATTACGCCACAACAACCGTTTTTTAGGCCGCCGGTTTTACCCAATCCGCCAAGGCCTGAAAATATGAAGGAACAGATTAGGAATATTATTAAAGAGTCATTTGGAATTGAGCCCAGGAATCGTGCTAGGGTTTACCAAAAGTCGTATCCTGATCACTTCGATAATATTCCATATCCTCGTGGCTATAGAGTTCCCGAATTTACTAAATTCAGTGGTGAGGATAATATGACCACATGGAAGCATATAGGCCAATTTTTAGTGCAATTTGGAGAGGCTAGTACTTCTGATGCTTTTAAATTGCGTTCATTTTCTTTATCGTTGTTTGGTACTACTTTTACATGGTTTACTTCATTACCGGCTAATTCTATTCATACTTGGGCTCAGTTAGAACAGAAATTCCATGATTATTTTTATACTGGTAAGACTGAGCTTAGGCTTTGTGATTTAACATCGGTTAGGCAAAATATAATGAATCTGTCACAGATTACATTAAGAGGTTTAGGGATGCTAGAAACCAGTGTTTCAATTTAAGTATAACTGAAAGAGATTTGGCTGATCTTGCTTTTAGCGGTTTAATTGCTCCTATTAAGGAGAGGTTAGATGGCCAACAATTTCTGGATGTTAGTCAGGTTATGCAGAAGGCTCTGGCTCAAGAAAGCCAGGTCAGAGATAGCAAAAGGTTTGTTAAGCCCAGTGACAAGAAACCTCAATTTAGCATGATTGATTGCCCTGATAATGATTCCGATGTTGATGAGGGCGATCATGATATGTACATTGCCGAGTGGTCTTGGACTAATAAGAACAAGCCTTTTGTTTGTTCTAGCTTGATGCCGACTCCTCGCAAGGATCGACAAAGTGAAATTAAGTATAGTTTTGATGTGGCCAAGTGTGATAAGATTTTTTATTATCTTTTACAAGAAAAGCAAATTAAATTGCCTAAAGGCCATGTCATACTTTCGGTGGAAGAATTGAAGCGTCACTCTTACTGTAAGTGGCATGACTCTTATTCTCATTCTACTAATGAGTGTAATGTTTTTCGCCGATAGGTTCAATCGCCCATAGAGGAAGGACGGTTGAAATTCACTGAGGGCGCCAAGATGAAGCTTGACAGCGACCCTTTCCCTGTTAATGTCGTTGATCTCGACGGCAAGAAGGTGTTGATTCGGCCGGAACAAGCCGAATCTACTAAAGGGAAGGAGGTTGTCGTTGGAGAGCCTAGGCCTAAGATGCTTGTGCCAAAGAGTCCGGAGGTTGGTTTTTGGAAGAAAAACGAATCCAAAGCTCCGACATCAAAGAGACCCCGGAAGCCCAAGGTGACCTTTTGTTAGTGATATGCCCTAGAGGCAACATGGAGATGTTGGATATCACGTCAATGTTTATGTATAAATGAATAAAGTGTTATTCAGTTCCATGAAATAGACATCTTGTATTGATCAATAAGTACGTGACTTATTTATGAGACTCTTTATGTATGAATCTATTTCTAAACGATCCCTGATCATATGTCATATTGTTGGAACAAATATGATTCTAAGATCGGCATGTTTATTGATTGATGACCATGTCTCATAGATCATGGGTATGGAGATACCAAATCAATAAACATGGACACATGTGTTGGAAAACACATTGTTGATAGACCCACCATGAGACACTACAGGAATTAATGTGCCATTAGTTGGTCTCGGGTAGTGTTGGTACAAAGTCCTTAGACCCGAGATCACCATGGATTCCAACATGTGTAGTAGCCTACTTTGGGACTACCAAACGCTATTCCGTAATCCGGTAGTTATAAAGGTAGTTTTCGGGTTTGCTATGAAACATGGAGTGGGATATGAGTGATCAAGATGGAATTTGCCCCTCCTTTGGAGAGATATCTCGGGCCCTCGAGGTAATGGATTATGGAAATGCATGGCCATGCTAAGTTGATTGAGGAGTCAATCAACGACGATAATCCAATACGGTTCGAGTGAATGGTTAAGCTATTGAAGGGATGGCACACATCTTGCCTATAGCTTAACGGTATCGTGAGGCAAAGGGATTTGTGTACACATTACAGTTCGAGCTGATATTATTCTTGTATACTATGGTGTCAATATGTGCCGCTAGGCGCCGGCGTTGACGGTCGGCTGAGTTGGACTCGAGCCGACGATCGGCTAAGTTAGACTATAGCCGAAACCGAGTATACCTGAACCTACGGGTCGCACGCTTAAGGGGATAGAATAGATATTCGAGTTGGACTCGGATACGGCTCGATCGGATAGAGTCCTATGGGCTTACGACGTGTGGGCGGCCAACTCTATGAGATACGGATGAGATCCGATTCAAAATAGAGTCCTAATCGGCCACTAGTCCCGTCGGCCAACTCTATATAAAGGAGGGAGGGGTGGAGAGCCGTGGTACGTCAATTGCATCGCGTGCAACGAAGTCGTCGAGATCAATCTCCACGGAAACCCTCCCCACTTTCGAGCCAAACCCTAGCCTTGCATCGCGTGCTAGCACACGGTGTACGGCGTTCGTCCCCGGACGTGTGGATACCGGCAGAAGCGCCGCTACGTTGCGCCGTTGATCGGCCGGATCGGCCGCAATCGGAGCGATCGGCCGTGGTCGGGCGCATCGGAGCGAGGCATGAGAACGCGGCGGACGACTCGAATCGGCGATTGGCGTATCGGCCGTCTCCGGAATCGGCTACACTGTTCCGGATCGGATTGCCCTGATTGGCTATTCCGCTGCACTCTACTCCAATCGGTAACGATCTATCGGCCCTTACTTGCAAGTGTTCCTGGTTTGCGCGGTTAAATTTTTTTGTTTTCAGCTAGCGTAGCCTCCGCGCAACCCTTCACCTTTGACATGCTCCTTAGCAAGTACGAGAAGAGGAGCGCGGAGAAGGGGCATGCTAAGGGCAAGAGGCCAAGATCGCCTCCTAGGGAGCGATTTGGTCACTCTTCAAGAGCGTTGGAGCTGTCATTCCCACATTATCCTCAATTCATGCCATGGGGACTTTGCCCGATGCCGCCACCAAGTTATCCTTTCCCTTACTTCATGCCTTGGGGGCACCCCCACCCATGTACAACCATGTGTCTCCAATGCAGGGTCATCAGGGATGGAGAAGGGAGAAGAGATCGCTGCATGAGCATGCGTCCACTTTAAACGGGAGCCGGTTTTCACCAAAAAACCGGTTTGATGGGGAGAAGAGGGCACACAAGCGTGCTAAGGCTGAGGAGAGGGCTTCGGAGGCGATCACCATCAAGATATGGTCTCACAATGTGCCAATACCATCTGGAGAGGAGGCTAGGATGGTATTTGGCAATCGAACCAAAGCCGCGAAGGGTACTGTGCAGGAGGACAGTTAGACCGGACGCCCTGACCACAGCTCTGTGGCCGGTCTGACCGAGCCCTCTGGCCAGTCTGACCGCGGCCCCTGCTCCGATATGACCGTAGGCACGAGGTCGGTCTGACCGGCCACCAGGGCCGGTCTGATCGACGTTCTGTCAGGGGAGGTTCTAATGTGGCTTCCTCTTCGCGCAAAAACAACGGGGGGCATTACTTGCCTCCCTGAACAGAGCCGAATCCAAGGTGGATGCCTAAGGATTTGACGGCTACACAGAAGAGGAGATTACAGCGTCTTCGGGCTTCCGTGCTAAAGGAAAAGGAGGCTGAAGAGCGGAGAGATAGGGAGTTTGATGAGCTGCGACCACCACCTATGAAAGAGTGGAGACTTAAGCCATCGAATGCTGAGAAGCCGGTCGTTGTTCAGAAGGATGAACAACCAGCTATTGAGGCATCATCTGGCGAAAGCATGGACATCAACATGGTGTGCATGTTGTCCATGGAGTTCTGCGCCATGGATGAGGCTGAGGTTGCTCAACTCTCACTAGGTCCAAGAGACGTGGTTTTTGAGAAACCCGACGAGTCTAACCGTCATATGAAGCCTCTTTATCTTAAGGGCCATATTGATGGAAAGCCGGTCTCTAGGATGCTAGTGGATGGAGGCGCTGCTGTGAACCTGATGCCATATTCACTGTTCAAGAAGTTGGGTCGTGAGGAGGATGAGTTGAAGAAGACCAACATGTTGCTCAACGGCTTCAATGGTGAATCGACTGAGGCTAAGGGAATCCTTTCTGTAGAGCTCACGGTGGGTAACAAGATGTTGCCTACCGCCTTCTTCATCGTCGATGTGCAAGGTAACTACAGTCTTATCTTGGGGCGTTGTTGGATCCATGCCAACTGCTGTGTTCCCTCTACCTTGCATCAATGTTTAATTCAATGGGATGATGATGATGTTGAGGTTGTCCAAGCAGACACATCGGCTGAGGTTGCGACGGCCGATGTTTCAGTAGGGTGGAAACATGGAGAAATGCAGTGTTTGTCAGGGTTAGATCTTTCTAGCTTTGATTTTATCAGTGTTTCCAAGGATGGTTTTGTACCTATCTCTGTAAAGCCGGCTAGTTTAGCACGGCTAGGTGATATTACTTTATATGATGAATAAAGCAACTAATTTAGAGCGGTTACAAAAGAGGGTACAAGAATATCGGTCTACAAAGAACGATATTGGGGAAACCATAGAAGATTTTGACGAAGTAGAGAAACTTGGTCAAGGGTTTACATCGGTCGATCCATTAGAAGAAGTGGACATAGCGGATGGAAATGTTCCAAGCCCGACTTTTGTAAACAAAAACATGAAAGCCGATTATAAAGTTAAAATAATCGAGTTGCTTAAAGAATACGTTGATTGCTTTGCATGGGAGTACCATGAGATGCCGGGACTTAGCCGTGAGCTTGTTGAGCATCGGCTTCTGATAAAATCAGGGTTTAGGCCTTATAAACAACCCTCTCGTTGCTTTAATCCTCTCATATATGATCGTATCAAAGAAGAGATAGACCGATTATTGAAGGCGAGGTTTATTAGGCCATGCCGGTATGCGGAGTGGGTGTCCAACATCGTTTCGGTTGAGAAGAAAGGGAGCGGTAAGATTAGAGTATGCATAGATTTTAGTGATCTAAATAAAACCACTCCTAAAGATGAATATCCTATGCCTATAGCCGACATGTTAATAAATGATGCTTCGGGTCATAGAGTGATTAGCTTTTTAGACAGTAATGCCGACTACAATCAAATCTTTATGGCAGAAGAGGATATGTACAAGACGACTTTTAGGTGTCCAGGATTTGTTGGGTTGTTTGAGAAGGTCGTCATGACATTCGGGTTAAAGAATGCCGACGCAACATATCAAAGAGCGATGAACTTGATTTTTCATGATTTGCTAGGTTTCATCTTAGAAATCTATATTGATGATATTGTCATCAAATCGGATGGTATGGATGGTCATATAGCCGATTTGAGATTAGCTTTTGAGAGGATGCGTCGGTATGGTTTGAAGATGAATCCACTCAAGCGTGTTTTTTGTGTGTCGGCGGGGAAGTTCTTGGGATTCATGGTACATGAGAGGGGGATTGAGATTGATCCTAAGAACGTTGAGAAGATTCAAGATTTTAAAGCGTCGACATGCAAGAGAGAGGTTCAGAAGTTGCTAGGTAAGGTGAATTACTTGAGGAGATTTATATCTAACCTAGCAGGTAAAATCGATACTTTTGTTGCTATCTTACGTTTGAAAAAAGAAGCCAATTTTACTTGGAGGGCAGCACAACAAGAGGCATTTTGAGGGTTTGAAAAAATATTTATCTACTCCGCCCGTGGTGCGAGCTTCTAAAGCCGGAATTCCGTTTCGGTTGTATATTGCTGCCGAAGACAAAGTTATTGGAGCCGTTTTGACACAAGAGGAAGATGGCAAAGAATACATAATTACATATTTAAGCCGACGTCTTTTAGATGCCGAAACAAAGTATGTTTTTGTAGAAAGACTTTGTCTTTGTTTATACTATGCTTGTACCAAGTTGCGTCATTACTTGTTATCTAATACATGCATAGTTGCTTGTCAGACTGATGTCATTAAGCATATGTTGCAAAGGCCAATTCTGAGTGGGAGAATTGGCAAGTGGGCGTATACATTGATTGAGTATGATTTGGCTTATGAATCGTTAAAATCTATGAAAGACCAAATTGTAGTAGATTTTATAGTAGACCATCATGTAGATATTGCTTATGAAGATGAGGTCTGCTTGCTTAGCGTTGCACCTTGGAAGGTTTATTTTGATGGCTCTTCATGTAAGGACGGTCAAGGTATAGGTGTAGTTTTAATTTCGCCCAATGGTCAATGTTTTGAGGCATCGGTTCATTTGGAGTATTATTGTACAAATAATGAAGCTGAATACAATGCTTTGTTATTCGGTTTACAAGTGATGGAGATCGTTGGAGCTACACACGTAGAAGCGTTTGGTGACTCAGAGTTGGTGGTGCAACAAGTTGCCAGAGTTTACAAGTGCTTTGATGGGTCGCTAAACAGGTATCTTGATCAATGCTTAGATATTATTGCCAATTTTGATGATTTTGCTATTAGGCATATTTCTAGGAGTGAAAATTCTAGAGCAAATGATTTGGCTCAACAAGCATCTGGTTATAGTGTTAAAAGAGGAGTATTTTTCATACTAGATAAACCGGTGCTTGGTTATGATTCTTTGAACGAAATTGGCAAGGATGCAGATCGCAGGTGGTCTGACCGGCGCACTGTTGCCGGTCTGACCGAGGATGCCCGGCGGTCTGACCGGTGCTCTGTGGTCGGTCTGACCGTGGGTGGTCAGCGGTCTGACCGGCTTTGCTTGGCCGGTCAGACCGGGCTCACAGAAGATGCTGGGGGGCACGATTTCATTGATGCAGAGGCCGAGTTGAGTTTAAATTCAGACATTTGTACCCTGGAAACAGCAGAGGATTGGAGAATACCTTTGATTCAATATTTGAAAGACCCTAGCCGTAAGGTTGATCGAAAAATTCGGCGGCAAGCGTTTAAATACACTTTGCTTGATGGAGATTTGTATCGCTGAAATATAGATAGGGTATTATTGAAGTGCCTAGATAGTGATTAATCTAAAGTGGCTATGGGAGAGATACATGAGGGTATTTGTGGAACACATCAATCGGCCCGTAAGATGAATTGGTTGCTTAGGAGAGCGGGGTTCTATTGACCAAAAATGATTGATGATTGTTTTAGATATTATAGAGGATGCAAAGCTTGTCAATGGTTCGACAATGTTCAACTGGCACCGGCTGCGGTGTTGAACTCTATTATTAAACCATGGCCGTTCCGGGGTTGGGCTTTGGACTTCATTGGTCAGATTTATCCTTCGTCATCAAAAGGGCATCGGTTCGTGTTAGTTGCGACGGATTACTTTACTAAGTGGGCCGAAGCCATGACACTCAAGAACATGACCCATACGGAGGTAATTGACTTTGTTTTAAAGCATATCATACATAGATTCGGCATTCCTCAAACGTTGACTACGGATCAAGGAGCTTCTTTCATGTCCAAATAGGTAAAGAATTTTGCCGAATCTTATGGTATTAAATTGTTGAGTTCTTCTCCTTACTACGCTCAGGCTAATGGACAAGCCGAGTCTAGTAATAAAACTTTGCTGAAGTTGGTTAAAAAGAAGGTCGAAGAACATCCCAAGAGGTGGCATGAGGTGCTTTCTGAGGCATTATGGGCACATCGGATATCTAAACATGGTGCTACCAAGGTAACCCCTTTTGAGCTAGTCTATGGACAAGAAACCGTTTTACCGGTTGAGGTAAATCTTGCCTCTCTTCGGTATATAAAGCAAGACGATTTGTCGGCTGAAGATTAAAAGTTAATGATGGGAGATAATATCAATGAAGTGGTTGACAAACGTTTGAAGGCTTTGGAAGAAATAGAGAAAGAAAAGAAGAGGGTGGCCAAATCGTACAACAAAAGGGTGAAGGCAAAGACGTTTCAAGTAGGAGACTTGGTATGGAAGACAATTTTGCCTTTGGGTTCTCGATCTAAGGAATTCAGTAAGTGGTCGCCAAGTTGGGAGAGACCTTATCGGATATGTGGAATCGTTCGTGGGAATGCATATTTTCTGGAAACACTCCAAGGAGAACGATTTCAGTGAGCTATTAACGGTAAATACCTGAAGAAATACTTTCCGAGTATTTGGCAAGATGCTTAGGAAGTCCTATGGCCGATAATTAGATTATCGTCCTAAGGTACACATGTTCCATGGTTTTAAAATCACGATGTTCATCATAAAAGGCAGGGGGACATGTGTTTACACCCAAAATTGGCATCTAGTGATTGAAACAAGGAAAATTGCTAATATTTGAAAATCTGCCGGTTTCCTTCGGAGAGGCCGGGACCGCCGTGTATAGGCCGGTCAGACCGGGCAGTGGGGCCGGTCAGACCGATGGCATGTGGCCGGTCTGACCGGCAGAGTCCGAAACCTAGCCGAATTCGTCGGTACTCGGGTTTCCTTCCTCCATACGGTATGTCTTGGGTTTTCAAAGGTATTTATTCTGAATTGGACGTGGAGAAGGGCCTGCGGAGGGCAAGATCAACCCCTATTTAAGGGCCTAGGCCGGTTCAATTGGCATAACCAACACATACATAAACAAATCCAATCTAGTTTCTAGTTTTTAGCCAATTGAATCGTTCTTTTGCTTTTTCTACATTAGTTCGTCCATCTTTGTCGATTTGCGTCGTAAATTGTCCGCCGCCGCTGCGAGGGTGCGACACTTCTTTATAAGTTTGTCTTGAAAACTTTCCGTTCGCTCACGAGACTGGTGTTTATCTATCTTTTTGTCTAAATCGGCTTTGCTAGCTGGTTTAATCTATAAAACCCATCTTGCTTTAGTTCCTTGCTAGATCAAGGTGGTTGGTGACTCCATATCACTGCAAGGCGTTTAAGTAAATCGATCGTGCTCGTGCCTTTGAAAAAAAGATGCCAACAAAGGTTTTATTATATTTGATTTCTGCGCTCTTTTTTTAAGTGATAAGATGAAGGGAGTAATTTGTAAGCAAGTTTAGGTGACGGAATTATTATATTGTGCATTTAAAGCCGACCTCGAACAAGTGGTTACTCAAATTTTGGGCTATCGTCAAAATAGGCGGAATGGCGAGGAATGTGCTTGGATCGGCATACGGATAATTAAAAGAAATAAAAAAAATTAAGTTCATTTGGTTAAATTACAATGGGCCAAACAATACGTACTCACGTCATCTCTTGCCCATCCCTAGGAAAGGCTGGAATGGATCGACACGGTCGGTATTTAATAGGGTCCTCCTCCTTTGTCTAAATACAAATAATATGAATTAATATAATAACAATAATTTATAGGTAAAATTTTTATGTGTATATGTTTTTAGTGATTTAAATACCAATGTTGAAAAATAATTTTGATGAAAAATAAGTTTGAAAATTTAAATTTTGGCAACGATTGACGTTATATATATAAAGAAAATGATATGGACATTGATATTGAAACTAGACGTCGCTTCATATATACCCTTTGACCCTTTTTTAACTTTTATCTTTTTCTACGCATACGTTTTCTAAACTTCTAACGGTATATTTTTCAAAAAATATTTTAAAAATTATATTAATCTATTTTTAATTTTTAAGCTAATGCTTAACTAATAATGACCTGTTTCTTTTTATGTGCCAAAAGTATTACTTTCCTCCTACCATACCCCACCCAGCCCAGTGGCGGAACAGCACATATGTAACATTCTGTTTGGGAACAAAATTGATAAGCCTGGTCTAATTAAAATGCAAGTAAAAAAGGACGAGGAGGAAACAATAGCTATGGATTTACGTTACTAAAGGGGGCAAAAACTTGCAATTGCAAGGATTTGGGATTGAAAAAGAGCTTGAAAACATAACAAGCGACGAGTATCAAATGGAAATGTTACTGTAACTAGATGTCATCATGCACGTTGCTAGCTGAAGAAAATTGATACGTACGGTGCAGTTGCGATATATGCATGGAGAAAAGTCATAAATCTCCTTATGAAGTGTCCTATTCTTCCAACAATCTGTACCAACAAAATACCATCAAACAGACACTACTACTAATCTTTCATCCTGATACCAAAAACACAAATATCTCGACTCTATGGCTAACTGGTACTAAAGATGTTTTAAGTACCAGTTAAAAAGTTCCACGACACTATATAATCTTTATAATACAATATTGTTTTTAGTCTCGATTTAACCTTGTCTGATATTTGTCAGATCGTGACAGGCCCTTTGAGTACTTTAGTACCAGTTGGTGTTACCAAATAAAACTAGACATTCACTTTTGTATCGGTTGATGTTACCAACCGGTACTATGATACTAGATCATTTTCTTTTTATATGTCTTCTTTCTTCTTTAGCCCGAGCCATTGCTGCTAAGAGGAGGAGGAGGAAAAGAGGTGCTGCCAAATTTTTTTGCAAAAGTATTTTAGTGATATTACATAAATCAAAGGGATTTAAAGTTTAGCAACTTCATCTATTGATGTATGATTAACAAATTACATTTGAAAATAAGAGTACTTCATAATTTTTAATTTTAGAGACATTGGATAAAAATGTTAAAAAGGCAACAAAGGAAGAAAATAAAGAAAAAAAGTAGAAAACTAAGTCCATTTAAAAATCATTAAAATAGTTAGAAATAAAAAATACATTAAAAATATGTTTAGAGTTTTTAAAAAATTCTAAAAATAATTAAAATAAAGATAACACATGAAAAATATATTTACAATTTTTTAAACCTTGTAGAATTTATATATAATTAACCATGGCTTTTTAGCTTTGCCCTCTCTCACATTAATAAAGAAATGGTTGTAGAGATTTGTCGGCTCAACAACAATCTTCTCATTAGGAGCAAATATGGGCTTTCTATGTGTCACCCTAGTTATGAGTTTAATTATAATGTTTTAAATTATTAAATGCTTATTTAATTATTTTTTCTTTTGTGGACTTCCTTTATATTTCTTTATTTGATGTAGATGAATCGACAATGGATGTACAACACGGACCGACGATCGAAGGAGTTTATTGATGCTATGCATTATTTTTTGAGTGTGGACGATGTCCACAAGCCTAAGAGTTTTATATGTTGTTCATGCAAAAGTGCAAAAACAAAAGTGGTATTCTACATACAGAATTCTTCATGTTCATTTATTGCAGTCAGGATTTGTACCTAGCTATAATTGTTGGATCTCGCATGAAGAGTTAGGGGTTGTAATGAAAGAAGATGAAGAAGAAAATGACAACATCTCGGACTGGGTTCAATACGGTGGATTTGTAGACAATACAATAGGCAAACCAGATGGAGCTATTACAGAAAATGACAGTGCATATGATCTTGGTCAGATGTTGTGCGATGCAAAGAAAGACTGCGAAAGTGAAAAAGAGGTCAAGAAATTAGAGCATATGTTAGCAGACCACAAAACGTCCTTATATCCAGATTGCGAACAGGGGCACAAAAAGTTGGGTACCACGCTGAAATTCTTGCAATGGAAGGCAAAAATGGTGTGACTGACAAGACATTTGGCAAGTTATTGAAACTCGTAAAGAATATTCTTTTGGAGGGAATCGAATCGCCTAAAACAATGTACGAAGCTAAAAAGGTAGTCTGCAATCTAGGACTAGAAGTCCAGAAGATACACGCATGTCTGAACGATTGTATCCTTTATCATGGTGAGAAGTACAAAAACATGTAAGCATGCCCGGTTTGTAAGGCATTACGATACAAAATTAGACGAGATGACCCCGGTGATGTTGATGGACAACGTTCAAAAAAGAGAGTTCCTGCTAAGGTGATCTGAGGTGTTTGTTCAGGAACAAAGCACATTCTAGAATGATGCGCTGGCACGCAGAAGAACGTAAACAAGACGGGATGTTGAGACATCCTGCCGATGGGTCGTAGTGGCAAAACATCGACATAATATTTGAAGACTTCGAAAAATATGCAAAGAACATAAGGTTTGGTTTAAGTACGGATGACATGAATCCATCTGGAGAGATGAACATCGGTCATAGCACTTAGTCTGTGACCCTATGTATCTACAATCTTCCCCCTTGGTTATGCATAAAGCAAAAGTACATCATGATGCCGGTTATTATTCAAGGTCCAAAGCAACCTGATGATGACATTGATATGTATCTAAGACCATTGGTTGAAGATCTGCAACTGCTGTGGAATTAAGAAGGTGTCCTAGTGTGGGATAAGGACAAATATGAGCAATTTAACCTATGAGTGTTGTTGTCTATAACCATCAACGATTGTCCTACACTTAGCAACCTATCGGGACAATCAAACAAAGGGTATAGGGCCTACACCTACTATATGGATGAAACTGACAGTACGTATTTGAAACATTATAGAAAGGTTGTGTACATGAGCCATCATCGATTTCTTGGTGCAAGCCATCCTGTACGAAAGAAAGGCAAACATTCGAACAGAAGGCCGACCACCGTACTAAGCCTAAACATCGTAATGGGAAACTATGTTTGCTATGGTGAAAAACCTAAAAGTAGTATTTGGAAAGAGACCTGGCAGACAACCTATAGCAAATGAAGATGGTCACGCGACGATGTGGAAGAAGTCTATTTTTTTGAGAGTTACCTTATTGGGAAGTCTTAGAGGTCCGCCACGTAAACGACATGATGCACCTCAATAAGAACCTTTGCGTCAACCTGCCAAGCTTCCTAGGTGTATATGGGAAGTCGAAAGATATTGAAGCACGTCATGATCTGAAACATATGAAACAACATGACAGCCTTCATCCGGAACTGAAGGACAAAGGAAACCATTACTTAAGTCCATGTAGCTATACTCTGAGCAAGGCAAAGAAAGGAAGTATGTCTAAATGCTTGGACATCATCAATGTACTGTCTGGATACTTGTCAAAAATATAAAAGGAATAATAAGCATGAAGCGGAAGAAGTTCACAAACCTAAAGTCTCATGACTGCCACATGTTGATGACACAATTGTTTTTTGTTATAATTCGGGGTATCCTTTTAGATAATGACCGAACAACAATAACAAAGCATTGTGCTTCCTGAACACAATTTTGTAGATGGTCATTGATCCAGACATATTAACAACCCTACAAAATGATGTGGTGCACCGTCTTGTCAGCTTTAATATTATCTTTCCACCATCATTCTTTAATATAATGACACATCTTTTATGTCACCTTGTCAAAGAGATCGGTATTTGTAACACCCTGAGGTGTTTTTCCCTTTTAAAAATCCAAAAGAAAATCGTAAAAGAAAATTGTTGGAATTAACTGGAAAGAACAAATAATTTTAAAAGCCAAATGCTAAATGGAAATGGCATGATAGGATTTTTCTTAAATTCTGCATGTCAAAATACATTAAGAAGATTTTTAGTGAAATTTTCAGAGCACTAAAAATAATTTTAACCAATTAAAATCAAAACCGGATTAAATAAATCCCGGGAAAAATTGGCTTTCTCTCTCCGTCCTTTCCCACCCAAAATCGGCCGAGGCCGCCGGCCCGAGCCGACGGCCCATCCCCTTCCCGCGCGCGCCAGCCGATCGGCCCAGCCGATCCCGCCACGCGTCACTCTCTCTCTCCCCTCTCGCGGGCCGGCCGAAGGCCGCGACACGTTTATCCCTCGCGCCCGCGAACAAGTCCTTTTGCCTCCCCTTTACCCCGGATGCCGACAGTGGGGCCCGCCCGTCGGCCGTCGTCCCCGACCCCGGGCGCCTGGCGCCATTTCTCGCGCCCTCTCCGCTCGGATCTCGCGCGCCCGCCTCCCCCGCGCTCCGGAATCCCGTCGCCTTAACTCCCCGGGTCCGCCGGCCTTCAAACCCCCCGGCCGCCGCTCCCGCACGGCCTAATGGCCGGATTTCATCACCGGCCATTACTTTCCCCAAATTTGCGCCGGCGAGCAATTGCGCGCTTATCCGGTCGCCGCCGACCTCCCCTCCCCTTTAAAAGCCCCCTCGCCCTCCCCGTCCTCCCCACGCCTCCACTCGAGCCTCTCACTCTCTCGTTTGCCCTCGTTGTGCGCCCAAAACTCGGAGCTCGCCGCTGGTTTTGGTCGCGTTTCAGCCGCCTCTAGCCACCCCGAACATCGCCGCCGCCTCTACCCTCATCGCCGGTGCTCGTACGCCCGCCGCCCTTCCCGTGTCTGTTCGTGGCCGAATCATCTGTCGCCGTCGTCATCTTCCCCAACTCTGGCAACCCCGCGGTGGAGCCGCCCTCTTCGCCCTCTCGGCCGTGTTCGCGCGCGCCGGTGCGCTCGGCTCCGTCCGCACGTGAAGTCGCGGCATCCCGCCGCCCCCGCCCGCCCAAATGGCACCGGCCGCCGCCGGCCGTGGTGCGCCGCCGTGCCGTGCCGCCACACCCCTTCTCGGCCGTCCGATCGGCTTCGGCCGATCGGCACCGTCCGTCCCCGCCCGCCCACGTGGCAAGCCACGTGGTCGCCACCTCGGCACCACGTGTGCACCACGTGGTGCACCGCCCGGTCCGGCCGTGGACCGATGCTCCCGCAGACCGCCGACATCAGCCCTAGCCGCCGACGCCTCCCGAGTTTTATTGCACAATAAATCAATTAAGGATTTTTCTGTTTTAGTAAAAACCCGAGAACTTCTAAAAATCATATCTTTTCAATCCGACCTCCGTGTTAGCCCATTCAAATTTTATTAAATTCATAAAAATGCCAAGAATCCATAAAAATGGTTTTGTTCCCGTTTGTAGCTTTTAGCCTGTTTTGTTGAAGTGCTTGTTTGCCGTGTAGATCCCGGTAGTTCCGCGTCCGGTTTACTTTGAAGTCATCGCTGAAGTCCCCCAAGCGGTAGAGCAAGGCAAGTCATACTATATTATTGATCATATTGTTCCCATTTTGCTAAAACACATGTTTTATTCTATGAAATTGCTTGTATTTTATATTGTCATTTCATGGGAAATAGTACACCTTATGCTTAGTTTATGTGTTAGGTTTGACACCGCAAACCCTTTGATTAAACTTGGGAAAATAATATGATTAGATTCAGGACTAGGTTATGCTTAGCCTGGCTTAGATTCACTAGCTCACCAAATGGGTCATTCTCACTTAATATGCCTCTCCTGGACTTCTGTTCAGGAGGATTAATGGTTAGAAATTCAGGTGAACCGGACTAATAACTAAAATATGACAAATAGTGGGCTGTGGGCGCTATGGTTTTGGTTAGCGGCGTCCATGGCAATTAAGGAACGGTTCATGGGACCCCTCGGGAGAATGACCGTGCAAACCACAAGCCAAAATAGGTAAGGTAGGTCCCGTAGTGTAACCTCTCCTAGCTGATGGACCCATCAGCAAGGGTGAGCGGCATGGAGTTTCAGTCGGCCCCGGTATAAGGGTTGCTAGGCTGCCGGATTCACCAAGGCACTCACGGAGGCTGCCCATTCCCAAGGTTCGGGAGTGGGGGCGAAACCTTGGTGGGGTTCGCTTGGTTAGTGGGGGGTTATACGAAAGGTCCTATCCCAGTTTCCTTCCGGGGTACCACGGTGGTATTCCGGCGCACGGGAGACCGTGTCGTGGGGCTGTGTCTTGTGGGTACAGTTGTACACCTCTGATCAGAGTAAAACTATTCGAATAGCCGTGCCCGCGGTAATGGGGCGATCAACCGAGCTCACCGTGATTATTCTCACACTATTACACCCTGATTAATGGAACATGGCTAGTATAGGTGGATGGTTTGGACCTGTCTCAACATGGGGATAACGTTGGACAGTGTTGGTTTCAAAATGCTTTAATTACTAAATTACTATTGTCTTGATTGTATTCAAAATTCGGATTGTTTGGAAAACCCCGCTGTTTGCGCAAAAGCAAACCTTACCCAAACCCTTGTCTTCCCTGCATTCATTCCTCTCCTCTTCCGATGTGACTTGTTGAGTACATGGAAGTACTCATCCTTGCCTCTTCACCAGAACCTGAGCCAGAAGCTAAAGAAGAAGACGAAGTGGAGTAGGCTTGTCCTACGCTCTGGAATCTGCCTGTGGAGTGGCCGAAGCCCCATGGCCAGCGTCAAGCTTAGGCTTAGGCCCTTTTCCTTTTTTCGCTGCTCGTTTGTAATCTTTTTGTATTGTTTCTAAGACGTGGAACTGTAATATCAACAATTATCGTATGTGTGCCCTGGCTGGTCCTGGACAGGGATTTTAACACATATATAACTTCGAAAATTCGGGTCTGAATTTCTGGGCGTGACAAGTTGGTATCAGAGCCAATTTCCAGACCGTAGGAAAAGCCAAACGGAAAAACCTTAGGAGCCCTCTGAATCTTTTCATATGCATAAGCCCTGGCTTCTGAAGTCGTTTCGGGAAAATGGGTCTTGTTTCCTCGGGATTGGGAGAAATTTTAAGTCTCTCTCAAAGCAAAGAATTTTGAAAACCCGGTTAAGTCTAAGTAATAGGATTTTAAAGTTAAAATTTGAAAAATATTTTGATCTATTTTTCGACCGTCAGTCGGGATTTTCTAAGGGATCGAAGTCCTAAAGTCGAGATAGGAGGGAATGGTCGCCGATTTCATATTATAACTAAGCATCTATTTTACCGCATCATCTAGGGATGTTGTTAGAAGTTTTACTTAGCCTCATAAAAATGTTTCCCAAAAACCCTCTTTTTTGTTTACTTTACTTGAGTCCTTTATCGTTTATCTAACTTGGGTTTGAGCATACATTGATCCCCTACCTTGTCTTCTCTAGATGGCAGGCCGTCCAGTCACCCACAATGGTCAGGGCTTGAAGGGTTTCGTTGTAGAGTTGGCAAGGATGGCCTTGGCAAGGGGCTATCCGGATGCACCTGAGTACACCGTCGTCTCACCGTTCGGCGGTGAGTTGCCTCACCAAGTCCGCCTGGAGGTGCACGGGTTCGTCGGCACCAACATCCCAAACATGGTGGTCACTGCATCGGGAGGAACAGATGAGCATGCCTGCCAAGAAGCTGCTTATCTGATGATGGCTCGGATAAGGGAGATGCATGACTACCATCTCCGCCACTCTGCCTACCGGTACCATCCTCGGCGTGGAACTTCGTCAGCAGTCAACACCTTCCAATCTGCTGAAGGGGAGAACGACACCACCTTCTCTCACATGAGGACTGTGATTGAAGGGCTGTTTAAGATGCATGCAGATCTCCACCTGGTGGCAAAAGCCCTGAATGACCAGAAGATCCTAAGGATTAAGAGTTTGAAGGATGAGGTGGATCGTCTCAAGAGAGAGATTGCCAGTCTGAAGGGACTTCCACCTTCCAACATCCTTCGGATCAGGATCACGCCGCGGAAGAACACCAAGGCTCCGGTGTGGATGCAGTTGGCGCCCAGCGTTCCCCCTCTTGCACCGCCACCTTCCCCAGTCCCCGCCCCAGTGCCAGATCCTACTCTTGCTCTGGTCCCTTCCCCAAGCAGACGAGGAGGATGGATCTTGGTGTCCAGCAGCAGCAAGGGCAGTAGCGGTAGCTCCAAGAGCCCCAGACGGAAAGAAGAGTTAGCAAGCTCTCGAAGCCGCTGGAAGGAAAAGGAAGACGGGAACTCCCTAGGGAGTGGTTTCGACTCCTCTGACCGCGGAAGCTGCTCCGACCCCTAGAGTGTCGCCACCCTTAGTTTACCGTTTTCCTAGTTTTCCTGTGTGCTTAGTTGCTGTGTGTTAGGAGTGCTGTGCGTGGGTAGAGGTCAACCTGTATCAAGTGTGAGTATGGGTTGTCCAATTAAGGATGTTGAGTGTGTTTCAAGTGTTTTAATTAAAGAATAGATCAAAACAAGTAATAAAGATCGACTTCTCTGTCCAATCTGTTTTACTCCTTCTCCTCGCCTTCGTTGTTCCGCTTCTTCAGATGGTGAACACCAGGAATGGCAGCATCAACACCAGCACTGAGTCAGCTGAGAACAACACCCGTACCAATGTCAACAACCCACCTCCTCCACCTGAGAACATCACTTTGGCACAAGTCCTAGCCAACCAGACCCAGATGATGGCTGCAATGATGCAGCAGATGCAACAACAGCATCAGCAGATGCAATTGCAAATGATGCAACAGTTTTAGCAACAGAACCAGAACCAGCATGACCATTCTGCACCACCACCTCCCCCACAAAACAAACTGTCAGAATTCCTTCGGGTCCGACCCACAACTTTCTCCAGCACCACCAACCCCATGGAGGCTAATGATTGGATCATCGCCATAGAAAAGAAGTTGGACCTTCTCCAGTGCACAGACCAGGAGAGGGTGTCTTTCGCCACCGACCAACTTCAAGGCCCCGCCTCAGCCTGGTGGGATAACTTCTTGGTTGCCCGTCGGGTAGACGCACCTGCAGTTACTTGGGCAGAGTTTTGCCACCAATTCCGGAAGGCACACATCCCCGGAGGGATAGTAGCCTAGAAAAAGAGGGAGTTCAGATCCCTGGAACAAGGCACTCAGACGGTCACCAAGTATTTGCACGAGTTTAATCGCTTAGCGCGATATGCTCCAGAGGAGCGTCATGAGAAGTTCTTGGCCGGGCTGGACGATGAGTTAATAGACAAACTCATCTCCGGTGAATACGCCGACTTCGAGAAGTTAGTTGACAAAGCCATTCGTCCAGAATATCAACGCAATAAAATGCTTAGAAAATGGAAGGCTACTCAGTTTAGGCCACAACCTCAGTAAGGGAATCCCCAGCGGCTGCGTTTCACTCCGAGGGGTCAAAGTGGACCTACCACTATGATCATTTGTCAGCATCGCCCATACCATCCTGGGAATTTCCAATCCAGCGGAAGCCGTCCCGGACAGCCACAGCGGAATCCGGCCCCGCGTCCGCCAATGGCGCAGCCGCCACCGCAGTCCAAGCCAATGCCCCCAAAGAAGGACTCGGGATTCAAACCGGGTAACTGTTTCAACTGTGGAGAACCTAGACATTCTGCAGACAAGTGTCCAAGACCAAAATGCGCACCCAGGTTCATCCAGGCAAGAGTGAATCATGCTTCGGCAGAGGAGGCACAGGACGCACCGGATGTCATATTGGGTATGTTCCCTGTGAACTCCTTTAATGCATCAGTCCTGTTTGATTCGGGTGCAACCAACTCTTTTATATCAAAAGCATTCGTGGGAACACATGGGTTGTCTGTGTTACAACTTAAGATACCCATGTGGGTTCAAACTCCCGGGAACGATTTGAACACTGCCCACTTTTGCCCTTTAGTGGCAATAGAAATCCAAGGATCCCCCTTTCTAGCCAATCTTACCCTTCTAGAATCCAGAGGCCTGGATGTCATCCTTGGGATGGACTGGTTGACCCGTCACAAAGGTCTAATCGATTGCGCAAGCCACACGATCTCCTTGACCAATGACGAAGGGAAGAAAGTGATTTACCGCTCCCCTAAACCATTGAGGGTAGTGGCAAGTCTGAATCGGATCTCAGCTAAGGAGAGGCCCGAAGAGAAAGGAAAGGACCAGGCGAAGTTAGAAAATATTTCTGTGGTTTGTGAGTGCCCGGAAGTCTTCCTGGAAGACCTAACCACAATGCCACCCGAAAGAGAAATAGAGTTTCGGATTGACCTAGTCCCTGGCACTGCTCTGATCCACAAGAGACCCTATAGAATGGGAGCCAATGAGTTGGCAGAGGTCAAGAAGCAAGTAGATGAACAGCTACAGAAATGTTATATCCGCCCGAGCACATCGCCCTGGGGTGCTCCAGTCATTTTTGTGGAGAAAAAGGATAAGACCAAAAGGATGTGCGTCGACTATCGCACACTTAACAAGGTCACTATCAAGAACAAGTACCCTCTCCCTAGGATTGACGACCTGTTTGATCAATTTAAGGGAGCAAAGGTGTTCTCAAAGATAGACCTACGGTCAGGCTATCACCAGCTAAGAATTCGAGAGGAGGACATTCCCAAGACCGCCTTCATCACTCGGTACGGTCTGTACGAATGCACGGTCATGTCCTTCGGACTTACAAATGCCCAACCTTTTTCATGAACTTGATGAACAAAGTGTTCATGGAATTCCTAGACAAGTTCGTCGTAGTGTTCATCGACGACATCTTGATCTACTCACAGTCGGAAGAGGAACATGAGCACCATCTCCGGTTGGTACTCGAAAAGTTAAGAGACCACCAGCTCTATGCTAAGTTTAGCAAATGTGCTTTCTGGTTGAAGGAAATGCAATTCCTCGGCCATATCATGAGTGCCCAAGGAGTCGCAGTGGACCCTTCCAATGTGGAAGCAGTAACCAAATGGACTCCACCCAAAACTGTCACCCAGATCAAAAGTTATTACCGTTGGTTCATCAAGAATTTCTCAAAAATTGTCAAGCCATTGACGCAGTTGTTAAAGAAGGACAAAAAGTTTATATGGACTGCCGAGCGCAACCAGAGTTTTGAAACACTCAAGAGAAAACTGGTGTCCGCACCCGTATTGATCTTGCCAGATCAAACCAAGGATTTCCAAGTCTATTGCGACGCATCTCACCAAGGGTTAGGCTGTGTGCTGATGCAAGATGGAAAAGTGGTCGCTTATGCTTCTCGGCAGTTGAGACCTCATGAATCTAACTACCCAACACAAGACTTGGAACTAGCAGCAGTCGTCCATGCTCTGAAAATATGGCGACATTACCTCGTCGGTAATCGATGTGAAATATATACGGATCATAAGAGTCTGAAATACATTTTCACCCAACCGGATATGAACCTACGTCAGCAACGTTGGTTGGAGTTGATCAAGGTTTATGATCTATGTATACACTATCACCTTGGCAAAGCTAACGTGGTAGCTGATGCCTTGAGCCAAAAGAGTTACTGCAACTCTATTCACATAGAAGGGAAATGTGAATAGTTAGTACAAGACCTAGAGCACCTAAACATAGGAATTGTTGAACCCGGATTTGTGGCTGCTCTTGAAGCTCGACCTACACTCTTAGTGAAGGGTTACGCGGAGGCTACGCTAGCCAAAAACAAAAACTTTTCTATCGCGCAAACCAGGAACACTTGCAAGTAAGGGCCGATATATCGTTACCGATTGGAGTATGCAGCGGAAATAGCCAATCAGGGCTATCTGATCTGGAACTTGCTGGCCGATGACAACCGATTCCCGCAAGCCGACAGCCGATTCCTGGGGATAGCCGATTCACCAATCAGCTGATTCGCCGATGCCACAGCTGATCCGAGTCACCGACCGCGTCCTTGTTGCCGATCTGTCGCAGTCGCCTCACTCCGATTGCAGCCGATTCGTAGCCGATCAACAGCACGCAATGTAGCATCGCCTCTACCGGTATCCACACGTCTGGGAACAGAACGCCAAACACCCGTGTGCTAGCACGCGATGCAAGGCTAGGGTTTGGCTCAAAGGTGGGGAGGGTTTCCGTGGAGATTGATCTCGGCGCAATGCAATTCAACTGATGTGTCGCAGCTCTCCACCCCTCGCCCCTTTATATAGAGTTGGCCTACTGGGACTAGTGGCCGATCAGGACTCTATTTTGAAATGGATCTCATCCGAATCTCATAGAGTTGGCCACCCATACGTCGTAAGACCATAGGACTCTATCCAGTCGGATCCCTATCCGATCGAGCCGTATTCGAGTCCAACTCGAATGCTTGTTCTTATCCCCTTAAGCGTGCGACCCTGTAGGTTCAGGTACACTTGGTTTCGGCTACAGTCTAACTTAGCCGATCGTCGGCTCGAGTCCAACTTAGCCGACCTGTCAACAGCGACGCCTAGCAGCACATATTGACACCATAGTATACAAGAATATAATATCGGCTCTGAACCTGTAATGTGTACACAAATCCCTTTGCCTCACGATACCAATTAAGCTATAGGCAAGATGTGTGCCATCCCTTCAATAACTTAACCATTCACTCGAACCATATTGGATTATCCGTCCGTTGATTGACTCCTCAATCAACTTAGCATGGCCATGCATTTCCATAATCCATTACCTCGAGGGGCCCAGAGATATCTCTCCAAAGGAGGGGCAAATTCCATCTTGATCACTCACATCCCACTCCATGTTTCATAGCAAACCCGAAAACTACCTTTATAACTACCCGATTACGGAATAGCGTTTGGTAGTCCCAAAGTAGGCTACTACACATGTTGGAATCCATGGTGATCTCAGGTCTAAGGACTTTGTACCAACACTACCCGAGACCAACTAATGGCACATTAATTCTGTAGTGTCTTATGGTGGGTCTATCCAACAATGTGTTCTCTAACACATGTGTCCATGTTTATTGATTTGGTATCTCCATACCCATGATCTATGAGACATGATCATCAATCAATAAACATGCCGATCTTAGAATCATATTAGTTCCAATAATATGATATATGATCGTGGATCATTTAGAAATAGATTCATACATATCAAGTCTCATAAATAAGTCACGTACTTATTGATTAATACAAGATGTCTATTTCATGGAACCGAATAACACTTTATTCATTAATACATAAACATTTGACTGTGATATCCAACATCTCCATGTTGCCTCTAGGGCATATCACTAACAATCTCCCACTTGCACTAGAGTCAATCATGTAAGTATCTAATACCCATTGCTCTTGTGTGCGCCTCATGTTTTGGCCGAGGAGAGGTTTTGTCGCGGATCGGCTATGTTGAGATCCGTGTGCACTTTGCATATCTTGACATCACCTCGTCCACTATCTCGCGGATGAGATGATATCGCCGAAGTATGTGTTTGGACATCCGATGTGACCTCGGCTCCTTGGCTTGAGCATTGGCTCCACTATTATCACAATAGAGAGACATTGGACCAGTCATACTAGTCATCACACCAAGCTCAGAAACGAATTTCTTGATCCAAACAGCCTTCTTTGCAGCTTCCGAAGCAGCAATGTACTCGGCCTCCGTTGTAGAATCAGCAATAGTATCCTGCTTGGAACTCTTCCACTGACCGCGCCTCCGTTCGGGCAGAACACGAACCCGCATTGCGATCTATAATCATCCTTGTCTGTTTGGAAGCTAGCATCGGTGTAACCACTTACAACGAGCTCTTCTTCACCTCCATAGACTAGGAACATATCCTTAGTTTTTCTCAAGTACTTAAGGATATTCTTTACGGCAGTCCAGTGACCTTCACCTGGATCTGACTGGTATCTACTCGTAGCACTCAAAGCGTACGAGACATCTGGGCGTGTACAAAGCATGGCATACATGATGGATCCAATTGCCGAAGCATATGGAACCATACCCATCTTATTCCGCTCATCATGTGTCCGAGGACACCGATTCTTGCTAAGATTAATGCCATGTGACATGGGCAAGAAACCTTTCTTGGAATCATGCATGTTGAACCTTTTCAACACCTTGTCAATGTATGTACTTTGGCTTAATCCAATTAGCCTCTTGGATCTATCTATACAGATCCGAATGCCCAATATGTATGTGCCTCCCCTAAGTCTTTCATGGAAAAACTATTTTTCAATGAAGACTTTACGGATTCTAGCATAGGGATATCATTTCCAATCAATAATATGTCATCCACATATAAGATTAGAAATACAATTGCGCTCCCCCGACCTTTTTGTAAACACAGGCCTCCTCTTCGTTTTGATGAAACCAAACCCTTTGATTACTTCATCAAAACGAATATTCCAACTCCGAGATGCTTGCTTCAATCCATAAATGGATTTCGTAGCTTGCATATCTTTCCAGCGATTCTGATCAACAAAACCCCGAGGTTGTATCATGTATACATCCTCGCTTAGGTTTCCATTTAGGAAAGCCGTTTTGACATCCATCCGCTATATCTCATAATCGAAATATGCAGCAATCGCTAGGATAATCCGAATAGATTTAAGCATTGCGACGGGCGAGAAGGTTTCATCATAATCAACTCCTTGAATCTGTTTAAAACATTTTGCCACCAATCGCGCCTTATAGATGTGAACATTTCCATCCATATCGGCCTTTTCTTAAAAACCCATTTACACTCAATGGTTTTGACACCATCGTGGATCAACCAAGTTCCAAACTTGATTGTCGTACATGGATTCTATTTCGGATTTCATGGCTCCAAGCCACTTGTTGGAATCGGGTCCCACCATCTCTTCCTCATAGGTCTTAGGCTCATCATTGTCCAACAACAATATATCACGTTGTTCCGCACCGTATACATGTCGTGTGCACGACGTGATCTTTCGATCTCCGTGGGGCTGGTGTATCTACAACCGGTGGCGCAATACTTTGCTCCTCCTATTGTGGTTCCGTGGTCGCGAAACATTTTCGGTGTTTATTGAACTTCTTCAAGATGCACCCTGCTCCCACTAACCCTTCTTGAAAGAAACTCTTTCTCCAAGAAAACACTGTGTCGGGCGACAAACACTTTGCCTTGTTCCCGATTATAAAAGTAATATCCCTTAGTTTTCTTAGGATATCCCACAAAGAAGCACTTGTCGATTTGGGTGCGAGTTTGTCGATCTGTAACGTTTTACATAAGCTTCGCATCCCCAAATTTTGAGAAAAGACAAACTAGGGGTTGCCCTGTCCATATCTCATATGGTGTCTTTTCAACTGACTTAGATGAAACTCTATTTAGTGTGAGCATAGTCGTTTCAAGAACATATCTCCGAAGGATAACGAAGATCACTTTGGCTCATCATCGACCGCACCATGTCCAACAAGGTGCGATTTCTCCGTTCGGACACTCCGTTCCATTGTGGAGTTCTGGCGGAGTCAACGTGGAACAATTCCACAATCTTTCGAGATGATTACTAAACTCTTGGCTCAAGTATTCCCCTCCACAATCGATCGTAGAAACTTGATTGTTTTCCCTATATGATTCTGTACTTCATTCTGGAATTCTTTGAACTTTTCAAAGGATTCGGACTTATGCCTCATTAAGTGGATATAACCATATCTACTAAAGTCATCGATAAAGGTAATAAAGTACGATAACCACCTCCGGCCGTTGAGCTCATTGGTCCACGTACATCGGTATGTATAAGTGCCAACAAGTCACTTGCTCTTTCACCGTGTCCCGTGAAAGGTGCCTTTGTCATCTTACCAAGTAAACAAGACTCACATGTCTCAAATGATTCAAAATCAAAAGAGTGAAGCAAGTCCATCCTTATGGAGCTTCTCCATCGTTTCTTATTTATATGGCCTAAGCGACATTGCCGATAAACATGGGATTTGTATCATTAGAGAGTTGTCTTTCGTATTAATGTTATAGATGGGAGACGCTTCAAGATTCAAAACGTATAATCCGTTCACCAATGAAGCATGAAAATAGAACATATCTCTCGAGATATATTGAACAACCATTGTTCATTGATCTAAAATCATATCCTTCCGCTTGCAAACATGAAGCGGAAATAACGTTTGACATAGTGTTGGAACATAATAACAATCATTTAATTCCAAAACTAATCCCGAAGGTAGATGAAGTGGTATGTGTCGACAAAGAATCGTAGCAATACTTGCTCCATTGCCGACGCGTAGGTTCACCTCGCCCCTTCTTAAGCCTCTACTTCTTCTCATTCCCGCAACTATTTGCAAATATGAGCTACCGATCCGGTATCAAATACCCAAGAGTCGTAGGTGAAGTAGCAAGATTAATGTCTATAACATTAATACCCGAGCGTAAGTCGTACTTTGCTTCTTTTTGAGATCCTCCATGTACTTCTTGCGCCCTTTTCGTGGCCTGTCTCCTTGCAATAGAAGCAAACAACATCGATGTCGCCGACCCTTTTTGCCCTTCTTTGCATTAGAGGCACTCGCGATCTCATCGGGAGTTAACTTCCTCTTGGTGCAAAGTTTCTTGACAGTGGTTTGCGCTTAGCCTTCGCATCATCATCACATGATGACCATTTTTCTCGGATGCTCTCCTCACTGTCTTTAGCATCCCATGCAATTCAGCCAAGGTTCTATCCATATTGTTCATGTGATAATTTAATATGAATGGCTCGAAGCTCGAAGGAGCGACCGGAGAATCACATCGCAGCCAACTCTTGGCTAAGGGGAAAACCTAGTTTTTCCGGACTCTCAATGTAGCCAATCATTTTTATGACATGCGGTCGACGGGATTCCCTCAACAAGCTCGCACGCAAACAAGGACTTTGAGGTGTTGAACCTCTCGGCCCGAGCTTGGTTCTCAAAGATACCACGCAGTCCCGAATAATAGTGTGAGCATCGCGCTCTCATATTGCTTCAAGCTCGGGGGACATTGTAGCAAGCATGAGACAACTTATATCTAGGGCATCATTAGTGTGCTTCTCGTAAGCTCTCCGTGCGTTGCGGTGGCATTATTAGGCAAATCCACGGGATAGAGTACTTCAAGAACGTACTCCTTACGCTTTTGCTTGAGAACAATTCTCAAGTTGCGATACCAATCCATAAAGTTTGTTCCATTTAATTTTTTCTTTTCGAGAATAGATCGCAAATTAAAAGTACTGGGTGTAGTATTAGCCGCCATTTATTCTACAACAAAAAAAGCAAAGTTTAGCACAATGTTTATGCTATGTCTATTGTTAAACAATTTAACATTAGACTCTCATTACGTATTTTACACCTTTCCTCTAGGTTACGTATTGGGTCAAGATCCACATGTTAGTTAATTTCTAGTGAGCTTTGGCATCACTGCTAGAAAATTAATAACATCGGTAAGCAACTCCTTGCTAATCACATCTCTATGTGACTCTTGTTGTTGGTGTGGCATCTCCATGCCCCGGCGCCAACCTATGCCCCAAGGCCCAAAACTGTTTTGATAGCCTTGTTAAGTAAACCAAATGCTCCTGTTGTATATGTCCGACATATACCCCCTCGTGTTATGATAGAGAATGGCACTCTGCTTTGGCAGACCCACCATTGACGAGCATAACGGTGACGGGTGCAACATTTGGAAGGGCATCATTACTACTTAATTTTGCGAGGGATGCTATCCTATCAAACAAACATATCACATATATGAAAGCAGGTAGAATAGCATATAATGAAATAGTATGGCCCCCTTCACATGGTGATCTCCATCTCCATGTCGGTGTAAAGGATCTCCATCTTCATCACCATTCTTCCGAGTGTCGAATGCTTGATTTCTTCAAACTAAGCTACTACTATAGAAGCTCTAATTGAAGATTACATCGACTCGTAGGTCGTGAAAGAATATTACAAGCATTGCACGTATGAAAGAATATTACAGGGATTGCACATATGAAAGAATATTACATGCATCACATGCATCTCATACATACAATAGGGCCATACCATCTCAAAGCATTCTCTACAAAAACAAGTTAGGCGTAGAAACGTTTTCTACCTATCGTAGAGAAACGACATTGAGACGACCTATAAGGGGTACACACACGGCGATCCCTCGCGGGCTTCCGGGCAGCGCCCGGAACACCACACGAAATCCATAGATCCAATCTATGAAATCGCTTACGGAAACCATATCGGCATAATCACATTATGCCATCCCGATACACTATCAAGGGAGATGGTTTGCGTAGGCGCGAGGTAGCAAACAAGATCGGACTACGAGATAGCTTCGGCATAATCACATTATACCGTTCTGATACACTATCAAGGAACGCTATCTCGAAGCCGTCTCAAACCGAGTTCTATGGATATTGCTTCGACATAATCACATTACGCCGTTCCGATACACTATCAAGGAACGCAATTACCGTGAACTCTCCTCAACAAATCCCATAAAACCGATTGATCTAATCAACCCGTGCGCAAAACTTGTTCCAGATTCAATCTAAAACCCAAACTAAGCAAGATTAGCTCTGATACCACTCGGCCAAAGCGTCGATGCCGCAGCCGATCCGAGTCACTGACCGTGTCCTTGTTGCCGATTTGCCGCAGTTGCCTCGCTCCGATTGCAGCCGATTCATAGCCGATCAACAGCACGCAATGTAGCAGCGCCTCTACCGGTATCCACACGTCCGGGAACAGAACGCCGAACACCCGTGTGCTAGCACGCGATGCAAGGCTAGGGTTTGGCTCGAAAGTGGGGAGGGTTTCCGTGGAGATTGATCTCGGTGCAATGCAATTCAACTGATGTGTCGCAGCTCTCCACCCCTCACCCCTTTATATATAGTTGGCCTACTGGGACTAGTGGCCGATCAGGACTCTATTTTGAATTGGATCTCATCCGAATCTCATAGAGTTGGCCGCCCATACGTTGTAAGACCATAGGACTCTATCCGATCGGATCCCTATCCGATCGAGCCGTATTCGAGTCCAACTCGAATGCTTGTTCTTATCCCCTTAAGCGTGCGACCCGTAGGTTCAGGTATACTTGGTTTCGGCTATAGTCTAATTTAGCCGATCGTCGGCTCGAATCCAACTCACCGACACATGTCAACGGCGGCGCCTAGCAGACATATTGACACCATAGTATACAAGAATATAATATCGGCTCGAACCTGTAATGTGTACACAAATCCCTTTGCCTCACGATACCAATTAAGCTATAGACAAGATGTGTGCCATCCCTTCAATAACTTAACCATTCACTCGAACCGTATTGGATTATCGTCTCGTTGATTGACTCCTCAATCAACTTAGCATGGCCATGCATTTCCATAATGCATTACCTCGAGGGGCCGAGATATCTCTCCAAAGGAGAGGCAAATTTCATCTTGATCACTCACATCCCACTCCATGTTTCATAGCAAACCCGAAAACTACCTTTATAACTACCCGATTACGGAATAGCGTTTGGTAGTCCCAAAGTAGGCTACTACACATGTTGGAATCCATGGTGATCTCAGGTCTAAGGACTTTGTACCAACACTACCCGAGACCAACTAATGGCACATTAATTCCTGTAGTGTCTCATGGTGGGTCTATCCAACAATGTGTTCTCTAACACATGTGTCCATGTTTATTGATTTGGTATCTCCACACCCATGATCTATGAGACTTGATCATCAATCAATAAACATGCCAATCTTAGAATCATATTAGTTCCAATAATATGATATATGATCAGAGATCATTTAGAAATAGATTCATACATATCGAGTCTCATAAATAAGTCAAGTACTTATTGATCAATACAAGATGTCTATTTCATGGAACTGAATAATACTTTATTCATTAATACATAAACATTGACATGATATCCAACATCTCCATGTTGCCTCTAGGGCATATCACTAACACTTAGATCAAATTCGCATAGCCCAAGCCTTGGATCCTGACGTATCTGAGCTTAAGAAGAATATGAGAGTGGGAAAAGCTCGTGACTTCACGGAAGACGAGTACAGTACCATATGGATGGGCAATAGGATATGTGTGCCAGAAGATAAGGAATTGAAGAAGTTAATCCTTTCTGAAGCACATCAGAGTCATTACTCTATCCATCCGGGAAGTACCAAGATGTACCAGGACCTTAAGGAGAAATTTTGGTGGGTTAGCATGAAAAGAGAAATAGCAGAGTTCGTGGCACTATGCGATGTATGACAACCAGTAAAGGCAGAACACCAGAGGCCTGCTGGATTATTACAACCACTTCAAATCCCAGAATGGAAGTGGGAGGAAATCGGGATGGATTTCATCACCGGTTTACCTCGGACATCATCAGGACACGATTCTATCTGGGTTATAATCGACCGCCTCACTAAAGTGGCTCATTTTATCCCAGTGCTTACCACCTATACAGGCAGAAGGTTAGCAAAATTGTATCTTGCAAGGATTGTGTGTCTTCATGGGGTACCCAAGAAGATAATATCTGATCGTGGTAGTCAGTTCACCTCCAAGTTTTGGCTAAAACTACAAGAGGAACTTGGCACCCGGTTGAATTTTAGCACGGCCGATCACCCACAAACTGATGGTCAGACGGAACGTGTAAACCAGGTTTTGGAAGATATGCTGCGAGCGTGTGCTCTGGATTTCGGAGGAGCTTGGGATAAGAGCCTGCCCTATGCGGAGTTCTCCTATAACAACAGTTATCAAGCCAGTTTACAGATGTCACCTTTCGAAAGTGTCGTACCCCGCTTTTCTGGGATCAGACCGGCGAACGTCAGTTGTTTGGGACTGAAGTGTTAAGTAATGCCGAAGAGAAAGTCAGAATCATAAGAGAAAGGCTGAAAGTTGCAGCCAAAAGTGTTATGCAGACAACCGCCGCAGAGAGCTAGTTCTCAAAGTCAGAAACTACGTATATCTTCGTGTCACCCCACTTCGGGGAGTGCACCGATTCCAAACCAAGGGCAAGTTGGCACCACGCTATGTGGGACCATATCGGATCCAAGAGAGACGAGGTGAAGTGGCATACCAACTCGAACTGCCACCCACCATGGCTGGAATTCATGACGTTTTCCACGTCTCCCAACTCAAGAAGTGTCTGAGAGTTCCAGAAGAACAGGCCAGTCCAGATCAGATCGAAATCCAAGAAGATCTGACTTATGTGGAGAAACCAACACGGATCCTCGAAACCAGTGAACGGAGGACCCGGAACAAGGTTATCATGTTCTGCCGAGTTCAATGGAATCATCACTCCGAAGAAGAAGCAAGGTGGGAGAGGGAAGATGAGCTAAAGGCCGCTCATCCCTATCTATTCGCTAGTACCTCCGAATCTCGGGGTCGAGATTCCGTTTAAGGGGGGTAGGTTTGTAACACCCTGAGGTGTTTTTCCCTTTAAAAAATCCAAAAGAAAATCGTAAAAGAAAATTGTTGGAATTAACTAGAGAGAACAAATAATTTTAAAAGCCAAATGCTAAATGGAAATGACATGGTAGGATTTTTCTTAAATTCTACATGTCAAAATACATTAACAAGATTTTTAGTGGAATTTTCAGAGCATTAAAAATAATTTTTAACCAATTAAAATCAAAACCGGATTAAATAAATCCCGGGAAAAATCGGCTTTCTCTCTCCGTCCTTTCCCGCGCAAAATCGGCCGTGGGCCGCCGGCCCGAGCCTACGGCCCATCCCTCCTCACAGTGCGCAATCTGATCGGCCACCGATCGTGCCAACGGCCCAGCCCGATCCCGCCACGCGTCGCTCTCTCTCTCCCCTCTCGCGGGTCGGCCGAAGGCCGCAGCACGTTTATCCCTCGCGCCCGCGAACAAGTCCTTTTTGCATCCCCTTTTACCCTGGGACAAGATAGGTGGGGCCCGCCTATCAGGCCGTCGTCACCGACCCTGGCCACCCCGACGCCATTTCCGCCGCCCCTCTTCGCTCGGATCTCACGCACCCGCCTTCCCGCGCTCCGGAATCCCGCCGCCTTAACTCCCTGGGTCCGCCGGCCTTCAAAACCCCACCGCCGCGGCTCCTGCACACCCTAATGGTCGGATTTCATCATCGGCCATTACTTCCCCCAAATTTACGCCGGTGAGCAATTGCGCGCTTATCCGGTCGCCCGACCTCCCCATCCCCTTTAAAAGCACCCCTCGCCCTCCCCGTCCTCCCCACGCCTCCACTCGAGCCTCTCACTCCCTCGTTTGCCCTCGCGTCGTGCGCCCAAAACTCGGAGCTCGCCGCGCGGCGCGTTTTTCGCCGCCTCTAGCCACCCCGAACCTCGCCGCCGCCTCCGCCTCATCGCCGGGTCTCGTACCGCCCGCCGCCTTCCCCGCGTCCGTTCTGTGGCCGAATCATCCGTCGCCGTCGTCATCTTCCCCAACTCCGGCAACCCCGCAGTGAGCCGTCCGTCTTCGCCCTCTCGACCGTGTTCCCGCCGCCGCCGGATGCGAGCGGCTCCGCCCGCACGTGAAGCCGCGGCATCACGCCGCCCTGCGCCGCCGCCCAAATGGCACCGGCCAGCCGCCGCCGCCATGTGCCTCCGTGTCGTGCTGCCCGTGCCGCCGCACCCTTCTCGGCCGTCGATCGCCTTCACCGATTGGCACCGTCCGTCCCGCCCGCCCACGTGGCAAGCCATGTGGTCGCCACCTCGGCACCACGTGTGCTCCACGTGGTGCACCGCCCGTTCGCTGTGGACCCGGTCCACCGTGGACCGACGCTCCCGCGGACCGCCGACATCGCCCTTGGCGCCGACGTCGCCCTAGCCGCCGACGCCTCCCGGTTTTATTGCGAATAAATCAATTAAAGATTTTTCTGTTTTAGTAAAAAACCCAGAGAACTTCTAAAAATCATATCTTTTCAATCCGACCTTCGTTTTTAGCCCATTCAAATTTTATTAAATTAATAAAAATGCCAAGAATCCATTAAAAATGGTTTTGTTCCCAGTTTCAGTAGCTTTTTAGCCTCTTTTGTTGAAGTGCTTTTTTGCCGTGTAGATCCCGGTAGTTCCGCCGTCCCGGTTTACTTTGAAGTCATCGCTGAAGTCCCCCAAGCCGAAGAGCAAGGCAAGTTATACTATATTATTGATCATATTGCTCCCATTTTGCTAAAACACCTGTTTTATTCTATGAAATTGCATGTATTTTGTATTGTCATTTCATGGGAAATAGTACACCTTATGCTTAGTTTATGCCTTAGGTTTGACACCCCAAACCCTTTGATTAAACTTGGGAAAATAATATGATTGGATTCAGGACTAGGTTATGCTTAGCTTGGCTTAGATTCACTAGCTCACTAAATGCGTCATTCTCACTTAATATGCCTCTCCTCGACTTCTGTTCAGGAGGATTAATGGTTAGAAATTCAGGTGAACCGGACTAATGACTAAAATATGATAAATGGTGGGCTGTGGGCGTTATGGTTTTGGTTAGCGGCGCCCATGGCAATTAAGGACCGGTTCACGGGACCCCTCGGGAGAAGGACCGTGCAAACCACAAGCCGAAATGGGTAAGGTAGGTCCCGTAGTGTAGCCTCTCCTAGCTGACGGACCCATCGGCAAGGGTGAGCGGGATGGAGTTTCAGTCGGCCCCGGTATAAGGGTTGCTGGGCTGCCGGATTCACCGAGGCACTTGGGGGGGGGCTGCCCATTCCCAGGGTCCGGGAGTGGGGGCGAAACCTTGGTGGGGTTTGCTTGGTTAGTGGGGGGGTTATACGAAAGGTCCTATCACAGTTTCCTTTCCAGGGTACCATGGTGGTATTCCGGCGCACGGGAGACCGTGTCATGGGGATGTGTCTTGTGGGTACAGTTGTACACCTCTGATCAGAGCAAAACTATTCGAATAGCCGTGCCCCGGTAATGGGGCGATCAACCGAGCTCACCGTGATTAGTCTCACACTATTACACCCTGATTAATGGAACATGGCTAGTATAGGTGGATGGTTTATACTTGTCTCAACATGGGGATAACGTTGGACAGTGTTGGTTTCAAAATGCTTTAATTACTTAAATTACTATTGTCTTGATTGTGTTCAAAATTAGGATTGTTTGGAAAACCCCGCTGTTTGCGCAAAAGCAAACCTTAGCCAAACCCTTGTCTTCCCTGCATTCATTCCTCTCCTCTTCCGGTGTGACTTGTTGAGTACATGGAAGTACTCATCCTTGCCTCTTCACCAGAACCTGAGCCAGAAGCTAAAGAAGAAGACAAAGTGGAGTAGGCTTGTCCTACGCTCTGGAATCTGCCTGTGGAGTGGCCGAAGCCCCGTGGCCAGCGTCAAGCTTAGGCTTAGGCCCTTTTCCTTTTTCCGCTGCTCGTTTGTAATATTTTTGTATTGTTTCTAAGACGTGGAACTGTAATATCAACAATTGTCATATGTGTACCCTGGCTGGTCCTGGACAGGGATTTTAACACACATATAGCTTCGGAAATTCGGGTCTGAATTTCTGGGCGGACAGTATTCTCGGTCCTTTTTACCTACACAACATGTTCCCTGTTGAGAGGTACATAGGCGTTCTAAAGAAGTACATTCATAACCATTCTCGTCCAGAAGTATGCATCATCAAAGGCTATGAAATAGAGGAGGTCATTGAGTTTTGCGTAGAATTTATTGAAGACCTTTGTCCAATTGGGGTCCCCAAATTAAGCCATGAGGGGAGACTACAGGGAGAGGGGACTCTGGAAGGAAACCAATAATGACTAGAGACAATGATTTATTCCATAAAGCACATTTCAAGGTTTTGCAACAATCTTTGTTGGTGGCTCCTTAGATCGAGGAGCATATGGCGATTGTTCACTCCAAAAACATCGGGAAGTCCGTTGTTTGGATTACACGTCATCACATTGATACTTTTCCCGCTTGGTTGCGACAAAATCTCATGGGTAACGGGACGATTGACCAACAACTACCCTTGTCGGCGAGGGGACCATCTTGCTCAATCTCGACATTCCAAGGATATGAGATCAACGGGTATACATTTTACACAAGAGCCCAAGACAAAAAGAGTACGAACCAAAACAGTGTTGTTCATATCGATGCCATGAGATACGATGGGACAACTAGCATGTACTATAGTGGCATCGAGGAGATATGGGAACTTGAGTATGGGCCTTTGAAGGTCCCTCTATTTCGGTGCCAATGGGTTAGGCTGACTAGTGGGGGCGTAATGATTGATGACTGTGGGATGACAACAGTTGACCTTAACAAGGTTGGGTACTCAGACATACCATTCGTCTTAGCCAATGATGTAATGCAAGTTTTCTATATGAAGAACATGTGTAGCAAACCAAAGAAGGGGAAAGGGCTCGACAAGCCAAAACATCACATGGTTCTCCCTGGAAAAAAGGAAAATCGTTGGAGTCAAGGATAAGACTAACGAAGATTACGATCAGTTTGACACGCAACCTCCGTTCGTAGTGACGGTTGACCCGAGCATCCTCCTATCAAATTGAGAACACCCCTTATTTACGCAACGATCATAAAGAAGGAACATTTGTAAGGACAAAGTACGTTGCGTCAAGCATCACGTTATGAGATTGATTGTATGGACGATGTAAATTATTTATACTACCTTGGTGTATGGACGATGTAATTAAATTATATATACTATCTTGGTGTTTGGACAGTGCAAATTAATTTGATTTGTTATTTTTGGCAATGAAAGAAGTATTTTGGTTGGACGTTTTAAATGTATTCTCATTATTTTTATAATTTTTATAATTTTTAATGCTCTTAATCGGCCACGGTTAATTATATATGTTTTTTAAAATCTTATTACAATTTTAACCAATTTTTAATGTATTCTCATTATTTTTATGATTCTCAATTATTTTTAATGCATTTAATAGGGCCACAGTTAATTATATATGATTTTTAAAATCTTATTACAATTTTAACCTATTTTAATGTGTTATATTTAATATATTCTCATTACTTTGTAGTCCCGGTTGCTATCCATAGTCGGGAAAAAATTAAAAATAACAGAAAATCCTTTTTAGTCCTCGGTTGGTAGGAACAACCGGGACTAAAGATATTTTCAGTCCCATGTTTATCTTTAGTCCCGATTGTTCCTACCAACCGGACTAAAAAGTAGGGTATAAATATAGGGACACTTCGTCTTTTCGAGCGTACCGATCGAGACTTAGCCATTTTTCTCTCTTGCCATCATCGTAGTCGTCGAGCTCCATCATTATCGTCGCCGTCGCCTCCGGAACAATTCTTCTGACGCCGTTACCACCAGAACCTTCTTCCTTCGCCTCCACCGCCGCTGCCTCCACCAGAACCCTAATCCGCCGCCGCTGCCTTCGCCGGTCTTCCTCTGTCATCGCCGTCGATGCCCCCGCCACCGCAAATGCCGTCGCCGCCAAGGACGAACGGCCCAATGTCTCTGTCACCGCCACCCCTGCCGCCATCGACCGCCCCACGAACGATCCAGCGCACGATGGACTCGGTCCACCGTGCGCCGGCAGCCATGTGGAGGGCTTACAGCGGCCCACCGTGAGTCCCTCCTCGATTGTTAAAAATAAAAAGAAAAATATAAATTAAAAATACATTACAAACATAAAAAGTTACAAATTACAAGTAATACATTACAAAATAAATATAATACATTAAAAATTAAAAGAATACATTAAAAATAAGAATAACACATTAAAAATGTTTAGAATTTGAAAAAACTTGTAAAAATAATTAAAATGTAGATAATACGTGAAAAATATATTTACAATTTTTAGAATCTTATAGAATTTATATATAATTAACCATGGCTTCGATCCATTAAAAATCATTAAAATAGCTAGAAAAATAAGAAGAACACATTAAAAATATGTTTAGAATTTTAAAAAACTTCTAGAAATAATTAAAATATAGATAATACATGAAAAATATATTTACAAATTATGCTATGTTTTAGTTGTCAATGTACATGTTTTAATTTACTAACGATTGTTTCCTTATCAGGATTGGACGCGGGCAACTCTCAAGCTGAATTACGTGCTCTGAAGGTCGCCAAGCAACGCTAAGACAAGTTATATGAACTATTTCTAATTATATGCAACTCTTGTCGTACATACCTAGTGAAGGGTTACGCGGAGGCTACGCTAGCCGAAAACAAAAACTTTTACCGCGCAAACCAGAACACTTGCAAGTAAGGGCCGATAGATCGTTACCGATTGGAGTAGAGTGCAAGGAATAGCCAATCGTGGCAATCCGATCCGAACAGTTGTAGCCGATTCCCGGAGACCCGATTCGCCAATCGCCCGATTCGAGTCGTCCGCCGCGTTCTCACGCCTCGCTCCGATGCGCCCGACCGCAGCCGATTCCACCACAGCCGATCGCTCGGATTGCAGCCGATTCGAAGCCGATCAACAGCGTGCAACGTAGCAGCGCCTCTACCGGTATCCACACGTCCGGGGACAGAACGCCGTACACCCGTGTGCTAGCACGCGATGCAAGGCTAGGGTTTGGCTCGAAAGTGGGGAGGGTTTCCGTGGAGATTGATCTCGACGACTTCTGTTGCACGCGATGCAATTGACATACCGCAGCTCTCCACCCCTCCCTCCTTTATATAGAGTTGGCCGACTGGGACTAGTGGCCGATTAGGACTCTATTTTGAATCGGATCTCATCCGTATCTCATAGAGTTGGCCGCCCACACGTCGTAAGCCCATAGGACTCTATCCGATCGGATCCCTATCCGATCGAGCCGTATCCGAGTCCAACTCGAATATCTATTCTATCCCCTTAAGCGTGCGACCGTAGGTTCAGGTATACTCGGTTTCGGCTAAAGTCAAACTTAGCCGATCGTCGGCTCGAGTCTAACTCACACTGACCTTCACACAGCGGCGCCTAGCAAGACATATTGACACCATAGTATACAAGAATAATATCGGCTCAACCCGTAATGTGTACACAAATCCCTTTGCCTCACGATACCGCTTAAGCTATAGGCAAGATGTGTGCCATCCCTTCAATAGCTTAACCATTCACTCGAACCGTATTGGATTATCTGTCTGTTGATTGACTCCTCAATCAACTTAGCATGGCCATGCATTTCCATAATCCATTACCTCGAGGGGCCCAGAGATATCTCTCCAAAGGAGGGGCAAATTACATCTTGATCACTCACATCCCACTCCATGTTCCATAGCAAACCCGAAAACTACCTTTATAACTACCCGCTTACGGAATAGCGTTTGGTAGTCCCAAAGTAGGCTACTACACATGTTGGAATCCATGGTGATCTCGGTTTAAGGACTTTGTACCAACACTACCCGAGACCAACTAATGGCACATTGATTCCTGTAATGTCTCATGGTGGGTCTATCCAACAATGTGTTCTCCAACACATGTGTCCATGTTTATTGATTTGGTATCTCCATACCCATGATCTATGAGATATGATCATCAATCAATAAACATGCCGATCTTAGAATCATATTTGTTCCAACAATATGACATATGATCAGGGATTGTTTAGAAATAGATTCATACATATAGAGTCTCATAAATAAGTCACGTACTTATTGATCAATACAAGATGTCTATTTCATGGAACTGTATAACACTTTATTCATTTATACATAAACATTGACGTGATATCCAACATCTCCATGTTGCCTCTAGGGCATATCACTAACAATCTCCCACTTGCACTAGAGTCAATACCCATTGCTCTTGTGTGCACCTCATGCTTCGGCTGAGGGTGAGGTTTTGTCAACGGATCGGCAATGTTGAGATCCGTGGGCACTTTGCATATCTTGACGTGCGTACGTTGGGTCGACTACTCCAACATAGTTTTTTCGTTGCACTACACGTCACTTGGTAATGATCTATAGAGCCTTACTTGCAAGCTTTCCTGGATTGCGCAGTAGAAAAATTTTGTTTTAAGCTATCGTAGCCTCCACGTTTTCCTTCAGTGGTATCAGATCTAGACTTGCATAGTTTGGGTTTTAGATTGGATCTGGAACAAGTTTGGCACACAGGTTGATTAGATCAATCTGTTTTAGGGTTTGGTAGAGGAGAGTTGATGGAAACTGCGTTCCTTGAGATTGTCTCGGATTGACATGATGTGATTATGTTGAAGCAATTTCCATAGGACATGGTATGAATATGAGTTAGATTCGGGATAACGTTCCTTGAGAGTGTCTCAGATCGGTACAATGTGATTGTGCCGAAGTTATCTAGTAATCCGACCATAACTGCCGCTTTGTGCCCATGCAAACCATGTCCCTTGATAGTGTATGGGACAACATAATGTGATTATGCCGATATGGTTTCCATAAGCGATTTCATAGATCGGATCTATGATTTTCGTGTGAATTCGTAATGTACCCCTTTTTGTCGTCTTGGTATCGTATCTCTGTGATAGGTAGAAAACGTTCTACGTCTAACTTGTTTTTGCAGAGAATGTTATGAGATGGTATAGCCCAATTGTATGTATGAGATGCATGAGATGCGTGTAATATTATTTCATACGTGCAATTCATGTAATATTCTTTCATGACCTGCATGTCAATGTAATCTTTGATTCATAGCTTCTATAGTAGTAGCTTAGTTTGAAGAACTCAAGCATCCGGCACTCGGGAGAACGGTGATGAAGATGGAGATCCTCTACACCGACATGGAGATGGAGCTCACCATGTGAAAGGGCCATATTGTTTCATTATTAATTGCTATTCTTCTTGCTTTCATATATGTGATTTGTTTGTTTGATAGGATAGTATCCCTCAGGAAATTAAGTAGTAATGATGCCATCTAAATGTTGCACCTATCACGGTTGTGATCGTAAACTGGTAGGTCTGCCAAAGCAGAGTGCCATTGTCTATCATAACACGATGGGGTATATGTCAGACATATACATGCAGGAGCATTTGGTTTACTTGACAAGGCTACCGAAACAGTTTTGGGCCTTGGGGCATAGGTTGGGGCCGGGGCATGATGATGCCACCCAACAAACGAGAGTCGCATAGGGATATGATTAGAAAGGTGTTGCTTACCCATGTTACTAATCTTCTAGCAGTGATGCCAAAGCTCACTAGAAATTAATTAACATGTGGATCTTGACCCAATACGTAACCTAGAGGGAACGTTAAGAAACGTAGTGGGTGTCTTTTGTTAAATTGTTTAGTAAAAGACAAAGCATAAACATTGTGCTAAACTTTGCATGTATTTTTAGTTATAGATAATGGCAGCTAATACTGCATCCAGTTCTTTTAATTTGCAATCTATACTTAAGAAAGAAAAGTTGAATGAAACAAACTTTATGGATTGGTATCGAAACTTGAGATTTGTTCTCAAGCAAGAAGAAAAGGAGTACGTTATTGAAGTTCTTTGTCCTGATGATTTGCTTGATAATGCTAATGCGGCTGCACGGAGGGCTTATGAGACACACTAATGATTCCCTAGATAAAAGCTGTCTCATGCTTGCCACAATGTCCTCTGAGCTTCAGAAGCAATACGAGAGGAGTGATGCTCATAGTATTATTGAGGGTCTACGTGGCATGTTTGAGAAACAAGCTAGGGTTGAGGGCTTCAATACTTTAAAGTCCTTGTTTGCGTGCAGGCTTGTAGAGGGGAATCCCGTCAGTCTGCACGTGATAAATATGAAATGCTACATTGAGAGTCTTGAAAAACTAGGCTTTCCTCTTAGCCAAGATTTGGCTATAGACGTGATTCTCCAGTCGATCCCTCCGAGCTTTGAGCGATTCATACTAAATTATCACATGAACAACATGGATAAAATCTTGGCAGAATTGCATGGGATGCTAAAGACTGCTGAGGAGAGTATCCAGAAAAATGGTCATCACGTGATGATGATGCAAAAAGCTAAGCGCAAACCTCCTGTCAAGAAACTTTGCACGAAACAGAAGTTAACTCCTGATGAGATCCGCGAGTGCCTCCAAAGCAAAGAAAGACAAGAAGGGGTCAGCGGCGTCAGATGTAATTTGCTTCTATTGTAAGGAGACAGGTCATTGGAAAAGGAACTGCAAGAAGTACATGGAAGGTCTCAAAAAGAAGCAAAGTGCGACTTCTGCTTCAGGTATTAATGTTATAGAAATCAATCTTGCTACTTCATCTACTGACTCTTGGGTATTTGATCCAGATCAATAGCTCATATTTGCAAGTCATTGCAAGGAATGAGAAGAAGTAGAAGCTTGAGAAGGGGCGAGGTGAACCTGCGCGTCGGTAATGGAGCAAGGGTTGCTACCGTTGCCATCGGCACTATGCCACTTCATTTACCTTCAGGATTAGTTTTGAAATTAAATAATTATTATTGTGTTCCAACTCTATGTCAATATGTAATTTTCTCTTCATGTTTGCAAGCGGAAGAATATGATTTTAGATCAGTGGACAATGGTTGTTCAATTTATCTTAGAGATATGTTCTATTTTCATACTCCATTGGTGAATGGATTATACGTTTTGGATCTTGAAGCGTCTCCCATCTATAACATTAATGCAGAAAGGCAACTCCCAAATGACATAAACCCCACATTTATTTGGCATTATCGCCTAGGCCATATAAATGAGAAACGTATGGAGAAGCTCCATAAAGATGGTCTGCTTCACTCTTAATTTTGAATCATTTGAGACATGTGAGTATTGTTTACTTGGAAAGATGACAAAGGCACCTTTCATGGGTCATGGTGAGAGAGCAAGTGACTTGTTGGCACTCGTGATGGTGCGGTCCATGATGAGCCAATGTGATCTTCCATTATCCTTCTGGAGATATGCTCTTGAAACAGCTGCGTTCACACTAAATAGAGTTCCATCTAAGTCAGTGGAAAAGACACCATATGATATATGGACAGGGCAGCCCCCTAAATTGTATTTTCTCAAAATTTGGGGATGTGAAGCTTATGTAAATCGTTAAAATCGGACAAGCTTACACCTAAATCTGACAAATGCTTCTTTGTGGGGTATCCTAAAGAAACAAAAGGATATTATTTTTATAACCAGGAACAAGGCAAAGTGTTTGTTGCCCGACATGGTGTTTTCTTGGAGAAAGAGTTTCTTTCAAGAAATGTTAGTGGGAGCTGTTAGTGATATGCCCTAGAGGATACATGGAGATGTTGGATATCATGGTCAATGTTTATGTGTAGATGAATAAAGTGTTATTCAGTTCCATGAAATAGACATCTTGTATTGATCAATAAGTACGTGACTTATTTATGAGACTCTTTATGTATGAATCTATTTCTAAATGATCCCTGATTACATGTCATATTGTTGGAACAAATATGATTCTAAGATTGGCATGTTTATGATTGATAATCATGTGTCATAGATCATGGTATGGAGATACCGAATCAATATACGTGGACATGTGTTAGAGAACACATTGTTGGATAGACCCACCATGAGACACTACAGGAATTAATGTGTCATTAGTTGGTCTCAAGTATTGTTGGTGCAAAGTCCTTAGACCTGAGATCATCATGAATTCTGACATGCGTAGTAGCCTACTTTGGGACTAAAAAATACTATTCCGTAACTGGGTAGTTATAGAAGTAGTCTTCGGGTTTGCTATGAAACATGGAGTGGGATGTGAGTGATCAAGATGGAATTTGCCCCTCCTTTGGAGAGATATCTCTGGGACCCTCGAGGTAAAGGATTATGGAAGTGCATGACCATGCTGAGTTGATTTTGGAGTCAATCAACAGACAGATAATCTAATACGATTTGAGTGAATGGTTAAGCTATTGAAGGGATGGCACACATCTTGCCTATAGCTTAATTGGTATCGTGAGGCAAAGGGATTTGTGTACACATTACAGGTTCAGAGCCGATATTATATTCTTGTATACTATGGTGTCAATATGTGCTGCTAGGCGCCGCTATTAACGGTCGGCCGAGTTGGACTTGGGTCGAAACCGAGTATACCTGAACCTACAGGGTCGCACGCTTAAGGGGATAAGAACAAACATTCGAGTTGGACTCGGATATGGCTCGATCGGATAGGGATCCGATCGGATGGGCCTATAGGCCCAGTCGGAACCTCTATATAAAGGGGCGAGAGGTGGAGAGCTGTTGCATGGTATTGAACCAAATCAATCTAATCGTGCAGCTTTAGAAGTCGACGAGTTTGAGATCTCCACGGAAACCCTCCCTACTCCCGAGCCAAACCCTAGCCTTGCATATTATGCTAGCACACAGGTGCTAGGCGTTCTGTCCCTGGACATGTGGATACCGATAGAGGCACTGCTACATTGTGGTGTTGTTCGACGGCTGCGAATCGGCTGCGACGCATCGGAGCGAGGCGGCTGCGGTAGATCGGCTATGGAATCGGCGCATCGGCTGTGGCGAATCGGCTGTACTGAGGAATCGGCTCTGATCGGCTGGTACTGTTCTGGATCGGATAGCTCCTGATTGGCTATTTCCGCTGCACCCTACTCCAATCGATAACGATCTATCGACCCTTACTTGCAAGGTTCCTGGTTTGTGTGGTAGAATTTTTTGTTATTAGCTATCGTAGCCTCCGCGTAACCCTTCTGGAGCAGGGTGCATCTTGAAGAAGTTTAAGAAACACCAAAAAGTGTTTCGGCCACCACTACACCACAATAGGAGGAACAAGATGTTCTACCATGTGTTGTAGATACACCAGCCCCACGGAGATCCGAAAAATCATGTCGTGCACCTGAAAGGTATACAGGTGCGGAACAACGTGATATATTGTTGTTAGACAACGATGAAGCTAAGACCTATGCGGAAGCGATGGTGGGACCGGACTCCAACAAATGACTTGGAGCCACGAAATCCAAAATAGAATCCATGTATGACAATCAAGTTTGGAACTTGCTTGATCCACCTGATGGTGTCAAAACCATTGAGTGCAAATGAGTTTTTAAGAAAAAGGCAGACATGGATGGAAATGTTCACATCTATCGGGCGCGATTGGTGGCGAAAGGTTTTAAACAGATTCAAGGTATTGATTATGATGAAACCTTCTCGCCCGTCGCAATGCTTAAATCTATTCGGATTATCCTAGTGATTGCTGCATATTTTGATTATGAGATATGACAAATGGATGTCAAAATGGTTTTCCTAAATGGAAACCTAAGCGAGGATGTGTATATGATACATCCTAAAGGTTTTGTCGATCCACAATCGCCTGGAAAGATATGCAAGCTACAAAAAATCTATTTATGGATTGAAGCAAGCATCTCGGAGTGGGAATATTCCTTTTGATGACGTAATCAAAGGGTTTGGTTTCATCAAAAATGAAGAGGAGGCCTGTGTTTACAAGAAGGTCAGTGGGAGCGCAATTGTGTATCTAATCTTATATGTGGATGACATATTGTTGATTGGAAATGATATCCCTATGCTAAAATCCGTCAAGTATTCATTAAAAAATAGTTTCTCCATGAAAGACTTAGGGGAGGCAACGTACATACTGGGCATAAGGATCTATAGAGATAGATCTAAGAGGCTAATTGGATTAAGCCAAAGTACGTACATTGACAAGGTGTTGAAGAGGTTCAACATGCATGATTCCAAGAAAGGTTTCTTGCCAATGTCGGATGGCATTAATCATAGCAAGAATCAGTGTCCTAGGACACTTGATGAGCGGAGTAAAATGAATATGGTTCCATATGCTTCGGTAATTGGATCCATCATGTATGCTATGCTTTGTACACGTCCAGATGTCTCATACGCTTTGAGTGCTACGAGCAGGTACCAGTCGGATCCAGGTGAAGGTCACTGGATAGCTGTAAAAAATATCCTTAAGTACTTGAGAAGAACTAAGGATATGTTCCTAGCCTATGGAGGTAAAGAAGAGCTCGTTGTAAGTGGTTACACCGATGCTAGCTTCCAAATAGACAAAGATGACTATAGATCACAATCTGCGTTCATATTCTATCTAAATGGAGGCGCAGTCAGCTGAAAGAGTTTCAAGCAGGACATTGTTGCTAATTCTACAATGGAGGCCAAGTACATTGCTGCTTCTGAAGCTGCAAAGGAGGCTGTTTGGATCAAGAAATTTGTTTCTAAGCTGGGTGTGATGACTAGTGCTACTGGTTTAATGTCCCTCTATTGTGACAACAGTGGAGCCATTGCACAGGCTAAGGAGTCTAGGTCACATAAGACATCCAAACACATTCTTCGGCAATATCATCTCATCTAGGAGATAGTGGACAGAGGTGATGTAAATATATGCAAAATGCACACATATCTAAATATTGTCGATCCATTGACAAAGCCTTTCCCTCAGCCAAAACATGAGGCGCACACCAGGGCAATGAGTATTAGATACTTACATGATTGACTCTAGTGCAAGTGGAAGACTATTAATGATATGCCCTAGAGGCAACATGGAGATGTTTGATATCATGGTCAATGTATATGTATCAATGAATAAAGTGTTATTCGGTTTCATGAAATAGACAACTTATATTGATCAATAAGTATGTGACTTATTTATGAGACTCCTTTTGTATGAATCTATTTCTAAATGATCCCTGATCATATATCATATCTATGGAACAAATATGATTCTAAGGTCAACATATTTATTGATTGGTGATCATGTCTCATGGATCATGGTATGAAGATACCAAATCAATAAATGCGAACATGTGTTGGAGAACATATTGTTGGATAGACCCACTCTGAGACACTATAGGAATTAATGTGCCATTAGTTGGTCTCAAGCAGTGTTAGTGCAAAGTCCTTAGACCTGAGATTATCATGGATTCCAACATGTGTAGTAGCTTACTTAGGGACTACCAAACACTATTCTGTAACTGAGTAGTCATAAAAATAGTCTTCGGGTTTGATATGAAACATGTAGTGGGATGTGAATGATCCAGATGGAATTTGCCCCTCCTATGGGAGAGATATCTCTGGGTCCATCGATGTAATGGATTATGTAAGTGCATGGCCATGCCGAGTTGATTGAGGAGTCAATCAACAGATAAATAATCTAATACGAGATCGAGTGAACGATTAAGCTATTGATAGGATGGCACGAGTCTTGCACATAGCTTAATTGATATTGTGAGGCAAAGAGATTTGTGCACACATTACAGGTTCAGCCGATATGATCTTGTTGTATACTTTGGTGTCAATACGTTCTGCTAGGGGCCGCTGTCGACGGGTCGACCGAGTTGTACTCAGGTCGGAACCAAGTATACTTGAACCTACAGGGTCGCACACTTAACGGGATGGAACGTGTATTTGAGTTTGACTCGGATACAACTCAGTTCGTATACAGATCCGATTGTATATAGAGTCCCGATGGGCCACAAGGCCCAGTCGGCCAACTCTATATAAGGAGGGCAAGGGGTGAAGATCAAGGTGCGCAACCTCTAAGCCAGATCAACTTCTCCACGAAAACCCTAGTCCACGTCTGAGCCTAAACTCTAGCTGTGCATTACGTGCTAGCACACGGGTGTTCGGCGTTCCTTCCCTGGATGTGTGGATACCGGTACAGACATCGCTACGTTGCGATGTAGGTCGGTGAATCAGAATGGATTTGGTGAGATCAGATCATGGTCGACGACGTGGTCGACGAGCTGGTCGGGAGATTGGATCATTATCGGCGACGTGATCAGGGAGCTTATCGGGAGATCGGAGCGAGGTCAGGCGAGGCGCTATCCGAGGTTAGCAAGATCGGGCGAGGCACTGTGCAAAGTCGGCAAAGTGTTGTCCGAGGTCGGCAAGACTTCCTGACGTTTGTACATTGGGTCGGCTACTCTAACGTAGTTTTTCCGCTGCATTGCACGTCACTTGGTAACAATCTATAGACCCTTACATGCAAGCTTTATTGAATTGTGCGGTAGAAATTTTTTGTTTTATGCTATCGTTGCCTCCGCGTTTTCCTTCATGTACGACTTTGAGCTTAATAAATATTATATCTTCTAGTCCATATGAGTGTGGTACTTCTTATGCTTTAGTAGAGAAGAGTTCCATTATTAGTTTAATTCATAGTCTTGTTGTGTTTAGACGAGTAACTCTATTGCCATGGACACGGTCCAATGAGCAATTAGGATGTAGGTTTGCTTCTATCTTATCCCCGGGAGGTAGAAGTATATATGGTAATGTAAGCATGGTGCTTAGATTATTTCATAGACATTGGTTATGACTGCTTCCCATGGGTGAGAGGTAGGCGGCAGGTGGTGACAACCCTATCCGTCCTTTGCATTCCTCCATGTTTGGATTTGGTGAAGGGCGAACGGCAAGAGATCGCTTCGTGGTGGCAGGCCGGACTACTGGGCGGCGATACCCCCGTAGTCATGGGAGCATAGAACTGGGTTTAGGCATGACTAGAATAATTAATTAAACTATGTCTCTCACTAGAAGAACTATAGGAATCTGACTCTAAATACTACTCTCCACTTTGCACTAGTGTATTATTTATCTAGGACTCTTCTGTATGTGTCACACTACCTTATACATATTATTACCTTACCCCTGTTTGGACTTAGGTATCTCATCTATAGCTTATGAATATCCATGGCATCTTAGTATTCTCTTCAATACCATAGTCTTCCTTTGGGATAAAATAAATAACAATATCCTTGGAATACTCCCTGGATGAAATACTACAACGGTATATCCGTGCGCTTGCGGATTTATCTGTGAACGTAAGAAATACCAATAAGCATTTCTGGTGCAGTTGCCGGGGAAGACAATGGTCTAGGAAGAAATAATATGTGCTTGGATATCCATATAGTTATATTTGTCTTACCTTTGCTCTAGCATGCTTATTTTGGTATATTTTCTCCTTATGTGAAAATAGGGTAGTGGTTTATCAAGGAGGTAACAACTCTTGTCATGCTTTTAATCCTAACCAACCCTCCTTGAAAGATCTTGTGTTAGGCCAGGCTAAAATTAATGAACATTTCTAAGAAGTTAGTGACCAATGACAAATCCTTGGAAAGCATTAATGCTAAAATAGAAGGCTTTTCCTCTGCTATCAAAAATCAGCTAAGCTTTAACAAGATGCTAGAAACTCAGTTAGCTCAGTTGGCTGCTGCTATCCCTTCATCTGGGGTAGGGAAGATCTCGAGGCAACCCGAGGCTTTCCTTGAAAATGTGAGTGCGGTGACCACACAAGGGGGTAATACCACTCGTGATCCGCCATATCCTAACAATGCAGGGAAGGCAAAGGAGAAACAGGGTGAGCCGTCCAATATTCAGAACCAAGTTCATGAGGGAACACCGGCACCGGAGGAATTCCACGACACTACATTATTTTCGTTCCCTCATCGTAACAGGAAACCAACCGTGGACGAGCAGTTCGCTCATTTTGTTGAGGTCATTAGGAAGATCCACATCAATGTTCCTTTGATGGAAGCGATGCAAGTACCCACGTACGTTCGCTACCTCAAGGACATCCTCAACAACAAGAAGCCGATGCCTACCACGGGAAGTTATCAAGCTGACGGAAGAGTGTAGCGCTACTATACTCACTAGCTTCCTGAGAAGAAGAAGGATCCGGGGTGTCCCATGATCACCTGCTCGATCGGGACACAACAATTCAACCACGCCTTTGTGACCTTGGGGCAAGCGTCAGTGTCATGCCCAAGGAGGTTTTCGACCAGCTGAACTACACCATGCTGGCATCAACACCGATGCGGTTATAGCTGGTAGATTCGTCAATCCGCTATCCGGCGGGAATCACATAAGACATATGGGTGAAAATTCGGGGATGTTTCATTCCCGTGGATTTTGTGGTGCTCGACATGGATATCGACAAGAGGACACCGCTCATTCTTGGGCGCCTGTTCCTTAGCACTACGGATGCCCGCATTGATGTGGGAGCGCTGAGAAATCCAACTCCACATTAATGGGAAGGAGGAGAAATTCAACTTCCAGCCAAGGGTAGAGCAATGTTCTATGGTCAAAATCAAGTACAGACCCAATACCAAGAACATTAAGGAGGTCGAAGTTAAGCCCCCGGAGATGGACAACCTGATTAAATTCATGAAGGACTTCTTGGAGAAGGAAACACCATCTCCAAGGAGAATCAAGAAAGAAAGGCGGGCGGTGTCATTCCAGCCATCGCCAAAGTCCATAATTCCTTCTACCACACCGAATGAACAAAACAAAATCAAGAAGGTATGGCAAGTGAAATGTCCGCGTCTGCTTCTCCGAGACCGGGCGATGCACAAGCTTAATTGAGGGAAGAAAGTCTGGCTCGTCGGACTTTAAACGAGGAGCCCTGGCCGACAGGTAAAATCGGTACATATCTCATATTTAATTTTTCAAATACATATTTACTTCCCTTAAATTTTGATTCTTGCATAATCAAGCATGGCATGTTTACTTTTCCTTTCATGCATAGGAAAATTAAAAATTTTGAAAATAGGATTTTTATATTGAAAAATTCTAGTGCTCATCATAGCAAAACTTTAGTCTTGGATTCCACTCATCAAACTTGCACTAGGCTGAATGTTTTAATATGAGCTATCATTGGATCCTTGGGTGGGGGCCAAACCCCACCAACATGGTTCGGGCGAACCATCATGGAGCGCAATGGTGCTCAAACTTTTAGGTGTAGTGGATGATGATGTGGAGATAAGGAATCCAAAGTTTGGAGGAGAGAGGAGCCCCTCTTGGTTTGGCCGAACCAAGGGAGAGCCCCCTCTATAAATGGGAAGGTGGGGAGGTTCCTCTCCTTGCACCAACTTGAGCTGCCATAGTGTGCCCTCAAGCTCCCTTCTCCTCTCTAGAGTTCTTTCAATGTGTTCTTCCTAAGTTCATCAAAAATATTTCCCAAGTTTTGCTTGCATTCTGAGTTACCTCCGTGGGTTGTCACGCAAGAACGATTCGTGGTGACGACCAAGATCCACAAGAACAATTGACTCTCGGACGGCTAACATAACGTTGTGCTAACACTTAACCTGTCCCAAGTGTTCTTGTGTGCTCTGTTCTTTTTAGCTGCAGATGAAGAAAAGTGTCAAGCGGTTGTTCGGTGCAATGCGCAAGGGATCGGATCGAGATCGGGCCATTAAGGCTCAGCTCCGTCCCCCGGTCATGTGCATAGCCCGGCAATGTAGGACGATCCACAAGCCGCTTCCTCAAGAGGAGAAGGAAGTCATCATGCTTCCTCTCTCATTCATGACACTGAGCTCGAATTGAAAGATGAGCGAGAAAGGCAGGCGTACGTCCTCCTCAAGGACCGGATATTCGCTCCTACACGAGCGTATGATCCGGAAATGCTTAGTAAGACAGGTCTGGACTCTGAGTTTCATCTTGTTTGGCAATAGATAGGATGAAAAAAATTTGCTCATGTGGAGAAAGAAGGTTCACACCTTCTGACCATCCAATTTCTATGCACTTTGAAAGAAATTGGAGGTGGTATGTCATTCCTATTCTTCGGGAGGGAATATTACTACACATGGAAAAAATTTAGTCTCTTGCTTGGTTTCGCTCATCAGTGTTCTATTGAGTGGGAATCAAAATTGTCAAATTTTGATAAACATAGTTTTTGGCGAAGTATATCAGGTGAATCCTTTTGTACTAAGCCAAGAACTAATGGCATTCATAATCCTACTTTATGGTTCATGCATAAATGGTTAGCATTTACCCTTTTTCCTCGAGAAGATGTTAGAGTTGTTAGAATAGATGAGTTGATGATCTTATATGCCATGGTAAAAAAGATTAAAATCTCCCCTATCAAGGCAATGATTAAACAATGGTTAGAACAATTTAGGATGAAGGGGCCTATAGAATGCACTTCATTAACTACTCACATTGCTCGTCATGTCGGAGCTTTGAGGAATGTGCAACTCTTGTACATCATCGAGCCCCGTGAACTTATAGATGCGGAGTATTTAGTGAAGGGCCATACTTTGAAGCATGGCTTCGATGGATCCCTTATTTTCTTCTTCCCCGGATATCCAAATGAAATTCCGCTTTCTAACCGAAATATCATTTGTATAAGTGTCAGGCGCTAACCATTGCTCTCCGTCCAAGAGAAATTGCTCGCAGGAGTAGTATTTCAGGCAGGATCACAAGAAGCATGTCCAGAAGAGCTGCTATGGAGGAAGAACCGCAACCGTCTCCACAACAAGTTTCGGAGCCGGGGTGGGTTCTAACTAGGTATGCATCCGGTTGGAACCAACCTCAGCAATATTATGAGGTAGGAGGCTCTTCATGACAGTCAGCTAGCAGTGCTCAGTGGGCACACGAACCTGATTGGCACCATGAACAAGCCATGGAGTCGTGAAGCTCCAGTGGCTTGCCTCCATCGTACAGCGTTCCACGTTCGTTCTCGGCACAAGGTTTTCGTAGCCAAGAATACGAAGATCACTGAATGACTAGGAATATTGGACATGAGGACCGCAGAGATGCAAGGTGAACTTCATCAACTTCATCAACATGTTCAAGGAACTCAGCAGTGGCAAGACCAAGCCTATCAGTGGTAGCAGCAGACCGTTGATCAGCTCCGGGAGATCAACTCCAATCTGCAGCAGAGCCAATTTGACATGCTGGCGTACTTTCGGTCGCAAGGGTTTAATCCCTATCGCGGTCCGTAAGTAAAATGACAAGCTTGGGGGAGGACCCCCACATGAGGTACCCCGTACCCCTTTGTTTAATTTCTTTCTTTCCATTGCATCTAAACAAAAGAAAAGAAAATCTAAAAAAATCTGAAAATTAAAAATGCAAAAAAATATAGTAATGTAGACATGCTTGGTAAGAATGTTAATTCCTCATCTTTGGATATGATGAATAGTTGCTCTGTTTTATTTCTCTTCTGTGCCTAGTTTACAACTTAGCATTCTCCAAGTTTTGAGTTTGTTGACTTAGGTATGACACCATGAACTTGAAAATTTGTGGGTAGCAAGTGCATGATCTAAGTCTATGTTGTTGTGAAATTTGAGATGGTAAGAGTAGAGTAACTATTATCATATTCCAAGTGAAACCACAGTCGAGAGAATTTTATTTTCAAAAATTTTTAAAAATGGTTGAGTTCCTCAAATGATGATATATTCCTACTAGAGCCATATGTCGATCATAAATGAATTATCCCCTACATATGCTGCTTGTTATCAGTTTGAGTTTGGTCAGGTAGCTAGACCCTTGTTAGAATCTTTTCATGCTTTCGTGGTCTAAGTCTTGTGCATATCCACCATAAAAAAATGCTCTCCCTATACATTAGAGGTTTAGCCACATAAATATTTCATTCCATTCCATATGCCAACTTCTATTCTGAAAGTTCGCATCCACCAAATAAAGATTCCAAAAAATTTTATGGCCTTCTATCCTCATATCCTTGCCAAAAGAGACATGAGCCAAAAAAAGAGTGCACGCAAAAATACTTGAAAATTTCATGATGCTTACAAAAGGAGAAACAATTCTTCTTGAGCATGATGACAAAAAAATAAATAGTGTGCTCATGGCCATGATCTGAAGAAAAAAATAGGGAGGAGGACCATACAAAAAAATCATTCATTTTCCTCTCTACCATTCATATTTCCACCAAATAAATATGCACAAGCTTGGTCCTGATTGTATGATTAGTTTTCTACTAGGATATGCTTTTTGACTTTACAAAATAATTGATGCAAGTATGCTTACTGATTTTCCCTACCTTGAACTCCACATAAGCTTAGTAGAAGTAGGTGAAAAGAAGACACAATGCCTTGGTAAGGAACTAAAACACATTTGAGTAATACGACAAGATTATCATTCGAGGAACCCTTCCCTGTTCTTTTTCAAAAACTTCGAAAAATCTCTGGACTGAAGTGGAACAAGGAGTAGGAGAAGTATCACTCTTATCTACCGTTATGTTTCTCAACCGCCCAAGATAAAGTGAAGCCGATGCAACCATGAGGACTAAGATAATATGGGTGAGACTGCCATTGCCAACTTATTCAATTCAAGGTAGAATACTTGGTTGTAGGCATGGTACTTTAGAAAAATAGAACATGATAGTAACTCCTGATCCACCGAGCCTAAGTCTTTGCTTTGGGACGAGCAAAGGACAAGCTTGGAGGAGTTTGTTGACGGTTGTTAAGTAACGATTCCGACCATCACAGACCTCTGAAATAAAAGGGAATTAGCGTTCGCTACCAGCATTTAGGAGTAGAATTAATAAAGTTCCACATGTTCTTGGACTTTAGTTACTTGCAGGAATATATATCACATAATTGAAGCAAAGTTGAGCTCACGTGGTGAGGAAACACAACTCCAACCTATCGGCGATCGCCACGTCGGATTCCCGTGGATCGGAGGGCCCACAAGTCAAGTGGAACCGACATATAATGGGACCAACCCATCGGGAACCGCCTTAAGGGCCCACATGTCAGAGATGGTAGAATATTGGGGCTGGTTGGGCTTGACCAGGGTTCGGCCGAACTAGGTCGGTGCCGAACTGACTTCCCCTTTGACGTGTCACTTCCTCATTGGGTGGCAATGGCGGTTAAGTGTGTATGACGGTTAGTAACCGCCACCACAACCGTCATTGGGAGGCTATAAAAGGAGAAGCTCACTTCACTTCAAGGCACACCACAAGAAGAAGATCCTACAAGTTCTATCTTAGTCAGATAGTGTGGACCCCCATTTTTGAGGCGGGAATCTTTCGTGTTCATAGTACCATTTCCCTGGATCGAGTAGTTGGTACCCACGAATACAGTACTGGATAATCAAGTGCACATGCACGAATAGTCTTACAATACCATTATTACATCAATAGGCCCGAAGGCAATGTTCGACCCACAGGACCTTATGGTCCGAATACAACATAAAAACAGAATTTAGATAAGGCAGCGGAAAGAGGCAGCGGCTCGTCAATTGCCACAGGCAACGACCGGGGCTAAGGTCTAGTATGCGCCGTCAGTTCCTTCGCCCTCCGGGTAGTACGCGTAGGGGTCTTCTGGCTCTTCATTTCCATCAGCTGGAGGTTTGTGCGTATAGCAAGGGTGAGTACCAACCGTACTCAGCAAGCCAACACAGAATTGATGCATATGATAGGGTTATTCAAAGAACATGGCTAGGGTTATTTTTGCGTAAAGCCAGTTTTCACAATTCTTTTCACAAACCTATCGACTAGCCAATCAAGTTTTAATTTTCATAGCTCATTAATCCGGCGATGGTTCTGTCTACCATCCCTCGTGATTCCAAGGATGGCTTCCCGCCTCCGGTTCGTCATGATTTTCTGGGGAATCTACCCCTTCTCGCTTATCGAGAAGTTGACCCACCAGCGAATGAAACCATCATGCATACCCATCCCAGCAGTTTTAAGTTTAAAATCTAGCCAAGCGAAAGTCTTGTCACGATGCTCAATATCCGCGAGCACGGCTATTCGAATAGATTGATTCACTCACACTGCAGTGGATGTACACTTTACCCGTACTCCGCGACAGCCCAACAAATGAGCCTACGCCTCAACACATGAGACGGTCACGGCAAAGCCTTTTGATAACCTTGCTTTGGCAGTACCCGCTCCATGAACTTAAGCCCTCATGCACTCTAGCCGTCCTTTTCTAGCAGTGAGAGGAGTTCTGGCGCACCCGGGGTAAGGGAAAAACTTTCCAAATCTTTAAGTTTAATTAACATCAGTTTAATTCCACCACTCATAACAAAGGCCGCAGCCTCATTCTCATCCCATAACCACATCACGAGAGAACCATCTATGCAAGGATACCGCTCCGCTCGGCTATCTAGTCAGCTAGGTCTATACCCATTCGAGAAGTACGGTTGTACGGCTCGTTTCCGATATCTCATGGCTCGGTCCTTACTTGACCAGGGTCGGCACTTGCCTTTTCCGGAATCCACCCGAATCATCCAGCCGCCCAGTCTAAAACATTTGTATGGTACTTTTAATTTTCATCAAAACTTAGTTCATCGTTCTCATGGCCATGTGGCGCTCATGTCTCCACATGCCGTATCTCAACTACCTTCCCTAAGGTAGTTGCCCAGGCACAAAGCTTTTTCATAAAGTCATGAGTATGCATAAATCTAAGTATAGCATGGCTAAGTTTACCGAAGTTATTCTTCGGTTGTTTGTATCACATCGCAAGTTACAAGGAGTAATTCTAAAGGTAATCAATAGCAAGGTATGGCATAACAAGTATAGGTAACTCAGAAAGCATGCATATTTAGAGTTTAAAATAACATCATTTCGCAATTGGGATCGATATGTTCAAAGGGTGTGAAGACTTGCCTTGCTCGCACACTTGAGGGGTGGGATCTTCAGGGTCGTTGCCGGTTTCTTCAGTGCTACCCGTACGTGCGAAAGATCAATTGAATTCAATTAGAATTCAATAAAATACCGAGAGGTCGAGAAGAACCATAAAAGCCATGAAAACAACTCCAAAAGTTTTACCGAAAGTTCTACTCGAGTTAGAACAAGGGTTGCGAGGAAAATCCGGGTTTTGGAATCGAGTTGATGACCTAGGGTTTTCGCAAAGTCGGCGATCGCAATAAATTGGGAAATTACGTTTGAAAATATCAGCGAAGAAAATTCGTGCTCGAAGTTTGAGGGTTTGAGCACAAAAGCGAAACCTATTTCAATGGCAGAAAGAATTGAACGGAATCCGGATTTAAAACGATGCGAAATAAAATTCGGAAAACGTCCGATTCCGATTTTTCAAACTTTGCACTGCGAAAACATGCGAGAAAATAACTTATTTTTGCCCAAAATTTTACTCAAGTCATCCCAAAATATTTTCCAAATTTTCCAAAATTTTTCCCAAATTTTTCCTATTTTTCTTTTTCTCTTTTTGTTTTCTTTTCACCGGCGCATGTTCATTTGCCGCCAACCGTTCGACCGGTGACCGGCCGAAACAGAGGCGACAGGCAGCACACAAAAGGGCGGCGCAAGGGGCTTACCGGCGACGGCGGCTCGGGAGGAGGAAGGGGGGCACGGGGATGCTTTGCGCACTGCGGCACGTGGATTGCGGCGGCGGCCCTCGGCGGCGGTGCTCGGAACGGCGAGAAAAACGGTGGCGGTGCGGCAAAATCGGCGGGCACCGCCTTTTATAGGCGCGCCAAGCGGGGTGGAAGGAGGGGCGGCTCGGCCGGCGCGGGGCGGAGACACGCGGCGGCGCACGGGGAGGGCCGGGTACGGCGGGCGCAACGCGGCGGCCGGGCGCGCGGCGCGGACGGGGTCCGCGCGCGCGCGCGCGCGGCGTGGGGTCCGGCGTGGCTCGGCCGCGTGGCGGCGAGCGCGCGGCGCGGCGCGGCTGGTACGGGCGGGCGCAACGCGGCGGGCGCGGGCGGCGCGGCGCGCGGGTCCGGCGCGGTCGGCGCTTGCGCGGCGCGGGCGGCGCGGCGCGGGCTCGCGTGCCGCGCGGCGTGGCGCGCGCGGTAGGGGCGGGCGCGGTTGGGCGCGGCGCGGCGCGTGGCGGCGGCGCGCGGCGCGCGGACGGTCGGGCGACGCGCGCGCGCGCGCGCGGGCCGTGCGGTCGAGCACCTCTAGCGCAATGAACAAAGGCAATTTCCGATTTTTCCGATTTTCCCATTTTAATTTTCCATTTCTATTTTTCTCTCTTCTAAAAATTCCAAAATAAATTCCCCTCATTCAAAATAATTTTTCACATAATATTTTCAACTTTTCTCCACCTTTATTTTCCCATAATATTTTTCATATTTATTTATTTTAAAAATCCCTTTTTCTTTTCTTTCAAATTTCAATATCCTTTCCCATATTTTTCCAAAACTTTCCCGGATTTCGAGTACGACTCCCGGGAACTTTATTATTTATTTTGTGTCTTAATTTATCTTCTCCCAACCAAAAATTTTATTTTATATTTCCCAAAACGCGCTTTTGCAAATCCGCGCTTTTCTCGGTTTCCCTGTTAAACCCCGATGCGGCTTTCGCACCTCCGTTTTGACAACTCCGAAACCTTCAAATACACCGAAAAGGGAATTAACCACGACTAAATTTATGCAACTGAGCGGCAAATAAGAAGCAACAAACCCGAGAAGAAGCAATAAGCCAAGGTTTTTGAAAGTTCCGATTTTTACGTTCCGATTTCGGTTCTCTGATTTTCAGGATGTTACAAACCTACCCCCCTAACAATAAATCTCGTCCCCGAGATTTCTTACCGTTTGAGTAGGTGTGGGTATTCCGTCCTCAGAACTCTTTGCTCTCCCAGTAGCCTCTTCTTCCGTGTGATTGCTCCATTGTACCTTGTACATGCGCCATGATTTGGTCCGTGTCTTCTTTTCGCCTCGTCTAGTATCTTGATTGGATGCTCCGGTAAGTAAGATCACCGTGGACATGGATGGCTTCTAAAGGAGCTTGCTCTTCCGGTACTCGCAAACATTTCTTCAATTGTGACACATGGAACACTCGGGTGGACATCGAGAGGTTCTCGGCGCTTCCAATTGGTAAGCCACCTCTCCCCTCCTAGCGCTTATCAAGAATGGGCCCACGTATCTTGGTGCGAGTTTCCCTTTGACCTTGAACCTCCGGGTTCCCCGTAGTGGTGAGACCTTTAGATACACGTAGTCACCTTCTTTAAATTCCAATTCTCTTCGACGGGTGTCCGCGTAGCTCTTTTGTCGTGACTGAGCTGTTTGTAATCGGTCCCGAATCAAGCGAACTTTTCCTCGGCCTCTTTGATTATGTCAGGCCCGAATACGGTTCGTTCACCGGTTTCGACCACATTAATGGGGTTCGGCATCGGCGACCAAATAGAGCTTCATTTGGCGACATCTTCGACCGGCTTGATAGCTATTGTTGTAGGAAAACTCGGCGTACGGTAAACATTTCTCCCAATCCTTGGTGAAATCCAACGCACAGGCTCTCAGCATATCTTCTAGCACCTGATTCGTCCTTTCGCCCGTCCGTCGCCCGTGGGTGGTAAGCGGTCGAAGGCGAGGTGACCGCCGAGTGCCTCGTGAACCTTGCTCCAAAAATGAGATGTGAATTGGGTACCACGATCCGATATAATCCTCTTTGGTACACCGTGGAGACATACAATCCTACTCATATATAGTTTCGCTAGCTTGGCACCGTTGTAGTTAGTTTTCACGGGAATAAATCGCGCCTTGGTGAGCCGATCTACTATTACCCAAATGGAATCGTAACCGGCTGCAGCTTTGGGTAGTCCCACTATGAAATCCATGCCTATCTCGTCCCATTTCCATTCGGGGATCTTGAGTGGCTGCAGCAAGCCTCGCTGGTCGTTGATGCTCGGCCTTCACCCTTTGGCACACATCGCACATGGCTACGTATTCGGCTACATCCCTCTTCATATTGGACCACCGTATTCTCCTTTCAAATCCTGGTACATTTTCGTGCTCCCGGGATGTAACGAATATGCCGATTCGTGGGCTTCTTTTAAGATCAATCCTCTCAAACCGCCTTGTTCAGGCACGCAGATTCTTTTCTTGTACCACAAGATTCCCTTGTCATCTACCGAAAACTCCTTAGCGCGTCCAGCCATGCGTTCCTTGATTTCCGGGTTTCCTCATTCCCTCTTTGGGCTTCTTCTATTTGAGTTCTCGTAGGGGTTGGATTTCCAGGGAGTTCACTTCTCCGTGAGGAATCGTGCAGATTGAGTCGAGCCATTTCTTCCTGGAGCTCATTAGCCACACCTCCCAATTCCATGTGGTTGCATTGGGCTTTGCGGCTCAGCGCATCGGCCACTACATTTGCCTTGCCAGGATGGTAATGGACTCCTAGATCGTAATCCTTGATCAACTCCAACCATCGCCTCTGTCGTAGGTTAAGATCAGCGAGTAAAGAAATATTTCAAGCTCTTGTGATCGGTATACACATCACGGTGGTTCCCGATCGATAGTGTCTCCGATCTTCAATGCGTGTACAACCGCGGCTAATTCCAGGTCGTGTGTGGGATAATTCTCTTCGTGGGGTCGTAATCGTCGCGAGGCATACGCTACGACCTTCCCATCCTGCATTAACACTCCTCCCAATCCTTGCCGGGATTCATCACAAGACATCACGAAGTCCTTCCGGTTGTCGGGTAAGGTCAAGATTGGGGCAGTGGTTAACTTTTCTTTTAATTGGTCGAAGGCTTTTTGGCACTTCTCATTCCACTCAAACTTCTTTTCCTTCTTCAGAGTTGAGTCATAGGTCGGGCACATAGTGGAAAACCCTTCGATAAACCGTCGGTAATAACCGGCCAAGCCCAAGAAACTCCGAACTTCCGTCACGACTTGGGTGCCTTCCATTCCATAACGGCTTCGACCTTGGCGGGGTCACCGCTACTCCTCCGCTGAAACCACGTGGCCAAGAAAAGCGACTTCCTTGAGCCGTAACTCGCATTTGCTGAACTTTGCATACAATGGTGCTCTCGTAGCTTTTCCAAGACTAGTCGTAGATGCTCCGCGTGTTCCTCATCGTCCTTGGAGTATATAAGTATATCGTCGATGAATACCACTACGAATTTGTCCAGTACTCCATGAATACCTTGTTCATCGGTTCGTAAAATATGCCGGGCATTGGTCAATCCAAAGGACATCACCGTGAACTCGTATAAGCCGTAACGTGTAGAGAACGCCGTCTTAGGAATATCTCCAGCTCTAATCTTCAACGATGATATCCCGACCGTAGATCAATCTTTGAGAACACCTGCGCACCCCCTTAAGTTGATCGAATAGGTCATCGATTCGAGGTAGCGGGTACTTGTTCTTGATAGTGACTTCATTCAGCGATCGGTAGTCCACACACATTCTCATACTCCCATCCTTCTTCTTGACGAAGAGTACTGGGGCTCCCCAGGGAGAAGAACTGGGGCGTACGAATCCCTTCTCTTGTAGTTCTCTTATTTGCTACTTGAGTTCCTCCAACTCGTTGGCCGGCATTCGATAAGGCCTCTTGGATATGGGGGCAGTACGTGCATTAGATCGATGATAAACTCTATGTCACGATCCGGGGCATTCCGGGCAATTCCTCGGGAAACACGTCCGGGTATTCTTGTACTACGGCATTCCGCCTAGAGGTAGCATGGTGAACACTCCCGCAGCTTGTTCAAATAGCTTTGGGTTTTGATCCATAGTTATGCTCATCGGTGATCCCCATGGGGTGGATACCGTGACTTCCCTTCGACTGCAGTCTATAATTCCATTATTCTTGGTCAACCAATCCATTCCGAGTATGACATCTATGGTTTGGGGTGATAGCACCATAAGGTTTGAGAGAAACACCACGTCTCTAATCCGTATGGGCACATTAATGCAGGCATGGGGTACGGTTATGTCTCCCCCAGGTGAGTGTACCAACATAGGCCTCTTAAGTGTTACTTGGTGTAGGTGGTGTTGTTTGCTTACTTGGGACGATATGAATGAATGCGAAGCTCCAGAATCGAATAAAACTTTAACTGGTGTAGAGTTGATAGAGAACATACCCATCAATACGCTCTGGTCCTCCTGAGCTTCTTCAGCCTGCACATGATTCACCTGGCCACGTCGAAACCCGGTGGCAACCTCGTTGGGTAGCGGGGTCCTGAACAGACCTCGTCCTGCCGCAGGGGTGGGGGTTCCTCGGACGGGCGTTGCATTGGCGCCAGTGCGCACAGGGGTGTTGCGTGGTTTTGGGCAGCTATTGGAGTAGTGCCCGAATTCTCCGCAATTGAAGCGGCTCACATTCTTCCTTCCCGGAGCGGCTAGGGTTGTCGTGGGTGTATGAAGCCGAGGTGTAGCTGACTGTTGACATGGTCGAAGGCGGGAGAACGTCCGGTTGCCGAACGTTTGGCTTCCATCCGACGGGGTGGCTCCCTTGGGGCGTTGTGGCGTTCCCGAAATGGGCGAGCCATAGCGAGCCTCCTCTTGCGGTTATTGTCTACCACCTTTTGGTCATGCTCAAGCCGGACGACCTTGTTGATGAGGCTTTGGAAACTGGTGTGATCCTGCCCGATCATTGGTCCCCTCAGTTCGTCATTTAGTCCCTCAATGAATTTGTCTATCTTTTCTTCTTCGTCGGCCAGGTCACTGGTGGCGTAACGGGCAAGCTGGGTGAACTTGTTCGAGATATTCTTGTACGAGGTGTTCCCTTGACGCACTGCGGAACTCGTTTTCTTCATCCTCATAATCGCATGTACGAAATTCTCACGGAATGCACCGTGAATTCCTCCCATGTTGGTTCGCCGGCGTCTTCGGCTCGTGTTTCCTTGTAGGTGTCCCACCGATCACTTGCGGGACCCTCCACCGGTTAGTAGCGAAGACAACTCTATCGCTTCTCGGATTCGACGAGGATTAGCTTCTTCTCTATCACCCTTAGCCAATCATCGGCATCCATCGGTTCTTCGGCCGTGGAAAAAGTGGGTGGCTTAGCTCTCATGAATTCTCCCGTGCTCGATCCTCCTCGACCTCCCCGGTTATTAGCAATCGCTTGGAGTAGCTAGGTCCGCAAAGCCATGACCTCGCCGGTGTGGAAGGGTTGGGCTCGGCGGGTTCTCGTCGGTTGTCGCGGCTCTGCGGCGATGTGCCATCCGAAGAAGATAGATGTATTAAGAGATCGGACCAGTTTAGTTTATGGTCCCTAGGGGAAATTTTCCTTCAAGTTCTTTTAAATGATCTTTAATCAACAAGCAGGGTGAAGTGATAATAAGCTTACGAATTAAGACACCGCAAAGCGATGCTTAGGTTTATCATATTACATAAGGGGATACATGGACTGTACATACACAGTCCTTCATGCCATGATAGCAACAACAATTATATCGTCCAACTACATTAACCAATTAAGGGGGAATAGAGAGTGGTTCGTGCTGCCGAGCTGGGAAGGTCCTCCCGCCTAGTCATCCAACCATCCGCAAGAACCAGGCGCCGGAAGTGGGTGGTCCGCTACTGGAGCAAACCGGAGTACCCATGGCTCGGAGGCGGTGGCCTCGGAGTCGCGCCGAATCTTCCGACTCGGTGGCCGCGTACTCTTGCGAGCGGTCTGGCGGGTGAGGGGGCCTCCAGTGTGAGTCAGGCGACGAGGGGGAGCTTCCTCCTCCATTGGGTCGGTGTCGCTAGACTCCCATTTGATCTCCATGGGCTCGCCTCGACTCCGTGTCGGTGTAGATCGGATGGGGTTATCCTCTCCGATCCCGGCTCGGATGGTACGGTACGGCTCGGGGTGGGTCCCATGGATGTGGCGCGACGGGGTCCACCGGACGCGTGCGGGCTCGTGCTCAACATAAAAGCTTGCTCCATCATGGCTTGAAAGGTATCCAAGCATGCTGGAGTCATAAGGTAATAATGGTCGGGCACAGGGGCAGGAGGTGATGGCACAAGCTCGGTGGAAGTACCTGCAGCGTAGACAGGATGAGTGCGCAGCTGCTCCTCCAGCTGGTTGATTTGCTGCTTGCTCTTCCTGAGCTGCTCTTCCAGCTCTACCAGAGCTTCCCCACGGGCCATGTAGCGGTCCGAGAGTTGCTCATACTGGGCACCATTGGCCTGCAGCTGAGTCTGCAGCATGTTTATCTGGTCTCCACAGCCTTGGTGGTTGTTGACCAGATCATTGAGGCGTGACTGCTGGTTGTTGATCTCGAGCAGGGCCTCCTCGTAACAGTCGTCTGCTGTCTCCGCCCAACGTGATAGACGCGTGACCATCGGGTTGTAGCAGCAGGGGGTAGCCTCCACGGTGCAGACCGGGTTGCCCTCTTCGCGATAAGGATGATGCACGAACTCCGTCACCGTGAGTTCGGCACGATGGATCGCATTAAGGCGAAGGAAGGCTTCGCGAGCCGCATCCTGAATAGCTGCTTCTGCTAGGTCCCGGTGGTAGCGAGTGTGGAAGCAGAAGGATGTCTCACTTCCCATGCGGGCTTCTATGGATACGGCTGCCTCCCAAGCTGGGTACACTTCGGAGCCATGCCTCTTGGTGTGATAGGTGGGTGGTTCCGGGTACCTCAAACACCATAGTAGGGACTGAAGTTGTACCACAAACCCCTCGTCTCGCGGGATAGTGACTTCCCAGGCTCCGTCGTGGTTTGACATATGCTTTTGTAGGCAACTTAGGGTTAGAGGGAGAGAGCTATTATAATCATTTGGTAAAAAGGAAATACAGATGTAGAAAAGGTATATTTGCATTTTCGGAAATAATAGTTTAAAACCGATCCTATGTAGGGATATTTCCCTTTAGCCAACTGGTTAGGGGTAGGGCGCCATTTGGTCTTAGCCTACGGTCGCATGGCTCTGATACCAGCTCTGTGGACCCTCGTTTTTGAGGTGGGAATCTTTCGTGTTCATAGTACCATTTCCCTGGATCGAGTAGTTGGTACCCACGAATACAGTACTGGATAATCAAGTGCACATGCACGAATAGTCTTACAATACCATTATTACATCAATAGGCCCGAAGGCAATGTTCGACCCACAGACCTTATGGTCCGAATACAACATAAAAACAGAATTTAGATAAGGCAGCGGAAAGAGGCGCGGCTCGTCAATTGCCACAGCAACGACCGGGGCTAAGGTCTAGTATGCGCCGTCGGTTCCTTCGCCCTCCGGTAGTACGCGTAGGGGTCTTCGGCTCTTCATTTCCATCACTGGAGGTTTGTGCGTATAGCAAGGGTGAGTACCAACCGTACTCGGCAAGCCAACACGAAATTGATGCATATGATAGGGTTATTCAAAGAACATGGCTAGGGTTATTTTTGCGTAAAGCCGCCACAATTCTTTTCACAAACCTATCGACTAGCCAATCAAGTTTTAATTTTCACACTCATTAATCCGGCGATGGTTCGTCTACCATCCCTCATGATTCCAAGGATGGCTTCTCGCCTCCGGTTCGTCATGATTTTCGGGAATCTACCCCTTCTCGCTTATCGAGAAGTTGACCCACCGCGAATGAAACCATCATGCATACCCATCCCAGCAGTTTTAAGTTTAAAATCTAGCCAAGCGAAAGTCTTGTCACGATGCTCAATATCCGCGAGCACGGCTATTCGAATAGATTGATTCACTCACACCGGTGGATGTACACTTTACCCGTACTCCGCGACAGCCCAACAAATGAGCCTACGCCTCAACACATGAGACGGTCACGGCAAAGCCTTTTGATAACCTTGCTTTGGCAGTACCCGCTCCATGAACTTAAGCCCTCATGCACTCTAGCCGTCCTTTTCTAGCGTGAGAGGAGTTCGGCGCACCCGGGTAAGGGAAAACTTTCCAAATCTTTAAGTTTAATTAACATCGCTTAATTCCACCACTCATAACAAAGGCCGCAGCCTCATTCTCATCCCATAACCACATCACGAGAACCATCTATGCAAGGATACCGCCTCCGCTCGGCTATCTAGTCGGCCTAGGTCTATACCCATTCGAGAAGTACGGTTGACGGCTCGTTTCCGGCTATCTCATGGCTCGGTCCTTACTGACCAGGGTCGGCACTTGCCTTTTCCGGAATCCACCCGAATCATCCAGCCGCCCGATCTAAAACATTTGTATGGTACTTTTAATTTTCATCAAAACTTAGTTCATCGTTCTCATGGCCATGTGGCGCTCATGTCTCCACATGCCGTATCTCAACTACCTTCCCTAAGGTAGTTGCCCGTGCACAAAGCTTTTTCATAAAGTCATGAGTATGCATAAATCTAAGTATAGCATGGCTAAGCGCACCGAAGTTATTCTTCGGTTGTTTGTATCACATCGCAAGTTACAAGGAGTAATTCTAAAGGTAATCAATAGCAAGGTATGGCATAACAAGTATAGGTAACTCGTAAAGCATGCATATTTAGAGTTTAAAATAACATCATTTCGCAATTGGGATCGATATGTTCAAAGGGTGTGAAGACTTGCCTTGCTCGCACACTTGAGGGGTGGGATCTTCGCGGGGTCGTTGCCGGTTTCTTCAGTGCTACCCGTACGTGCGAAAGATCAATTGAATTCAATTAGAATTCAATAAAATACCGAGAGGTCGAGAAGAACCATAAAAGCCATGAAAACAACTCCAAAAGTTTTACCGAAAGTTCTACTCGAGTTAGAACAAGGGTTGCGAGGAAAATCCGGGTTTTGGAATCGAGTTGATGACCTAGGGTTTTCGCAAAGTCGGCGATCGCAATAAATTGGGAAATTACGTTTGAAAATATCAGCGAAGAAAATTCGTGCTCGAAGTTTGAGGGTTTGAGCACAAAAGCGAAACCTATTTCAATGGCGGGAAAGAATTGAACGGAATCCGGATTTAAAAACGATGCGAAATAAAATTCCGGAAAACGTCCGATTCCGATTTTTCAAACTTTGCACTGCGAAAACATGCGAGAAAATAACTTATTTTTGCCCAAAATTTTACTCAAGTCATCCCAAAATATTTTCCAAATTTTCCAAAATTTTTCCCAAATTTTTCCTATTTTTTCTTTTTCTCTTTTTGTTTTCTTTTCACTGCGCACTCTTCATTTGCCGCCAACCGTTCGACCGGTGACCGGCCAAACAGAGGCGATGACAGCGCGACAAAAGGGCGGCGCAAGGGGCTTACCGGCGACGGCGGCTCGGGAGGAGGAAGGGGGGCACGGGGGATGCTTTGCGCACTGCGGCACGTGGATTGCGGCGGCGGCCCTCGGCGGCGGTGCTCGGGAACGGCGAGAAAAACGGTGGCGGTGCGGCAAAATCGGCGGGCACCGCCCTTTTATAGGCGCGGCCAAGGGGGGCTCGGTGTGGGCGCGGGGTGGAAGGAGGGGCGGCTCGGCGCGGCTCGGGGCGGAGACACGCGGCGGCGCACGGGGAGGGCCGGGTACGGCGGGCGCAACGCGGCGGCCGGCGCGCGGCGCGGACGGGGTCCGGCGCGGCGTGCGCGCGCGCGTGGGGGTCCGGCGTGGCTCGGCCGCGTGGCGGCGAGCACGCGGTGCGCGGCGCAGGCTGTACGGAGGCGCAACGCGGCGGGCGCGGCGGCGCGGCGCGCGGGGTCCGGCGCGGTCGAGCGCTTGCGCGACGCGTGGCGCGGGCGCGCGCGGCGGGCCGGTACGGCGCCGAGCACCTCTAGGGCAATGAACAGTGCCATTTCCGATTTTTCCCGATTTTCCCATTTTAATTTTCCATTTCTATTTTTCTCTCTTCTAAAAATTCCAAAATAAATTCCCCTCATTCAAAATAATTTTTCACATAATATTTTCAACTTTTCTCCACCTTTATTTTCCCATAATATTTTTCATATTTATTTATTTTAAAAATCCCTTTTTCTTTTCTTTCAAATTTCAATATCCTTTCCCATATTTTTCCAAAACTTTCCCGGATTTTGAGTACGACTCCTGAACTTTATTATTTATTTTGTGTCTTAATTTATCTTCTCCCAACCAAAAATTTTATTTTATATTTCCCAAAACGCGCTTTTGCAAATCCGCGCTTTTCTCGGTTTCCCGTTAAACCCCGATGCGGCTTTCGCACCTCCGTTTTGACAACTCCGAAACCTTCAAATACACCGAAAAGGGAATTAACCACGACTAAATTTATGCAACTGAGCTGGCAAATAAGAAGCAACAAACCCGAGAAGAAGCAATAAGCCAAGGTTTTTGAAAGTTCCGATTTTTACGTTCCGATTTCGGTTCTCGATTTTCGGGATGTTACGTATAGGCTAGTGGAGTTAGGAAGTAGTTTAGAGTTCTTTTTGGTTCCCGAGTCACCTTCGAAATTCGGGTATGTCTTTAGTACTCTTCTTCCTTTGTACGACTTTGAGCTTAATAAAGATTATATCTTCTAGTCCATATGAGTGTGGTACTTCTTATGCTTTAGTAGATAAGAGTTCCATTATTAGTTTAATTCATAGTCTTGTTGTGTTTAGACGAGTAACTCTATTGCCACGGACACGGTCCAATGAGCAATTAGGATATAGGTTTGCTTCTATCTTATCACCGGAAGGTAGAGGTATTTATAGTGATGCAAGCATGGTGCTAGATTATTTCATAGACATTGGCTATGACCACTTCCTACGGGTGAGAGGTAGGCGACAGGTGGTGACAACCCTGTCTGTCATTTGTATTCCTCCACGTTCGGATTTGGTGTAGGGCGAACGGTAAGAGATCGCTTCGTGGTGGCAGGCCAGGCCACTGCGCGACGGTACCCGCGTAGTCCTGGGAGCATAGAACTGGATTTATGCATGACTAGAATAATTAATTAAACTATGTACTCTCACTAGAAGAACTATAGGAATCTGACTCTAAATACTACTCTTCACTTAGCTCTAGTGTATTATTTATCTAGGACTCTTTTGTATGTGTCACACTACCTTATACATATGATTACCTTACCCCTGTATGGACTTAGGTATCTCATCTATAGCTTATGAATATTCATGGCATCTTAGTATTCTCTTCAAGACCATAGTCTTCCTTTGAGATAAAGTAAATAACGATACCTTTGGAATACTCCCTGGGTGAAATACTACAACGGTATATCCGTGCGCTTGCGGATTTATCTGTGAATGTAAGAAATAACAACACATAGGCAGGGAGCATTCAGGGTTGGTTTCATGGACCCCTATATAATTAACGAGACGATTGTACATGACTTTGCACATGAAACAGAGGATAACATTTACAAATTCCTCGTGCAGCAACATTATAGGACCTTCATACTCTTGCGTTACAACACAAAGTGAGTTTTTATCGCCTTTTGTACCAATTTTCTTCTCATATTCATATAATGATATGTATATCATCTCACATAATTTGTAGATTTCACTCGGTTCTTTTCTTTGTAGACACTTCTACAAACAAGATCCATGTCCTGGACTCTATGAGGAAACCAAAGGAAACTTTCACCATGATTTTTGACATGATTAACAGGTAATGTCATCCATTCCACCGTCATTATGATTGCTACTATGTGGATCAAAACATCATTAATCATAGTTTGCAACCGCAGAACGTCGGCACGGTTTCGTACGATCGTCCGTGGGGTATTCATAGAATAACTGGAAGTGAGGATGGACTTTTTGGTATGTACATGGTCCGAAATTATATATCTTGTCTATTCTACAATATAAATATATATTTTATAATAGAAATATATATTTCATAAGTTCGTTTCTCCTTTAGTGTGTACGATAGGAACAACGGAATAACTTCCCGGCTACTATGTTTGTAACTTTATTCACAGCATAACACACATCGTTAACTGATAAGGATATGGAAGTACGTAAACCATCATTCATATATCATTTACACTCTTCTTATTGATTTAATATATTTATTTTTTAAAATGACAGATTATTTGGATGAAGAACTAACTCTCCCCGATGGCTTACATAAATGCTATTCAAGAGCAATCGATGGGATTTATTATGGACGAAATTGTTAATCCGACTGGAGAAATTCACGGATAACCTATTCCTCGATCTGAACCTTTCTATTAGCTTTTGTAACATAAGATAGAACATTAGAAATTAATAATGATTGTATATATATAAAAATATATTTAATTTTCATTGTACATAAGTAATATATACTAGCAATTATATATACGTGATGCTATATACAAATATATATTAATATATTTACTTATATTTATATATATAAAGACTTATATATATTATGTACTCTTATATATATGCATATGCATATATATATATATAAAAGTAGCACCGGTTGGTGGAATATAACTAGAACTAAAAATATTAATTTTTTGTCTTGGATTGTATGTCTTTATTGTACAACCCAGACTAAAATGAGTTGTCAATTGAGATTACTGGGTCTTTCCCACAGTGAAAGAAAGAAATATTATTTAATATATTTTATGTATTTAAAAAAAGGGAGGGAATAATAATGAGATGATAGCAACGATAGTGATGTAACTTCGTGTGGTGGCTTCTAGCAGGGGCGAATAACGTTTGACCCTATTTGTATATATTGTGTAGCTTCCGTACGGCACGTGGAGAGCAATTAGTTGACTATTCGTTTGGCTCCCTTCCCTAATTAGGCTTAAGCATGAGAGCAACATTATATTAACAGATTCATCACTCTTGACGCATCAAACAAACTAACCCGTAAATTCCAAGTAAAACGATAGTACAAGCTTAATTAATTACCCCATGTGGAAATATCCATCATGTGTTAGTACTATGTGATTGTCTCATCCTCTCTCCAGACCATCACATCGGTTATTACGTGAGTAATTAACAACAAGCGGAAGAAAACATAGTAAGCTACCTGGAGGGAGATAATTAAGGGTTTGAGCCAATAATTGCTACCTGTTGGAGGATTCAAGGGCCGGCTAAGAATATACAAATGCGAGGACCGTGACATGCACATACCTATAAGCCATTTTTGTTGCTAATTAATTAATTGTATTTTTTTTTAAAATTTGGATGTGACCTGATTGACGTGGACTGCTCTTGGCTACATATAGGTCATACAGGGAATATACCGGCCCGTCCCGAAATAAATAAATTTTCAGAGTTTAAACTTTGTTGTAGAATAAATAAATTCTTAACTTCCTTATTATCGGTCCGTAAATCAAAAATTATTATCCCTTTTAATACCCATATCTCCCACACTTTTCTATTAATAAAGGCATTTTATTCTTTTGCCCTTCTTAACTCTTTGGATGCTAAGTTGATTTTTCATGGATAGAGAGGGTAGGTTCTTTCTACAGTATTTATAAGCTGAAAAAAATGTGATAGCATCAACCGAAATAATGACTTTCATACTTCTTTTACTTTTAGTGGCCCAAAAGCTAAAATTGAGTAATTAGAAAAAATCGCACCAACTAATTCTAAGTTAAATTCAACATTGGCCACATGCACACAGCTTGTAAGCCAAAGCTCAAACAGAACAATATGTAATGCTTGTTCACTTCTATTAATGGGTTATACCCATTTACGGTATTTATAGAATATGAAGATCGTTGGTGTCACGTATACGAGAAATTGAGGTAAAGAAGATGGGAGCAGGTTCGGCTCTCTTAACTGACAGGTAATAATACCTCTACTACTGTTGAACGAAGCCGGTGTTGACTTTATATATCAGTATCACATGAGTATAATGTTTAGGATGACCTAATCTAGTTTCTGTCGGCTTGGCGGTATGAAGCTCTCGCACGAAGTCGACGTTTAGTATAGTCTTCTTCCTTAAACATGATCTCGGTGAGATTGGAAGTGACTCTAAATCCCTCATGTCGGCCTTTGTGACTCTAGATTGGATTTGTCTAGGGTTATCTCAGTGTATGTTGCCTTGTCTTAGCTTGTCTAGATCTGTATTGGTCTTTCCCCACTCCTCTTGAGGGTCTTGTATTTATACCCTCGAGTGTCGCCTTGTTCAAGTAGAACTAGGAAACAAATTATGGATATGATCCGAGTAATCCTTTCAATGTGAAGAGGAGAAGGGCCGTCACCATCGCTGGATCCACCCCGGCCGATGGATCTGCCGCATCTCGTCGTCATCGCTGGATCCACCTCGGTGAAGGCTGTGGTCGACGGATCTGCTGCCTCCCATCATCGCTGCTGGATCAGCCCTAGCTGGATTCACTGCCTCTCGCCGCTGCTGGATCCGTTCTGGTTGAGCCTCCGGTCGATGGATCTGGTCACCTTTCGTCCCGCCGCCCCCACTCCTTCGTTGACAATGACAGATCCTGTGCCCGCTGGTTGCTCCACTCCCACGCTCGTAGACTGCTCTGCTTCGACGGAGTAGTAGAGACCAGAGAGATTGAGAGAGTGAGGGAAAGGTGAGGCTGGAGAGAGGCCGACTGCCGTGGCCGCCCGCCATCGTCAGGAGTGGGAGAGGAGCGAGGAGATTGGGGAGTGGGAGAGTTGGAGAGGGAGTGGGAGGAGTGGGAGAGGAGTGGAGAGGAGAAGAGAGAAGTGGGGAGAAGTGGGAGAGAGAGGAGAGAAAAAAGAGTGGGGACAGAGGCGGGTTATTTTCGAATGTGGGCGTCTTAAGAGGCCCGCATATGAAAACATGTTTATTTTTACATGTGAGCTACGAAAATGCTCGCATGTGGTCATTGAACGTCCGAACCGTCCTTCGGAGAGCGTTTTTTATGTACGAGGGTAGCTACATCCATCCTAAAGGGGTTCTTGTTCGGAAAGATCGATTATGCAGTAGTGAGTGAAAATATTCAGGGAACATGAGTACACGACTCGTCATACATTGTCACTTATGCAAGCAATGCCCTGTTGGCCTGTTGATGCCACAGTTGGATAGACCTTTTGTGTCCCATTGTTATCATATCTCTCGGTACGATGGTTTTTGGTTGGTATGTGGCCCTAATTAAATTGCCAAAAATCATAGCAAACGACAGATATTAAGTTCCTACTGAAGGTTCAGGAAATGATATTGACACATTAGGTCGCATAGATCATCAAAATTAATGATCATATATGTTCGATCGGTACCTCTAATTAAGAAGAAAGGGTTGTTGCTACTTGCTAGTTTAATTTGTTAGTTGGACTTGCATCTAGCTACAAAATTATGTGCTTTACTCTTTTTAAGCACAAACAATTAGTGTCTTGATAAATAGATGGTCGTGTTTATTTGAAAAATGAGACGGTCGATTGGAAATTAGGTCCAGTGATAAATCGTCATTAATTTGAGAAATAAAATGAGTTAAAAGCATCATCGCCTCATCCCTGGAGTCCATTTCAATGGTAAAAATGAGGAATAATACCATTTTTTACTAGTTGCAGAGTAAAAGAAAATCTTAGGAGCGTCAAAAATATTAAAACACGGCCAATCTAATTTGTTTATGTGTTAGGGGGGGAAAACATAGAACTCAATGTGAAAAGTGAGAAGTTCCTTGAAGAAACAAGTGACAAGCCATAAGATGTCATATAAGCGAAGAGTAAATTGTAATTTGGGCCACCTTTTATTACCAAAATTTTACTTTAGATCATCTTTTATTTAATCTTTTCATCTTAAAGTAGATAATTTTACCTTTGTTACAATTTGGACCATCCAAACCACATCTTCATATCATCAAGGGTGTTGATCACATCGACTTTGCCATGGCAACAAACTCTCCACCTATGGGTAGGGCATAACTTATCAGAGGAGAGGCCAGATATAACTAGAGAAGAGAGGCAGGATGATCTAAAGTGCAACACATATAAAATTAACTAGCCCAAAGTGAATAGATTGGGTTAAGCATAGTCCAAAAGTGAACCTTTGGCAATAAAAGGTGGCCCAAATTACAATTCTCTAAAGCATGCACAACAACACCAATGCCACGAACTAACCAAATATGTAGGAGAGGTGTTGTGATGCATGAAACTCACTATGGTTCAAATCTTGGTGTCTATAGTGTTATCCCTATGTTGTTGTGATCTTAATAGAAATTTAGTGAAGCTAAGGATTTTCTATTGGCCTTTATATGTTTAAATCTCTTTAGACGTGTGTTCGGGCATACTCTCCATGTAAGAAAAAAGATACCATGGATTAACCTCTGATGATCTCATCAATTGGCTCTATATTTATACCTTTGATATAGTTGTAACCTACTAAGTTTAACTTTTACATATAATTGTAACCCACTAAGTCTAAAACTCAACATACAAACATGTCACATCATCATTCACTAACAATAATTACGTATCAAAGATTATGTAATCATGTAACATCATCCACAATCTACTAAATTATACAAATCAACATACAAACATATCCAATCATTACCTCTTCGTATAATTTTCACAATATTTCAACGTGTCTATCCATTATTTTATAATACTTAATATATATTCATTCATATATTATCCATATATTCTGCATCAAAGCATGGTACATTTATAAACCTCGACTTTTTCTAATTTTTCTTACCTTTCGCTACCTGCGTGAAAGTTTTAGCCAATAACCTAATATTTTATCTATAATCTCTTGCAAAGTATTCTAAATTTATATTTTTTCAAACATGGTTGGCAAACAATTTTATTTGTTGTTAATAACTAATATATTTTATTCCTAGCTCGTTTGTTGAAAAAAATATATTAAATATTACATAGTAATTTTCGTGCCAAAGCGTGGGAATCACTTAGTATATATCATAATACAAGCGAGTTGGTTGTCCCTAGCTCCCCTGCTCCTAAACCGGTATAAATCCTTGTCCCATGCTTTTTTGTTACGATTTCGCATATATCCTGGTATCAACGATCCCCATACCCTTCAAATATCGTCTTCGGGTATAGCCCGTTGACACTGGCACGCCAGATAGGGGAATTGGTACTTCAAGGCTTCAACGAGATGGGTTCAAGAGGCAGACTTTTCGATGAAAAACACCTCGACATGTTCAGATCTAGGAGATATGACCCCACCAGAGCACGTTTTCTTCTAAGTTTGGAACCCTCGTCATCTCAATCTTCCTTAAGACATTGCCGCTATGGATTTTTCCATGAGAGATACTTTAATGACTTGGGCCCTGGAGATTTGACCCGACCAGAGTATATTCCTCCTCTAGATTGGAACCATCACCGCCTACAATTTGATATGCTTGGACCGACACAAGCTGCAAGACGTCGCCACCGTGGAGAATATTGATTCGATATTGTTGGCCACGAGACCTCGGTCCGTGCCGACTACTCCAGAGCTGACATCGCCATCGCCACCGTGGAAAACAACAGTTCAATATCGTCGATCACGAGGCTTCAATCCAAGTTGGTTAGCATCACTAATCAAGGTAATTAGTGCATTGATTTCTTAAATCAATCTACTAATTTTGTAGATACATCCGGCATAAATCTATAAAGGTACGCAATATTTCATACAATTCACTGTACCTATTTTCAGATCGATAATTTATTATGTTTACCTAGATAATGTTTTTATACAATATCTATTGTATGAGCGTTTCTTGTATTAGGCCAACTGCGGTCTAAACACTGGGGCTTGCTCTATTTCTTCTGTATAAATCATGCTTGTTTACGGTAAATACAATACCTAATATTTGATCCAAATCTACTCATTACAGTGCCTTCTAGAAAAATATTTTTCAACAAATAATCCACCGTCCACTTGGACATCGAACGAATACTCTAGCAGGCAATGGTCGAGTATGCCCCATTGTCGAGAAAGTTCTCGAAGAAATGTGGAGTTGTTGGACCAAACCAACTAGCAAAGACCAGCGACCCATCTCACATCTAGCATTGGTCATGCCAGTCTATTTGTGAAAAGGTTGCTACGCACAATCTCCTCGTGGACATTGTCGGCTTGATCAACCAACATGACTACGAACGGGCGTTCGATATGCTTGTAAGTTGGGTATGTGAAGTCATGCTAGCCACATGAGATGCACATGTATTAACCGACTCAAGCGCCTCTACGAGTGGTCGAGGTATGACTACACCTAGTCCTTGACAAGCGTGATAGCGATCCCACCACGTCTACGAGTGGTCGAGGTATGACTACACCTGGTCCTCGATCAACGTGGTAGTGATTCCACAATCTTCACAAGTGGTCAAGGTATGAATACACATCTGGCCCTCGACCAACGTGGTAGCGATCCTCCCACCATCTCTACGAGTGGTCAAGGAACAACTACACATCTTGTCCTCGCCCAGCGTGGTAGCGATCCCACCACCTCTATGAGTGGTCAAGGTACGACTACAGATCTAGTCCTCGATCGGTGTGGTAACAATCCTTCCACCACCTCTACGAGTGGTCGAGGTATAACTACACTCCTGGTCCTTGACCAGTGTGGTAGCGATCCTCCCACTACCTCGGCGAGTGGTCGAGGTTTGACTACACGCCTGGTCCCCGCTCGACCAGTGTGTGTAGCGATCCTACCATTCACGTGCATTAATATATGCAAGTTTTTATACATATCAAATGTGTAGTATTTGTCCGTTGACACCCTTTTCTCATATCACTATTGGTTGAATTTGTTTCTTATCGTCCTATTACGTTAAGACTAACTAATCAATGGGTCTCAGAACCTTGACCGGGGATGCCTGGTACTATTAGATTAGTCAGGTGTGTAGGGTCAAACGACCATGTTAGAATTGGTCATGTCAGAGTATCCAATATAACATATTAACTAGTTATGTAATTGAGAATTGGTTTTCCCAGCTTTATTGGTATTTCTTATGTTTACAAATAAATCCGCAAGCGCACAGATATACCCTTGTAGCATTTCACCCTGGAGTATTTCGGGGTATCGTATTTATTTTATCCCAAAGGAAGACGGCGGTCAAGAAGAGAATATTAAGTCACTATGAATATTCATATGTTATAGTTGAGTTGCTAAAGTCTAGACAGGGGTAAGAGATATATGGATAATTTGGTAGTGTGACACACACAGAAGAGGCTTAACAAATGGTACACTAAAGCTAAGTGGAGAGTACAGTATTAGAGCTAGGTTCCTAATGTACTTCTAGTATAGTTGTATAGGTTACACAACAATTATATTCACGGTTAGTTACCCAGTTCTATGTTCCCACGACTACGGGGGTACTGCCTCCAGTGGCTTGGCCTGCTACAGTAGGCGATTTCTTACCGTCCACCTTACGTCATACCCAAATGTGAAGGATTACAAAGGACAGACATGGCTGTCACCACCTGCCACCTACCCCTACAACCCGTGGGATATGACCATAACCGATGTCTATGAAATAATCTAAGCACCGCGTTTACGTTGCCACAGATACCCTTGTCTCCCTGGATGTCAATGACTAAGGCAAGAGCACACCTACATCCTAATTCCGAAGACGACTCGACCTTCCGAAGATGACTCGGAACCGAGAACATGCCCTAAACTAAACTCCTAATTCCACTAGCATAGAGACTAAATATGAAATGTAGAAACTACTTCTTGTGGTGTGTGTTGGATGAAGTGAAGTCCCCTCCTTATGTAGCCTTCATATGGCGGTTTAGAGTCGACTTCCAACCGCCATACTTGCATAACTGCCATAGTTGATGGCTAAGGAGCTGCCAAGTGGTTGGTGGAGAAGAGAGGAGCTAGGGCTGGTTCGGCCGAACCACTAGTGCCACCGCCTCTGGCCACCGACTTTGGCCAGAGGATGACAGGTGGGCCCCTTGGTCGGTTCCCAGGTGTTTGGCCCTACTTTAAGTCGGTTTCACCTGATTTGTGGGTGTTGGTATTTCTTACGTTTACAGATATATCCGCAAGTGCACGGATATTGTGATATCCTCAAAAATCCACACATTTAAAAATACTCAAATTGACGAAGAAAATTATTGCAAATAAATTTGTTGTGTACTCAATTTTAAAACATTTAAAATCTCCTAATATTTATCTGCATTTTGCTTATTTTAATTTAGAAATTCTAATTTTATAAATTTTGACCCTTATTTTTTCTAAAAAAATCTAATTTAACTTTTAACTTAAGGAAATTTCCAAAAAGTGGGTTTAGTTAATTTTAAATCCTAAATCAAAATCTTTCTAAAATTTTCCCTATTTTTTTATTTTTCTTTTTCTTTTTTATTTTTATTTATTTTTCTTTTTCCCCTTTTTCTTTTTCTTCCTTTTCTTTTTCGTCCTACTTCTTCCTCCCTGCCTTAGCCGAACAACGACTGTCGCCTGGTTTGAACCACCGTGCTATGGGCACCGGTCTCGCCCACTGGAGCGTGCAACCGACCTCGAGGCATCCTCATACTCTTATACAAGCGGCCACCCGTGGTTGGAGCGCTGTCGTCATCATCCCAATCCATACCGAACCGACTATGCGCCACCATCATTACCGCCCGAAGCTCAAACCAACTTGAATCACTATAAATAGAGCACTCCAGGCTAAATCTTGTATATGAAAGTTTTTCCTTATCTCTTCCTCAACAATTCCCCCAAGTTTTCCCCACCTATTACATTTTGCATGACTCGAATTTTTAGGAACACCCCAAAGAACCCTAGTTTGTCTGCTCAGAGTAATCTCCAAAATTCGACATCCACAGTTGATTTTCTTCCAAATTAAACGTACCATCGCATTCCTCTTGTCAAGCACTAAATTTTCCCTAACCTTCCCGAGCCAATTAACTATCGAAATCCGCTGCCGGTGAGCACCGCCGTGGTTGCTCTGTTCGGCCGCCAGCGCGCATGACGCCAGGTCGCTCCAGTGCATTTCCGACCAAATGAACAACCTAGTTAGCATCCCCTTGCCTTGTAGATGCTCCCAAGCCCCTTAGTTTGGCCGTGCCATCACCGGAGTACTACGGAGATGAGAGCCAACGCCACCGTAGGCACCTTACCGCCGCCACTCATCTCCGAGCCTCACCAACCTAGCCAAATAAAAAATGAAACCCTCATGGATCCTAGATGGAGGAAAGCAAACCAAATTCCCAAGCTAAATTGTGTTAAGCCATGCGCATCATCGATTTTATTAGGCGCCGGCTCGGGAGAGTGAAGTAGAGAGAGCAAGAAGAACAATGAAGGAGAGAAAGAAAGGAGAAGGGAGTAAAGAATTGAGGAGAAAGAGAAAGAAAGAAAGAAAGGTTAGCCATTGGTTGTTGGGCCGCGGACTGGAAGGAGAGGTCTCTAGTTCGAATCCGGCGTTAGGCCATTTTTTCATCTTTTTATTTAAAGATAGAAATAAGTTATTATATTTTAAATAATATATTTAGATAGAAATATTTTGCGGGATGGGTTAGATAGTCGTAAGTTATCATTTCATGTAGATTTACATATTCTTTGAATCATACATTTTAATATTTCATGTGAGTATAGGATCTTCTAAGTTCATATAGATAGTTATTTTATGTATTAGAAACATCTTATTATTTCATGTATAGAAAAAGGATAAGTTTATTATTTGATGTTATTAGATATATTGTCCTTCTCCTTAGATAAAATAATGATAACTTAAAATAATACAATAAGCATCATCACATGTGTTAATGTTCCATGTATAGCCATAGGAAATTATTTCCTCATTTCATGAATAAAAAAAAGGAAAATCGCTAAATATTACATGCGATAGAGTTTTGGCTGTATGCTAGAAAATATAAAAACTCTTGTGCCAGAATAAGGACATAGTTTTGCCCATCCGTTGGATCGGTTATATCGGCTTAACATTTATATATTTCTCTCCAATCTCCCTGGGGACTTGCCTTGTATGGGCGCCTAGTATGGGCATGCAGAAGTCTTATTGGTGGACAGCTATGTAAACATCGTGTAACACCGCCGATACTAACCAGATCGGTACCGTCTGTTAAGATAGCAACCCAGGTTCACCAAGCCAGGGTAAGTGTGTGACGAACAACTATTAAATAGGAGATGGATTCACCAATTACTGGTTAGAATTGGTGCTCCTATTAAGATATGCCACAGGTCTCGTTCACACATCAGAAAAGGTTAGAACTATATAAATGCTATGTTACCCTTAGCCTCACGACCTAAGGTTAATCCTTAGGTAAAGCTGGGCGAACGCTGTAGAGTTGATTGTATTTGAATACGCCGTACTCCTGGTTAATGGAGTTGTGTCTATGGGTGAATCCAGTACAATGGCGTGAGCACTTTTCTTAAATATTATCAAATGAAATATGCATATCTAGGTACCTTTAGGATGGGATGGAGTATAGATTTAAATTCATGTTTCATACTTTTAAACAATTGCATTAGATGTTCTATTAAGGAATAGGTTATATTAACATGTTAGAGATATTCTTGCTAAATTGTTTTTCTTGTCGATATAGCGTGCATGATTATTAAAAAAAAACTATATCCAGTTTGGTTTGCCGAGTATCATTGGTACTCACCCTTGCATATAACATTTTTAGGAAACCCCAAAGCAGATGAAGAATTCCCAAGTACCCTAGAGGACTAGGAAGACGAGTACGATTTCTAGGTCGACTCTACACTCGGGCTATCATTGTGAAAATGTCGCAGTTTTCTTGTATTGTATGGTTTGTACTTCAACATTAATGGTTTGTAATATTATACGAAGTTCTTGTATTTGTATTGTTTCACGCATAATCGGACTCCTGGGAGGTTATGTGGTGTTGTGGAGTCGACCTCTCCGAAGAAGACCCCACAAAGATGGTATCAGAGCAGAGCTTGACTATAGGTTGATCTAGGTAAACATTATTTTCAAAAATTAGAAATACTTGCAAAAAACTCCTATTCATCTCTATCTTGAAGTCCTGGCCTCTTATCTATTTCTTTCTTTCGTACCTTCCCTCTGTTAAAAATGATTTTGTTTTATTCTCCAATTCAACTATTTAAAAAATATCAAGAGACGCTAGGGGTAGTAAAGTTGGATAGTCGAATAGAAGTTAGTATTAGCTAACCTTATAAGATAGGGTTACCGATAGGGTAGGTCGATCCAAAGTCAGTTGACCGTTTATCCGTCAAAATAGAACGATGAGTCATGTAATGTATTTTCTTTGTGACTTCTAGTTAAAGCATGGGACTTTCGAGTTCCATAGCAATTAGTGTAGTTTCCTATTGTTTTAGAAGGTTTTTAAAAAATAAATCTTAAACATGACTCTGCCTATCACTCTTTTCTATTTCCTTGCTTGTTATTTCCATGCTAAGTTCTGATCTTATCTATTCAATTCTTGTCTTTAAACACTATAATTAACAAATTTCATAAATAAACTGTTACGGATCTACCCAAAGAATGAGATAAGATGTTGGGAACAGAAGGAGATGGAGCTGCAAAGCAGCAAACTATAGAACAACAGACCACGGTGAACCTGGACAATGTTCTCAAGCTCATGGAAAACCATGGATCGGAACTACACCAGATTATTTGAACAAGTTGTCAGTTGTATGGCACAACCCAAAGTACCTGGTGTAGAAGGATCAGTTATAGGGTCCAGATGGATCGACTTCCAGAGGACCAAGCCACCAATGTTCGCCACTGCCCCTGAGCCTCTGGCAGCGGACAATTGGTTGCTGGATGTTGAGAGGAAGCTAGATATAGCAGACTTTGCAGCGGACAATTGGTTGCTGGATGTTGAGAGGATTGCAGGTGATTTTGAGAATGGATTGTTTGCATAAGCATAAGGGGAAAATGGATTATGAGGATAAGATTATTCGGTTAATAAGTATAGGGGATAAAGAAGTGAAGTACAGAGCTAAGAAACCCCTATTACCAGTATTATAGGAAGCCTTGAATGTCGTGGTAGCAGAAGAAGTTGAGAAAATACCGATCGTCAAAGAATTTCTGGATGTATTCCCAACAGATCTCCCTGGAATGCTACCGGAAAGAGATATTGAGTTTTTAATTAAGACTAAGATCCGGTACTAAACCAATAGCAAAGGCCATGTATAGGATAGCTGCATCGGAGTTAGTAGAATTAAAAAGGCAAATAGATGAACTGGAGGAGAAAGGATTTATAAGCCCAAGTGTCTCGGAGCGGGCAGCCCTAGTGCTCTTTGCAAAGAAGAAGGATGGGACATTAAGAATGTGCATAGACTACAGGACATCAAATGAGGTCGCAATTAAGAATAATTACCCACTATCAAAAATTGATGATCTATTTGATCAATTGAGAGGAGCCAGGGTATTTTCAAAGATAGATCTATGGTCAGGGTACCATCAACTAAGGATCAGAAAGGAAGATATACCAAAAACAACATTTATTACTAGGTACAGGCTATATAAATTCATAGTAATTCCCTTTGGAATGACTAGGGCACTTGTCGTCTTTATAAATGAGACGAATAGGACATATGGAATATTTGGACAACTTTGTAGTGATATTCATAGATGATGTCCTCATCTATTTCTCCAGTATGGAAGAGCATGAAGAATATTTGAGATTAGCTCTGGAGAAGATAAGAGAGCAACAATTGTATGCTAAGTTCTCAAAATGTGAGTTTTGGATGGAGGAAGTATAATTTATGGGACACATAATAACTACAGAAGGAGTAAAAGTAGACCCAGGAAAGGTGAAGGCAGTATCGGAATGGGAACAACCCTCAATGGTACGAGATATTAGGAGTTTTCTTGGAATGGCAGTGTATTACCGACGTTTTATTAAAGAGTTTTCCAAGATAGCTAGACCTCTTACCAACCTATTGAAAAAGGATATACCTTTTGAGTGGACGGCTAAATGTTAGAAAAGTTTTTAGGAGTTTAAGAAAAGATTGACCACCGCACCAGTGTTGGCATTACCAGATAATAGAAAGGATTTCCATGTCTATTGTGACGCTGGTCGTCAAGGACCATAATGCGTACTGATGCAAGAAGGGAGAGTAGTTGCTTACGCATCCCGCCAATTCAGATCACATGAGCAAAATTACCCGACTAATGATTTGGAGTTATCAACGGTGGTTCATGCATTGAAGATATGGAAGCATTATCTAATTGGAAACAAATTATCATCCGGGAAAGGCAAATGTTGTAGCTGATGCCCTAAGTCGGAAAGCCTATTGCAGTAACATCATGATTAAGGAGTGCCTAGAGCTGCTACAAGCAGAAATCCAGAAGCTAAGGCTAGAAGGATAAAGCAAGTGTGGCTCAAATAGAAGTGAGACCTACACTAGAGGACGAGATAAAGAAAACACAACAAAATGACCCACAAATCCAAAAGATTAAACAAGAATTGCAGAAAGGCAAAACACCAAGCTTTGTAGAGGATACCAATGGAGTGCTTAGATTCTAGGAATGCATCTGTATTCCAGAGGTAAAAGAATTAAAGGAAATAATTTTGTAAGAGGCTCATGACTCATTATTTTCTATCCACCCTGGAAGTACAAAGATGTATCAAGATCTTACAAAGATATTTTGGTGGATTGATATGAAAAAGGAGATAGCAGAGTATGTGTTAACAAATTTGGTAAGCAAATCCTTGAGTTTAAAGTAAGGAGTGAAGCAGAATCGAAGGAAACGCGCGATCCATGGAAGCAGTGGCCGTGTCGGCTGAGTCCGAATCGGCTAAGGAGCCAGTCGGCTGAGTCCGAGTCGGACCAAGATAGCCGATAGCTGATTCCGATTGGAAACAGAAGATGGGATCAATCCCGAAAGGAAAGCTTGAACATAATCATTGGATTCGGTTTCCAAAGTGCTTCAAAGACATTGCCATCTACGGATAAGGTCCTATAACGATAATTGTATCTGTAAAATAGGATATTTTTTATAGTTTCCTTATGTAACATGGCATGGGACCCTGTCCTGGGATATTGTCGTACTGTGAATAGGAGATAAGATAGAAGTCGTGTCCTACACGGACGTTGTTGTAGCCGGGTATAAATAAGACCCGAGGGTTTGTTGTAAAGAATAGACACAACTCAATACAATCTCGGCGCATCGTCAACCTTTTGTTTTTACTTTTAATCTTGACAAGTTCTTGCCTCGTCTTTGGGCTGCGTCGGGTTCCGATCTCCAAGTAAGGTAATCTCTTGTTACAAGCGATTTGTGCTATCGGGGTTAGTGCTTCCATCATTATGACACTCTGATCTCGATGCTGCAAATTGCTTAATTTATCATATACAACATATAATCTAGATCAATGTCTAGATCTATCTCACGATCGGCTAGCATCTCCTTGAAGATAAAAGCCAGCAGAGCTAGATCTTGGGTTGATTTAGGTTATATGACGTATCCACCATCTGGAAAGACTTTCATTTGTAGGATCGAATGCCCAATGAAAAGCCAACCAGAGGGGGGGTGAATGGTTGAGTACCCCAAAAACAAAGTTTTAGCGGAAATAAAACTTTACCTCTATTTTCTGACACCGGTCTGACCGAGGGTGTCGCACCTGTCTGACCGAGCTGTTCAGCCAGTCTGACCGCCTGATAGCATTCGGTCTGACCGCCCGTAGCCGATCACCTCAGCCGATCTGCCTGTAGTAGCCGATGCCGATGAAGACCAATGCCCGCCGGTCTGACCGCCAATGTACTTGCGGTCTAACCGGGAAGAAGGCGCGGTCTGACCGCCGTAGTGTCTGCGGTCTGACCGGTTAGCAGATCCGAAATACGCCGCCACACCGAGGAAGAAGTAGACACAAAGAATTCTCAAGAAGATTGATCTTTATTGAAACTCTCTGTGTTTACAAAGTGCAAACAAAGCACTCCTCACAAAATCTCAATCGAACTTGAAACCCTAACTTGAGAAGCTCTAAAACTCGAACTCAAAATCGATACCGAGAGGGCACGCCTCCCCTCACTATTTATACACAAAATCCGCAGCCAAGAGCCACGAATCCTACTCATACAAGAAGCCCTAATCCACTAGGAAACCTTCTCGTACAAGAAACAAACTATACATAAACCAACCGTAACAATCCCGGTTTTCCTAAAACCAAAATTCCGCTTTCCATACACAACAATATCTCCATTGTATGCCATATGGAAACTTTCCAATCATGTGCACTAATCTCTACCCTTCAGCATCCCGCATGATCCCCATCTCGAACGTCACCTTATCTCCAAATTGACTCCGACTCGATCACCGACGATACTTTCCCGAGGCGTAAAGAATACCTGCACACAATTAAATAAAGAATACCATATCCGAGCATAAGCTATCCAAACTTGACTCATTGTTAGCATAAACAACCAGACACGTGCATAGGAACACGAAACTTCCATGTATGTATAAGGAAACAAACCGAAACCAAAACCGAAACGAAATCGGCAACCAGTCGGACTGGCTCAGCCGGTCTGACCGCAGGCACCTGCCCGGTCTGACCGCCGAAACACCTCCGGTCAGACCGGCAGAACACGCCCGGTCATACCGGCTGTGGCAGCCGACTGAACACTGTTCATCATCCGAAAATTTAACTCTTTCAAAATCAAAACACTCAAATCAATAAATCCCAAATAACCAATTGTAACCAATTGTTCATCATCCAAAGAATCAAACACACTTTGATTTTACATCATTAGCTTAGATAGATCTCATTCTTCTTTTTGTAGTTAATGTTGCATCAATCTGATCTATTAAGTCGCTTTTAGAATCATATAGATCTATTCGGCTCAATGACTATTTTTAGAGATAGTATCGGGGTTTCAGCAGATCCTTCTGTTTTAGCCATCTTTTATGTATTAATACTGCTAGATGTGTTAGAACCACCTTTTATATCAAGATCTTAAGCTACTTAAATGTACTAAGCCTGGTATCAATCTGTTAAGTCATATTAACAGCTGATTGATCTTGGTTTAGTGTTTTTAGCTCAGGTTAATATCTTCGTATAAAACATATCAGAGTATTAGCCGATTTACATTAGATATGCGACATCGGCTAGGCTATAAATCTATATAATCATTATCCTAATGTGCTTTTAGACATAAGTGATTTATACTGTCTTGGTACGCAACCGATCTATCCCAATCACTTGGTCTAAACGCGCTTTGGGATAGCAATTACATATTATGAATATCTATAGCCGATCGAGTAGGATCTAATCTTAACCAAACGCCTGTTTCTTCTTTTCTTCTTGGTTACAGGATCAAACCAACTGGCACGCCCTGCAAATCACCAAAGGCGATCCAAGTTGGACCTGCACTAGAGTTAAGCAGACCTCTCAGGCCAGTGCGTGGGAAATTTCTCATCAACACGCTTTTGGCACGCCCGGTGGGACCTCTGCAACTTCCCAGTCCGACATGATGGTTGAAGTCAAGTCTACTGACGTGAACCAGGAAACATCATCCCTGTCACGATGGACAAGCTTACTGCCGAACTACAAGCTGAGTATCGGTAGATGATAGAACGACTGCAGTCTCACTATTTGCAGTCCTTTACCCAGACTAGGTATGGGACAATCGTTCAGAAGTATAAGTTCATGATCCTCGAGGAATTTGACTCTGGAGCCACCTCCAGCAAGAGCAAGGGGAAGCAAAAGATTGAGGAGGTCAAACAGGAGGAAGACAGCATGGAACTCCACACGCTACAGGACAGAATCGACTCGGCTGTCCCCCACGCTCTCGTCAACCATTCTAGGATACTGGTCAACACCTTAAACAATATGATCAGCACCGTGGTGGATTCCAAGATAGTCGAGCAGCTGCAAAAGGGCCCAACCTTTCTCCCTGACGGTCGATTCCACAACTACAGGACTCTATCGACGTACAGGTTGCTGATTCCTCCACTAGGACAGCCGACTTCCCCCCAGGGGAATCCCTATTTAGCTGAACGTGCAGTCATCGTGTTGCACCCCGAGTTTTGCTCCTAAATTGTTTAAATAATTTACCATGTGTCACATCCTGGAAAATCTTGGAATGGAAGGAACAAAAAGATTGTACAGTGTAAATTTTTAACCCAAAAACTTTCTGTTGATCAAAGAACGAAATGCGGTTTACATGTATAGGATGCAAACACATGGTAATGTAAAATTCCTTTTTGGAATATTGTTGAAAGGAGCCCTAGAAAAATTGAGTAAAATACCCAAATACTTGCAAAGCACCTCAGCAAACAAACTCTAAAGATTAGAACACATCATTAGAGTTGAAAATGGTGAATTTGTAAAAAGACTAGATTTGACCATAGTGAATTTTTCTAAGTGCTAGAGCTGGCTGACACAGAACTCTGGAGCCGACTTTGAACCATTGCCAAACTTAATGGCAGCAAGCCCCAGGCGGTGAAACTTGGCAGTATTGTAGATTGAAGTCACGCTTCACAAGTTTGCCATAGGGCAAAGACCCTGAGTCGGCCTAGAAGTATTTCTAAATGGAGCCCAAAGTTGGAAAGTCAGCACGGTGTCCAGACTTGGAAAAATTCTCAGCTTTCCATCTCTCCTTCCTTTGCACACTGACAAGTGGGCCATACTTGCTCATGGGACCACATTGCCAGCGTCACACCATGTCCCAGCTCGTCTCACTCACACTGGTGCCCTCGCCACGTACACGCGCATGCGTCGCGCGTGAGGAACGCACCGCATACGCGTCGCCCCGAGCTCGGCATCCCACTGCGACGTCAGCATGCAAATAAAACTCGACCACCCGACCAGCACTGCTCCTCTCCTCAGTCCACACACGTTCCACAAGAGAGACCGAGCTGACCGTCCTCGAAGTGCCGAGAAACCACCGGTGACCTCTCTCCGCCGCCGAACGAGATTCGATCGCATTGCCGTTCCGGTGAGAGAGTCCATTAACCAATCTCCGTTCTCGAATCTACGACCTCTATTCTCTCTAATCCTCGAGTTTCGCTCGAAACGGTACAGCCATTGATCGAGAACGCCGTCAAGCCGAGACCGTGAACCGTGTGCTCTGTTCCGACCGCCGCCGAACCACCCGCTCGTCGCCAGCCATCTACGGTGAGCCTCTGTCCGATCCCTTTCTCCACCGTGATCCTTGTTGTCTAACAATGGTTGAAACCAAAGGAATCAACCGGAGAAGCACTAGGGAAAAAAAGCCCCTTTTTGTCTCCAACTCCGGCCGTCGCCATCGAACTCCTCTCTTCTTCACCCTGGTAAGCTATAGCACGATTCCTCTTGGTTCAAGCTTTCCCAGTACTCACTTGACAAGGCCCCACGCTCCCATTTCGTAGCTGACCACCATAACGCTCTGTCGCCGTTCACCCGAAGCAAGGACCGCCGCCGCCTTGGAAACCCGCACGGCGCCACCGTCACCTCGACCTCGCCAGCACCCCACCGTTGCTCGGTAAGTTTCCTCAGTGCCCATAGTAACTATTTCTGTCACATGCATAGCCAAACCATAGCTAGAAACGCACATGCATGTAAGTCCCGAACCTAACCGCCGCCTGCTCCTTCGCCGGCCACTATTCTGGCCACAGTAACGAGCGAAAGAACCACCTATAGACTCGCCAAACTCCCTGCTACAATTTCTCTTTTGGTTGTGGCCCGGGATCTGCCGCCGTTCGCCGCTGGCGCCGGCGAGAAGCTCGCCGCGCGCCTCTGCCCTGCTTTCCTCTCACGTTGTCCCACTGACAAACCGGACCCACACGTCAGGCGCCAAATCGCGTCGCTGACAACTGGGACACACCGAATCAGACGCGCCATTAGTCTCTTTAAAACTCGTGCTACCGCTGACTAGTAGGACCCACACCGAAGGACTAAAAATAAATTCAAAAAAGGTTTTTCCACACAGAAAGATCACCCGACTTTGAAAATCTGTAGAAAATAGAAAACAACACCTTTTGACTCAAAACAATTTTGTTACATCCTTAATATTATGTAGTTTACTGCTGCGGAATAAAAATGACTACTCCCAGTAGTGGATTTACCCAGAAAAATTCATTTTATAAACACTGCTAAATAGGGTAGGTCAAAATTGTAAAAATTATAGGAAAATCATCTTAGCTCTGAAAAATATGAAACAAGACTTTGTAGGAACTGTGAAAGATGTACCCTAAGACAAAAATAAGAAACCATATACTTTCTGTGGCAGAAAAACCACTTATAGATTTATCTAGCAGAAGAGTTATTTTGGAACACCCAAATTTCCAAAAATCATAGTGAGCACAATGAAATCCCTAAAAATACAAACTAAATTTTGTTAGGACCATTCTTCTGTGTACTACCAGATAAATATAACACACTTACCAGGAAGCCTATAGTTTGGACCTGAGTAAATTAGAACGACACAACACTATATCCTTATACTACAAAATGGGCCATAAATAAGCCTCTCACTTTAGAAGAGAAAAAGACTTAATAGAAACCACACTTAATATGCCAATCTAAGACTAAAACCCTTGCATCTCATATGCATTCATCCTAGTGCATTAAAGATTTCATGAGCACTTAAAATCTAAGACTTTGCATATTTACCTTAGACAAACCGTCGACATCGTTCGAGGATCCCGTATACTTGTACGAACCAGAAGAAGGAGAAACAGGCAAGTCTCACCTCCCCCTTTGAGCACATTGATCTTAGTTTTATGGAGGTTATTTCAAATGGTTGGGAACTTGCATGATGTTTGATGTATAAAACTAAAATCTTGATACAAATGTGTTAGATACTACACCGATGTTGCATACCCCTGAAAACTCCACTTCCCACCTTATCCAATTCCAAACCCTAGAAAAAATCAGAAGCTAAATTATAATGAACCAAACTGAAGTCTTATGACTTATTTATCCCCAAGCTTAGTTTGCTAGTAGTATACATTTTCCCATGATCCTTGGGCTAAGTAACAATGTTCTATTTGCAAAGTTTCCATTTCCAAAAATTATGTTGTGACAAAGTATGCTCTATGTTAAAAACAAAAACATGGTACAACTTGGTTTTCAAGTTTGGGCCGCAAGTGGTATACATATGGTGCTTAGTTGTATACCGATAGGGGGAGTGTGTGCCCAGACTACCCTAAGGACTTCACTCCACGATTATTCAACGCTAATACAGTACAACCACATGTGCTAATTTGGTATAGCCCTAGCTAAGTACCCTATTTGTGGTTTAGCCTCACATTTCAGTAGGCCTAAGTGTATGAGTTCGTATAACTCAGAGGAGCTTCCTAATGCTCCGGCGTGGCAGTGAGGTGACGTGGGTGGGTTCCCTGTCGTGTCCGCTCCCACGGCGTTAAGTTTAAGACGTGGGCCCGCCACTTAACGGTCCTATACTATATCTCCAAAATAGTATAGGATGGAGGAAACACATATCGTGTTGGTGTAAGGCTAAACCACAGATAGTTGAATGGCTTTGTTGTGTATAATAAATCGGGTGCTTATGTATCGCGTGCCATGTTTTGCATGATTATTATAACACATCATGTGGGTAAAGTGTACACACTCTGCAGAGTTTAAACTAATCGATTAGCCGTGCTCATAGATATGAGCGTCGTGTGAATGTGTCGTGGGTATAGTTTTCATGTGTTTGTGAATATTTGTACAATTTTCTTTACCAAAAGTATTCAAAATTTCTTGCACTCTAATTTATTTTCTTTGCTGCCCCGACAAAGCAAAGGATGAATGGTTTATGAACGATATACTCCTTTGCTGCCCCGTAACGCAAAGTGAGGAGTAATTATGAACAATACTATGTATTAATGTCCGATTTAGAGAACTACTTGCTCGCTGAAATTTATTGTTCAAACTTGGGTATTTACAATTGGGCTTTGATAAAACAAAGATAGATTTTTGTAAAAATGAAACCCCACATGAGCTTCTCCCTGATTATACCGTTCACGTAGTACTAGGCTTGATTTGGTGCTTGCCAGTACAATACCTTGTACTGATTCTTGCTATTTGTGTCCATACTTGCTTGTGCATAGATATGAATGCAGGGGAAATTCCTCCCGAGGTGGAAGAATTCGTTGTGGAAGAACCATTCTACCCGGATGGTTCATACTAGGGCACTCCCTAGTCGGTTGGAGAAAGATCCTCGGGAATGTCGTATGCTACCTTTGCTATCTATATAACTAATAGGCCTGATGGCCATATGTATCTCTAATACCTGTTATGTTGTAATAGCTTATGACCCATTATAGGTGTTATGTTGTAATAGCTTATGACCCATAATGGGTCATTGAACCAGTTACCGATACCATATGCTTGGATGAAAGTGGTTAGCCTGTTCCTTTTGTTAGTAACGTATTAACCACGAGTATGAGTTTAAGATAATTGAGACAACGTAGATCTTTGGCCATTTGATGCCAAGTCTCCTGATTGTGTAACATATGGTCGCAACCATCGAGTGGTTTGACGGGCACAATCCAGGCTGAAGTTGACTGGCAGGCTAAAGGCCCCGCAATGTCTCGGTTATCTCTCTCTCTCAGAGCATCGGATGTCTTGCTATACTTTGGAGAAGAATGGATGAGTTCCATTCGGCTCTTAATTATATCAAGAGGTCCGAAGGCGTCCTGATAGCAAGTGGTATCAGAGCCAAGACTGACTGTAAGAACCTTTTATGATTTGGGCGATAGAATGGTTTCAAAAGAAAAGTAATTTGGAGAATCACTCCCTTACAAAAGTATTTTCAAAAAGATGAAATCTAGTCCTACATCTTATCCCTCTTTAGGAAGGTTTCTTTCCTACTTACTCTATATTTTGGTTTGAAAGGCCTCATCTTGCTTATAGAAGGTCGGGGGAAGACCTTAGAGAATATAGTGGACATGTAGTAGGGATAAAGGAACCAAAATTTGAAATAATGGCAGCCATGGGGAGTTTCTAAAGACCTCTGTTAACAAAATGTGAATGCCCACTCTTCTGAAAATGAAATTCAACACCCGAGTTTTCTACACTAAGCCTAGAAACGGGGTAGAACGGGATAGGAACAAAATTTGTGTATCAAAGCCCTAAATTCTTTGACATGTAGAGGCCACCAGATGTTGTGAATCCATTGCATTAAGCCTATTTTGTAGCTTGACCTGGGCACGAGTGGTTTTGCATACATGCATCATGTTTTAAAAGGCTGAAAACTTGGAACCCTGCAGATTCCAGAACACATAGCCATCTGACTTCACAATTTTATACAGACCAGGATACTGTGCCAAAAATTCTGAAAATTTACCAGTGGCTACGCAACTTGATCCTGAAATCCCAGAAATGTTTTCAGAAGTTTTGCTCGACTGGAGAATAGGGTAAAAATTCGACCAGTATCGCCTGCACTTCAATTCCACAACTGCATCCTTTAGGTTCGACGGCCATTTCAGGGAATTTCAGGCACCCAAAAGTTCGAAAACTAGGATTTAAAACGTCGGATTATAATTAGAGAAACCCCAGGATAAATTCCACAGCAAGAAGAGTCCCCCATACGTCATAATAGAACTCACTACCACCATTCTAGCATCCAAGACAGATTTCAGTTCGGTCCTTCCAAAAATTAATTCTAAGCATTGCTAAGCCTTGACTAAGTTTCTAAACAGCAACAATACATTCTCAAATGTTGTAGGTGATTACCATGTGGCAACACTAGGTTATTCTAGAGGTTATGAAGAAGGATCATTACATCACATCCTGAGGCTCATGCTGCATCATCTCGGTTTTATTCATCCTCCAGACTACCATTTCTTTGTATTGGACAGAAGCTCATCGCTCCGAGCGTACATGGCAGAGTTATGTATACCTGTACATTGGGCACATGATACTTCTCTCTACTTCCAGGCTTATGGCTGGGATGCACCCTCCGCAATGAACGAGGCTGTATTTCAGGCAATTGTGTATCTTCGACACCATAGGCCCGAGATAGATGGATTTTTCCAGTATTTTCCAGCACGCACTCTTCAAGCCTCTACCAATTACTATCCAGGTCTAGAGGGGCAAGAGAGAGAGATTAACTCTCCAGAGCTCTTCTTAGCCAGCCTAGTCCGAGCCATGGACAGGTACCTTGCAAGCGCCATGTCGGAATTGCATAGGTTGCAAGCAAGGGTAGTAATGCTAGATAGGCGTATAGAGCCACTTGGACATCAAGGGTACTTTGACAATGCCACCATTTATGGAGATCAAGATCTTCAGCCACTTACCGAGACTTTGCCATCTCCAATGGGCATATACCAAAACATAAACACTCGAGCCCGTATGAGGGTTGGTTTTCATCGCAACCGTCGCACCATGCCAGACCCTGCACTTGTTGGAGATCCAGAGCTGCTAGGACCATTCTATGTGTCCGAGCGAAATGGAAGGTGGTACCGTTTGACTATGGCCACTCCAACTACCATGGTGCCACACCCTTCTATTGGATTCTCCCAGACTTTGTAGGAGACGAATATCAAGGAAACGAAGAAGTACCGGATGTAACATTCATTTCTTGCTTTTCCACAAGATGTATGAGATGACATCCTACTATGTAACCCTTGTATGGTCAAAATTTTGTAACACCTAGTCATGTACTTGGTGATTATGACCATTATTCCATCTCTATGCAAAGTATTGAATGCTTGCCTCCTTTAAGACCTATGTATCGGAATGGAATGTATGTTTTTCTATATGAGTTGATTGCTGTCCAAAGATTTGTTCTATATGGATATACAAAGGATAACTTGCATAGTCACCTATTGTACTACATTCCAATCTACTTTGCGCACCGAGGGTATGTATATGTCATTTCTTTGCAGAAGGACTCATGTGCTGTTGTACTCTAAGTGTAGGATGACGCATACACGCTCTGGCGCATATTCCATAGCTCGTGCCAGAAACCATCGCAGCGCTACTTCGTCCGAGCGGCGTGATGATGATCCAACTCTCGCACAGTTGTTGGCCCAACAAAATCGCCTATTCGAACGAATGGTGCAAAACTCTGAGGATATGGGGGCAGAAATCTCACATCATGCTAATCAAGCACCCTCCAAATTGTCAGATGTTCAACGAACTCACCCGTCGCATTTCTCTTCGGCAGTCGATCCTCTTGCTGCAGACAATTGGCTACGGGATATTGAGAATAAATTGGATCTCTGCCGGTGTGACCCTATTGAGAAGGCCACCTTCGTTGCTTACAATCTCCAAGGTGCTGCCACCGCCTGGTGGGAGACCTACAAAACATTGATTCCTTCTGATGAACCCATCACATGGACTGTATTCCGGGAAGGGTTCCGCTCTGCCCATATTCCAGCTGGTCTCATGGAGATCAAGAAGAAGGAATTCCTCAACCTAAAACAAGGAAGCATGTCCTTCATGGAATTCATGGAGTGATTCAACTATCTCGGCAGGTATGCCACCGCCAATATAAACACCGAGGCCAAAAGCGTTGAAGCGTGCAGGGACAAATTGTCACATGAACTTAAGCATGCCTTAGCTGCTCATGAAATCAGTAGCATGAGGACCTTGGTGGATAAAGCCTTAGTAATGCAATGCATATACAATCACCTGGGTCTACCATGGTCACAAAATTATTATGCAAAGGGGTAGAATTCCATATGAATGGGGGTGAACTTCACGGCCTATCTTATATTGTTAGACACCTTGGGATTGGATATCATACTTGGAATGGATTGGTTATCCAAACACAAAGGGACCATTGATTGTGCACGTGGGGTGGTAACGCTCCTTAGCACTAACGGACAAGTGGTTAGATTCACTTGCGAAAAGTCTTCCACTTCTAAGTAGCCATCCACTCAATCTCTCTCTGTATCGAAATTAAAAATGGTACCCGTTGTAAATGAATATCCTGATGTGTTTCTGGAAGAGTTACCAGGAATGCCACCTGATCGAGACATTGAGTTTGTAATCAATCTAATTCCTGGAACGGCACCATTGCCAAGAGGCCTTACCGGATGACCACGGAAAATCTGAAAGAACTGAAGAAGCAGATCAATGAACAACTAGCCAAAGGCTTCATTCGCCCAAGCTCATGTCCATGGGGCTGTCCTGTGCTATTCGCACCAAAGAAGGATGGAACCATGCGAATGTGTGTCGATTATCGACCCCTAAATGAGGTCACCATCAAAAACAAATATCCTCTCCCCAGAATCAACGATCTATTTAATCAATTAATCGGCGTCCGTGTCTTCTCAAAGATTGATCTGAGATTGGGATATTTTCAACTCAAGACCAGACCTGAGGACATTCCAAAGACGGCTTTAACTACTCGCTACGGTCTATTTGAATACACCGTGGTTTCTTTTGGCTTAACCAATGCGCCAGCCACCTTCATGAATATGATGAACAAAATCTTCATGGACTATCTTGATAAATTTGTGGTGGTGTTCATTGATGACATCCTTATTTATTCCAAGAATGATGAAGAACATGCACAACATCTGTGCATGGTACTTGATAAGCTACGGGAACAACAACTTTACGCCAAGTTTTCAAAATGTGATTTTTTGTTAAAAGAAGTTGGATTTCTCGGTCATGTCCTTTCACAGGGTGGTATTGCTGTAAATCCAAGCAATGTACATAATGTACTAAATTGGAAGCAACCACAAAATGTCTCTGAAGTCAGGAGTTATCTCGGTCTAGCCGGATATTATCGCCGCTTCATCGATAATTTCTCTAAAATATCCAGGCCCTTGACACAACTCCTCAAAAATGGAAACTAAGTTTGTCTGGTCTGAGGCTTGTGAAGCAAGTTTCCTCGAACTAAAGAGAAGGCTTACCACTGCCCCAGTGCTAGTAATGCCAGATGTCAACAAGCCATTCCATGTCTACTGTGATGCCTCACGACAAGGGCTCGGTTGTGTGCTCATGTAGGAAGGAAAGGTTGTGGCTTACGTTGCACGCCAGCTGCGACCTCATGAGGTCAACTATCCAACCCATGACCTAGAACTAGCCACAGTCGTGCATGCCCTAAAAATCTGGCGGCACTATTTGGTTGGAAACCGGTGTGAAATCTTCACCGACCATAAGAGCTTGAAATATTTCTTCACCCAATCAGATCTGAATCTGAGGCAAAGAAGATGGCTAGAACTCATAAAAGACTATGATCTCGGTATTCATTATCACCCTGGGAAAGCAAATGTTGTAGCATACGCTTTAAGTCGGAAGCAATGCCACCCAGATGATATTGAATCAATAGTCCCGTAATCTCTATCAACTGAGTTCCAAAAGTTAAATTTGGGGTTAGTGGAAGATGGCTATGTTGCTGCATTAGCATTACAACCTACTCTCTACTCCCAAATTAAAGCAGCCCAAAACTCTGATAAAGAGGTGGCTGAAATTCGTAAGGAGATCAGTACCAAATCTCAGACCTTGTACACACTTAATTCGGATGGAGTAATCATGCATAGGAAGCAAATTTACGTTCCGGACAACCAGAGCCTTAGAGAGACTATTCTTACATAAGCACATTGCACCCCTTTAACTATTCATCCGGGGTGTACGAAAATGTACCAAGACATTCGGACCCAATATTGGTGGCCCAGCCTACGGTGAGACATAGCTGCCTATGTTGCCGTTTGCGACACCTGCCAACGGGTCAAAGCTGAGCATCAACGACCTGCTGGTCTGCTTCAGCCCTTACATGTTCTAGAATGGAATTTGATGAAGTCGGAATGGATTTCATCACAGGCTTACCAAAGACCCCTAGTGGGCATGACTCCATTTGGGTTATTATGGACTGACTGACGAAAGTGGCTCATTTTATTACCAGTACATGTGACATATGGTGGAGCCAAGTTGGCTGAATTGTACTTAACCCACATTGTGAGACTCCACGGCGTACCTGAAGTTACTGTATCTGACCATGGCGCTCAATTCACCTCTCGATTTTGGGAAAATCTACACGAGCTCCTGGGGACTAAATTGTTCTTTAGCACTGCTTTCCACCCGCAAACAGGAGGAAAGGTGGAAATGACAAATCAAATCCTTGAGGATATGCTTCGAGCCTATGTCCTCGAGCATAACACAAATTGGGAGAAATGTTTACCGTTTGCAATAGCTTCCCATCTAGCCTTCAAATGTCACCATTTGAAGCACTCTATGGGAGAAAGTGTCGGACACCGCTATACTGGTCAGAAGTGGAAGAAAGACAATTTTTTAGGCCTGCAGTTATAAATGAGGCTGAAAAGAATGTTACTCTCGTCAAAGACCGGTTGAGGGAACCTCGGATCCGACAGAAGAGTTACTCTGATCGCAGATGGCGAGAGTTAAGCTTTGATGTAGATGACTATGTCTATCTTAAGGTTTCTCCTCTGCGGGGTACTCAATGTTTCCAAATCCATGGCAAGCTTGCTCCGCGCTATATTGGACTTACTGCATCCTTGCCAGACGTGGGCAAGTGGCCTATCAATTGGAATTGCCCCCACAGCTCTCCAACGTACACGACGTGTTTCACGTATCTCAACTCCGCAAGTGTCTTCGTACACCCATTGAGCACACAACTTTGGAGGATATAAATCTGAACCCAAATCTTTCGTACCAAGAGCATCCCATCCGAATCCTCGAAGAAAAGGAACGACGAACCCGAAGAAAGACCATCAAAATGCTCTGAGTACAATGGAGCAATCACACTGAAGACGAGGCTACGTGGGAACGCGAAGACCGCCTCAAAGATGAATTCCCTAGCTTCTTTTGATGGGACGAATCTCGGGGTCGAGATTCTTTTGTAAGGGGGTAAAGCTGTCACATCCTGGAAAATCTTAGAATGGAAGTAACAAGAAGATTGTATAGTGTAAATTTTGAACCCAAAAACTTCCTGTTGATCAAAGAGCGAAATGCGGTTTACATGTATAGGATGCAAACACATGGTAATGTAAAATTCCTTTTTGGAATATTATTGAAAGGAGCCCTAGAAAAATTGAGTAAAATACCCAAATACTTGCAAAGCACCTCAGCAAACAAACTCTAAAGATTGGAACACATCATTAGAGTTGAAAATGGTGAATTTGTACAAAGACTAGATTTGACCATAGTGAATTTTTCTAAGTGCTAGAGCTGGCCAACACAGAATTCTGGAGCTGACTTTGAACCGTTCCCAAACTTAATCCAGCAAGCCCCAGGCGGTGAAACTTGGCAGTATTGTAGATTGAGTCACGCTTTACAAGTTTGCCATAGGGCAAAGACCCTGAGTCGGCCTAGAAGTATTTCTAAATGGAGCCCAAACTTGGAAAGTCAACACGGTGTCCAGACTTGGAAAAATTCTCAGCTTTCCATCTCTCCTTCCTTTGCACACTGACAAGTGGGCCATACAGGCTCGTGGGACCACATTGCCAGCGTCACACCATGTCCAAGCTGGTGTCACTCACACTGGTGCCCTCGCCACGCACACGTGCACGCGTCGTGCGCGAGGAACGCGCCGTGCACGCGTCGCCCCGAGCTCGGCATCCCAGTGCGACGTTGGCATGCAAATAAAACTCGACCGCCCGACCAGCACTGCTCCTCCCCTCAGTCCATACACGTTCCACGAGAGAGACCGAGCTGACCGCCCTCGAAACGCTGAGAAACCGTTGGTGACCTCTATTCGCCGCCGAACGAGATTCGGTCGCATTGCCGTTCCGGTGAGCAAATCCATTAACCAATCTCCGTTCTCGAATCTACGACCTCTGTTCTCTCTAATCCTCATGTTTCGCTCGAAATGGTGCAGCCATTGATCGGGAACGCCGTCAAGCCGATACCGTGAACTGTGCGCTCTGTTCCGACCGCCGCCGAGCCACCCTCTCCTCGCCAGCCATCTATGGTGAGCCTCTATCCGAACCCTTTCGCCACCGTGATCCTTGATGTCTAACAATGATTGAAACGAAAGGAATCGACCGGAGAAGCACCAGGGAAAGAAAGCCCTTGTTCGTCTCCAACTCCGGCCCTCGCCGTCGAACTCCTCTCTTCTTCTCCATGGTAAGATATAGCACGATTCCTCTTGGTTCAAGCTTCCCTAGTACTAACTAGACAAGGACCCACGCTCCCATTTCGCAGCCGACCACCGAAACGCCCGTCGCTGTTCACCCGAAGCAAGGACCGTCATCGCCTTGGAAACCCGCACGGCGCCACTGTCACCTCGACCTCGCCAGCACCCCGTCGTTGCTCGGTAAGTTTGCTCCGTGCCCCTAATAACTATTTCCATCACATGCACATCCAAACCATTGCTAGAAACGCACATGCATGTGAGTCCCGAACCTCACCGCCGCCTGCTCGGTCGGCAGCCACTATTCCGGCCACGGTAACGAGCGAAAGAACCACCTATAGACTCGCCAAACTCCATGCTACAATTTCTCTTTTGGTTGCGGCCCGGGATCGGTCGCCGTTCGCCGCCGGTGCCGGCGAGAAGCTTGCCACGCGCCTCTCCCCTGCTTTCCTCTCTCGTTGTCCCATTGACAAACCGGACCCACACGTCACGCGCCAAATCGCGTTTAAATCTTAACCCGTCGCTGACAACTGGGACCCACCGAATCTGACGCGCCATTAGTCTCTTTAAAACGCCTGCTACCGCTGACTTGTAGGACCAACACCGACTTTGAAAATCTGTAGAAAATTGAAAACAACACCTTTTGACTTGAAACAAATTTTGTTAGATCCATGTGATTATGTACTTTAATTCTGTGGAATAAAAATGACTACTCCCATTACCGGATTTACCCAGAAAAATTCATTTTGTAAACACTGCTAAATAGGGTAGGTCAAACTTGTAAAAATCATCTTAGCTCTGAAAAATGTGAAACAAGACTCTGTAGGAATTGTGAAAGATGTACCCTAAGACAAAAACAAGAAACCATATGCTTTCTGTGGCCGAAAAACCACTTATAGATTTATCTAGCAAAAGAGTTATTTTGGAACACCCAGATTTACAAAAATCATAGTGAGCCCAATAAAATCCCTAAAATTACAAACTAAATTTTGTTAGGACCATTCTTCTGTGTACTACCAACTAAAAATAACACACTTACCAGGAAGCCTATAGTTTGGACCTGAACAAATTAGAACGACACAACGCTATATCCTTATACTACAAAATGAGCCATAAATAAGCCTCTCACTTTAGAAGAGAAAAAGACTTAATAGGAACCACACTTAATATGCCAATCTGAGACCAAAAACCTTGCATCTCATATGCATTCATCCTAGTGCGTTAAAGATTTCATGAGCACTTAAAATCTAAGACTTTGCATATTTACCTTAGACGAACCGTCGGCATCGTTCGAGGATTCCGTATACTCGTACGAACCGAAAGAAGGAGAACCAGGCAAGTCTCACCTCCCCCTTTGAGCACATTGATCCTAGTTTTATGGAGGTTATTTCAAATGGTTGGGAACTTGCATGATGTTTGATGTATAAAACTAAAATCTTGATACAAATGTGTTAGATACTACACCGATGTTGCATACCCCTGAAAACTCCACTTCCCACCTTAGCCAATTCCAAACCCTAGAAATAATCAGAAGCTAAATTATAGTGAACCAAACTGAAGTGTTAGGACTTATTTATCCCCATGCTTAGTTTGCTAGTAGTATACATTTTCCCATGATCCTTGGGCTGAGTAACAATGTTCTATTTGCAAAGTTTCCATTTCCAAAAATTATGTTGTGACAAAGTATGCTCTATGTTAAAAACAAAAACATGGTACAACTTGGTTTTCATGTTTGGGCCGCAAGTGGTATACATATGGTGCTTAGTTGTATACCGACAGGGGAAGTGTGTGCCCAGACTACCCTAAGGACTTCACTCCACAATTATTCAACACGAATACAGTACGACTACATGCGCTAGTATGGGATAGCCCTAGCTTAGTACCCTATTTGTGGTTTAGCCTAACATTTTGGTAGGCCGAAGTGTATGAGTTCGTATAACTCAGAGGAGCTTCCTAATGCCCCAGTGTGGCAGTTAGGTGACTAAGCCTGTCCAATACAACGATAATGTGCCACGTGGGTGGGTTACCTATCGTGTCTGCCCCCACGGCGTTAAGTTTAAGGTGTGGGACCACCACTTAACGGTCCTATACTATATCCCCAAAATAGTATTGGATGGAGGAAACACACATCGTGCTGGTGTAAGGCTAAACCACGAATAGTTGTAGGGCTTTGTTGTGTATAATAAATAGGGTGCTTATGTATCGCGTCCATGTTTTGCATGATTATTATAACACATCATGTGGGTAAAGTGTACACACTCTACAGAGTTTAAACTAATCGATTAGCCGTGCTCACGGATACGAGCGTCATGTGAATGTGTCGTGGGTATAGTTTTCATGTGTTTGTGAATATTTGTACAATTTTCTTTACCAAAAGTATTCAAAATTTCTTGCACTCTAATTTATTTTCTTTGCTACCCCGACAAGGCAAAGGATGAATGGTTTATGAATGATATACTCCTTTGCTGCCCCGTAACGCAAAGTGAGGAGTAATTATGAACAATACTATGTATTAATGCCCTATTTAGAGAACTACTTGCTCGCTGAAATTTATTGTTCAAACATGGGTATTTACAATTGGGCTTTGCTAAAACAAAGATAGCTTTGTGCAAAAATGAAACCCCACATGAGCTTCTCCTTGATTATACCGTTCATGTAGTACTAGGCTTGATTGGGTGCTTGCCAATACAATTCCTTGTAGTAATTCTTGCTATTTGTGTCCATACTTGCTTGTGCATAGATATGAATGCAGGGGAAATTCCTCCCAAGGTGGAAGAATTCGTTGAGGAAGAACTATTCTACCCGGACGGTTCATACTAGGGCACTCCCTAGTCGGTTGGAGAAAGATCCTCGGGAATGTCGTATGCTACCGTTGCTATCTATATAACTAATAGGCCTGATGGCCATATGTATCCCTAATACCTGTTATGTTGTAGTATCTTATGACCCATCATGTGTTGTTGAACCAATTACCGATACCATATGCTTGGATGAAAGTGGTTAGCCCGTTCCTTTTGTTAGTAACGTATTAACCACGAGTATGAGTTAAACATAATTGATACAACGTAGATCTTTAGCCCTTTGATGCCAAGTCTCCGATTGTGTAACATATGGTCGCCACCATCGAGTGGTTTGACAGGCACAATCCAAGCTGAAGTTGACTGGCAGGCTAAAGGCCCAACGATGTCTTGGTTATCTCTCTCTCGGAGCATCGAATGTCTTGCTATACTTTGGAGAAGAATGGATGAGTTCCATTCGGCTCTTAATTATATCAAGAGGTCCAAAGGCGTCCCGACACTATGAAATAATCAGAATTTCTGAAATTAATCTGGAGCGAACAAGTAATTTTAAAATGCGTTAATAAATGGAAATGGCATGGCGTTATTTCTAAAATTCTACGTGTCAAAATACACTAACATGATTTTTATGGGAATTTTCAAAGCACTAAAACTATTTTTTAATCAATTAAATAAGTAATCAACAATTAAATTAAGTCCCTTTTTCTTTTTCTTAATTTTCCCATTTTCCTATTGGGCAGTACAGTTTCCTGAACTTTTTCCCGCTGGCCCATTCCTCTTTTGGCCAAGGCCGAGCCTGCCACCCGCGCGAAGTCCGTGCGACCTCCTTCGCACTCGTGGGCCACCGACAGGTGGGCCCCACCTGTCGGGGCCGTGCCCTCCTTGCGCCCAACGGCCCGCGCCGCCGTGCCCAGCCCTTTTCGCATGCGCCCGTGCCACATCGGGCCCACGCTGGCCCGAGCATGCTCCGCCGCACCGCGCGTCGCCTTTCCGTGCATCGCAACGGCCGTCACCGCATCCAAACCGCCACCGTTGTTTCTCTCTCCCTCTCCGAATCCGAGATCGACGACGAGAAATTCGCGTCCATCCCATGCCCGACTAAATATCCCGAGCATCCTATAAATTTCCCCGCGAGCTCCGCCGCTCTTTTCCGTTTGTGCCGCCTCACTCCAAGCCCTAGATTGCCATCGCCCAAATCTCTCGCCGCCGTCGGCCGTCGCCGTCTCCCCCATCTCCGATTTGCACGCCACCCATTTTCTTTCTTTTGTCCATGCGCGTCTTAGCCCCTCCCGTGCACAAGCCAAACCCGCGCCATCTCCCGTGCGTCGCGCCGCCCGCCGCCGCCGTTTCCCGTGCCGCCAGTGATCGGCCGGCCACCGCGCGGCCATGGCTGCCGGCCCGAGCTCGGCCGCTGCCATCCAAACCCTAACCCTAGCCACCGCCACCGCTGTACGATCTCTTGGATCGGGCGGATCTGGACCTCCCGATCTCGATCAAGCCACCGTCGTCCGATCGCTGTCGCCCTCTCGGATGCACGCCACATGGCAGCAGCCGCCGTTGCCCCCGCCATGGACTCTGTCCACCGTGGACTGAGCCCGACCACGCCGCTTGCATCAACCGCGCTGACGTCAACCCTAGGCTTGACGCCAGCCGATGACATCAGCCTGACCACGCCACCGCATGCTGAGTTCAGCCCTAGCCAATCCCGCGCACGCTTGCGTCAACCCTACGACTTAATCGCGCAACAATTTAATTAGTCTTTTATATTTAGTTTAAAAATCACAATTAAACTTCTAAAATTCATATCTTTTTAATCCGAGCTCTGTTTTAGTCCATTCAAATTTCATTAAATCCAGAAAAATTTCAAGAATCCATTAAAAATAGTTTCTTGTGCTATTTCAGTAGACTTTTAGCCTGTTTTGTTGAAGTGCTTTGTTTGTCGTGTAGATTCCGATAGTTCCGGCGAGCCCGTCTACCTTGAAGTAGTCGCCGAGGTTCCCTAGTCTCCAGAGCAAGGCAAGTCATATTTTACATTGATCATATTGTACCATTTTATTTAAATATCCCTTATCTCTCAAATATTGCATATATTTTAGAATGTCATTTCATGGGACTATTATACCTATTGTACTCAGCCATAGGAATTGAATGTCTTATACCATTGATAACTTGGGTTCAATATGACTAGATGTTGGTTTAGAACATGCTTAGCCTAGCTTAGATCAACTAGCTCACTTAAGGGAATCACATTAATCAATTATAACATTAGAGACTAATACTCACATGATGTCAAGTATGTGACCCTACTCTTATAGTACTGAATTATGACAATGGTGGGTTGTGAGCACATGGTTGGATATTGGTTAGCGTGCTCATGACAATTAAGGACCGGTTCTCGGGAAACCCTAGAAGAATTACCGTGCATACCACAAGCCAGCATGGGTAATGGCTGGGTCTGTAGCGTAGCTGTCTCTAGCCGACGTACCCTAGTGAGGGTGGGCATGATGGAGTTGGGTCGGCCTGGGTTTTAAGGGTTGATCGGCTACCAGATTCACCACGGCATGAGAGGGGGCTGCCCATTACCCCGATGGGAGTGGGGTCGAATCCTTGATGTGGTACGATTAGTTAGAGGGGGTTATGTGAAGGGTCCTGTCATAGTTCCTTTCCGGGGTATCGGGGTGGTACACCGGCACACGGTAATGTGTCGTGGGATTGTGTCTTGTGGGTACAGTTGTACACCTCTGAGCAGAGTAAAACTATTCAAGTAGTCGTGCCCACGGTTACGGGCGATCGACCAGATTCACCTTGATTAGTCTCACTTATTTACATGAATGAACTGTTGGGACTTGACTAGTATAGTTGGACGCATGGGCCTGTTGCAACGTGGTTTTAACGTTTGACAGTGTTTACTTAATATTGCTTAATTATTACTACTGTTTTACTGCTTTCAACTATTATTATTTCTGAAATGCTATTTATGCAAATGAGCCTTTATTCCTTCCTTGAGTATTATCTTGCATCATACCTTCTCTTCCGGTATGACTTGTTGAGTACGGTGGGAGTACTCAGTCTTGCTTAATTTTCCCCCTCCAGAGCCAGAGGTTGCAGAAGAAGAAAGTTTTGACGAGGTTTAGGCTTGTGTCCATCGTCAAGGTTGCTTGTGGTGTTTTGGAGTTCCGTCGCGATGTTAGTTCCGTCGCGAGGTTTAGGCTTGCGTCCATCGTCAAGGTTGCCTGTGGTTGCCTGTGGTGTGTCGGTTTTCCGCTGCATGTATGTAATTCTTTTATATTGTTTTTAAGATGTGGATTCTGTAATATCAATAATTGTTGATTTGTGTACCTCGGTTGATGCTTGGACGAGGATCTAATGCACAAATTAGCTGCAGAAATTCTGGCTTGAATTTCTGGGCGTGACAAGTTGGTATCAGAGCTAGCCTTTGACTGTAGGACAAGCCAACTGGAAACCCTAAGAGCCCTCTAATCTTTTCATTTGCATGAGTTTGAAAAAAAAGGAAAGTTTTAAAAAGTAAAGTCAGTCTATGGTTTTAGAGTTTGTGAAAATGGGTCTTTGGTCTTTTGGTTTTGAGCATGCTTTGATTCCCACTCCTTTGTTTCTATAGATGGCAGGTTCCCCAGCTATGCACTGTGGAAGAGGTATGGTGGGTTTCGTCGCAGAGCTGGCACACATGGCCCTGGCAGTTGGGTATCCTAGAGCGCAAGAGTACACTACAGTCGCACCTCTTAGTGGCGAGTTGCCTCACCGTGTTCGTCTAGAGGTTCACGGCTTTGTGGGGACTTGCATTCCCAATATGGAAGTCACAGCTTCAGGAGGTACAGCTGATCACGCCTGTCAAGATGCTGCCTATCTGATGATGGCTAGGATGAGGGAGTTGCACGACGACGACCTTCGCACCTTCACTTATCGTTACCATCCCCATCGAGGCAGTTCCTTCGACGTTAGTGCTTTCAAGTCTACGGCAGATGAGAATGACTCTACTTTGTGCACGGTGATCAGGGGACTGGACAAGATGCACTCTAACTTGCACAAGGCAGCCAAGGCACTGAACGACAGGACGATGTTGAGGATTGTGAGTCTGCAAGATGAGGTGGTCCATCTCAAGAAGGAAGCCGCTGAGTTGAAAGGACCCCCAGCACCAGGTGGTGTCAGGATTCACACTACGCCTCGGAAGACCACCACTGCACCTGTCCGTATCTAGCTAGCGCCCCGGATTCCTCCACCAACTCCTCCTGCGCCTCCTCCAGCTCCTCCCGCTCCACCGGTTCCAGTTTCGGCACCTGCCCAGTTTTCTCGCCGAAGGATCTGCTCTCGCTTCGCCCGGCTCGGCATACCGGGCGGAGGTGGCAACAACGGTTGGATCTCCATCTCTAGTGGTTCAAGCTCTGAGGATTCAACTGAAGACATGGATTCAAAAGAAACTTGGAGTTCTTCTGAGGAAAGAGGCAGGATTGGATGGGGTACGACCATCGATTCGGAAGAGTTGAAGGTGAAGATGGAGAACTCGAGGAGCCGTTCCGAGGAATGGGACTCTCTGAAGGAAGCAGTTTCGACTCCACGACTCGCGGATCGTTCTAGTCGCCATTCTTAGTTTTACCGTTTTGCTTAGTTTGTCTTCTTGGTAGTTGCTGTGTGTTAGGTTACTGTGTGTGGGTTAGCTGGCTGTCTATATCGAGTGCTGTATGGCTAACCAATTAAGGATGTTTCGTGCTTTTCCTTGTTTTAATCAAGATCACAACAATGCATTTGAATTCCAATAATAAAGTTTAGTTTCTAAGTCAGTCTGTTTTTCTTCTTTTCTCTCTTTTGTTCTGTCGTCTTCTCCAGATGGTAAACACCAGGACCAGCGGAGCGAACAACAACAATGGGCAGTCAAGTGACAACAACGAAAATCACGATGTCAACAACAATGCTCCTCCGCCGCCACCTGAGAATCCCACTATTGCTCTGGTGCTTGCTTCGTAGACGTAGATGATGGCTGCGATGAGCAGTAGATGCAACAACAACACCAGCAGATGCAACAATAGATGTTTCAACAGATGCAGCAGCAACAGTAGCAGAATAACCAGTTTGCTCCTCCACCACCCCAGTCTAAGTTGCCATAGTTTGTTCGCGTCCGGTCGCTGACTTTCTCCAGCACCACCAATCCTATGGAGGCCAATGACTGGCTTCATGCTATTGAGAAGAAGCTAGATCTACTACAATGAACGGACCAGGAGAAAGTCTCTTTTGCTACACATTAGTTGCAAGGTCCCGCTTCTGCTTGGTGGGACAATTACTTGGTCACTCGCCCAACTGGAGCAGTAGTCACATGTGAAGAGTTTTGTCGCAGTTTCAGGACAGCACATATTCTTGTAGGAATAGTCACGCAGAAGAAGCATGAGTTTTGTTCTCTTGAGCAGGGCAACAGGTCGGTTACTGAGTACCTGCATGAGTTCAACCGTCTTGCACGTTACGCCCCAGAGGACGTGCACACTGATGCGGAAAGACAAGAGAAGTTCATGGCTGGTTTGGATGATGAACGCACTGACAAGCTGATCTCAGGGGAGTATGCTAACTTTGAGAAGCTGGTTGGCAAGGCCATTCGGTAGGAAGACCAGCGCAACAAGATGATCAAGAAAAGAAAGGCAGTACTGTTCAGGCCTCCACAATAGCGGGGAAATCAGCAGAGGCCGCGTTTCATGTCCGGAAGTCAGGGCGGACCTACCATCATGATTGTTTGTCAGCATCGGCCTTATCACCCAGGGAATTTTCAAGCTGGCAGTAGTGGCAGTGGCAGTGGACAGCAGCAACGCAATTCAGCTCCGCGTCCTCCAACAGTGCCACCCCAGTAGCAGTTCAAGCCAGCACCTCCATGAAAAGACTCCGGAGGGAAGCCAGGAGTCTGCTTCAACTATGGTGACCATAGGCACTTTGCAGACAAGTGTCCGAAGCCGAAGCGAGCTGGACCCAGATTCATCCAGGCCCGGGTCAATCATGCATCTGCTGAAGAAGCGTAGGCAGCTCCCAAAGTTATACTAGGTACGTTTCCTGTGAATCTCACTCCTGCTACAGTATTATTTGATTTCTGGTGCTATGCATTCATTTATTTCCAAGTAGTTTGTTGGGACACATGGGTTATCAGTAGTGGAACTTAAGATACCTATGTGGGTCAAACCCTTGGAAACCATTTGGACACCGCTCAGTACTGTCCCTCAGTGTCAATAGAAATCCAAGGATCCAAATTTCTAGCCAATCTTATCCTTCTGAAATCCAAAGGCCTAGATGTCATTCTTGGGATGGATTGGTTGTCAAGACATAAGGGAGTAATTGACTGTGCTAGCCGCATAATTACATTAATCAATGGAAAAGGAGAAGAGATTTTTTTTGTTCTCCCATGCAAAGCCAAGACTATAGCAAGTTTGAATCATGTTTCTACCGGGGAATCGTCTGATGTAGCAGCAGAGATCCCTATGAAATTAGAAGATATCTCCATAGTCAGAGAATACCCTAAAGCCTTTCCAAAAGATTTAACCAAGATGCCGCCAGAAAGAGAAATTGAATTTTGGATTGATCTAGTACCTGGGACCACCCCAATTCATAAGAGACCGTATAGAATGGGAGCCAACGAGTTGGCAGAAGTAAATAAGCAAATGGATGAACAGTTGCAGAAAGGTTATATCCGCCCGAGCACGTCACCATGGGGTGTTCCGGTGATATTTGTAGAGAATAAAGACAAGACCAAGAGAATATGTATCGATTACCGTGCACTCAACGAGGTCACTATCAAGAACAAGTATCCTCTACCACGGATTGATGATTTGTTTGATCAACTCAAGGGCAAAGGTGTTCTCCAAGATAGACCTGCAATCCGGCTATCATCAATTGAGAATTCGGGAAGAGGACATTCCCAAGACCGCTTTCAGCAGTCGGTACGGTCTGTATGAGTGTACGGTCATGTCTTGCGGATTGACCAACACACCGGCTTTCTTTATGAATCTGATGAACAAGGTGTTTATGGAATTCTTGGACAAATTTGTCGTGGTGTTCATTGACGACATTTTGATCTATCCCAAGACCGAGGAGGAACATGAGCATCATCTCCGGTTAGTGCTCGAGAAGTTGAGGGATCAACAACTCTACGCCAAGTTTAGCAAGTGTGCTTTCTGGTTAAAGGAAGTACAGTTCCTCAGCCACATTGTGAATGCCCAACGAGTAGCCGTGGATCCATGAAATGTGGAGTCAGTTACCAAGTGGACTCCGTCAAAGACAGTCACCCAGATCCGAAGTTTTCTTGGACTTGGGGGTTATTACCGCCGCTTCATTGAGAATTTCTCCAAAATTGCCAAGCCGATGAGTCAATTGTTGAAGAAAGATGAGAAATTCAAGTGGTCAACGGAATGTAACAAGAGTTTTGAAGAGCTTAAGAAGAAGTTGGTGTCTGCGCTAGTCTTGATACTGCCAGATCCAGCAAAAGATTTCCAAGTATATTGTGATGTGCCCCGCCAAGGGCTGTGAAGTGTGTTGATGCAAGAAGGCAAAGTGGTTGCATACGCCCCCGTCAGTTGCGTCCGCATGAGAACAACTATCCAACTCATGATCTGGAGTTAGCCACAGTGGTCCATGCCTTGAAAATCTGGCGACACTACCTAATCGGCAATTGTTTTGAATTGTACACAGATCATAAAAGTCTCAAGTATATCTTCACCCAACCGGATTTGAACCTTCGCCAACAAAGATGGTTGGAATTGATCAAGGATTATGATTTGGGGATACACTACCATCCCGGCAAAGCTAATGTGGTAGTAGATGCTTTGAGCCGGAAGAGTTACTGCAACACCATTAACGTAGAAAGAATGTGCAACCAGTTGCAGCAAGAATTTGAGCGCCTAAACCTATAGATTGTGGACTTTGGTTTTTTGGCCACCCTGGAAGCTCAACCCACTCTCATTGATCAAATTCGGGATACTTAGGCATCAGATCCCAAGATGGCTGAACTCAAGAAGAACATGAGAGTCGGAAAAGCTCGCGACTTTACAAAAGACGTGCATGAAACAATCTGGATGGGAAAGAGATTGTGTGTGCTAGAAGATAAAGAATTGAAGGAGCTGATCCATACGGAAGCTCACCAAACCCAATATTCAATTCATCCGGGCAGTACAAAGATGTATCAAGATCTCAAAGAGAAGTTTTGGTGGGTCAGTACGAGGAGAGAAATAGCTGAATTTGTTGCCCTTTGTGATGTTTGTCAGCGAGTCAAGGCAGAACATCAACGGCCCACAGGATTGTTGCAACCCCTCCAAATTCCGAAATGGAAATGGGAAGAGATTGGAATGGATTTCATCACGGGTTTACCCCGTCAGGGTATGATTCAATTTGGGTCATCGTGGATCGACTCACGAAGGTGGCTCACTTCATACCAGTGCATACTACCTACTCGGGAAAGAAGCTAGCAGAGCTATACCTTGCTAGAATCAAGTGTCTACATGGAGTGCCTAAGAAGATCGTGTCTGACCGAGGAAGTCAGTTTACTTCCAAGTTCTGGCAGAAGTTGCAAGAAGAGCTTGATACCCATTTAAACTTCAGTACGACCTATCATCCGTAGTCAGATGGTCAATGTTAGTGATATGCCCTAGAGGCAACATGGAGATGTTGGATATCATGGTCAATGTTTATGTATTTATGAATAAAGTGTTATTCAGTTCCATGAAATAGACATCTTGTAATGATCAATAAGTACATGACTTATTTATGAGACTCTTTATATATGAATCTATTTCTAAACGATCCCTGATCATATGTCATATTGTTGGAACAAATATGATTCTAAGACCGGCATGTTTATTGATTGATGATCACGTCTCATAGATCATGGTATGGAGATACCAAATTAATATACATGGACGTGTGTTAGAGAACGTATTGTTGGATAGACCCACCCTGGGACACTACAGGAATTAATGTGCCATTAGTTCGTCTCAAGTAGTGTTGGTGCAAAGTCCTTAGACCTGAGATCATCATGGATTCCAACATGTGTAGTAGCGTACTTTGGGACTACCAAACGCTATTCCGTAACTAGGTAGTTATAAAAGTAGTCTTCGGGTTTGCTATGAAACATGGAGTGGGATGTGAGTGATCAAGATGGAATTTGCCCCTCCTTTGGCAGAGATATCTCTCGGCCCCTCGAGGTAATGGATTATGGAAGTGCATGGCCATGCCGAGTTGATTGAGGAGTCAATCAAGAGATAGATAATCCAATACGGTTCGAGTGAATGGTTAAGCTATTGAAGGGATGGCACACATCTTGCATATAGCTTAATTGGTATCGTGAGGCAAAGGGATTTGTGTACACATTACAGGTTCAGAGCCGATATTATATTCTTGTATACTATGGTGTCAATATAGTGTATGTTGATTTGATCTGCTAATCAACAAAAAAAAACAAGATAGTGTATGTTGAGCGTTAGGTTAGATCCCCATGGGATCGGCTAAGGAAATCCATGGATGTATATATGCTATTCTAGACCATATTTGGGCCAAGTGACTGGAATGGGTCGGATACGCCGAGACATCATCAGCCACCCGATCCAAACATAGCGAAGAATAATAAATATACAGATCAATAACCTAGTCGATACTGGAAAGCTAACAGCGAATCGGCTAGTACTCCGATGAATCTTATGTGAAGATAATATTCCTGAATCAAACGTATAAGCAACATCTGCCAGGAACACGATCTTGACATAAGAGGCAATTCTAATACAAACCCACTAACAATCATGTTAAAAGAAACATATTAGAACAAATAAAGCCAGCTGAAACCCCGACGCTATCTCTAGATAATGTAAATCCCACAAGAACAGACCACTGCTGGTTCTAAAGACGACTCAATAGTTCAAACTTGATGCAGCATTAAGTATCAACAGAAGCATCCAATCTGTTACTACCGATTTACACTCCTTGAGATGGTGGATACCACATATGAACCAACCAACCCTTAGACCTAGCCCTGTTGACCACACATTCTTGACGAAATGAGCCAACTACAAGATAGATCTAAACATCGACCTAATTCATATGCGTTATATGATATATGACGCAGTAAAATCACTAATTCTAACGTATCATTGCGATGGAAGCATTAGAAACAGATAATCTTACCACTAATGACAAACATTTACCTGAGTCTGGGGATCGAGACGATGCAGCCCAAAGCCAAACAGGGTCTTCGTCTTAAAGAAAAAGGGTGGCGATCCGTCGGAGATTAGATTGATTGAATCGTCCTTTTACAGAGGGCCTCGGGTCCTATTTAGACCCGAAATACAAATACTTGTAACAACTCTAGACTCTATCTAAACAACTGTTTAAAACACCATATTATCCCTAGCGGAACCTATATCGTGTTACAGCTAACAATCTAATAAATCTCTAGATTACAGCTACAATTGCCGTTATAGGACTCTATCCATAAGTGGCAATATCTTTTAATGCGTAACTAACAGCCGAATCTCTCATTTGTCCCCAAGTTTTCACACTGAACGCGGCTTCATCTCTTCCGGACTTCAGAATCGGCTATCGTCTGCTCTCATTCAACCCATCCTCAGTCGACTAACCCTACAGCCGATCCCTTTTCAGCCGATACGATTCCTTTCTTCAGCCGATCCGATTTCACTTTGCCTCTACGAACTTAGGAACTCAAGTGCCAAATTTCAGTGTTAACAGGCACTGCTACGTTGCAGTGTTGTTTGTCTGCTACGAATCGGCTGCGATCGAACAATTCGGCTGTGGCGCATCGGAGCGAGGCGGCTGCGATGGTGGGTTGTGAGCACATGGTTGGATATTGGTTAGCGTGCTCATGACATTAAGGACCGGTTCTCGGGAAACCCTGGAAGAATTACCGTGCATACCACAAGCCAGGATGGGTAATGGCTGGATCTGTAGCGCAGCTGTCTCTCGCCGACGTACCCTAGTGAGGGTGGGCCTGATGGAGTTGGATCAGCCCCGGTTTTAAGGAGTGATCGGCTACCGGATTCACCGCGACACGAGAGGGGGCTGCCCATTACCGCAATGGGAGTGGGGGTGAAACCTTGGTGTGGTACGATTGGTTAGAGGGGGTTATGTGAAGGGTCCTGTCACAGTTCCTTTCCGAGGTATCATGGTGGTACACCGACACACGGTAACATGTCGTGGGATTGTGTCTTATGGGTATAGTTGTACACCTCTCATAAGAGTAAAACTATTAGAATATCCATGCCCACGGTAACGGACGATCGACCAGATTCACCTTGATTAGTCTCACTTATTTACATTAATGAACTATTGGAACTTGACTAGTATAGTTGGATGGATGGGCTTGTTGAAACGTGGTTTTAACGTTGGACAATGTTTACTTAATACTGCTTAATTATTACTATTGTTTTACTGCTTTCAACTATTATTATTTCTGAAATGCTATTTATGCAAATGAGCCTTTATTCCTTCCTTGAGTATTATCCTGCATCATACCTTCTCTTCCGATATGACTTGTTGAGTATGGTGGGAGTACTCAGTCTTGCTTAATTTTCCCCCTCCAGAGCCAGAGGTTGCAGAAGAAGAAAGTTTCGACAAGGTTTAGGTTTGCGTCCGTCGTCACGGTTGCTGTGGTGTTTTGGAGTTCCGTCGCGGTGTTAGTTTTAGTTTAGTAAGTCTTTTTCTTTTCCACTACATTTATGTAATTCTTTTATATTGTTTTTAAGTCGTGGATTCTGTAATATCAATAATTGTAGATTTGTGTACCTCGGTTGATGCCTGAACGAGGATCTAATGCACAAATTAGCTGCAAAAATTAGGCTTGAATTTCTGGGTGTGACACATCGGCTGTAAAACCGCCGCCCAAGCTTCTGACCAGGCAACAACCTCAGCATAAGGACCACGGGGTTTCGATACTGTCCCAAGAGCAAGTGGAGAACATGTTTAGCGCCAATTGGCAACCTCTCATACACAAAGTGCCGGTTGGCAACTACACGCCGGATTTGCCCAAAAACTCCGTTGGTGCTCGGCCTCCCCCTAAGCAACAGCCTCTGTCGATGCCTCAACCGCCCCTTGCCATGAATCAATTCCCACATCAATATCCAGGGGGCAACTTTGATCAATATTACCATCCTCATTCACCGCAAATGCAGCATCGGCAAAACCCCATGTAGTATGATCAATACGAGCTGATGTGCAGGTACAAGCTCAAGAGGCACAGCAAAACAAGACTTGGGCCGATCTGATTGCAGATGTCATGCGTGATTAGTTCGGCCTCAAGCCGAAGGACTCTGGCAACAGGTACCAGTACCCTTATCCAAAGTATTTTGAGAGTGTTCCTTTGTCGAATCGGTACAAGGTGCCAGATTTCTCAAAATTCTCTAGGTAGGACAACGTTTCAACGTATGAACACGTCAGCCAATTTTTTGCCCAATGTGGAGAGGCATCGGCTACGGACGCACTCAGAGTTAGATTGTTTCCACTCTCTCCCTCGGGAGCGGCCTTCACCTGGTTTTCTTCTCTGCCTTACAACTCAGTGCAAAGCTGGGCCGATCTTGAGAAGCAATTTCATCGCTACTTTTACTCCGGCATGCATGAAACGAAGCTGTCGGACTGTGGACCCCCGTTTTTGAGACGGGAATCTTTCGTGTTCATAGTACCATTTCCCTGGATCGAGTAGTTGGTACCCACGAATACAGTACTGGATAATCAGGTGCACATGCACGAATAGTCTTACATCAACATTATTACATCAATAGGCCCGAAGGCAATGTTCAACCCACAGGACCTTATGGTCCGAATACAACACAAACAGAATTTAGATAAGGCAGCGGAATAGAGGCAGCGGCTTGTCATTCGCCACAGGCAACGACCGGAGCTAAGATCTAGTATGCGCCGTCGGTTCCTTCACCCTCCCGGTAATACGCGTATGGGTCCTCCGGCTCTTCATTTCCATCACTGAAGGTTTGTGCGTATAGCAAGGGTGAGTACCAACCGTACTCAGCAAGCCAACACGGAATTGATGCATATGATAGAGTTATTCAGAGAAGGGCTGGGTTTCTTTTGCATAAAGCCAATTTTCACAATTCTTTTTACAAGCCTATCAACTAGCCAAATCAAGTTTTAATTTCACAGTTCCTTAATTCGGTGACGGTTCTGTCTACCATCCATCGTGATTCCAAGGATGGCTTCCCGCCTCCGATTCGTCATGATTTTCCGGGGAATCTACCCCTTCTCGCATCTCGAGAAGTTGATTCACCGAATGAAATCATCATGCAAACCCATCCCAGCAGTTTTAAGTTTAAAGTCTAGCCAAGCGAAAGTCTTGTCACGATGCTCATTATCCGCGAGCACGGCTATTCGAATAGATTGATTCACTCACACTGCAGTGGATGTACACTTTACCCGTACTCCGCGACAGCCCAACAAATGAGCCTACGCCTCAACACATGAGACGGTCACGGCAAAGCCTTTCGATAACCTTGCTTTGGCAGTACCCGCTCCATGAACTTAAGCCCTCATGCACTCTAGCCGTCCTTTTCTAGCAGTGAGAGGAGTTCTGGCGCACCCGGGGTAAGGGAAACTTTCTCAATCTTTAAGTTTAATTAATATCGGTTTAATTCCACCATTCACAACAAAGGCCGCAGCCTCATTCTCATCCCATAACCACATCATAGAGAACCATCTATGCAAGGATACTGCCTCCGCTCGGCTGTCTAGTCAGCTAGGTCTATACCCATTCGAGAAGTACGGTTGTACTAGCTCGTTTCCTGGCTATCTCATGGCTCGGTCCTTAATTGACCAGGGTCGGCACTTGCCTTTTCCGAAATCAGCCCAATTCATCCAGCCGCCCCAGTCTAAAACATTTGTATAGCATTTTCAATTTTCATCAAACTTAGTTCAACATTCTCATGGCCATGTGGCGCTCATGTCTCCACAGGCCGTATTTCAACTACCTCCCCTAAGGTAGTTGCCCGAGCACAAAGCTTCCTTGTAAAATCATGAGTATGCAGGTATCTAGTATAAGCAGGGCTAAGCATTTTTACTGAAGTTAGCCTCCAGTCATATCACGTCGAAGGTTACAAAGAATAATTCTAACGGTGATCAATATCAAGGCAGGTTATATCAAGCATAGGCACTCGTTTGTGTATAGCATGCAATTTTTAATTTTCAAATCAACATTATTTCACAAAGTAGGATCAATATGTTCAAAGAGTGTGATGACTTGCCTTGCTCGCACACTTGAGGGGTGGTATCCTCAGCGGGGTCGATGCCGGTTTCTTCAGGTGCTATCCGTACGTGCGAAAGATCAATTGAATTCAATTAGAATTCAATAAAATACCGAGAGATCAAAAAGGACCATAAAAGCCATGAAAACAGCTCCAAAAGTTTTGCCAAAAATTCTACTTGAGTTAGAACTAGGGTTGCTAGGAAAATCCGAGTTTTGGAATCGAGTTGATGACCTAGGGTTTTCGCAAAGACGGCGATCGTAATAATTTGGGAAATTAAGTTTGAAAATATCAGCGGAGAAAAATTCGTGCTCGAGGTTTGAGGGTTTGAGCACAAAAGAGAAGCCTATTTAAATGGCGAGAAAGAATTAATCGGAGTCCGGATTTAAAAACGATGCGAAACGAAATTCGGAAAAGTTCGATTCCGATTTTTCAAACTTTGCACCGAGAAAACATGCAAGAAAATAATTTATTTTTGCCCAAAATTTTACTCAAGTCATCCCAAAATATTTTCCAAATTTTCCAAAATTTTTCCCAAATTTTTCCTATTTTTTCTTTTTTTTTTTTTATGCGCCTTGTTCATTTGCCCTCATGTGTTCGACCGAGGTTCGGCCGAAACAGAGGCGGCGGCGCGCGACAAAAGGGGGCGGGGCGGGGCTTACCGGCGACGGCGGCCTCGGGAGGTGCGGTGGGCACGGGGAAGGCCTTGCGCACGGCGGCGCTCGAGTTACGGCGGCGGCTCTCGCGCGGCACCGTGGAACGGGGAGAGGGACCGGCGGCGGTGCGGCAAAAGGGGCGGGCGCGGCCTTTTATAGGCGCGCGCGCGCGGCGCGCGGTGGAAAGGGAGGGCCGGCTCGGGTGTGCGCGGCGCGCGCGACACGCGGCGTAGCTCGGGACGGGCCGAGTACGGCGGCGCAACGCGGCGGCCGGCGCCGGCGGCGCGGGGGTCCGGCGCGGCGTGCGCGCGCGGCGTGGGGTCCGGCGTGGCTCAGCTGCGTGGCGGCGGCGCGCGGTGCGCGGCGCGGGGCTGGTACGGGCGGGCGTGCGCGGGCGGCGCGCGCTGCGCGGGCGCGCGGTCCGGTCCCGGCTCGGCGTACGCGCGACGCGCGTGCGCGAGCGGGGGTAGGCGGGCGCGGCGTGCGCGGCGCGCGGCTGCGGCGGGAGCGGCGGCGGCGCGCGCGGCCGGGGCGTACGGCGTCGAGCACCTCTAGCGCAATGAACAAGTGCCATTTCCGATTTTCCCGATTTTTCCCATTTTAATTTTCCATTTTCTATTTTCTTTTCTTCTAAAAATTCCAAAATAAATCCTAATATTCCAAAAATAATTTTTAGCATTATATTTTAAACTTTTTCTTGACTTTTATTTTTTCATAATTATTTTTCATAATTATTTTTCATATTTATTTAAATTCCTTTTTCCTAATTTTCATAATTCACCCATTTTATTTTTCAAAAATTTCCCAAATTTCGAGTACGCCTCCCGAAAATTTTATTGTTCATTTTGTGTCTTAATTCATCTTCTCCCAACCAAAAATTTTATTTTATTTTTCCCAAAACGTGTTTTTCACAAATCCGCGCTTTCCCGATTTCCTTTTTAAAACCCGGATGCGGCTTTCGCACCTTCATTCCGACAACTCCGAATCATCCAAAAACACCGAAAGGGGAATTTACCACGACTAGATTTATGCAACCGAGCCGGCAAATAAGAAGCAACAAACCCGAGAAGAAACAACCAACGAAAGTTTTTGAAAGTTCCGATTTTTACGTTCCGATTTCGGTTCTCCGATTTTCGGGATGTTACACGGACCTTACCAGCATCAGGCAGAAACTTGACGAATCGGTTCAAGACTATATTCAACGTATCAGGGACATGAGGAACCGGTGTTACACCTGGTGCTATCTAGTTCGCAATTGGCCGATTTAGCCTTCCATGACCTTTTGTCGCCCATTTGGGAGATGTTTTTGGCCCAGATTTCAAGAGCTTAGCCCACTTGGCCCAAAAGGTGACGGCGCATGAGCAACGTTTCCAGAGTCCAAGAAGGCCTTCAAAAAGTCAGCCACGTCACCTATGCATCGGGCTCGGACTCAAGCGACAGCGACGCCGAAGTTGCGGCAGCCGATTGGGCCAAGAACAAGAAGACTACCACTGCCAGTGGGTTAAAAATTTGGCTAAAGAGGAGATGTACTACTTCGATATTACAAAGGCCGATAAATTTTTTGACTTACTGCTGCGGGAAAAGCAAATCCAGCTTCCGGCCAATCATGTCATCCCATCGGCCGAGGAGTTGAAGAAAAAAGTATTGCAAATGGCACAACACCGGCTCCCATAGTACCAACGACTGCAAGGTGTTCCGCCAACATATACAATTGGCTATTGAGGTGGGAAAGATAAAATTTGAAGACTCCAAGAAGCCGATGAAGGTTGACATGAACCCTTTTCCCATTAACATGGTCTATGCTAGTGGCGGTCTAGCCGATCGTCGGCCCAGGAGAACGGCCGGCCAGTTCAGATTCATGAAGGAATTCAACGAGGAGGACTCAGCCGATCGCCGTCCTAGGAACATGGACAACCAACTTCGATTCCAGATGAGGGTCCAGAAGGAAGAGGAGGCCCAACGCGACAAGCCTTATCAGAGGACGTCTGATCGGCTTGGGGTGGCCTACTTCCATCGCCATGACGGCTGTGATCCCCACTGGCGATGTTACTTTTTCAGGTTCTGCTGAGAGCAAGGGATGAGGTTGCCTACATTGGAAAATTGTCTAGCTTGCAGCGAGTTAAGGGATGACGAGTTTAGAGACGAGCCGATAGAGAGCTATAGTCGCTTTGTCCCCAGTGCTGTTCGGCTCAACCAAAGAAAACTCCCTGTCCACGAATGACTTGGCCCAATCCACCAAGACTACTTCCAGGACGAAGACGAAGAAGATGATGAAGAAGAATAACTTGTCAAGCCCCAATGGTGCCCCTCTGGAGTGTTCATAAAGACCAAGAAGAGAAGCCTTCAGAGGATGAAAAGCAATGGGCATGAAGAAGAAGTTCAAGAAAAGATCAATCATCGGCTACAACAAGCGAGGAAAATGTGGCACGTAAAAAGAGATGCTGCCCCAGCTGATGAGAGTCCAGCCGACAAGGCCAAGAGGACGGCAAAAGGAAAAGGAGTAGCTGCTGCATCGATCAACATGATGTTCATCTTGCTAGCCAAGTTTGAGGCTGCCGAAGCCGATGCAGATACAGTAGAGAAGACCTTGGCCAAATTAGTATTGACCACAGAACAAGTAGTATATGAAAAACCTAAGGGGACTGAGCATCGGCACCTAAAGCCCCTATACGTCAAAGGATTTGTAAATGGGAAGCCGATGTCGAAGATGTTGGTCGATGGAGGAGCTACCGTCAATCTGATGCCCTATACTACTTTCAGGAAGCTGGGCAAAGGAGCCGAGACTTGATCAAGACAAATATGGTGCTCAAGGATTTCGGCGGCAACCCATCAGAGGCCAAGGGAGTTCTCAATGTCGAGCTGACCGTCGGCAGCAAAACCGTGCCTACAACGTTCTTTGTCATCGACAGGAAGACGTCATGCAGCCTGTTGCTTGGAAGGGATTGGATCCATGCCAACTATTGCATCCCTTGGACAATGCATCAAAGCTTAATCCAGTGGCAAGACGACAAGATCGAAATCGTGCCAGCCGACAGGTTAGTCAAGACTTAACTTTATGGGAAGTCGATAACATTGATTGCCTATCTGGCAAAGTTTGGCAGGCCGATTTTCTAAAGGTGTCCGATTCTGATATACAGCCAATTGGAGATGAAGAGCCTCAATTATTATTTTGAGGGCGTCGTGGAGGGCTCGAGTGTCTACACCAAGGACACCATGGATGATCTGGTTGGCAAGCTAGGGCAAGGTTTTATGTCAGCTGACGAACTCGAAGAAGCTGATATAGGTTCAGGAGATAGGCCTAGGCCGGCATACATTAGCAAAAATTTTTCTTCTCACTTTGGGACCATGCTTGTTGATTTATTAAAGGAATATAAATATTGCTTTGCTTGGGAGTATTTTGAGATGCCTGGTCTCAGTCGATCGATTGTTGAACATCAGCTCCCTATTAAGCCTAGATATCGGCAAGACAAATAGTCACCCCAGAGGTTTAAAGCCGATATGTATGATGTGATTAAAGCCGAAATCACTCGGCTATATGATGCTGGTTTCATTCGGCCCTGGCGATACGCAGAATGGGTTTCCAATATAGTTCCAGTAATCAAGAAAAATGGCAAACTTAGGGTGTGCATCGATTTTAGAGACTTAAATAAGGCTACCCCTAAGGACGAATACCCCATGCCAATAGCTGACTTACTAGTAGATGCAGCCCTCGGCCACAAAACAATAAGTTTTATGGATGACAATGCTGGATATAATTAGATCTTTATGGCCGAGGAAGACATCCATAAGACAGCTTTCAGGTGTCCAGGGGCAATCGACTTGTATGAATGGGTTGTCATGACTTTTGGGTTGAAGAATGCTGGAGCTACATATCAAAGAGCCATGAATTATATCTTTCACGACCTAATCGGCTTCTTGGTAGAGATTTGTATTGATGATGTTGTTGTCAAATCCAAGGAGGTCGAATATCATATAGCCAATTTAAGAAAAGTCTTGGAGAGGACCAGAAAGTATGGCCTGAAGATGAATGCTACCAAGTGTGCCTTTGGCATGTTGGCTGGCCAATTTTTGGGTTTTCTTGATCACGAAAGGGGGATTGAGGTGACGCAAAGAAGCATCAATGCTATCAAAAGTATTTAGCCTCCGCAAGACAAGAATCAGTTGCAGTCTTTGATCGGCAAGGTTAACTCCATCAGGCGCTTCATTGCCAACTTATCTGAGAAGATGGAGCCATTCACGCCTTTCCTACGGTTGAAAGCTGATCAAGCGTTTACTTGGGGCAGAGCAACAAAGGCTTTGGATAATATCAAGGATTATTTAAGCTCCCCTCTGGTATTGATCCCTCCGCAAAAGGGAGTGCCTTTCAAGCTATATCTATCAGCCGACGAGAAGTCTATCGGCTTAGTTTTGATCCAGGAGTTCAAAGGAAAGGAAAAAACAATTTTCTATCTTAGTAGAAGACTTTTGGATGCAGAAACAAGGTACTCTCCCGTGGAGAAGTTGTGCTTGTGCTTATATTTTTCATGTATGAAGTTGAGGCATTATTTGTTATCCAACGAGTGCACGATAGTTTGCAAAGCCGATGTAGTTAAATATATGCTATCAACTCCAGTTCTGAAAGGACGAGTTGGAAAGTGGATTTTTGCCGTGACGGAGTTCGACTTGAGGTATCAAGCGCCCAAAGCAGTTAAGGGGCATGCTATAGCCGAATTTATTGTGGAACACAGAGATGACTCAATCAGCTCGGTTGACATCATGCCTTGGACACTAACTTTGGATGGATCTGTTTGCACAAATGGATGCGACATTGGCTTGGCAATCATCTCACCCAGGGGGCAAGTTTTGAATTTGTGTTTACAATTGCGCCTCATGCTACAAATAATCAAGTCGAATATGGAGCTGTCCTCATGCGTTTGCAGCTGCTGAAGGAAGTTGAAGCCGATGATGTCGAAGTAATGGGCAATTCACTATTGGTCATCAGCCAGTTGTTACGGGAATATGAATGCACAAATGACGCGCTGATGGTCTATTATAAAAAAATGCCAAAATTGATGGATAGTTTTTGGCTAGTTACTTTGAAGCATATCCCTAGAGAGCAGAATTCAGAAGCAAATGATTTCGCTCAGGGAGCATCAGGCTACAAGCCGATGACAAAAGAAGTTGAAGTGGATATTGCAACCATCTCAGCCGACGACTGGAGGTATGATATTCGCAGTTATTTACAAAATCCTTCCCAGTCGGCTTCAAGGAAATTGCGCTACAAGGCATTACGATATGCTTTGCTTGATGAAGACTTATATTATCGGACGATTGATGGTGTGCTACTCAAATGCCTAAGTGCTGATCAAGCCAAAGTTGCTATGGGAGAAGTGCACAAAGGGATCTGTGGTACTCATCAATTAGCCCACAAAATGAAGTGGCTACTTTGGAGAGCTGGTTATTTTTTGCCGACTATGCTGGAATATTGCATTAAGTATTATAAGGGCTGTCAAGACTGTCAAAAGTTTGGAGCCGTCCAGAGGGCACCAACATCGGTTATGAATCCAATCATCAAGCCTTTGCCGTTCATAGGATGGGGAATCAACATGATCGGCCAGATTAATCCACCCTCGAGCAAAGGACACAAGTTTATATTGGTGGCAACCGATTATTTTACCAAGTGGGTGGAAGCAATTCCTTTGAAGAAGGTTGATTCCGGGGATGCAATTGAGTTTGTCAAAGAGCATATCATGTATAGATTTGGCGTCCCTCAAACTATCACCATGGATCAGGGGTCTATCTTTATCTCAGATGAGTTGTTCAGTTTGCCGATGGCATGGGAATCAAGTTATTAAATTCTTCACCATATTATGCTCAGGCTAATGGACAGGCTGAAGCCTCTAACAAAAGTTTGATCAAGTTGATAAAGAGAAAGATCTCTAAGTACTCGAAGCAATGGCATAGCCAACTGGCCAAATCACTCTGGGCTTATCGGATGGCCTGTCATGGATCAATCCAAGTGCCTCCTTACAAATTAGTCCATGGACATGAAGTTGTTTTTCCATGGGAGAGCATCATCGGCTCAAGAAGGATTCAGCTCCAAGATGAGTTAATAGCCGATGATTATTACAATCTGATGGTGGACGAATCGGAAGACTCGGTCTTGTCAAGGATGCGTGCTTTTAAAAAGGTGACCAGGGACAAAGAAAGAGTGGCTCCACTACTACAGAAAACTGGATAGGTGCCGGTTGGAAAACCCCATTAGGTGTCGGTTTTCCCAACCGGCACCTATTGGTCAGCACCTATTTGGAAAGAAATAGGTGCCGGTCTAGGAACCGACACCTTTTAAGGTGCAAGAAATAAGAAAAATCCGGCAGCAGCTCCACATATACAATCCACATACACATATATTCAGAGATCCACAGATCCAATCCACATATATTCACAAATCCATCCACAATTCATTCATACACACCAAACAAATCATAAAACAAATTCAAGAGATTCATTCATACACATCAAACAAATCACAAAACAAATTCAACATCCACAGCGACACAAAAAAACCTCGATCTGTGTTCATCGTCGTCGCCTCCGGCCGCGGTTTGGTTTGGTTTTTAGTATCAGTTTTAATAAAAAAACCGACACCTATAATATGGTATAGGCGTTGTTTTTTTTAAAAAACCGGCACCTATACTATAGGTATCGGTTTTTCTTTAGAACCGACACCTATAATATATTATAGGTGTCGGTTTTTTAGAAAAAACCGACACGTATAGTATAGGTGTCGGTTTTTCTTTAGAGCCGCTACCTATTGTATTAATAGGTGTCGGTTTTGTTGAACCGACACCTATGCATGTTTTTGTAGTAGTGCTCGTCATTATAACAAGAAAGTTATGTGTAAGTCTTTTGAAGAAAGCGAGTTGGTCTGGAAGTTGATACTACCGATTGGTACAAGAGATAACAAATTCGGCAAGTGGTCACCTAACTGGGAAGCCTACATGTTAGAAGGGTTGGACGGAGAGGTGTTTGGAAGGGCTCTTAATGGCAAATATTTGAAAAATATTACCTTAGTGTTTGGATCAACTCATGATTTGGCTAAGTCCTCGTCGATCCATGCTAGCCGATGTGTTGTGCAATCATACACATCACCTTTAGGACAATTTCACTACAAGTTGTTTCCCCGTTGATTTTTCAAATCAACTGATGCTGGCCGAAAGGTGTTAGTTGGTGTTACCTTATAATTTTATCAATGCTGGAGGCAACATTGAAAAATTAGGGGGGCATATATCATTCAAGACTTCAAAATTTTTGGGACTTTGAACTAATTTGAGACAGTCAAGACATGAAATCGACAAGGGATATATTATGGCCTCCAGGGCACAAACATTCAAAACACAGCTAGCCGATTTCAAAAGTTATGCATTTACAAAGTGTTACAGAAAGTTTTCGAAGACTAGTCTATTACATGCCGAGAAAGTGTTGGATGGCCGATATCTCTTTTTTCCTTAATAGCCTTCATTTGGTCGATTGTTGTGATATCTTCTTCTTTGGTGCCCTGGATTACTTTTGTCGATTTGTTCAAGTCACCCAAGTACTTGATAGATGATGCCACCTTGGTTCTTTGGTCCTTGGTAGCCTTGGGGAGATCGGCTATTATCTTCTTTCTCTCGGCAATTTTAGCATTACATCGCTCCAGCTTCGCTTCCAGCTCGGCTTTCTCTACTTCCAACTGGTCAATCTCTGCCTGAGTAGCCGATGGTCCAGCAGCTAGCTCGTCCAACTTTGCCTTGTCATTAATTATGCTCTGCAGGGTGGCATCGATCATAATCATCAGGTCGGCTTGTGCTTTTCTGTTGATCATCCGCTGCATTGCCCGCTCCAGCTTGAATCGATGTTGATCGATATAGACAGCCTGAGAGATTGTCTTGGCAAGTTCTTTAGGAAGTTGGCCATGGATGTCGTTGAAGCACGCCCTGATCGGCCCACAGTCCATGACCAGCTGGTCCAAGTTGATGTCTAGCCAACGGTTGATGTCCAAAAGTCTTTCTTTGAGCTCATCGGCTATCTGGATTTGGTCCTGGCTTGTAACTTCTTCGTCTTCATCGATGAATTCCTTGATGTCGAAAGGAAGCATGTCGGCTAGAGTCTGTAGGAAAAGATTGGAGTGATCAGGATTTGAGGCAAATACAAGTAGCCGATATGATTTTTGAAGGAAAAGAGTGTGCTTACTCAGATGGCAGGAGTTGGCGCTTGTTCTTCCTCGACATGGTGGCTGCCTGTAGCCGACGGAGTCCTTTCACTCGATACATGGGGGGCAGCCGATGAAAATTGAGGAGGCTACAAAAAGATAAGTGTCAGTATAAATCGGCCAAATAAAAGTGAGCAAGGAAAAGACAGAGTCAGAGATTACTGGAGAAGCTGGATGAGGAGGCTGATTGGCCAATCTTTTGTACTGCAATGAAGAGTTTAGTTAGGAGCAAATGATTATGATTTGGAATCAAGCTTGAAAGGCAAGATACATACCAGTCGCCTGGAGGTGAAGGAGTTTGTTGAGGTTGGTCATCGGTTGGCGGTGTGGTTGCGCTGTGGCTTGAGCTGCTTGTTTTGGCTACTTCTTCCATGATCCAAGAAATTTCTTCTTCCATGACCTCTTTGTCAAGGGCTTCTTCTATGCTTGGATCAATGGAGGGCAGGCTGTCGGCTGGTGCGGCGGGCTTCGGCTTCTTTTGTTTCTTGGTTAGTGCAGCCGATGAGGCTGGCCTCTTCTTCCTTGACATAGCTTCATGAGTTTTGCCGTAAAGCAATGTCTTGACTCTTGGCGCCTTGAAGCCGATGAGCGATGGAGTGTATCCTCCACCATTTAGGATCAGCCCTCGGCAGTAGTTGATTTCAATTCCTGAGTTGCTCACCGCGGGAGGGTCTGAATCTGTCGTCTGCAAAGTTAAAATTGACTAAGTGTTAGAAGATAATGACAACCGATTACTTAAAGAAGAAAATATTTGAAGGCAAAAATACTTACAGCAGGAGTCAATTCTGGCAGGAGAGTGGTGAGGTACATCGAAGCATGCTGATGGAAGATATGCCTTTTGATTTCCATCCACCATTTGTCGTAGGATGCACTTCTCTTGTGGGCCAGCTCTAGTACCCCGATGCTGCCGAGAGGGGGGTTCTCCATGTTCATCAGCTGATTCATCATGATCTTTGAGCCGATCTCTCCTCTCGTTTCGATTTTATTGGCATAATAGAAGCCGATTGGCAGTTGTCCAAGGCCAATTTGCCTACCAGCCGACATGGGATAGTAAAATTCATATGACTTTGTGACATTGTGTTGAAACTTGGTTTCGGCAATAGAAATTGGGGTGCAGTCAAGATCGCCAAACACGATGGGTTAAGTGGAAAACAAGGGTTTAGACAGGTTCGGGCCCTCTAGTGAGGTAATACCCTACTCCTTTTCGGGGATTCGATCCGCCGAGTGTTGTATTGATCTCAAGATCTTGTGTATCACATAAATCTCATATGTCGCTCCTATGTTGCCTATCCTTCAAGGGATACCTCTACCCTCCTTATATAGTCTCGGAGGGCGGGCTTACAAGTCGGAAACCCTATCATACTCTAAGTCGGTCTCCTCAATCTTACCAAACTATAACTATAAGGCGTTGCCTATCTAATCGGCAACATAACACCCAATTCATAGCCTGTTTACATAATTCTTAGGCGTAACCTATCCCTATTACCAGTCGGACAAGCTTGCCATGAGGATATCCGATTGCCATATTCTCCAGAGTAGCCTCCGAGTCCTTCGCAGTCGACGAGATAGCTTTGTCTTGAACCAAAGCAACACACAACCAAATGACTCCCTGGCCGAGTGCTTCTATTGCCAAGTGGTTCCGTCACCTCTACCTGAATCTCCCGAGTGCTTTATCATCTGATAAAAAGACTGTGGGGCTGAAAAACATCTCAAAAATTATCAAAAATAAATATCTAGGTGCATCTCTTGATGCACCTAATTAGGTGTAGCCCCCGACTATGTGTTTAGTCAAAAACAGACTAAACATATAGTCAAGAACTATAAAAAGTCATACTCATTTAAATGCTTAGCTCAAGCTAGAGCAATCATAAAAATCATATCACTCGGCAAGCTCATGCTTATCCGAGTGAATTCGCCCGAGCCGTCTTGGAACAAATAATTTAATCAGCCTTCATGGGTAAGAAATCAATTCACTCGGCAAGCTCATGCTTATCCGAGTTAATTTTCCCGAGTCATCTCGGAACAAATAATTTAATCGACCCTTATGGGTAAACAAATTTTTCAGTCATCTGAAAAATACTACCAAAATATTAAATAGCTCCTACCATAATATTAGTCTTAATCTAAAAAGATCTTCACCAAGGTGGAAAAATAGCATTGATATAGTCATTTAATCAAATGCTTAAAAACCAAACAGTCCCCGTCATCAGGACAGCCATGAAAATATTAACTGTTTGTCACCTTTCAAATTGCATCGTGACAACTTCTCACGAAGTTGCGCAAACCGTGGTATGAAAGGATTTTAAAGGTACTGGGCAATTTGACACGTGCATATTGCCAGGGCAAATTTGCTTAAGTCCATCCACTTAAGTCCCTAAGGACACGCGTCAGGCCACACCTTAGCTGGGCTGCAAGTCTCTCATGGGCTCGGCCCAATCGCGAGATGACTTAACAAAAGCACTCGAGTCTTTTTACAAAGCCTCGAGGTCATCCCCGCCACTTCGTCTTCCCCAAATATTTCCTCTTTCACGTCACTGTTCACAAGCTTTCCGTAGAAAACCCTAAACCCGCGCGCGCCCAAATCCATCGATCTAGGAGCTCTCGTTCCACCACAGGCCATCTTCCGCATCCAGCCTCCAAGATCCCCTTGACAAATCCCCATCTCTCGTGCCAGATCCATTCTCCCCCAAATCGAATCCATGGCAGGAGAGAAAGAAATCCCCTTCGAACAATGGGCGACCTCAGACGTCAAGGAATCGACTCTCTGATAAATGGTAAAGAACGGAGTTCTTCCGCCCAAAGAGATTATCGGGTCGGCGTCCGGCGACCGTGAAGAGTTCCCAACTCCAAACACCGGTGAGATCATCGTTTTCACCTCTTTTTTCTACTGTGGCTTTGGCCTTCCCACCTCTGATTTCTTTCGGGGCTTTCTTGAGTATTATGGTCTTCAACTCTATCACTTGAATCCCAAATCCATTCTTCATATCACAATCTTTATTCACGTATGTGAAGCCTTCCGTGGCATCCTTCCCCTCTTCCAGCTTTTCTGGCGCATGTTTTATCTTAAGCCACATCCAAACAAGGATGAGCTTTGCGTCGTTGGTGGGGCCGGCTTTCAACTCCGTGGAACCCTTCGCAAAGATTATTTCTCTCTCCCTTGAAATCTTCCAACATGCCGCATGTGAACGGTTCTATATCTCAAATCTTGAACCCAGCTTGCCCAATTTTGTCGGCCTTCCACCAGTTCCAAGGCCTAACTAGAGCACTATGCCAGTGGCCCAAGATTGGGATGAAGCCAACAAGCTCTTGGCGAATATCCTTGACATGAAGAAAAAGGGCCTTCAGGGAGAACAAATCACTCGGCACTTCATCAAGAACCGACTAGCACCTATCAAAGAAAGATCCAAGCGTGCGTTTGAGTATGAGGGTGAAAGGGACCCCAATCGGGAAGACCGCGATTCCTTGAGCTACGAGACCCTGAAGACTCGTATGTACAAAATCTTTTCTTCTGAGATCGCGGTTGAGCGCAGCCTCATGTTGCCGGTTCTCCCATACAGCTTGTACCATCCTCCTCCTCCGGTAAGCTGACTCAACTTCTTTAATGTCTTTCAATCTTAATATTGCATTTCTTAGCGTATAAAAAATCCTCCTTGAAGGAGAATGCTTTTATCATCTCTAAGCCGTACATAGTGGATCACGACGATGCGCCAGCTTGGCCTGCCATGAAACCAGCCGGCGGCGTCAAGATCAGGAGTGATCCTATCGGCAAAGGGGCTGCTGCCGATGAGGATGTCAGCAAGCGGGCGAGCAAAAGGATGCTGGTGATCGATGACTCAGACGATGATGTTCTAGCTCCTCAAGCTGAAGTAACCCCTCCGAGGCCATCCACCAAATCCACACCTAAAATTCGCCGATCAGCCAGGTATGTCTCATAACAGAAATCATGTCCTTGTTGAAAATCTTTCTGCCTTTGTCCCGATTGTTCCCATCTTTTTTCTTGTAGGAAGCCTCAGAACATAGATCCCACTAGGCAGAGTGAGGCCTCGAAGCCATCTGATGCGGCTGAAGAGACACGGCCACGAACAAGAGTCTCGGGGCCCTCTCCCGAGTGAGAGCACTCCGAGCGAGAAGTCCCCACCTCCCGGTGAAGATATCCCGGCGGAGGAGCCCCCGGCGCCCGGCCGAAACCCCGCTTGAAACCGGTCGTTAGAGGAAGAGATCGGATCCCGACGCCACTCGAGAGGCCCCGACCGAAAGCCAATCGGGTGTGAACCAAGAAAAAGGCAGCCGGAAAGTACCAGTCGAGGGTTCGGCCACTGATGCTGGTAAGCTCTAAAGTAGTCTTCTGACTTTAGTCTTCAATCTGTCTTTTCTTTGTCTTCATTTATCTTCTTTAAATCGATCAGCAAAAGAGGAGGAGATCCCCAGGCTGCAATCTTCAGAGACCTGGAGAGTGGCATGACTCCGAGGGCTTGAAGCAGGGCATCGTCTTGAACAAGCAGAAAGAAAATGAAGAAAGAGACATGCTTGTGGACAGCCTGAATGAAGCTACCCAGCTGCTAAATGTAAGCATCGCTCTTCTCTGTTATAGCCTTATGGTTTCTTTTAGTCGACTAACCCTGAACTCGTGTGCAGAGGGTATATTGCCAATCGATGGCCAAGTCTGACGCCCTTGAGAAACTGGTCCCCCACTTGAATTCCCTGGAGAACATCCAGCAGGAGCTCAAGGCCACTCGAGAGGAGGCTGCATCAAGAGAGGCTGCCCTGCGGAGAGAGATTGCCGCACTCCGGGAAGAGAACCTTGACCTCTGGGGTTCAGTCGGGAGTAAGTTTAATCATCTTGGTCTCTTTATGCCTCCATTTGTAATCTATCTCGATCTTGACGTTAGAAAATTTTCTTGTTGCAGAGAACTCGTCAGAAGTCCACATACTCCAAACTCAGCTAGAAGAAGCTAATGCTAACAAAGCCGAGTTAGAATCTGAGTTCAAAGGTAAATTCTTTTAAGATAGCATTCTTCATTTTGCTTCATCTTCGAGTATCTGTGTATTCATGTGTCTCTTGCAGCTTATAAAGTCAAAACTCGAGCACAATTCGATGTCTTCATAGAAAAGGTCCGAAGAGCCGAGGGTGTAAGGGACGATATTGCTAACGCGGCCACGCCAATCATCTTGTCACTGTTCCACCATAGGCACGGGACAAGCTCACTGGATGCCGTCAAAGTCTTCGACAAGCTCAGGAGGGCCCCGGAGAAGTACGCAACCAATATCTCAGAGGCGGCCACCATGGGAGCAGGCCTCGCTCTTGCCCAGGCCAAGTCACTCTATCCTCGGATAGATGTTGACTCAGTCGGGAAGGGCTTCGCCGACGGCACTTCAGATGAGCGAGCTTTAGAGCTGATCAGTGAAGCATAGGAGTCGACCAAGAAAGTAGCTGCTGATGTAGTTGATAACTTTCGGTGTTAATGACATTCTGAATGTTGCTTGTAACCTATGATGTGAACTTGTAGATATCTAGCTTATTTATGTTAATGCTCTGACCCGAGTCTTCATAGACAATTTCTTAACTAATTTTCGTCCGACTGTCACCAAGCCTAAGCTTGATTAGGTCATCAAAAAATTCTCAGTCCTTATCTATTAAACCCGAATCAAAACACTAGACAATGATAAACCAAATATAAACAAGTTATCGAAGAAAACCATGCTTTATTGACGCAAGTATAGCCCCCGACTGTCAACTCAAGAAGTCATCTTGCTTGAGGTTGGCAGTCGAGACTAACATGAAATTTAAAGCAATTTAAGCATAGTATCGTCGAAGATGTTCGATATTCCAGGAGTTCTTGTTAGCACTGAAATTTGGTAGTTGAGTCCCTAAGTCTACAAAGGCGAAGCAGAATCGGATCGGCTGGTTTGGTGGAGAAACAGAGGCCGCATCGGCTGAAGAAGTGATCAGCTGCGAGGCCGATCGGTTAAGGTTGGATCGGACAAGGGCGGCCAATAGCCGATTCCAGGTCCGAAAGAGATAAAATCGATTCTGGTGCAGTTGCTTGAAGATAAATAGAAGATTCAGTTATTAGATTGCACGTTAAAAGATATTGCCACCTATGAATAGAGTCATGTAACGGCAATTGTATCTGTAATTTAGGAGTTTGTTTAAACTGTTAATTATAACGCGGCGTGGGTCCTTCTCACGATAATGTCGTGTTTTAAATAGTAGTTTAGATAGAGTCTAGGGTTTGTACAGATAATTGTATCTTGGGTATAAATAGGACCCGAGACCCCTTGTAAATTCATTCAACACAATCACAATCAATCAAACCTTCGGCGCATCGCCAACCTTTTTCTTCAGACGAGCAATTTGTTTGGCCACGGGCTACATCGTTTCGATCCCCAGATCTAGGTAAATGCTTGTCAGTAGTGGTATGAACTGTTGTTGCTAGTGCTTCCATCATAATGACACATTAGATTCAAGAGTTTATACTGCGCTATTTATCATATAGGGCATATAAATTAGACCAATGTTTAGATCTATCCTGCCATTGGCTAGTTCTATGAAGAACTTGCAGCCGATAGGGCTAGATCTAAAGGTTGGCTGGTGTATATGCGGTATCCACCGTCTTGAGAGATATAAATTGGCTACAACAGATCAGGTGTTTCTTTTTATACTTAATGCTGCATCGGGTTCGAACTATTAAGTCATTTTTAGAACTATCAATGATCTGTTCGGCTAGATTTATATTGTTTACTGATAGTGCTGGGGTTTCAGCCGGCTTTATCCGTCCTGATATGTTTCTTTTAATATATTTATTATTAGATTTATATTAAGACTACCTCTTATATTGAGATCACATTCTTGTCGGACGTTACTAGCCAAAATCGGCCCGCCATCAGCAGCCGACGGCCGATTTCCAGGCTACGCACATCTGTTTCAAGAATGATCTTTTCATAAGATTCATCGGAGTACTAGCTGATTCATTTTTAGCTTTCCAGTATCGGTTAGGTTATCGATTCATATATTTATTATCCTGTATTGTATTTAGGTTAAACGGCTGATGCTGTCTCGGTATAGCCGATCCATTCGAGTCGTTTGATTTAAATATATTTTAGGATAGCATATATATGCTCATGGATTCTCTCAGCCAATCTAGTGGGGATCTAACCTAACACTTAACGCATATTCCCTTGTTTTTCTTGTTGGTTGACAGGTAAAACCAACTGGCATGCCCTGCACAGCATAGGTAGCCGAGAAGGACCTACACTGGAGTTAAGCAGATCTCCCAGGCTAGCGCGTGAGAGAATTTCTCATCAACACGCTTCTTGGCACGCCCAGTGAGACTTTCTCTTTCGGCTCGACTTGGACACATAGATTCAGCCGGCAAGATGGTCGACTCCAAGAGCCCCAACGTTTCCCAGGACAACATCGTGCCTGTGAAGATGGAGCAGTTATCGGCTGAGCAGCAAGCCGATTATAAGAAGATGGTGGAAGAACTCCAGGCTAACTATTTGCAATCTTTCGCCCAAACAAGATCTGGGGCCGTGCATCAAAAATATAAGTTCAGCATGAACGACCTCAAGGCATCATCCTCTGGTGACACAAAAGGCAAACAGAAGATGGAGGAGCCGACCTAGGAACAGGACGATTCGGCTGTATATTACCTACAAGACCGGATCGACTCGGCCGTCCTTCACACGTTAGTCAATCAACGTAGCATCCTGGTCAACACTCTCAATAACATGATTGCTACTGTGGTCGACGCCAAAATAGCCGACCAGCTACAACGAGGGCCGACGTACTTCACAGATGACCAATTTCCCGGTTACAGGACGCTGGTCACACAGAATCGGCCGATCCCACCACTAGCACAACAAGGGCCACCGGGAGGAGTCCTCGGTCAGCCGAATCCAGGTGAATCGGCTATAAGGCCGGCAATTACTATGTTGAACTGACAGCAGCCGCTAATATGTTCAATGACAATCGGCAGTCAGAGCTGATTGATCCAAACAGACGGTACAACGCCGGTGGCCGACAGCTGTTTCCAGGACCACCAACGCCACCACCGGCGCATCGGCCGCCTCCCGCTGATCATCACTACCAGTACCAAGGAGGCCGTCAAGATCATCATTACAGGCCTCAGACACCACCACTGTATCGGCAAGCACCCGCATCGTATGACCCATATGAGCCGATACAGCAAGACAACCGAACCTGGGCCGATCTGATTGCAGATGTCATGCGCGATCAATTCGGCCTCAAGCCGAAAGACTCAGGGAACATATATCGGTATCCCTCTCCAGAGCACTTCGAGCGGATCCCGTTGCCCAACCGATACAAGATCCCAAATTTTTCGAAGTTCTCAGGGCAGGACAACGTTTCAACTTATGAACATGTTAGCTGATTCTTGGCACAGTGCGGCGAAGCATCGGCTACGGACGCCTTGAGAGTCCGATTGTTCCCTCTTTCTCTTTCAGGATCGGCTTTTACTTGGTTTTTCTCATTGCCCTACAACTCAATCCAGAGCTGGGCCGATCTTGAAAAAAAATTCCACAGCTACTTTTACTCCGGCAACCATGAGATGAAGTTGTCAGACCTCACCAGCATCAGGCAAAAACACAACGAATCGGTCCAAGAATACATCCAATGCTTTAGAGAGATGAGGAACCGATGCTATAGCCTGGTGCTATCGGATGCCCAACTGACCGAGTTGGCCTTTTTGTTTGATCGCGCCAATCCGATAGTGATTCTCTGCGCAGGACTTTGACAGCTTAGCCCACTTGGCGCAAAAGGTGACGGCCCATGAGCAGCGATTCCAAGACACCAGGAAGGCCATCAAAAATATAACTCAGGTCGTCGTCGAATCAGACTACGAGTCCGACGACGATGACGCAGAAGTGGCGGCAGCCGAATGGGCCAAGAACAAAAAGGCCATCGTCTGCCAATGGCTGCTGAAGACGGCCAAGGAAGAATGATATGACTTCGACATCACCAAGGCCAACAAAATTTTTGACTTGCTGCTCAAGGAGAAGCAGATTCAGTTGCCTGAAAATCACGTGATCTCGTCGGCCGAAGAATTGAAGAAAAAGAAATATTGCAAGTGGCACAACTCCATATCCCACACCACCAACGACTGCAAAGTCTTCAGGCAGCAAATCCAATCGGCATTGAGGCCGGGAAGCTGAAGTTCGCCGATTCAAATCGGCCGATGAAAGTAGACGGCAATCCTTTCTCGATCAACACGGTCCGAGCCGGCCCCAAGCAAGCTGATCGAAACAACATAATGGCGCACGGCTTAGTCAATACATCGATCTAGGCCAAGGCAGAAGACGAGCAGATTGGATATCACGCCGCGCTGATTAATATGGTGTGCCAGTCATCAGATCGGCTGACCGACGGCCGATCCACGAATACAGCCGACACCGTCATCAGCACCGGTCTCGGCAGGAAGAAACTTATAATGAAGCACCTTGTCAGCGCGAGCCGAATACCCAAAGCCGTCGATACGAGGAAAATCGCCACAATGCCGATCCGCATTGGCATTGTGATTTTTTCAGGTACTGCAGGGAACCCGGCATGAGACTACCAACACTGGACGATTGCCCAGCATGCAACGATCGCCGCGACGACAAGCACAGGAACTCATCGGCTGCAAGCCCAACCCGGTTCGTCCCCAGAGTCGTTCAGCTAAACCAAAGACGGTGGTCTGTCCATGATCGGCTTGGCCCGATCCACTAAGACTTCTTCGTCGATGAAAACCACGATGGCAACAACCACGACGAGGAATCGGCCAACCCCCAATGGTGCCCGTCCAATCTCTTCACAAAGACGTAGAAAAGAAGGTTTCAACGACTTAAGCGTGAAGGGAGAGAAGACGATGTTCGGCAAATGATCCACGAACAGCGTCGTCGGCTGGGCAAAATCAAAAGGCGATGGGTACGCAGAGAGAAAGCTGTCGTAGCCGACGAAGAGCAAGCCGAGGAAAGCCCAGCCGATCAAGCCAGGAGGGCAGCCAATGGGAAAGGCAAAGTTTCTGCATCGGTCAACATGGTGTTCTTGCTACCAGCCGAGTTCGGTGCTCCTGAAGTCGATGCAGACACCATTGAGGACGACCTAGCGAAACTGGCAATTTCACCAGACCAGGCTATCTTCGACAAACTCGAGGGGACCGAAAATCGACACTTGAAGCCGTTATATGTTAAAGGATTCGTCAACGGCAAGTCAATTTCCAAAATGCTAGTTGATGGGGGAGCTGCAGTCAACCTCATGCCTTACGCAACATTCAGATAACTAGGCAAGGGAGCCGAAGACCTTATAAAGACCAACATGGTGCTCAAAGACTTCGGCGGCAACCCATCGGAAACCAAGGGCGTTCTCAACGTTGAACCGACCATCGGCAAAAAGACCGTGCCCATAACATTCTTTGTCATCGACGGGAAGGGGTCTTAGAGCCTCGCTTGCTCGGAAGGGACTGGATACACGCCAACCTGCTGCATCCCTTCTACAATGCATCGAGCTCGATCAATGGGACGGCGACAAGATCGAGATCGTGCCGGCCCAGTCGATTAGCGTTGTCGTGCGATTTGCCGCTTTGGGAAATTGAAGGCATCGATTGTTTGTCTGGGAAAATCTGGCAAGTCGATTTTCTAGATGTGTCCAATTCCATAATACAGCCGATTGGAGATGATGAGCCGCAACTACTGCTTTGAACAAGACATGGTGGAGGGCTCAATCATCGTCGGCATGGACACCGCAGACGAAGACGATGGCAAGCTCGGGCAGGGTTTCACGTCCGCCGACGAATTAGAGGAAATTGACATCGGCTCTGGTGACAAGCCGAGGCCGACGTACATTAGCAAAAATCTGTCTCCTCATTGTAGATCCCAGCTTATTGAGTTGTTAAAAGAATATAAAGATTGTTTTGCTTGGGAGTACTTCGAGATGCCCGGCCTCAGCCGATCAATAGTGGTCCATCAGCAGCCGATTAAGGCAGGCTATCGGTCATTCAAACAGCCTCCCAGGATGTTTAAGGCCGATATGTTCGATACAATTAAAGCCGAAATCACTCGTCTATACGACGCGGGATTCATTCGGCCTTGCCAACACGCCGAGTGTGTCTCAAACATCGTCCCAGTGTTGAAGAAAAACAGTAAACTTAGGGTGTGCATCGATTTCAGAGATCTAAACAAGGCAACCCCTAAAGACGAATACCCAATGCCAATAGTCGATCTGCTTGTCGATGCTGCTTCGGGCCACAAAATTATCAGTTTCATGGACGGAAATGCAGGGTATAATCCAATATTTATGGCCGACAAGGACATCCACAAGACCGCTTTTCGGGGTCCGGGCGCAATCGGCTTGTACGAATGGGTAGTAATGACATTCGGCTTGAAGAATGCTGGGGCAACATATCAACGGACCATGAATTACATTTTTCACGACATGATCGGCTCGCTAGTAGTGATATACATTGATGACGTGGTTGTCAAGTCAAGGGAAATAGAAGGCCACATAGCCGATCTGAGACAAGTGTTAGAGCGGACGAGGAAGTATGGCCTGAAGATGAATCCGCTTAAGTGCGCGTTCGGCGTATCAGCCGAGCAATTCTTGGAATTTCTTGTTCACAAAAGAGGAATTGAGGTCACACCAAGAAGCATAAATGCTATCAAGACAATACATCCTCCGAAGGACAAGAAGCAGCTCCAGTCATTGATCAGCAAGATAAATTTCATCAGACGGTTCATAGCCAATCAAGCGTTCACATGGGGGCAGACCAGCAAAATGCGCTAGACAACATAAAAGATTACCTGAGTTCCTCTCCAGTTTTAATGCCTCCACAAAAGGGAATACCGTTCAAGCTGTACCTATCAGCTGATGACAAATCAATCGGCTTCGTTCTAATCCAAGAGGTTGACGGCAAAGAAAAAGCCATCATCTATCTCAGCCGACGGTTGCTAGACGTGGAAACAAGGTATTCACCTATGAAGAAGCTATGCTTATGCCTCTATTTTTCATGTACGAAGTTAAGGCACTATCTGCTATCCAACGAGTGCACAGTAATCTACAAAGCCGATGTAGTTAAGTACATGCTATCGGCTCCAGTGCTCAAAGGAAGAATTGAGAAATGGATTTTTGCGCTAACAGAATTCGATCTGAGATATCAGGCACCAAGGGTAGTCAAGGGGCAAGCCATGGCCGATTTCATTGTGGAGCACAGAACTGACTCGATCAGCTCAGTGGAAATTATGCCTTGGACTTTGATGTTCGACGGCTCAGTTTGCACCAACGGTTGTGGCATCAGCTTGGTCATTATTTTACCCAGGGGGCAAGCTTCGAGTTTGCTTTTGCAATCAACCCCCATGCTACAAACAACCAAGCCAAATACGAAGCCGTCCTTAAAGGATTACATCTACTCAAGGAAGTTGAAGCCGACGCCATCGAAATAATGGGAGATTCATTGTTGGTCATCATCCAATTATCAGGAGAATATGAATGCAAAAACGACACGCTGATGGTCTATTATCGGCAATGCCGGGAATTAATGGACAGTTTTCGGCTAGTTACTTTGAAACATATCCCCAGAGAGCAGAACACAGAGGCCAATGATTTGGCTCAGGGGGCATCGGGCTATCGGCCGATGCTGAAAGAAATCGACATGAACGTTGCCGCCATTACAGCCGATGATTGGAGGTTTGAAGTTTACAGCTATCTCAAAAACCCCTCTCAATCGGCTACAAGGAAGCTACGATACAAAGCGTTACAATATGTTTTGCTCGATGAAGATCTGTACTATTGGACGGTTGACGGTGTGCTACTCAAGTGTTTGGGAGCCGATCAGGCTACAGTGGCCATCGGAGAAGTGCATGAAGGGATCTGTAGCACGCATCAATCGGCCCACAAAATGAAGTGGTTGCTTCGCCGAGCAGGGTATTTCTGGCCGACGATGCTGGAGGATTGTTTCAAGTATTACAAGGGCTGCCAGGATTGTCAAAAGATTGGTGCCATACAACGAGCACCAGCATCGGCTATGAACTCAATTATTAAGCCATGGCCGTTCAAAGGATGGGGCATTGATATGATTGGCCAGATCAACCCACCCTCAAGCAAAGGACATAAATTTATCCTGGTGGCGACAGATTACTTCACAAAGTGGGTGGAGGCGATTCTCCTCAGGAAAGTGGATTCTAAGGACGCAATCGAGTTTGTCAAAGAACATATCATCTACCGGTTTGGTGTTCCACAAACAATAACAACAGACCAGGGATCTATCTTTGTATCGGACGATTTTGTTCAGTTTGCTGACGGCATGGGGATCAAGCTGCTTAATTCTTCGCCGTACTACGCACAAGCCAACAGACAAGCCGAGGCCTCAAACAAAAGTTTGATCAAATTGATTAAAAGAAAGATCTCTTAGTACCCTAAACAGTGGCACAGCCGATTAGCCAAATCACTGTGGGCGTATCGGATGGCATGCCACGGGTCAATTATGGTCCCTCCGTACAAGCTGGTCTACGGACATGAGGCAGTACTGCCATGGGAGAGCGTCATCGGCTCAAGGCGCATTCAGCTACAGGATCAACTCACAGCCGACGATTATTATCACCTGATGGTGGACGAATCGGAAGATTTAGTTTTATCCAGGATGAGGGCCTTGGAAAAAGTCACAAAGGATAAGGAACGAGTAGCTAGACATTATAATAAAAAAGTGGTGCCTAAATCTTTTGAGGAAGGCGAACTCGTTTGGAAATTGATACTGCCAATTGGATTTAGAGACAACAAATTTGGCCAGTGGTCACCAAATTGGGAAGGGTCTTTCAAGATCCACAAATGCGTCTCTAAAGGAGCTTACATGCTAAAAGGGCTGGACGGAGAAGTATTTGGAAGGGCTCTTAATGGAAAATACATGAAGAAATATTACCCAAGCGTATGGATCAACTCGTGATTCGGCTCTCGTTGCTTAAGCCGATTTACGACAGCCGATGTCTTGCTTTAACAAGGCATCACCTATAGGCATTTTTAGGCAATGTTTTTTTACTAAGTTTTCTATGATCGGCTAATGATTGCCCGAGAGGGACGGCAATGATGCGCGAGCGGCTCGAACTCACAATTTTGTCGACACCGAAACTATCAACAAAACTTGGGGGCATATACGTACACGAGTCGATTACAAAATTGGGCCGATTGCAAAATTGGGCGTCAGGAATTTTTAAAACTTTTAAGCTTCGTAGTCGGCAGTCCAAATAAAAGCATTGGAAGTGATTTGGATCGACGGCCATAATTCAAGTGCTGACACCGACGGTTGTGGTACGGTCTCGGAATCGGCAACGTGAAGCGATACGGGCCGCTGGGGCCGATTTCAGCATGAGCAATTCAAGACACTACGCGCAGCCGAAAGCCGATCTTATCTACAAGCACAGATGTAAAATATTGATAAACTATATTACACATGAGTTAAAGCCGATTACAAGTGCGAGTGAAGTGATTAAGGTCCAATCCTAGCGCAAGAGTCTGACAAGTATAATACAAGAGGCAGCAGCCGATTTCAGAATATTAAAGTATTACAAGCTCATTGTTTTAAGAAATCAGCTATGGCCGACAACGCCGTTCGCCTGATCTGGTCTATCTCTTCAATAGCCCTGACGTCGTCGGCTCAGACCATGCCACCGGCCGGATGCCCTTCACCAGGTCTCGTAAATGTGCCCCAGCAGCCTTGATGCCTTGGCGTTGAGCTTCGATCTCGGCTGGCAAGCCAGCCATGTACTCCTTATGGACATCGATCTCGTTTGTAACTTGAACGAGATCGGCCATCAGCTGATCTTGGCGTGCAAGGAGTTGCTCGAGCTTGACCGCTGGCTCAGTATTTAGGTGGTCGAAGATGGATTTCTGGCTCTCAATGGCGTCCTTGGTCGACTGGAGAGTGGCCGACCATGCCTGGTTCTCGCGGCGATCAGCTATCCGCTGCCGTGCCCGTTTGTACTTGAGCTGGTGGGGGCTTCCATTAAGGTGGCCGGCACAATGGCATCGGCTAGAGCTTCCGGCAGCTGGCCTTGAATTTATTTGAAACGCGCGCGTATCGAACCGCTGTCGACCACCAGCGCATGCAGCGAGGCCTCCAGCCGGTTGCCGATGTCAGCTAGGGTGGCCCTCAGATCCTCAGCCGGCGTCACCAACGCCTCCTCGCCGATTTTGCCGGACTCCTCAAACTCCGACAGGTCAAAATTGAGGAGATCGGCTATGTTCTGCAGAAAAGAGAAATGATCAGAAGACATTGAGTTGACAGAGCGGATCGTCAGTTTCGGTCAGCTTACCGTTGGCACCGGGGTCGGAGCGGTCGGCTTGGCTGGTTCGCCGCCTGCATCCGTCGGGGCCTCTTCGTCGGCGTCGTTGCCGCCGCCCGCGGCAGGCGCAGCATGTTCGCTGGACGCCGGGGCAGCCGACGGAGATCATGGGGCTGCAAAGGAAGAGTTAGCGACGAGTCGGCTAATTTCGACAGATCAAGTGGCAAGAGACGATTACCGATGGCGCGGGACGTGAAGTGCGGCCGCCCAATTTCTTGACCTAAAAAGAATTGTTCGGTCAGATGCAAGTGATACCATTATGAAGCAGTACTTGGTGAAATAAGGGCTTACCGGCCGATTTCTCGCTCGGGGACTTGGGACCGGCGAGGCGTCGGCTGGGGCATTGACGGACTCGTGGCTCGAGCTCCTAGGTTCGGCCGCCACTCCAACAGCCACCGGCACTTCCTCGCTGGCGACGGTGTCGAGGAACTGCGCGACGACCGGGTCTAAGAGGGGGAGATTATCGGCCGGCGCTGCCGGCTCCTTTTCTTTCAGCTTCTTGGGGGCAGGCGCTGCCGACGGCTGTAGGGGTGGTGTAGCCTTTTCTTCTGGGCAATCGACTGGCGCAGCTGCCCTCGTAGCGACGACGCCAGCTTCGGCGTCCCCCAGCCGATGGCCGACGGAGCAAGGCCGCCCCCATCCAGAACACCTAGACGGTATTCGATGGGGTGCCCGGAGTCGCTCACCGTCGGCCACTCCGTCTCCGTCTCCTGCAGACCAAAGGGCAAATGTTAATCGGCTATATCAGCTGATGATGAGAAGAGTAAGATCGTTTGGAATTCGAAGCTTACCGAAGGGATTTCTTCGGGCAGGAGCAGATTGACATAATGTGATGACCGCTGGTGAAAGATGTGGCGTTTGATTTCGACCCACCATTGGTCGTAGGCCGCGCTCTTCCTGAGCGACAGGGTCATCACACCGATCTCGCCGAGGGGAGGGCCGGCTATATTCAGTAGCCGATGCATTATCAAATCTTGGGCTACCACTCCCCTTGTTTCGATCTTATCGACGTAATAAAAGCCGATGGGCATCTGCCCAAGACCAAACTGCCTCGCTGCCGATACCGGGTAGTAAAACTCGTAGCTCTTGGCCACTGATCGGCCCTGATGGATTCCGGTCGGCAAGATGCAGGGGGACAGAGTGGCGATGAACAGCTCCATGCACCTTGGGTTGTCGGCCGAGTTGATGTCTTCCCAGTTGAAGTCGGCCGGCAACTCAAACAGTCCCCGATCCCGGTAGAAGTACCAGGCGTGGTTCTTGCGAGACAGCCCGTCGTAAAGGGCGATGAACCATTCGGCTAGCAGTTCGGCCGATTGCCTTGAGCCTGCATGAGCGGCTGCTGCTTCTCCGTAGCTCATGCACCTGGTGGTGGTGATCTGGTTGCCGTCTTCATCTTCGATCGGCTCTAGCCTTGGGAATACGGCGTCTGTCAGAGGGAGCCGACCGGCCACCTTTTGGGTTGCTAGCACTAACCGGATCTGAAGGAACCACCAGGGGGCGCCAGTGTTGATTGGGGCGTTGGAGGCTATCTTCATGGCAGCCTGATGCAGCATTTGATATAAATAGTCGAGGAGGTACTTCCCTAGCGCGAGCTTGCCCCCGTTGGCCAAGATTTTGGCTACGACTTGCCAGTTGGGAGTCGGCCCGCAGCTCGATCCACAAAACAACAATTTCTCAAGCCACATCATCAGGAATGCGGTGTGCTCCCTGTGGCCGACGAGCCCATCCTTCACATTCTGGGTGATGAAGCCGCTCCACCCGCCGATGGCCTTAGTTTTGAACAGGTGCTGCCCCTTTCGGCTCAGGTTGCTGGGGTTGGCCGATGACTCGATGTCCAAACCGGTTGTCATGTACACGTCGGCCAGCGTGATGGTCATCGGCCCTTGTCGAAAGATGAAAGCGTTGAAGCTGTCATTCTGGAAGTAAGTTGCGGCCGACAGAAGCGGCTCGTCCTTCTCCATGCTAGCAACGGATAGAGCCAAGCATTGGGCTATCCCGGCCTCCTCCAATTGAGTGTATTTGGCCGGTGTTGAAAGGGATATGTTGGTCTCGGCCATAATCACATCGGCTGGATCGATGTTGCCGATGGGGCCGAGAAAAAACCTATGTGCTTGTATCAAGTTGGGGATGAGCACTTGACGTGACAGGTTCTACAGTTCAGGGAGAGAAAAAAGAAAGAGCACTAATCAAGAATGGCTGAGTATTACAGTTTGAAGAAAGGAAAAGTGCTAATTCAAAAAGCATTCGAACGTAAGATGGATGCAACGTGGTAGGAGAAGTGAATCCGAATATATAAAAAAAGAAGGAAGAGTTCTGGATTAAATGGGAGTACCTCGGGAAACTCGGCAATGGCGGTGGCCAGAGCGGCAGCAATGGTTGAGGCGGCAATTACAGCTGGTGCGGCGGCGGTGGCCGACGCGATGGAGCCGCCTGACGCAGCGGCGGTGGAGGCCATTGAGGTCGTTGAGGGCGAAGATGAAATTCGAGTCGCGAAGGATGCGAGATTTGACGAGCACCGGTGGAACCGCCGGAGAGGAGAGAGAAGGCGTGGAGCTTGCGTGAGAAGGGATTGAGTGCGCTTTGAAGGCGTAAGTGTCTCGGTCGAGGAAAGTGGATATTTAAAGGGTACTTGGGGGAAGCCGAAGCAGTTTAGGTCAAGAAAAGAGCGGGAGTTTGAACGGGCAAGCAAATTCGTAACACTTCGTATCACGGACTTAGGGGGCATGTGTTAACACTGAAATTTGGTAGTTGAGTCCCTAAGTCTACAAAGGCAAAGAAGAATCGGATCGGCTGGTTTGGTGGAGAAACAGAGGCCGCATCGGCTGAAGAAGTGATCAGCTGCGAGGCCGATCGGTTAAGGTTGGATCGGACAAGGATGGCCAATAGCCGTTCTAGGTCCGAAAGAGAAAAAATTGTTTCTGGTGTAGTTGTTTGAAGATAAATAGAAGATTCGGTTATTAGATTGCGCGTTAAAAGATATTGCCACCTATGGATAGTGTCCTGTAACGACAATTGTATCTGTAATTTAGGAGTTTGTTTAAACTGTTAATTGTAACGTGGCGTGGGTCCTTCTCGGGATAATGTCATGTTTTAAATAGTAGTTTAGATAGAGTCTAGGGTTTGTACAGATAATTGTATCTTGGGTATAAATAGGACCCGAGACCCCTTGTAAATTCATTCAACACAATCACAATCAATCAAACCTTCGGTGCATCGCCAACCTTTTTGTTCAGACGAGCAATTTGTTTGGCCACAGGCTGCATTGTTTCGGTCCCCAGATTTAGGTAAATGCTTGTCAGTAGTGGTATGATCTGTTGTTTCTAGTGCTTCCATCGTAATGACACATTAGATTCAAGAGTTTATAATGCGCTATTTATCATATACCGCATATAAATTAGACCAATGTTTAGATCTATCCTGCCATTGGCTAGTTCCATCAAGAACTTGCAGCCGATAGGGCTAGATCAAAAGGTTGGCTGGTTTATATGCGGTATCCACCGTCTTGAGAGATATAAATCGGCTACAACAGATCAGGTATTTCTTTTTATACTTAATGCTGCATCGGGTTCGAACTATTAAGTCGTTTTTAGAACTATCAATGATCTGTTCGGCTAGATTTATATTGTTTAGATATAGTGCCGGGGTTTCAGCCAGCCTTATCCACCCTGATATGTTTCTTTTAATATATTTATTATTAGATGTATATTAGGATTGTCTCTTATATTGAGATCGCATTCTTTTCGGACGTTACTAGCCGAAATTGGCCCACCATCAGCAGCCGATGGCCGATTTCCAGGCTACGCACATCTGTTTCAAGAATGATCTTTTCATAAGATTCATCGGAGTACTAGTCGATTCATTGTTAGCTTTCCAGTATCGGCTAGGTTATCGATTCATATATTTATTATCCTTTACTGTATTTAGGTTAAACGGCTGATGCTGTCTCGGTATAGCCGATCGATTCCAGTCGTTTGATTTAAATATATTTTAGGATAGCATATATATGCTCATGGATTCCCTCAGCCGATCCAGTGGGGATCTAACCTAAACTTAACACATATTCCCTTGTTTTTCTTGTTGGTTAACAGGTCAAACCAACTAGCACTCCTTGCACAGCATAGGTAGCCGAGAAGGACCTGCACTAGAGTTAAGCAGATCTCCCAGGCCAGCGCGTGAGAGAAATTTCTCATCAACAGTTCTCCACCATGGCTCCATCTTCACGCTTTAGTCGATATGCTCCTGGCCGAGTCACCTCAGCGATTATGTATGGTCCTTCCCATAGTGGAGATAATTTGTGACGGTCTTTGGTGGTTTGGATCTTGCGTAGAACCAAATCGCCGACAATGAAGGCTCGCGCCCGAACGTTGTGACTATGGACCTTGAAGATATCTTGCCGACTGGATCAAGGCTGCCTCACGGGCCTCTTCCAGTCGGGTCAGGTCATCCACTCGGTCTTGATCATAGCGCTCGTCGTTGAAACTGCGGACTCAAAGAGATTCGTACTCCATTTCATTCGGCAACATGGCTTCTGCCCCGTAAACTAGGAAGAAAGGAGTTTGGCCGGTAGCCCGACTAGGCGTAGTCCGCAGTGACCATAGGACCGAAGGTAATTCTTGAATCCATCTGCCGGCGTAAGGTTTGAGCCTGTGAAACACTCGGGCCTTGATGCCTTGAAGAACCTATCCATTGCTTTTGGGGTGCGCGACTAATGCGTAGCAGACTTTGATACCGAAATCTTCACAGAATTCCTTGAAAGCGCCTCCAGTGAATTGAGTCCCATTGTCGGTTATAATTCTGTTTGGGATGCCAAACCGGTGCACGATGTTGAGGATGAAGTCTCGTGCCTTGTCAGCGGTGATCGTAGCAATCGGTTTAGCCTCGATCCACTTGGAAAACTTGTCGATTGCGACGAACAGATGTGTGAATCCTCCTGGAGCCTTTTTGAAAGGACCGACCATATCCAGGCCCCAAACCGTTAACGGCCACGACAGTGGGATCATCTGTAGCTCTTGGGCTAGAACATGGCTTTGCCGAGCGAAGAACTGGCAGCCCTCACATGTGCGGACCACTTTGTCAGCGTCAGAGACCGCCGTGAGCCAGAAGAAACCTTGTCTATAGGCTTTGCCTACCAAGGTGCGTGTCGCCGCGTGACTTCCGCATATACCCGAGTGGATATCTTGGAGTAGTTGTCGTCCTTCCTCAGGCACGATACATCTTATTAGGACTCCAGAAGGGCTTCTCTTGTATATTTCAGAGTCGACCATGACGTAGCCCTGATAACGACGTCGGACTCGTTCCGCCTCATCCCGGTCTTTTGACAGCTCTTGCTGAGTTAAAAATTTGATGAGCGGTGTCCTCCAGTCGGCGTCGAGCATGGCGACTTGGTTTGCAGCTTGCTCGTTGGGAGTTGGTTTTGCAACAACAGTCGGCTCATAGAGATGCTCTACGAAAACGTCTGTTGGGGCGGCTCCTCGCTTGGACCCGAACTGCGCCAACTCGTCAGCTACCTCATTGTTATGTCTCAAGACATGGGATAGCTCCAGTCCATCAAACCTGTCTTCAAGTTTGCGAAATTCTTGCCGATAGGCTTCCATGGTGTCGTTCAAACAGGACCAGTCTTTCATCACTTGGTTGACAACCATGGGAATCTCCTTTCACGACCAACCGTCGTATCCCGAGTGAAACAGCAAGTCGTAGGCCATGCAGCAGGGCTTCGTACTCGGTGACGTTGTGTGAGGCGGGGAAATGAATGTGAAGAACATATCGTAGCCTTTCTCCAGTCGGGGAGATCAACACGACTCCCGCTCCCAAGCCAGTGATCCTCTAGGATCCGTCAAAGTGCATGGTCCAGTATTGTAGGTCTTTCCTAGGTGCATCTTCTTGTTGTTCGGTCCACTCGGCCAGGAAATCCGCCAGGGCTTGTGACTTTATAGACGTCCTCGCCTTGAAAGTTAAGTCCACGGCATCGGTTCCAGAGCCCACTTTGTGATGCGTCCGTCGCCTCCGGTTATGGATGACATCGCCGAGTGGAAAGGAAGTGACGACGGTGACCGAGTGACCCTGAAAATAGTGCGCCAATTTCCACGCGGTTATTAGAACACCATATAACAATTTTCGTACCTGGGGGTAGAGAATTTTGGCTCCAGCCAGCACTTCGCTAACAAAGTAGATTGGCCTTTGAATCTTCTAGACTCGATCTTCTTCCTCACGCTCGACGATGAGAACTGTGCTGACCACCTGGTGAGTTGCTCAGACATTCAATAGCAGGGGTTCCTGATGCTGAGGTGAGGCTAGGATGGGCGGCGTCATGAGAAATTCTTTGAAATCTTCAAAGGCTTTGTGGGCTTCTGTGGTCCGTTGGAAGTCATCGGTTTTCTTCAGTAACCTGAAGCAAGGCATGCCTTGCTCGCCGAGTCGGGAGATGAATCGGCTTAGTGCCGCCATGCAGCCGGTGAGCTTCGGACATCTTTCGGTTACTCGGGGGCTTCATATTCAAAATAGCGTTGATTTTCTCGGGTTAGCTCGATGCCGTGATGGGACACCATGAAGCCGAGCGGTTGCGATGGCACGCCAAACGTGCATTTCTCCGGTTCAACTTCATTCGAAGGCCCGAATGTTCGCGAAGGTTTCTTCTAAGTCGGCGATCGGTCTTCCTTTCGCTTGGTCTTGATGACGACATCGTCGACGTAAGCTTCCATGTTTTTCACGATCTGCGCTCGAAAGCATCTCTCGGATCATGCGCCGGTACGTGGCTCCGGCATTCTTCAGACCGAAGGGCATCGTGATGTAGCAGTAAGCTCCAAATGGCGTGATGAATGATGTTTTCAGGCAGTCGGATTCCTTTAAGCTGATCCGTGGTAGCCCGAGTAAATCCGTAAAACTCGTGAGCCGGCAGCCATGTTGAATCTACGACTTTGTCGATGCGAGGCAATCCGAATGGATCTTTAGGGCAGGCTTTGTTGAGATCGGTGTAGTCAACGCACATGCGCCATTGCCCTGTCTTCTTCCGGACCAGGACCGGGTTAGCCAGCCAGTCGGGGTGGAGGACCTCTTTGATTAATCTAGCGGCTAAGAGTTTTGTGAATTCTTCCTTGATAGCATCTTTTCGGTCCTGAGCAAAATGGCGTAATCGTTGTTTGATAGGTTTGGCGTCATCTTTGACGTGTAAAGAGTGCTCGATCACCTCTCTAGGAATACCAGGCATATCGGATGGTTTCCAAGCAAAGACATCTTTATTATTTTGGAGGAAGGTGACGAGCGTGCTTTCCTATTTAGGATCTAGCTCGGCACCGATTACAGTGGTTTTGGAAGGATCCGATGGATCAAGAGAGATTTTCTTCGTTTTGGCGTCGCCTTGTCCCGACTTGGCTATTTTCTTCGTGGGGATTTTGCCCTCTTTGGATGTCGATGCAGCCAGTTGGATTTCTTCCTGGCCACGTGATCCCTCACAAGATTGGGCCATATCGCAGCTTTCTTTGTCGCAGGTGAAGGCTTGTTTGACGTCGCTGCGCAGGGTGATGACGCCATTGGGGCCGGGCATCTTCATGCAGAGGTAGGTGTAGTGTGGTATCGCCATGAACTTGGTGAGTGCAGGCCTTCCAATGATTGCGTGGTAGGCCGTTTCAAAGTCGGCTACCTCAAAGGTGATGTTCTCCATTCGGAAGTTCTCCCGAACCCCAAGGTGACTGAAAGGGCGATGTGCCCGAGTGGCGTAGATGACAGCCCCGGGATAACTCCATGGAAGGGGGCTGAACTCGGCTTCAACTCGGATCTTGGGATCTGCATCTCGTCCAGCGTCTTGGCGAATAGGATATTGAGGGCGCTGCCCCCATCAATGAGGACGCGCTTGAGCTTTATGTTTCGGACCACCAGGTCTAGTACCAGGGGATACCGCCCCGGGTGAACCACTCGGACAGGGTGATCCGAGCGGTTAAACGTGATGGCCACCTCCGACCATCGTAGATATTGTGGGACTTCAGGTTGGCCTCGTCCGTGGAGATGCCGTAGAGATCGTCGAAATCTGAAGAGCTGAGGTACTCATCGAGCTTCGTGGATGAGCATGATCCGAGCGGTTGGACGATGACTGCGACTTCCCTTGAGCCCGGATTGCTTGAATCTGGATCGTTCCAGTCCGGGTCGCTGCTTGATGACGATGGTTCTTCCGAGTGAGTTGATTTCAACTCGGAAGAAAGGAGATTGCAATAGATCTCAGCGGCGTTTGGTAACCCAAACGGCGCCGAGAGGGTTTCTCCTCCCAAATGGTTGGATCCCAACTCGGAAGTTAGAAAGTTGCGGTAGATCTCAGTATCGTTTGGTAATCCGAACGGCGCGGAGTGGATTCCTCCTTCCAAGTGGATGGATTCCAGCTCGGAAGTCGAATGTTGTAGTAGATCTCGGCGTCGTTTGGTAACCCGAACGGCGCTGAAGCGGGTTCCCCCCGACCGGCGGTCCGAATCCGAGTCGAGGAGGGAGAGCTTGTCGAATATTTTGGCGGCGTCGTCGATGCCTGATGAAGATCCCATCGCGCTTGCCGGCGAGATTGAAGAAGAAGTCTTGACGCGCGGCCCCCTACCTGGCGCGCCAACTGTCGAAACTTGGTTTCGGCAATAGTAATTGGGGGTGAACTCAAGATCGCCAAACACGATGGGTTAAGTGGAAAACAAGGGTTTAGATAGGTTCGGGCCCTCTCGTGAGGTAATACCCTACTCCTGTTTCAGGGATTCGATCCGCCGAGTGTTGTATTGATCTCAAGATCTTGTGTATCGCATAAATCTCAAATGTTGCTCCTATGTTGCCTATCCTTCAAGGGACACCTCTACCCTCCTTATATAGTCTCGGAGGGCGGGCTTACAAGTCGGAAACCCTATCATACTCTAAGTTGGTCTCCTCAATCTTACCAAACTATAACTATGAGCCGTTGCCTATCTAATCGGCAACGTAACACCCAAGTCATAGTCTGTTTACATAATTCTTAGGCGTAACCTATCCCTATTACCAGTCGGACAAGCTTGCCATGAGGATATCCGATTGCCATATTCGCCACACGTTGCGACCTTGATGGATCCCAATCGGCAGAATGCATGGAGTGAGCATTGTGGTGAAAAGTTCTCTGCACTTGGGATATTTGTCTGAGTTCACTTCATCAAAGTTCAATTCAATCGATAGTTCGAATTCTGTACGGTCTTCATAAAAGAACCAAGTCCAATTGTTTTTGGCAAAGCCATCATAGAAGGGCGTGAACCAGTCGGCTAGCGGCTCATCTGTCAACTTGGATCCAGTGTGAACAGCAGTAGCCTCTCCGAAAGATAAGCAACTTCGGGTGGTTACTTCTTCCCCCTCATCATCTTCAGCCGGCTCTACTAAGGGAAATCGTGCATGGGCTAGCCGTGGCCGTCCAGAAATCTTTTGAGTCAACAGCACTAACCACAACTGCAGAAACCACCACGGGCCTCCAGTGCCTATTGTTACATCGGCTGCTATCTTAGCCGATGCCTGGTTCAAGGTCTGATAAAGGTAACCCAAGAGGAACTTGCCCAAGGGGATTTTTGTCTTGTTGACTAGGGCTTCGGCTACCACCTGCCAATTTGCTGTTGGGCCACAACTGGAGCCGCAGAAGATGAATTTTTCTAACCACATCATAAGGAATGTGGCGTGCTCTCTAGGGCTGATGGACCCAGTACCCACGTTCATATTGACATAGCCATTCCAGCCCCTAATAGATTTGGTCTTGAAGGAGAACTGGCCTTTGTTGTCCAGCCGATTTGGGTTAGCCGATGATAGTATGTCCAATCCAGTTATCATAAATACATCGGCTAACGTTGGAATCATTGGGCCATGTTGAAAAAGAAAGGCATTGAAGGTATTGTTCCAGAAATAACAGGCAACCGATACCAGTGGTTCATATTTAGGCATATCGATACAAAGAGGGCTAAACATTGGGCTATTTCTACTTCCTCCCAATGGTTGTGTTTGCTGGCCTCCATTCTCTTATACCAAGAGGGCCAAGATTTATCAATTGAAGGCCAAGACTTAAAGGTAACATTCCAGTGGCCTAGGCTGGGATTTGATATTCTATAGGGCATCCTATTGGTTTCGGCAATGATAATGTTAGTTGGGTCCTTATTGCCAATAGGGCCTAGGTAGTATCTCTTATTGTTAATCAGACTCGGAATGACTATTTGATGGGCAAGATGCTACAAATGGAAAAAGGGGGCAAAATCAAGATTCATGTAGCCTAAAATTCAGATATATGATTATGAGTAGAAAAAGGAAGGATTTAGCTGATGGGACGTACCTCAGCAAACTCGGTAGGAGCAGAACCAAAGGGAGCAGTGGAGGCCTCCGTTAGCTTGATTCCGGTCGCCGGAGGAAGGGCATCGCTGCGATGGGGTGGAGAGCGCCGAGGAAATCGCCAGAGGACTCGAGAGCGTTTCTGGCTAGGGCTTTTTGGATCGCAAAGGTGACGGCGTGAGTTGGTTCGACGCGGAAGGGACGTTATTTAAAGAGTTATCGTAATGGCCGAAACAGATTCGATCTAGGTTTTCTCTGAGGATGGGATTGAACAAAATCTGCAACATTATCGATATCGCGGACTTGGGGGCATGTGTTAACGACCAAATTTGGTAAGCAAATCCCCGAGTTTGAAGTAAGGATTGAAGCATAATCGAAGGAAACGTGCGATCCTCGGAAACAGAGGCCCTGATGGCTGAGTCCGAATCGGCTAAGGAGCCAGTCGGCTGAGTCCGAGTCGGACCAAGATAACCGATAGCCGATTCCGATTGGAAACAGAAGATGTGATTGATCCCGGAAGGAAAGCTTGAAGATAATCATTGGATTCGGTTTCCAAAGTGCTTCAAAAACATTGCCATCTACAGATAAGATCGTATAACGACAATTGTATATGTAAAATAGGATATTTTGTATAGTTTCCTTATGTAACATGGCATGGGACCCCGTGCGAGGATATTGTCGTACTGTGAATAGTAGATAAGATAGAAGTCGTGTCCGACACGGATGTTGTTGTAACCGGGTATAAATAAGACCCGAGGGTTTGTTTTAAATAATATACACAACTCAATACAATCTCGGCGCATCGCCAATCTTTTATTTTTACTTTTAATCTCGACAAGTTCTTGCCTCGTCTTTGGGCTGCATTGGGTTCTGATATCCAAGTAAGGTAATCTCTTGTTACAAGCGGGTTGTGCTATCGGGGTTAGTGCTTCCATCATTATGACACTCTGATCTCGATGCTGCAAATTGCTTAATTTATCATATACGACATATGATCTAGATCAATGTCTAGATCTATCTCACGATCGGCTAGCATCTCCTTGAAGATAATAGCCAACAGAGCTAGCTCTTGGGGTTGATTTAGGTTATATGGTGTATCCACCATCTCGAAAGACTTTCATTAGCTTATATAGATCTCATGTTTCTTTTTGTACTTAATGTTGCATCAATCTGATCTATTAAGTCACTTTTAGAATCATATAGATCTATTTGGCTCAATGACTGTTTTTTAGAGATAGTATCGGGGTTTCAGCCGATCCTCTATTTTAGCCATCTTTTATGTATTAATACTGCTAGATGTGTTAGAACCGCCTTTTATATCAAGATCTAAAGATATTTAATTGTACTAAGCCCGGTATCAATTTGTTAAGTCATATTAACAACCGATTTATCTTGGTTTAGTGTATTTAGCTCAGGTTAATATCTTCATATAAAACATATCAGAGTATTAGCCGATTTACATTAGATCTACAACATCGGCTAGGCTATAAATGTATATAATCATTATCCTAATGTTCTTTTAGACATAAGTGATTTATACTGTCTCCGTACGCTATCGATCTATCCCAATCACTTGGTCTAAACGCGCTTTGGGATAGCAATTATATATTATGAATATATATAGCCGATCGAGTAGGATCTAATCTTAACCAAACGCCTGTTTCTTGTTTTCTTGTTGGTTACAGGATCAAACCAACTGACACATCCTGCAAATCACCAAAGGCGATCCAAGTTGGACCTGCACTAGAGTTAAACGGACCTCTCATGCGAGTGCGTGGGAAATTTCTCATCAATAGTATGCTAGCCTATGTGAAGTATGTCAAAAGGTGAAATCAGATCATCAAAGGCCTGCAGGGTTCATGCAACCACTCCCTTGTCCTGAATGGAAATGGGACGAGATCGGGATGGACTTTTTAATAGGCCTACCAAAAACAAAAGAAGGGTATGATGCCATTTGGGTTATTGTTGATAGGCTAACAAAAGTGGCATATTTTGTCCCTATCCAGTAGACTTATGGAGGGGATAAATTGGTTGAGATATATTTGACAAGGATAGTTGTACAACATAGAGTACCCTTGAGAATTGTATCAGACCTCAACAAGTATTTCATGTCTCGCAACTTAAGAAGTATTTGAGACAACCAACCAAATAGGTACCACTACAAGATATCAAGTTGCAACCAAACATAACTTATGTACAAGAACTGGAGAAAATACTAAAAATGTCTGAACAGAATCTACGGAACCACAATATAAAGTTTTGTTGGGTCCAATGGAGGAATCATATAGAAGAAGAAGCAACTTGAGGAAAGAGAATCGGAGTTAGAAATAAGGTTCCCACAACTGTTCGAAACATAGTCGAATCTCGGGGACGAGATTCTTTTAAGGAGGGTAGATATGTGACATCCTAAAAAATCCACACATTTAAAAATACTCAAATTGATAAAGAAATTTGTTGCAAATAAATTTGTTGTGCACTCAATTTTAAAACATTTAAACTCTCCTAATATTTATCTGCATTTTCCTTATTTTAATTTAGAAATTCTAATTTTATAAATTTTGACCCTTATTTTTCTTAAAAAATCTAATTGAACTTTTAACTTAAGGAAAATTCCAAAAATTGGGTTTAGTTAATTTTAAATCCTAAATCAAAATCTTTCTAAAATTTTCCCTAAATTTTTCTTTCTTTTTATTTTTATTTTTTTCCTTTTTCTTTATTTTTCTTTTCCCCCTTTTTCTTTTTCTTCCTTTTCTTTTCCCTCCTACTTCTTCCTCCCTGCCTTAGCCGAACCACGGTTGTCGCCTGGTTTGAACCACCACGCTATGGGCACCGGCCTCGCCCACTGGAGAGCGCAACTGACCTCAAGGCATCCTCATCCTCGTATACAAGTGTCCACCTGTTGTTGGAGCGTCGTTATCATCGTCCCAATCCATACCGAACCGACTATGCGCCACCGCCATTACCGCCCGAAGCTCAAACCGACTTGAATCACTATAAATAGAGCACTCCAGGCTAAATCTTGTATACAAAAGTTTTCCCTTATCTCTTCCTAAACAATTCCCCCAAGTTTTCCCCACCTATTACATTTTGCATCAATAATTTTGAAGAACACCCCAAAGAAACCTAGTTTGGCCGCTCGGAGTAATCTCCAAAATTCGACATCCATAGTTGGTTTCCTTACAAATTAAAGGTACCATCACATTCCTCTTGTCAAGCACTAAATTTTCCCTAACCTGCCCGAGCCAATTAACTGTCGGAATCCACCGCCGGCGAGCACCGCCGTGGTTGCTCTGTTCGGCCGCCGCCGCTCGCACGACGCCAGGTCGCTCCAGTGCATTTCCGGCCAAATGAACCACCTAGTTAGCTTCCCATTGCCTTTTAGATGCTCCCAAGCCCCTTAGTTTGGCCATTCCATCACCGGAGTACTACGGAGACGAGAGCCCCCGCCACTGTAGGCACCTCACCGCCGCCAGCTCACCTCCGAGCCTCACCAACCTAGCAAAATAAAAAATGAAACCCTCATGGATCCTAGAGGGAGGAAAGCAAACCAAATTCCCAAGCTAAATTGTGTTAAGCCATGCGCATCATCGGTTTTATTAGGCGCCGACTCGGGAGAGTGAAGTAGAGAGAGGAAGAAGAACAGTGAAGGAGAGAAAGAAAGGAGAAGGGAGTAAAGAATTGAGGAGAAAGAGAAAGAAAGGTTAGCCATTGGTTGTTGGGCCGCGGAATGGAAGGAGAGGTCTCTAGTTCGAATCCGGCGTTAGGCCATTTTTTCATCTTTTTATTTAAAGATAGAAATAAGAAAGAAAGAGAGAAAAAGATAGAAGAAAATTTAGACAAACCCTTAGAAAAATAGTTTAACCTTTTCAATCCCCTCAAATATCTTTTTTAATTGTTATATTCTTTTAAACCTATTTACTTATTATTTTAAACTTTTAAAAATATGTGTTTCAAAACTCTTTTATTTTACATATATTGAAACCTAAATTTCTAAATAAAAGAATAAAACCTTTTTAAACTCCAAAAATCATATTTTTAAAATCTATTTGATTTCCTTCATTTTTATATGATATTTGATGTTTATCTGGACTTATTAGATAAATTCCTTTATTTACTTCTCGATAGATCACGACGTTGAGTTCTCAGAGTAAATTAAACTCGACCAAGAGATTGATGTAAACACTCTTATTGCCCTCCAACTAGATAAATATTTTGAGACCGTTGACGCTTAAGGCAAGTCAAACTGTCTTTGATCATTTATAAAGTTTAAAAGTAATAAGTTATTATGTTTTAAATAATATATTATAGAAATATTTTGCGGGATGGGTTAGATAGTCATAAGTTATCATTTCATGTAGATTTACATATTCTTTGAATCATACATATTATTATTTCATGTGAGTATAGGATCTTCTAAGTTCATATAGATTATTATTTTATGTATTAGAAACATCTTATTATTTCATGTATAGAAAAAGGAGAAGTTTATTATTTCATGTTATTATATATATTCTCCTTCCCCTTAGATAAAATAATAATAACTTAAAATAATAAAATAATCATCATCACATGTGTTAATGTTCCATGTATAGCCATAGGAAATTATTTCCTCATTTCATGAATAAAAAAGGGAAAATGGCTATATATTACATGTGATATAGTTTTGGCTGTATGCCAGAAAATATAAAAACTCTTGTGCCAGAATAAGGACATAGTTTCACCCATCCGTTGGATCGGTTATACCGGCTTAACATTTATATATTTCTCTCCGATCTCCCTGGGGACTTGTCTTGTATGGGCACCTAGTATGGGCATGCGGAAGTCTTATTGGTGGACAACTATGTAAACAACGGGTAACAATGTCGATACTAACCAGATCGGTACAGTCTGTTAAGATAGCAACCCAGGTTCATCAAGTCGGGGTAAGTGTGTGACAAACAATTATTAAATAGGAGATGAATTCACCAATTACTGTTTAGAATTGGTGCTCCTATTAAGATATGCCACAGGTCTCGTTCACACATCAGAAAAGGTTAGAACTATATAAATTCTATGTTACCCTTAGCCTCATGACCGAAGGTTAATCCTCGGGTAAAGCTAGGCAAACGTTGCAGAGTTGATTGTATTCAAATACGCCGTAGTCCCGGTTAATGGAGTTGTGTCTATGGGTGAATCCAGTACAATGGCATGAGCACTTTTGTCAAATATTATCAAATGAAATATGCATATCTAGGTACCTTTAGGATGGGATGGAGTATAGATTTAAATTCATGTTTCATACTTTTAAACAATTACATTAAATGTTCTATTAAGGAATAGGATGTATTAACATGTTAGAGATATTCTTGCTAAATTGTTTCTCTTGTCGATATGGCAAGCATGATTATTAAAAAAACTGTATCTAGTTTGGCTGGCCAAGTACCATTGGTACTCACCCTTGCAGATAACATTTTCAGGAAACCCCGAAGTAGATGAAGAATTCCCAAGTACCCTAGAGGACTTGGAAGACGAGTATGATTTGTAGGTCGACTCTACACTCGGGCTATCCCTGTGAAAGTGTCGCGGTTTTCTTGTACTGTATGGTTTGTACTTAAACATTAATGGTTTGTAATATTAGATGAAGTTCTTGTATCTGTACTGTTTCACGCATAACCGGACTCCTGGGAGGTTATGTGGTGTCGTGGAGTTGACCTCTCTGGAGGAGACCCCACAGATATACTGTTGTAGCATTTCACCCTAGAGTATTCTGGCGTATTGTATTTATTTTATTCCAAAGGAAGGCGATGGTCTAGAAGAGAATATTAAGGTATTGTGAAAATTCATAAGTTACAATTGAGATGCCTAAGTCTAATCAGGGGTAAGAGATAGTTGGATAAAAGGTAGTGTGACACACACAGAAGTGTCCTAATAAATAGTACACTAGTGCTAAGTGGAGAATATTGTTAGAGCTAGGTTCCTAATATTCTTCTAGTATGAGTATATAGATTATACAGATAATTATATTCATGGTCAATTACCTAGTTCTATGCTCCCGGGACTACCGGGGTACTGCTTTCAGTGGCCCGGCCTACCACCATAATGGGATTTCTTACCGTCCGCCCTACGCCATACCCGAACATGGAGGATTACAAAGGACGGACAGGGCTGTCACAACCTACCGCCTACCTCTACTATCCATGGGATATGACCATAACCAATGTAAATGTTACAATCCAAGCACCGCGCTTACATTGCCATAGATACCCTTACCTCCTAGGACGTCAATGACTAAGGCAAAGGCACACCTGCATCCTAATTGCACATTGAACTGTGTCCGTGGCAATAGAGTTACTCGTCTAACCATGTCATAATTATTATATAAACTATAAATGGAACACATGTCTAAGCAAGTAGAATATGAACCACACTCAGATAAACTAGAAGATGGATATATTAATAAGCTCAAAGTCGTAGAAAGAAAGAAAATACAAAAGGCATACACGACTTCCAAAGACGACCTGGGAACCGAGTAGAAAATCTAAAATATTTCTAAACTCCACTAACCTAGAGACTGTGATAGAAATGTAAGAGCTACTTCTGGTGGTGTGTTTTGATTGAACTGAAGCCTCCTCCTTAAATAGCTTCAAATGACGGTTGTACTGGCGGTTTACAACCACCATACCTACCTAACCGCCATTGGGAAGGGCTGAGAGAGCGCCACGTGGTCGGTGAAGGTGAGAGGGGCCAGCCGGGGTTCGGACGAGGCAGGGTTCGGCTGAACCCTGGTCAACTGCCCTCTCTACCGCCTTTCACCGGTCACCTCCATGTGGGCCCCAAAGGCGGTTCCTGAGTGTTTGGCCACACTTTAAGTTGGTTTCACCATACTTGTGGGCCCACCGATCCACGGGAAGCTGACATGGCGAGCGTCGATTGGTTGGAGTTGTGCTTCTTCGCCACGCGAGCATGTCTTCACTTCATTTATTCAAATATATTCCTGCATTCTCATAATCTCCAAGGACATGTGAAACTTTATTAATTCTAAACCTAGATGCAGGTAAAGGATGCTAATTCCTTTTTGTTTTTGAGGTCTGTGACGGTCGGATTTGGTACTTAACGACTGTCAACAAACTCCCCAAGCTTACCCTTTGCTCGTCCTCGAGCAAATTCAAGACTTAGGCACGGTGGATCAGGAGTTGCTACCATGTTTTGTTTCTCTAAAGTACCATGTTTGCATCCAAGTATTCTACCTCGAATTGAATAAGTTGGCAATGGTAGTCTCACCCTGTTTACCTTAGTCCTCATGGGGCTTTTGGCTTTTTCTTGTCTTGGGTCGTTGAGAAAAAGAATGGTCGATGTGAGAGTGCTACTCTCTCACTCCTTGTTCCACTTTCATTTGGAGGTTTTCAAAACTTTTTGGAAAGAAAAGAGAAGAGTTCCTCGAATGATACTCTCGTATCACTCAATGTGTTTCAATTCCTTACTAAGGCATTACTTTATCTCTTTTCTCCTACTTCTAATAAGGCTTATGTGGGGCTCAAGGTAGGGAAAATCATGAGGAATACTTGCATCAATTATTTTGTAAAGTCAAAAAGCAGATCCTAGAAGAATACTAATCATGCAACCAGGATCAAGCTTGTGCATATATTTGGAAGTGGAAATAAGTGGAGAACTAGAAGAAAGAAAAAGAAAGGGGTTGGTGACTACTTTTTGTATGATCCTCCTTCCTATCCTTTTATTTTAGTGAACATGGCTATGAATAAATACCTCTTTTTTGTCATCATGCTCAAGATGATTCGTTTCTTCTTTTGTAAGCATCATGAATTTTCTACTATCAGTTCCATTTAGCTCATGTCTTATTTGGCATGGATACGAGGATAAAAGATCATAATTGTTTGGAGTCTTTATTTGGTGGATGCAAACTTTCAGAGTAGAAGTTAGCATATGGTAGGGAATGGAATTTTTTTGGCTAAACCTCTAATATAAAGGGAGAGCAATTTTTATGGTGGATATGCACAAGACTTTGATCATGAAAGCATGAAAAGATTCTAACAAGGGTCTAACTATTTGACCAAACTCAATTTGATTGCAAGCAGCATATGTATAGGATATTGCATTTGATTAACATATGACTCTGGTAGGAATGTCTCATCATTTGAGGAACTCATCGTTTTTTGTATTTTTGAAAATAAAGTCACACGATTCTAGTTTCACTTGGAATAAGATAATAGTTACTCTACTCTACCATATCATATTTCACAACAACCTAGACTTAGATCATGCACTTGCTACCCATAAGTTTTCAAGTTCAGGGTTATATACTCAAGCAAACAAACTCAAAACTTCGAGAATGCTAAGTTGCAAACTAGGCATGAAAGGAAATTAAAATAGAGCAACTATTCATCATATCCAAAGTGTGGGAATTAAACATTCCTACCATGCATAACTACCTTATATTTTTCCATGGTACAAGCTAGGTCCTTGTGCCCATTGTTCACTACAAGCTGATTGCCATGACGAACCTCAAGCCACATAATACTGTGGGGGTTGTTCCCAACTGGATACGTATGCAGTTGGAACCCACCCTGGCTGAGATGTGTGCTGCAGAGGCTGTTGAGGTTCTTCCTCTATAGTGGCCCTTCTCGACCTACTTCTTCTGACCCTGCCAGACATACTACTTCTACGAGCAACCTCTTTTGGTTGGAGAGTAATGGTTAGATCTTGACACTTATACAAATGATATTCTGGGTTAGGAAGCGGAATTTCATTTGTATATCCAAGGAAGAAAAACACAAGGGATCCATCGGGACCATATTTCAATGTATGGCCCTTCACTAAATACTCCTCATCTATTATTTCGCGGAGTTTGGTGATGTACAAAACTTGTACATTCCCAAGGCCCTGACATTAAGAGCAATGTGAGTGATTAGTGAAGTGCATTCGATGGGTTCTTTCATCTTAAATTGTTCTAACCAGTGTTTGATCATTACTTTCATAGGAGAAATTTTTATCTTTTTGACCATGACATAAATGATCATCAATTCATCAAGTCTAATTGGCCTAACATCTTCTGTAGGAAAGATAGTGAATGCTACCCATTTATGCATCAACCTTAAGGTAGGATTATGAATGTCATTAGCACTTGGCTTACTACAAAAGGTTTCACCAGATATACTTTGCCAAAAAATATGTTTATTAAAATTATATAACCTTGACTCCCAGTTCACAGAACATTGTTGAGCAAAACCAATAAGGAGACTAAATTCTTTCCATGTATAATAGTATTCTTTCCCGAAAAATTGGAAAGTAATACCATCTTCTATTTCTTTTAGAGTGCAAAGAAATTGAATGGTAAGAAGGCGTGAACTTTCTTCCACCAGATGTGCAAAATTACGCCATCCTATGGTATGCCAAACTTTAAGGAAGCCAGTATCCATACTTGTTTTGGTGAGCAATTCCGTGTCGTAAGCTCGGGTTTGAGCAAAGGCCTGGTCCTTGAGATGGACGTAGGCTTGTCTCTCTCGATCATCCCTTAGATCGAGATCGATGTCAGAGAGGAGTGGTGAAGCATGAGCACTTGCTTCTCCTCTTGATTCAGCGGCTTGTGGTTCATCCTGTTTTGTCGGGCTAGTTGCATAGCCGGTGGACGGAGCTAAGCTTGAATGGCTCGAGCTTGTCCCTGATACTTTGCGCATAGCACCGAACAACCGCTTGACACCTTTCTTCATACCTGTAGCTGCAAAAGAACAAGAACACAATAACACTTGGAATGGGTTAAGGTTTAGTTCAAAATAAGTCAGTCGTCCGAGAGTTAGTCGTTCTTGTGGAGCTTGGTTGCCATCACAAATCATTCTTGCGTGACAACATGCGGAGGAAACTTTGAATGCAAATACAAATAGGGAAATATTTATTTATGAACTAAGGGCAAGAATATTATGAGAACTCAAGGGAGGAAGAGAGAACTTGAGAGCAAACCAGTGCAACTCAATTTGTGGCAAGAAGAGCAAGCTCCATGCCTTGACTTTTATAGAGTGAGCTCACCCTTGGTTCGGCCGAACCAAGGGGTGCTCCTCTCCCATCTAAACTTTGGATTCCATAGTCCAAGCATCAAAGCACACTACAAAAAAGTTTGAGCACTAGGGGGCTCCACTAGGGTTCGGTCGAACCCTTATGGTGGGCTTTGACCCCCACCGAAGAATCCAATGCTCAATTATGCAATTTAGATAAGCAATATGCAATTTTGGTGGTTGGAATCCAAGGAAAAAGTTTTGTCATGATGAGCACAAGAATTCTCAATTAAAATCTTAAATTGAAGTATTTTTTATGCACGAATTGGAAAAGTAAACATGCCATGCTAAAATGCGAGAATTGAAATAAAAAATTGCAAGGAAATTAAATATGCATTTGGAAAATAAATATGTGGATACATACCGATTAACCTCTGTGCAAGGACTCCTCGTTTAAAGTCCAACGAGTGGGACTTTCTTCGTGCATTTAAGCTGTTGCATCGCCCGATCTATGAGAAGTAGACGCGGATGACTACACCTATTTCGCTCGCCACACCTTCTTGGTCTTCTTTTGTTTTGCCGGTGTGGTCGAGGATCTTCCTCACTTTTGTGGTGGTTGAACTAACATCGTCTGCCTCACCATCTTTTTTATTTTCCTTTGCGATGGTAATTCCTTTTCTAGGAATTTCATCATGAACATGATGAGGCTGTCCTTCTCTAGGGGTTTAACTTTGACCTCTTTGATATTCTTTGTGTTTGGCCCATATTTGATTCTGACCATTGAACACTACTCCATTCTTGGTTGAAAACTGAATTTCTCCTTCTTTCCGTTGATGTGGAGTCGGATTTCTCCAATTCCCAAATCCATGCGGGCATCCGTGGTGCTTAGGAACGGTCGCCCAAGAATGAGCGACATTCTCTTATCGACATCCATGTCGAGCACCACGAAATCAACGGGAATTAAGCAACCCTGGATTTCCATCAGAATGTCTTTGGGAATTCTTGCCCAATAGTGGATCGAAGAATCAGCCAGCTGCAACCGCATCGGAGTTGATGATAGAGTGGTGTAATTCAGCTGGTCAAAAATCTCATTGGGCATAACGATAATGGTTTCTCCAAGGTCACATAGGGCATGGTCGAATTGTTGTGCCCCAATTGAACAGGTAATTGTGGGGCACCTCGGATCTTTCTTCATCTCAAGAAGCTGATTGAGTATAGTTGTGCTACACTCTTCTGTCAACTTAATGATCTCCGTGGTTGGCATCGGCCTTTTGTTATTGAGGATGTATTTGAGGTAGCGAACATAAGTAGTAAATTGCATCGCATCCATCAGAGGGACATTGATATGGATCTTCTGGATAACCTCAACATAACAAGCAAACTGCTCATCCACGGTTGGCCTCCTGTTGCGATGAGGGAATGGCAACAAAGTTGTGTCATGAAACTCATTCGGGGCCGTGTTTCCCTCATGCACTTGATTTTGGATGTTTGATGGTCCGTCCTCCTTCTCTTTTGCCTTCCCTGCATTGTTAGGATATGGCGGATCATGAGTGGTTTTACCCCCTCGTATGGTCACCACACTAACATTTTCTAGAGAAGGTTCAGGTTGCCCCGGAATCTTCCCCGATACAGATGAAGGGATAGTAGCAGCTAATTGAGTTAATTGGGTTTCTAGCATTTTATTAAAACTCAATTGGTTTTTGATAGCAGAAGAAATACCGTCCATTTTAGCATTGATACTCTCTAAAGATTTGTCATTGCCAGCTAATCTTTTAGAAATGTTTTTGTTAACTTTAGCCTAGCCTAAGACAAGATCTTTTAAGGAGGGTTGATTTGAATTGAAAGCATTGAAAGAATTGTTGCCTCCTTGATTGTAAGGGCGCTGTTGATTCTACCCTTGACCTCCTTGTGGACGATATTTGTTGTTGTTTAGATAGAATGCGTCTTCATTAGTCTCGGGGCAATTATTCCCCAAGTGGCCAGTGTTGTCGCATGTCTCGCACGTCATGCGAGCATCTATGGCCTGAACTCCTTCGGCCTTGTCGGCCAGCTTCTTTAGTAAGAGGTCCAATTTGGCGGCGAGCATGTCCGTTTCCTTAACGGTATGCATGCCCCGCTTACGGGGTTGGAGACGATCGTCACTCCACCCTTGGTAGGAGACGATTGTTTCAATCAACTCCATTGTGTTAGCAATGATTAACAAAAAGAAGGCTCCTCCCGCAGCAGCATCAATATGATCATGGGAAGCCGTAGTTAACCCGTTGTAGAAGTTCTGAATTATGAGCCAATCGTCCATCCCATGGTGAGGGCAAGCCAAGATGTACTCTTGGAAGCACTCCCATGCTTTGAGGATTGACTCATCCGATGAAACTTGAAATCCTTCCACGAAGGGCATTGGTCTTACCTGAAAAGAAATACGCGTAGGCTATGAAAGCATAGATTCCAACCCGTTAAGTGTGTGACCCTATTGGTTCATGTATACTTGGTTAAGATCTGAGAACACTTCTCGGCCACTTGTCAATAGCGGCCCTTAACAGAGCGTATTGACACTGAAGTATACATAAAGATCAAATCGGCTGAACCTATAATGTGTGCACAAATCCCTTTGGATCACGATATCAAATAAGCTATAAACAAGACAAGTGCGATCCTATGAATAGCTTAATCTTTCACTCGATCTCGTATTGGATTATATATCTATTGATTGACTCCTCAATCAACTCGGCATGGTCATGCACTTCCATAATCCATTACATCGAGGGGCCCAGAGATATCTCTCTCATAGGAGGAGCAAATTCCATCTTGATCATTCGCATCCTACTATATATTTCATAGCAAACTCGAAGACTACTTTTATAACTACTCAGTTATGGTGTAGTGTTTGATAGTCCCTAAGTAAGCCATTACACATGTCGAATCAATGATGATCTCAGGTCTAAGGACTTTGCACCAACAGTACTTAAGACAAACTAATGGCACATTAAATCCCTGTAGTGTCTCAAGGTGAGTCTATCTAACGACATGTTCTCTAACATGTGTTCACGTTATTGATTTGGTATTTCCATACCATGATCCATGAGACAAGATCATCAATCAATACACATGCTCCATACTAAAGATATATGATCATAGATTATTTAGAAATGGATTCATATCACATAAAGAGTCTCATGAATAAGTCATATACTTATTGATTAATATAAGTTGTCTATTTCATGAAACGGAATAACACTTTATTAATTAATACATAAACATTGACTGTGATATCCAACATATCCATGGATCCTCTGGGGCATATCACTAATGATCTCCCATTTGCACTAGAGTCAATAATGTAAGTATCTAATACTCATTGCTCTCGTATGTGTCTCATGCTTAGACAGAGGGAGTGGCTTTGTCAACGGATCAGCATTATTTGGATCCCTGTGTACTTTGAATATCTTCATATCACCTCTTTCCACTATCTCACGAATGAGATGGTATCGCCAAAGAATGTGTTTGGACTTCTGATGTGACCTAGGTTCCTTAGCCTGCGCATAATGGCTCCACTATTATCACAATAGAGGGACATTGGACCAGCAGTGCTAGTCATCACACCTAGCTCAGAAACAAATTTTTTAATCCAAACAACCTCCTTTGCAGCTTCAGAAGCAGCGACGTACTCGACCTCCGTTGTAGAATCGGCAACAGTGTCCTGCTTGGAACTCTTCTAGCTAACTGTGCTTTCGTTTAGGCAAAACATAAACCCAGAGTGCGATCTATAGTCATCTTTGTCTATTTGGAAGCTAGCATCGGTGTAACAATTTACAACGAGATTGTCTTCACCTCGATAGACAAGGAACATATCGTTAGTTCTTCTCAAGTACTTAAGAATATTCTTTACGACAATCCAGTGACATTCACCTGGATCCAACTGGTATCTATTCGTAGCACTTAAAGCATATGATACATCTGGACGTGTACAAAGCATATTATACATGATGGATCCAATTGTCGAAGCATATGGGGCCATATTTATTTTATTCCGCTCATCAGGTGTCCTAGGACACTGATTCTTGATGAGATTAATGCCATGCGACATTGGCAAGAAACCCTTCTTGGATTCATGCATGTTGAACTTTTTCAACACTTTGTCAATGTATGTACTTTTGCTTAATACAATTAGCCCCTTAGATCTATCTCTATAGATCTTAATGCCCAAAATGTATGCTGCCTCCCCTAAGTCTTTCATGGAAAAACTATTTTTCAATGAAAACTTGATGGATTCTAGCATAGTGATATCATTTTCAATCAACAGTATGTCATCCACATATAAGATTAGAAATACAAGTACGCTTCCATTGGCCTTTTTTAAACACATGGCTCCTCTTCAATTTTTATGAAACCAAACCCTTTGATGACCCCTTATTTAATACATAAATGGATTTCTATAGCTTGCATATCTTTCCAGGCTATTGTGGATCGACAAAACCTTCAGGCTATATCATATAAACATCCTCGCTTAGGTTTCCATTCAGAAAAGCCGTTTTGACATCCATCTGTCATATCTCATAATCGAAATATGCAGCAATCGCTAGAATAATCTGGATAGACTTTAGCATTGCGACGGACGAGAAGGTTTCATCATAATCAACACCTTGAATCTGCTTGAAAACTTTCACACCAATTGCGCTTTATAGATGTGAACATTTCCATCCATATCTATTTTTTTTCTTAAAAACCCATTTACACTCAATGGTTTTAACACCATCAGGCAAATCAACCAAGTTCCAAACTTAATTATCATATCTATTTCGGATTTCATGGCTCCAAGCCATTTGTTGGAATCTGGTCCCACCATCGCTTCTTCATAGGTCTTAGGTTCGTCGTTGTCTAACAACAATATATCACGTTGTTCCGCACCTGTGTATCTTTCAGGCACATGATGTGGTCTTTCTGTCTTTCAGACCTACGTGGTGCTGGTGTGTCTACAACAGGTGGTACAACATCTTGTTCATCCTGTTGTGGTCTAGTGGTAACTGAGACATTTTCTGGAGTTTCTTGAATTTCTTCAAGATGCACCGTGCTCCCACTAACCCTTCTTGAAAGAAACTATATCTCCAAGAAGACACCATGTCGAGCGACAAACACTTTGCCTTGTCCTCGATTATAAAAACAATATCTTTTTGTTTCCTTAGGATACCCCACAAAGAAGCATATGTCAGATTTGAGTGTAAGCTTGTCAGATTGTAAACATTTTACATAAGCTTCACATCCCCAAATTTTGAGAAAAGACAAACTAGGGCGCTGCCTTATACATATCTCATATGGTGTCTTTTTCACTAATTTAGGTGGAACTCTATTTATTGTGAATGTAGGTGTTTCAAGAGCATATCCCCAGAAGGACATTGGAAGATCACATTGGCTCATCATCGAATGTACCATGTCCAATAAGGTATGATTTCTCTGTTCGGACACGTGTTAACGGCCAAATTTGGTAAGCAAATTATCAGGTTTGGATCTATGGCCGAAGCCGATTTGAAGAGAATCAGGTTCTTCTGAAGATAGTGCGTGCCAAGTACTGACCGAATCAGCTAAGGAGTTTGTCGGCTGGTAATCGAATCGGTTAAGGTGACTATCAGCCAATACCGAATCGGACAAGGATAGCCAATGCAGCCGATTCTGATAAGGATAGTTGGTTTGGCCGATCCCGGGGAAAAGATGTTGGAATTATCTTTGGATTCGATTTGAAGAGCTTCATGAGGATTGCCATACATGGATGGAGTCTAGGAAAGGCAATTGTATCTGTTAGTTAGTATATCTTAAATAGTTTCCTTACAGATAATGGCGGTGAAAGTTTGTTTTAGGTATATTTGTAATTCAAATTGTAAAAGAGATAGGAATCGTGTCTGCCACGGACTTATCTTGTATCTGGATATAAATACGACCCAAGACCATGTAAACAAACACAATCAAGTTCAGTACAATCTCAGCACATCGCCACCCTTTTCTTTTAATAGTTTCGACGAGTTCTTGCTTCTAGTTGGCCTGAATCGTTTGATCTCCGACGAAAAGGTAAATGCTTGTTATGGCGGCTTGCGCTCTAGGGATTAGTGCTTCCATCTTTATGATACTCTAATCCTATTTGTGTGAATCGTCGAGTTATCATATATGTCATATAACCTAGATCGATAGTGCGATCTAACCCTAATCGGCTAGTCTGTTAATAAATAATAGCCGATAGGGTTAGATCTCATCGTCGATGTAGATTATATGGTATATCCACCATCTCAAAAGGTTCTCGTAGACTTGTTTAGATCTTATGATTCTTTTTATACTTAATGCTGCATCGGTTAGGTCCGACCTATTAAGTTTGTTTAGAATCATAAAGGATCTATCTTGTTTCATGATTACTACTAGAGATAGTATCGGGGTTTCAGCCGATCTTATCTGTTTTAACTATCTTGTATATTTTATATTTACTTGATATGTTAAAGCTGCCCTTTATATTGAGATCTCACTGTAAGTAAATATCTTAAGCTTGTTATCGATCCGTTAGGCTATCTTAACACCTGATCAGTTCATGTTTAATGTATTTATTCTACATTGATATCTTAGTATAGAACAGTATCGGAGTACTAGCCGATACACGTTAAATCTACGACATCGTCTATGATATATATATATAATCTGCATATTGAGTTATTTTTGGACTTAAGTGATTTATACTGTCTCGGTATGCTATCGATCTATCCTAATTACTTAGTTTAAACATATTCTTGATATTTAGATTATGTATTATGAATATTTTCAGCCGATTGATTAGGTTTAATATTCCCTAGCCGATTCAGTGCATACCGCATCGGCTTAATAACAGACGACACATCATCGACCATCGGCCGATCAGCTATCGTTTGCAGATTAATAATTGTTTCTTTGTTTCTTGTTGATTGCAGGACCAAATCAACTGGCACGCCTAAGAACCTAAGAAGCAATATTTTGGACCTGCACTAGAGTAAAGCAAATCTCTCAGGCCCAGTGAGCGGTTTTCCAGGTCAACGTACTTTCGATACAATTTGGGATCAACACGCTTTTTTGGCACGCCCAGTGGGACCCGATTGCAAGCCAAAATCGACCATCGGCTGAGGAAGAAGAAGAAGCAAGAGCTCCCAAGGAAAGAGTGGCGTGTGAAGAGCAAAATTGTTTCAGCCGATGAAGCTCAAGCCGACAAGGAAAAAAGATCAGCTAAGGAAAAGTTGTGGGCTCTGCATCGGTCAACATGGTCTTTGTATTGCCAGTCGAGTATGAAGCAAATTAGGTCGATGCAGATGTGGTTGAGGAGTCCCTGGCCAAGTTAATTTTGTCCCCAGAGCTAGCTATCTTCGAAAAACCAGAGGGGACAGGGCATCGGCACCTAAAACCACTTTATGTGAAAGGGTTTGTCAATGGCAAGCCGATATCCAAGATGTTGGTCGATGGAGGAGCAGCTGTGAACTTGATGCCCTATGCTACATTCAAAAAATTGGGCAAGAGTTTTGATGACCTCATTAAAACCAACATGGTTTTGAAAGACTTTGGAGGCAATCCATTGGAAACCAAAGGGGCCTTAAACGTGGAGCTGACAATCGACAACAAGACTGTGCCTATCACCTTCTTTGTCATCGATGGAAAGGGATCATATAGCCTGTTGCTGGGAAGGGACTGGATTCATGCCAATTGCTGCATCCCTTCTACCATGCAGCAGAGTTTAATCCAATGGCAAGGCGACAAAGTTGAAATTATGCAAGCTGACAGGTTAGTAAATGTTGCCAATGCCGACTTAACCCTTTGGGAGATGGATGGCATTGATTGCTTGTCCGGCAAGGTTTGGGAAACTGATTATCTACAAGTGTCCAATTCTGAAATACAACCAATTGGAGATGATGAGCCCTGCTTGCTGCTTTGAGGGCGTCGTGGAGGGGTCAAGCGTCTACACAAAGGACATTGTAGGTGATCTGGATGGCAAACTAGGACAAGGCTTCATGTCGACCGACGACTTAGAAGAAGTCGATATAGGCTCAGGAGATAGGCCTAGGCCGACATTCATTAGTAAAAAATTGTCTTCTCAATTTAGAACCGATTTTATAGAACTTTTGAAGGAATATAAAGATTGTTTTGCTTGGGAGTACTTTGAGATGCCAGGACGTAGCCGATCGATTGTTGAACATCGGCTTCCTATCAAACCAACGTATCGGCCGTTTAAGCAAGCACCTAGAAGGTTCAAGACCGATATGTATGATGCTATCAGGGCTGAAATTACTCATTTGTATGATGCTGGTTTTATTTGGCCTTGCCGATACGCTGAGTGGGTTTCTAACATAGTTACAGTGATAAAGAAGAATGGCAAACTTAGGGTGTGCATTGATTTTTGAGATCTAAACAAAGCTACCCCTAAGGATGAATACCCAGTGGCGATTGTCGATTTGCTAGTGATGCTGCTTCAGGGCACAAAATCATAAGTTTTATGGATGGTAACGCTGGATATAATCAAATTTTCATGGCAGAAGAAGATATCCATAAGACTACTTTCAGATGTCCTGGTGCAATCGGCTTATATGAATGGGTTGTAATGACTTCTGGTCTAAAGAACGCTGGAGCTACGTATCAGAGGGCTATGAACTACATCTTTCATGATCTAATCGGCTTGTTGGTTGAAATTTACATTGATGATGTGGTTGTAAAATCAAAAGAGGTTGGTGATGATATAGCCGATTTGAGGAAAGTGTTGGAAAGAACAAGGAAATATGGCCTGAAGATGAATCCCATGAAATGTGCCTTTGGCGTATCGGTTGGATAGTTTTTGGACTTTCTTGTTCATGAAAGGGAGATTGAAGTAACACAAAGGAGCATCAATGCAATAAAAGAATATTCAGCCTCTGCAGGACAAGGAGCATTGCAATCCCTTGTCGGCAAGGTGAATCTCATTAGAAGATTTATTGCCAATCTATCTGGAAGGATGGAGCCTTTTACACCTTTGCTAAGGTTGAAAGCCGACCAGCAATTTACTTGGGGGGGGGCAGAGCAACAAAAGGCCTTAGAAAACATCAGGGAATATTTGAGTTCCCCTCTAGTATTGGAGAAGTCAATCGGCTCTGTCTTAACACAGGAGTTCGGTGGAAAGTAAGGAGCAATATTTTATTTGAGCAGAAGATTTTTGGATGCAGAGACAAGGTATTCCCCAGTGGAGAAGAAGGCTTTTGGATGCAGGCTTTTGTTTGTGCCTGTATTTTTCTTGCACGAAGTTAAGGCATTACTTATTGTCCAATGAATGCACGATAGTATGCAGAGCCGATGTTGTCAAGTATATGCTATCGGCTCCAGTGCTAACAGCGAGTGTTGGCAAATGGATTTATGCCTTAACAGAGTTCGACCTCAGGTATGAGTCACCCAAGGCAGTCAAAGGACAAGATCTAGCCAATTTTATTGTTGAGCACCGTGATGACTCAATCGGCTCAGTCGACATAGTTCCTTGGACTTTATTCTTTGATGGATCGGTTTGCACTCATGACTGTGGTATCGGTTTGGTCATCATATCACCTAGTGGGGCAAGTTTTGAGTTTGCTACAATATTAAGCCCTATGCTACCAACAACCAGGCCGAATATGAAGTAGTTCTCAAAGGATTGCAACTTTTAGAGAAAGTTGAAGCCGATGCCGTGGAGATCATGGGTGATTCCTTATTGGTCATCAATCAACTAGCTGGAGAATATGAATGCAAAAATGATATGTTGATGACCTACTACGAAAAATGCCGAGAGTTGATGCAAAATTTTCGGCTAGTGACTTTGACACACATTCCTCGAGAACAATGTTGAAGCTAATGATTTGGCTCAGGGGGCATTGGGATACAAGATGATGATCAAGGCAATCGAGGTAGAGATTGCAACGATCGCAGCCGATGATTGGAGGTACGATGTTTATAATTATCTCAAGAATCCTTCTCAATCGGCTTCTATTAACGAGAAATTTCTCTCACGCGTTGGCACAGGATATCCGCTTAGCTCCAAGCAGGTCCTTCTTGGCTTCCTGTGCAGTACAGGGCATGCCAGTTGTTTTAATTTGTTAACCAACAAGAAAAACAAGATAGATGCATTAAGTGTTAGGTTAGTGTTAGTGATATGCCCTAGAGGCAACATGGAGATGTTGGATATCATGGTCAATGTTTATGTATTTATGAATAAAGTGTTATTCAGTTCCATGAAATAGACATCTTGTATTGATCAATAAGTACGTGACTTATTTATGAGACTCTATATGTATGAATCTATTTCTAAACGATCCCTGATCATATGTCATATTGTTGGAACAAATATGATTCTAAGATCGGCATGTTTATTGATTGATGATCATGTCTCATAGATCATGGGTATGGAGATACCAAATCAATAAACATGGACACATGTGTTAGAGAACACATTGTTGGATAGACCCACCATGAGACACTACAGAATTAATGTGCCATTAGTTGGTCTCGTGTAGTGTTGGTACAAAGTCCTTAGACATGAGATCATCATGGATTCCAACATATGTAGTAGCCTACTTTGGGACTACCAAACGCTATTTCAGAATCGGGTAGTTATAAAAGTAGTCTTCGGGTTTGCTATGAAACATAGAGTGGGATGTGAGTGATCAAGATGGAATTTGCCCCTCCTTTGGAGAGATATCTCTGGCCCCTCAAGGTAATGGATTATGAAAATGCATGGTCATGCTAAGTTGATTTAGGAGTCAATCAACGCATGATAATCCAATACGGTTCGAGTGAATGGTTAAGCTATTGAAGGGATGGCACACATCTTGCCTATAGCTTAGTTGGTATCGTGAGGCAAAGGGATTTGTGTACACATTACAGGTTCGAGCCGATATTATATTCTTGTATACTATGGTGTCAATATGTGCCGCGGCGCCGCGTGATGTGTCGGCGAGTTGGACTCGAGTCAACGATCGGCTAAGTTAGACTATAGCCAAAACCGAGTATACCTGAACCTACTGGGTCGCACGCTTAAGGGGATAAGAACAGCATTCGAGTTGGACTCGACACGGCTCGATCGGATAGGGATCCGATCGGATAGAGTCCTATGGGCTTACGACGTATGGGCGGCAACCTCTATGAGACACGGATGAGATCCGATTCAAAATAGAGTCCCGATCGGCCACTACTCCAAGTAGGCCAACTCTATATAAAGGGGCGAGGGTGGAGAGATGCCGATCGATCAATTGAATTGCATTGCGCCGAAATCAATCTGATTTGGCGCAACAAGTCGCCGAGATCAATCTCCACGGAAACCCTCCCCACTTTCGAGCCAAACCCTAGCCTTGCATCGCGTGTTAGCACATGGGTGGTCGGTTTTCTGTCCCCGGACGTGTGGATACCGGTAGAGGCGCTGCTACGTTGCGGCACTGTTGATCGGCTACGAATCGGCTGTGGTGGAATCGGCTGTGGTCGTGCGCATCGGAGCGAGGCGCGAGAACGCGGTCAGACGACTCGGCGAATCAGCTACATCGGCGAATCGGCTGATTGGTGAATCGGTTTTCCCTTGGAATCGGCTGTCATCGGCCAGCGTAGTTCCATATTGGATAGTCCTGATTGGTTATTTCTGCTGCATACTCTAATCGGTAACGATCTATCGGCCCTTACTTGCAAGTGTTCCTGGTTTGCGCGGTAGAAAAGTTTTGTTTTTCGACTAGCGTAGCCTCCGCGTAACCCTTCAGTGGTATCAGAGCTAATCTTGCTTAGTTCGGATTTTAGATTGGATCTGGAACAAGTTTTGCACACGGGTTGATTAGATCAATCGGTTTTATGGGATCTATTGATGAGAGTAGATGGTAATTGCGTTACTTGATAGTGTATCCGAACGGCGTAATGTGATTATGTCGAAGCAATATCCATAGAACTCATTTTGAGTTGGGTTCGAGATAGCGTTCCTTGATAGTGTATCGGAACGGTATAATGTGATTATGCCGAAGTGTATCGGACCACCGTGTGCGTACCCCCTTATAGGTCGTCTCGATGCCATATCTCTGCGATAGGTAGAAAACGTTCTACGTCTAACTTGTTTTTGCAGAGAATGCTTTGAGATGGTATGGCCCTATTGTATGTATGAGATGCATGTGATGCATGTAATATTCTTTCATATGTGCAATCCCTGTAATATTCTTTCATACGTGCAATGCTTGTAATATTCTTTCACGACCTGCGAGTCGATGTAATCTTCAATTAGAGCTTCTATAGTAGTAGCTTAGTTTGAAGAAATCAAGCATTCGGCACTCGGAAGAACGGTGATGAAGATGGAGATCCTCTACACCGACATGGAGATGGAGATCACCATGTGAAGGGGGCCATACTATTTCATTATATGCTATTCTACCTGCTTTCATATATGTGATATGTTTGTTTGATAGGATAGCATCCCTCACAAAATTAAGTAGTAATGATGCCCTTCCAAATGTTGCACTGGCCACCGTTATGCTCGCAATGGTGGGTCTCGCCAAAGCAGAGTGCCATTCTCTATCATAACACGAGGGGTATATGTCGGACATATACCATAGGAGCATTTGGTTTACTTAACAAGGCTATCAAAACAGTTTTGTGCCTTGGGGTATTGGTTGGTGCCAGGGCATGGAGATGTCACACCAACAATAAGAGTCACATAGAGATGTGATTACCAAGGAGTTGCTTACCGATGTTATTAATTTTCTAGCAAGTGATGCCAAAGCTCACTAGAAATTAACTAACATGTGGATCTTGACCCAATACGTAACCTAGAGGGAAGGTGTAAAATACGTAATGAGATTCTAATGTTAAATTGTTTAACAATGGACATAGCATAAACATTATGCTAAACTTTGCTTTTTCTCGTTGTAGAATAATGGCAGCTAATACCACACCCAAGGCTTTTTATTTTGCGATCTATTCTCGAAAAAGAAAAATTAAATGGAACAAACTTTATGGATTGGTATCGCAACTTGAGAATTGTTCTCAAGCAAGAGCGTAAGGAGTATGTTCTTGAAGTACCTTATCCGGATGATTTGCCTAACAATGCTACCGCAACCGCACGGAGGGCTTACGAGAAGCACACTAATGATGCCCTAGATATAAGCCGTCTCATGCTAGCTACAATGTCCCCCGAGCTTCGTAAGCAATATGAGAGCAACGATGCTCACACTATTATTCAGAGACTGCGTGGCATGTTTGAGAACCAAGCTCGGGCCGAGAGGTTCAACACCTCAAAGTCCTTGTTTGCGTGCAGGCTTGTTGAGGGGAATCCCGTCAGTCCGCATGTGATAAAGATGATTGGATATATTGAGAGTCTTGAGAAACTATGTTTCCCTCTTAGCCAAGAGTTGGCTACGACATGATTCTCCGCCGCTCCCTCCGAGCTTCGAGCCATTCATATTGAATTATCACATGAACAAGATGGATAAGACCTTGGCTGAATTGCATGGGATGCTAAAGACAACAGGAGAGTATCCAGAAAAACGGTCATCATGTGATGATGATGCGAAGGCTAAGCGCAAATCACTTGTCAACAAACATTGCACCAAGAGGATGTTAACTCCCGATGAGATCACGAGTGCCTCTAATGCAAAGAAAGGCAAGAAGGGGTTGGCGGCATCGATGCCGTTTGCTTCTATTGCAAGGAGACAGACACTGGAAAAGGAACTCGCAAGAGGTACATGGAGGATCTCAAAAAGAAGCAAAGTACGACTTCGCTTCAGTGTATTAATGTTATAGACATTAATCTTGCTACTTCACCTACCGACTCTTGGGTATTTGATACTGGATCGTAGCTCATATTTGCAAATCGTTGTAGGGAATGAGAAGGAGTAGAGGCTTGAGAAGGGGCGAGGTGAACCCGCATGTCGGCAATGGAGCAAGCGTTGCTACAGCTTCGTCGGCACGCACCACTTCATCTACCTTCGTGGATTAGTTTTGGAATTAAATAATTGTTATTGTGTTTCAACACTATGTCAAAACGTTATTTCCGCTTCATGTTTGCAAGCGGAAGGATATGATTTTAGATCAATGGACAATGGTTGTTCAATATATCTCGAGATATGTTCTATTTTCATGCTCCATTGGTGAATGGACTATACGTTTTGAATCTTGAAGCGTCTCCCATCTATAACATTAATACGAAAGGAAACTCTCTAATGATACAAACTCCACGTTTATCCGGTATTGTCGCTTAGGCCATATAAATAAGAAGCGCATGGAGAAGCTCCATAAGGATGGATTGCTTCACTCTTTTGATTTTTAATCATTTGAGACATGTGAGTTTTGTTTACTTGGTAAGATGACAAAGGCACCTTCACGGGAAACAGTGAGAGAGCAAGTGACTTGTTGGCACTCGTACATACCGATGTATGGGACCAATGAGCTCAACGGCGAGGTGGTTATCGACTTCATTACCTTTTACCGATGACTTCAGTAGATATGGTTATATATACTTAATGAGGCATAAGTCCGAATCCTTTGAAAAGTTCAAAGAATTCCAGAATGAAGTACGTAATCATTTAGGGAAAACAATCAAGTTTCTACGATCGATCGTGGAGGGGAATACTTGAGCAAAGAGTTTGGTAATCATCCGAAAGATTATGGAATTGTTCCACGCTGACTCCGCCAGAACTCCACAATGGAACGGAGTGTCTTAATGGAGAAATTGCACCTTGTTGGACATGGTGCGGTCCATGATGAGCCAAAGTGATCTTCCATTATCCTTCCGGGGATATGCTCTTGAAACTACTACGCTCACACTAAATAGAGTCCCATCTAAGTCGGCTTGAAAAGACACCATATGAGATATGGACAGGGGCAACCCCCTAGTTTGTCTTTTCCCAAAATTTGGGGATGTGAGGCTTATGTAAAACGTTTACCCGACAAGCTCACACCCAAATCTCGATGTGTGCTTCTTTGTGGGATATCCTAAGGAAACTAAGGGATATTACTTTTATAATCGGGAACAAGGCAAAGTGTTTGTCGCCCGACACGGTGTCTTCTTGGAGAAAGAGTTTCTTTCAAGAAGGGTTAGTGGGAGCAGTGGTGCATCTTGAAGAAGTTCAAGAAACACCGTAAAATGTTTTAGCGACCACGTAACCACAATGTATGGAGCAAAGTGTTGCGCCACCGTTGTAGATACACCAGCCCCACGGAGGTCGAAAGATCACGTCGTGCACCGACAGTACACAAAGGAACAACGTGATATATTGTTGTTGGACAACGATGAGCCTAAGACCTATGAGGAAGCGATGGTGGGACCCGATTACAACAAGTGGCTTGGAGCCATGAAATCCGAAATAGAATCCATGTACGACAATCAAGTTTGGAACTTGGTTGATCCACTGATGGTGTCAAAACCATTGAGTGTAAATGGGTTTTTAAGAAAAGGCCAATATGGATGGAAATGTTCACATCTATAAGGCGCGATTGGTGGCGAAAGGTTTTAAACAGATTCAAGGAGTTGATTATGATGAAAACTTCTCGCCCGTCGCAATGCTTAAATCTATTCGGATTATCCTAGCGATTGTTGCATATTTCAATTATGAGATATGGCGATGGATGTCAAAACGGCTTTCCTAAATGGAAACCTAAGCGAGGATGTATACATGATACAACCACGTGATTTTGTCGATCCACAATCTATCGGAAAGATATGCAAGCTATAGAAATCCATTTATGGATTGAAGCAAGCATCTCGGAGTTGGAACATTCGCTTTTGATGAAGTAATCAAAGGGTTTGGTTTCATCAAAAACGAAGAGGAGGCCTATGTTTACAAAAAGGTCAAGTGGGAGCGCAATTGTATTTCTAATACTATATGTGGATGACATATTGTTGATTGAAAATGATATCCCTATGCTAGAGTCCGTCAAGTCTTCATTGAAAAATAGTTTTTCCATGAAATACTTAGGGAGGCAGCATACATATTAGTATTCGGATCTATAGAGATAGATCCAAGAGGCTAATTGGATTAAGCCAAAGTACATACATTGACAAGGTGTTGAAAAGGTTCAACATGCATGATTCCAAGAAAGGTTTCTTGCCCATGTCACATGGCATTAATCTTAGCAAGAATCTGTGTCCTCGACACATGATGAGTGGAATAAGATGGGTATGGTTCCATATGCTTCGGCAATTGGATCCATCATGTATGTTGTGCTTTGTACACGCCCGATGTCTCGTACGCTTTGAGTGCTACGAGCAGATACCGCGATCCAGTGAAGGTCACTGGATCGCCGTAAAGAATATCCTTAAGTACTTGAGAAGAACTAAGGATATGTTCCTAGTCTATGGAGGTGAAGAAGAGCTCGTTGTAAGTGGTTACACCGATGCTAGCTTCCAAACAGTACAAGGATGATTATAGATCGCAATCGGGTTCGTGTTCTCGCCTCGAACGGAGGCGCGCCACCAAAGAGTTCCAAGCAGATACTTTTGCTTGATTCTACAACGGAGGCCAAGTACATTGCTTTCTTAAGCCGCAAAGGAGGCTGTTTAGATCAAGAAATTAGTTTATGAGCTTGGTGTGATGACTAGTGCGACTAGTCCAATGTCTCTCTATTGTGACAATAGTGGAGCCATTGAGCAAGCCAAGGAGCCGAGGTCACATCGAAGTCCAACACATACTTCGGCGATATCATTTGATCCGCGAGATAGTGGATAGTGCACACGGATCTCAACATAGCCGATCCGCCGACAAAACCTCAACCTCACCAAAACATGAGGCGCACACAAGAGCAATGGGTATTAGATACTTACATGATTGACTCTAGTGCAAGTGGGAGATTGTTAGTGATATGCCCTAGAGGCAACATGGAGATGTTGGATATCATGGTCAATGTTTATGTATTTATGAATAAAGTGTTATTCAGCCCCATGAAATAGACATCTTGTATTGATCAATAAGTACTTGACTTATTTATGAGACTCTATATGTATGAATCTATTTCTAAATGATCCCTCGATCATATGTCAAATTGTTGGAACAAATATGATTCTAAGATCGGCATGTTTATTGATTGATGATCATGTCTCATAGATCATGGGTATGGAGATACCAAATCAATAAACATGGACACATGTGTTAGAGAACACATTGTTGGATAGACCCACCATGAGACACTACAGAATTAATGTGCCATTAGTTGGTCTCGTAGTGTTGGTACAAAGTCCTTAGACATGAGATCATCATGGATTCCAACATATGTAGTAGCCTACTTTAGGACTACCAAACGCTATTTCGTAGAATCGGGTAGTTATAAAAGTAGTCTTCGTGTTTGCTATGAAACATGGAGTGGGATGTGAGTGATCAAGATGGAATTTGACCCTCCTTTGGAGAGATATCTCTGGGGCCCTCAAGGTAATGGACTATGGAATGCATGGCCATGCTAAGTTGATTGAGGAGTCAATCAATAGATAGATAATCCAATACGGTTCAAGTGAATGGTTAAGCTATTGAAGGGATGACACACATCTTGCCTATAGTTCAATTGGTATCGTGAGGCAAAGGGATTTGTGTACACATTATAGGTTCGTGAGCCGATATTATATTCTTATATACTATGGTGTCAATATGTGCTGCTAGACGCCGCAGTGTGACAGTCGGCTGAGTTGGACTCGAGCCGACGATCGGCTAAGTTAGACTATAGCCGAAAGCGAGTATACCTGAACCTACAGGGTGGTCGCACGCTTAAAGGGATAAGAATAGGCATTCGAGTTGGACTTGGATACGGCTCGATCGGATAGGGATCCGATCAGATAGAGTCATATGGGCTTACGACGTATGGGCGGCCAACTCTATGAGACACGGATGAGATCCGATTCAAAATAGAATCCTGATCGGCTACTAGTCCCAGCAGGCCAACTCTATATAAAGGGGCGAGGGGTGGAGAGATGCTGATCGATCAATTGAATTGCATTGCGCTGAAATCAATCTCATTTGGCGCTACAAGTCGCCGAGATCAATCTCCCGGAAACCCTCTCCACTTTCGAGCCAAACCCTAGCCTTTCATCATGTGCTAGCACATGGGTGTTCGGCGTTCTGTCCCCGGACGTGTGGATACCGGTAGAGGCGCTGCTACGTTGCGGCACTATTGATCGGCTACGAATCGGCCGTGGTGGAATCGGGCCGCGTCGAGTGCACGAGAGCGAGGCGCGAGAACGCAAATGACGACTCTGCCGAATCAGCCTACATCGGCGAATCGGCCGATTGGTGAATCGGCCGTCCTCAGAATCTACTGTCATCGGCAAGCATAGTTCCAGATCGGATAGTCCTGATTGGCTATTTCCGCTGCATACTCCAATCGGTAACGATCTATCGGCTCTTACTTGCAAGTGTTCCTGGTTTGCGCGGTAGAAAATTTTTGTTTTTCGACTAGCGTAGCCTCCACGTTACCCTTCAGTTAGATCCCCACTGGATCGGCTGAGGGAATCCTTGAGCAATTATATGCTATCCTAAAATATATTTAAGCCAAGTGACTAGAATGGATCGGCTATACCGAGACAGCATCAGCCGCTTAACCCAAATACAGTAAAGGATAATAAATATATGTATTGATAATCTAGCCGATACTGGAAAGCTAACTACGGATCGGCTAGTACTCCGATGATTCTTATGAAAAGATATCATTCTTGAACCAAATATACTTAGCCTTGGAAATTGGCCATCGGTTGCTGCTAGCGGGCCGATTTTGGCTCATAATGTCCGACAAAAACGGGATCTTAATATAAGAGTTGGTCCTAACATAAATCTAGTAGTAAATATACTAAAAATATATCAGGGCAGGTAAGGCCGGTTGAAACCCCGGCGTTGTCTCCAAACATATAAATCTAACCAAACATATCATTGGAAGTTCTAAAAACGACTTAATAGTTTAATGTTGATGCAGCATCAAGTATAAAAAGAACAACCTGATCTATTGTAGCTGATTTATACCTCTCGAGACGGTGGATACCACATATAAACTAGTTTAACCTTTAGATCTGGCCCTATCGGCTACGGGTTCTTGATAGAACTGGCCGATGGCAGGATAGATCTAAACATTGCTCCAGTTTATATGCGATATATGATAAATAGCGCAGTATAAACCCTGAATCTAATGTGTCATTACGATGGAAGCACTAGAATCGTAGAACATACCACTAATGACAAGCATTTACCTGGATTTGGGGATCAAAACGATGCAGCCCAGAGCCAAATCAATTGCTCGTCTGAAGAAAAGGTTTGGCGATGCGCCGAAAGTTGTTTGATTGATTGTTGAATTATTTTACAGGGGGTCTCGGGTCCTATTTATACCCAAGAATAACATTATCTGTACAGACCCTGAACTCTATCTAAACTACTATTTAAAATATGACGATATCCCGGGAAGGACCCACCCCGCATTACAATAAACAGTTGAAGCAAATTCCTAATTTACAGATACAATTGCCGTTACATGACTCTATCCATAGATGGCAATATCTTTTAACGCACAAACTGATAACCGAATCCTTCACTTTATCTCCAAGCACTTTCATCGGCCATCGGCTATCCTCATCCGATCCAACCTCAGCCGATTAACCCCGTAGCCAATCGTTACCCAGCCGATTTGAGCATAGCCGACGCAACCTCTACTTCTCCGCCAGCCGATCCGATTCTGTTTTAACCTTGCTATAACTTAGGGGTTCGATTACCAAATTTAGGCGTTAACACTTGCCCCCCAAGTCCGTGATACGAAGTGTTGCGGATTTGTTGCATGTTCAAATTCTTGCTCTTTTCTGACCTAAACCGTTTCGACTGCCCAAATGCCCTTTAAATAGTCCTTTACCTCGACCGAAACGATCACGCCTTCAAAGCGCACTCAAACACTTCGCAAACAAGCCTTCTTTTCCTCTCTCCTCTCCGGTGATTCACCGGTGCTCTTCATCACATCCCGGCGATCCTCGCGAACCAGGACCCAGATCCATCTCTGACGACCCCAATGGCCTCCAACACGCGCGCCAAGCAATGGCCACCGCCGTCGCACCGCCCGCCGCCGCGCACGCGCGCCGCCACCGCTGAGTTCCCGAGGTACGCCCGTGGGTTCAAAACTCTTCCTCTTCAAATTTCCTTTCCAACCATGCCTCCTAGTGTTGTTGAGTTCATCATGCCTTCAGCTGCTCTTGATTAGCATTTTTTTCTTTTCCAAACTGTAGCACCTGTCACATCAAGTAGTCATCTCAAGTTTGACTCAAGAAAAGAGGTTCTTTTTTCAGCCCCATCGGCAACACTCGACCAAACCGATGCAATCATAGCCAAAACCAACGTAATCCCCTACAACACTAGGAAGCCATCCCTAGCCCACTGGAATGGGACTTTCAAGTCGTGGCCGACCACGCGACGCAGCTTGGATTGAGTTGTATAAGAGGGTGCAATCGGCCAAGTACACTCAGTGGGAGGAAACCGGGATAGCCCAGTGCTTGGCCTTGTCCGTTGCCAGCATGGAGAAGGATGAGCCGTTGATGTCGGCTAAGGCGTACTTTTGGAACGATAGCTTCAATGCCTTCATGTTCCAGTAGGGGCCTATGACGATCACATTAGCCGACGTATACATGACGACCGGACTGGACATCCCGGCATCGGCTAACCCGAAACCCGAGCCGAAAGGGGCAACATCGTTCAAAACCAAAGCCATCGGTGGATGGAGCGGCTACATCGCTCAAAACATGAAGGATGGATCGGTCGGCCACAGGGAACACGCCACGTTCCTTATGATGTGGCTAGAGAAGTTCCTGTTCTGTGGATCGAGCTGCGGGCCGACCGCCAACTGGCAGGTCGTAGCCGAATCCCTAGCCGACGGGAACAAGCTCGCGTTGGGGAAATATCTCCCGCTACCTGTACTGCACACGCACCAAGCTGCCCCGAAGATAGCCGCCAACGCCCGTCAACACCGGCGCCCCCGGTGATTTCTACAAATCTGGCTAGTGCCGGCAACCTGTGAAAATAGCCGGTCGGCTCCCCTTGACCGAGGCCGCTTCCCAAGATTGGAGCCGATCGAAGATGAAGACGGCAACGAGATCACCACCACCAGTGCATGAGCTACGGAGAAGCGGCGGCGTGCATGCGGGTCCAAGCAATCGGCCGATCTCGCTAGCCGAATGGTTCATCGCCATGTACGACGGGTTGTTGCGCGAGAACCGCACCGGTACTTTTACCGGGATCGTGCATCAGCCGAGCTGCGCCTGATTTCAACCGGGAAGACATCAATTCAGCCAACAACCCCAGGTGTGTAGAGAGTTGTTCACCACTACCCTAACCCCCTGCATTCTGCCGACCAGGATCCACCAGGGCCGATCAGTGGCCAAAAGTTATGAATTTTACTACCCGGCCTACTGTGAGGCAGCTTGGTCTTGGGCACCTGCCCGTCGGCTTCTATTATGCCGACAAGATTGAAACGAGGGGAGTTGTGAGCCAAGAACAAATAATGCATTGGCTGCTGAACATAGCCGGCCCTCCCCTCGGCAGCATCGGCAAGATGATTCTGGCGCTCAAGAAGAGCGCAGCCTACGACCAATGGTGGGCCGAGATCAAGCGGCATATCTTCCACCAGCGGTCGTCTTATTATGTTGATTTGCTGCTGCTCGAAGAAATCCTCTCGCTAAGTTTTAAACTCCAAATGATTCCTCTCTTCTCATCATCGGCCGATGTAGCCGATTAACACTTGTCCTCTTCAGTTTGCAGGAAACTGAGACGGAATGGCCGACTGTGAGCGACTCCGGGATCCCCATTTAGTACCGCCTAGGTGTTCTGGATGGGGGCGGCCTTGCTCCGTCGGCGATCGGCTGGGACGCGCCGAAACTGGCGTCCTTGTTGCGCGGGCAGGTGCACGAGCCGATAGCTCACAAGAAAAGAGCTGCTCCTCCCGTACAACCATCGGCCGCGCCTGCTCCCATGATGCTGAAGGAGAAGAAGCCGATCGCGCCGGCCGACAGCCTTCCTCCCATGGACCCAAGCGTCGAGCAGTTTCTTCATGACGCCGTTGCTAGTGACGAGATACCGGTGGCTGTTGGGGCGATAGCTCACTCCGAGAGCTCGAGCCATGAACCTGCCAATGCTCCAGCCGACGTCCTGCCAGTTTCGAATCCTCCCGCCAAAAATCGGCCGGTAAGCTCTTGTCTCATCAAATTCGGCCTTATGATAATATCACTTGCGTCTGACCGAATACATCCTTCTCGGAGTCAAGAAATTGGTGGCCGCACTCCGCGTCGCGTACCATCGATAACCACCCCTTGCAATTTGATTTATAAAACTCAGCCAATTTGACTGCTAACACCCTCTCTTTTGCAGCCTCCATGATCTCCGCCGGTTGCCCCCCAGGCGTCGAGTGAGCACGCCATGACCGTCGCGGGTGGCGGCAATGGCGCCGATGATGAGGCCCCGTCGGCCGCAGCGGCGAACCAGCCAAACAAGTTGCTCGACCCTGGTACCTAAGGTAAACCGAATTTTATGACCGGCTCGCCAACTTAACAACTCTTTTCTAATCATCATCTTCCTTCTGCAGAACATAGCCGACCTCCTCATCTTCGATTTGTCGAAGTTTGAGGAGTCTGGCGAGATCAGCGAGGAGGCGCTGGTGACGCCGGACGAGGACCTGAGGGCCAGTTTAGCCGACATCGCACCCGGGAGGCCTCGCCGACGCGCCGGTAGCCGGACAACAGCTCGATCCGCGCGCGCCTGCAGGAGATCCAAGGCCAATCCGTCGGAGGCGATAGCCGACGCCATTGTGCCGGCAACCTTCTTGGAGGAGCATCAACTCAAGTACGAGTGGGCTAAGAAGGATAGCCGACCGTCGTGAAAACCAAACGCGGCCGGCAACCCTCCAGCCGACCAAAGAGGCCATCGAGAGTCGAAAGCCGCCGACCGCCCGAAAACCGAACCGACGGCCAAGTCAGCGCCTTCTTGACGCCAGTGACTGCTGATGGCCGATCTCATTCAAGTCATGAATGAGATCGACGTCCACAAGGAGTACATGGCTAGCCTGCCAACCGAGATCGACGCCCAACATCAAAGTATCAAGGCGGCCGTGGCGCAACTCCAGGACCTGGTGAAAGGGATTCGGTCGGTGGCCGGGTCCGAAGCCGACGACGTCAAGGCCATCGAGGAGGTGGACCAAATCAGGCGGACGGCGTTGTCAGCCATAGCCGATTTCCTAAAGAGATGAACAAACTTGTAATATTTTTAGCATTCTCAAATCGGCTAATGCCTTATGTAACATATTTGCCGAATTTTTGTAATGAACTTCGTCAACTGCCCAAACTGTATAATCGGCTTCTTGCCCTTGGCTTGTTTAAAATAGTTTGTCAACTTATGCAATTGTGCTCGTAAATGAAATCGGCTCCGGCCGCGTATGTTATCTTGATACGATTGTCAATTCTAGATTAGTCGTGCTAAAATCGGCTTCGGCCTTACGTGTTGCACTAGGTTTGCCGATTTCGAAACCACACCGTGGCTAATGACCCCAACACCTGTATTAGGACCTCCGATCTCAACCGCTTGAAACGAACTTAGGGTCACATCTCTGGCTTCCCCGAAATTGGCTTATAGCTCATACTTAACCCATCTTGCTCCCACACTTCCAGATTGACTGCCGATTACGAGGCCTGAAAATTTTTTGGCTTCCATCTTTCCGTAATCGGCTTTGTGTATGTATATGCCCCCCAAATTTTGTTGATATCTTCGGTGTCGACAAAATTGTGAATCCAAGACATTTGTACCTCATTGTCATCACTATCGGCCAATCGTTAGCCGACCGTAGAAAACTTAGGGAAAAAATTTGTCGTGAAAACGACCCAAAGGCAATGCCTGACTGGAACAGGACATCGGCTAGCACAAACCGACTGATCAAACAGAGCCGAATTAGGAGTTGATCCATACGCTTGGGTATTTTTTTCAAGTTTTTTCCATTAAGAGCCTTTCCAAAGACCTCTCCGTCTAATCCTTGTAGCATGTAAGCCCCTTTAGAGATGCATTTGTGGATCTTGAAAGGCCCTTCCCAGTTTGGTGACCACTTGCCAAATTTGTTGTCTCTGGATCCGATCGGCAATATTAATTTCCAAACGAGCTCGCCCGCTTCAAAATATTTAGGCACCACTTTTTTATTATAATGCCTGGCTACTCGTTCTTTATCCCTTGTAACTTTTTCCAAGGCCCTCATCCTGGATAAAACTAAGTATTCTAATTCATCCACCATCAAGTGATAATAATCATCGGCTGTGAGTTGATCCTGTAGTTGAATGCGCCTTGAGCCGATGACGCTTTCCCATGGTAGCACTGCCTCATGCCCGTAGACCAGCTTATGCGGAGGGACTTGAATTGATCCATGGCATGCCATCCGATATGCCCAGAGTGATTCGGCTAATCGGCTGTGCCATTGCTTGGGGTACTCAGAGATCTATCTTTTAATCAATTTAATCAAACTCTTATTTGAAGCTTCGGCTTGCCTGTTAGCCTGTGCGTAGTACGGCGAAGAATTGAGTAGCTTGATCCCCATGCCGTCGGTAAACTGAACAAACTCATCTGATACGAATATAGATCTCTGGTCAGTTGTAATGGTTTGCGGGACGCCAAATCGGTAGATAATGTGCTCTTTAACAAACTCGATTGCGAATCTACTTTCTTCAGAGGAACTGCCTCCACCCATTTTGTGAAGTAGTCTGTTGCCACCAGAATAAATTTGTGTCCTTTGCTTGAGGGTGGATTGATCTGGCCGATCATATCAATACCCCATCCTCTGAACGACCAAGGCTTGATGATTGGGTTCATAGCCGACGCTGGTGCTCGTTGTATGGTGCCAAATTTCTGACAATCCTGGCAACCCTTATAATATTTGAAACAATCCTCCAGCATTGTTCGCCAAAAATATCCTGCTCGGCGAAGTAGCCACTTCATCTTATGAGCCGATTGATGCGTGCCACAGATCCCTTCATGCACTTCTCCGATAGCCACTTTGGTTTGATCGGCTCCCAAACACCTGAGTAGCACGCCATCAATCGTTCGATAGTACAGATCTTCATCGAGAAAAACATATCTTAGCGCCTTGTATCACAGTTTCCTTGTAGCCGATTGAGAGGGGTTTTTGAGATAGTTGTAGACTTCAAACCTCCAATCATCGGCTGTGATGGCGGCAACCTCTATGTTAATTTCTTTCAACATCGGCCGATAGCCCGATGTCCCTTGAGCTAAATCATTGGCTTTTGTGTTCTGCTTTCTGGGATATGTTTCAAAATAACTAGCCGAAAACCGTCCATCAATTCCCGGCATTGTTGATAGTAGACCATCAGCGCATCGTTTTTGCATTCATATTCTCCTGACAATTGGCTGATGACCAACAGTGAATCTCTCATTATTTTGATTGCGTCAGCTTCAACTTCCTTGAGTAGATGCAATCCTTTAAGGACGACTTCGTATTCGGCTTGGTTGTTTGTAGCATGGGGGTTGATAGCGAAAGCAAATTCGAAACTTGCCCCCCTGGGTGAAATAATGACTAAGCCGATACCATAGCCTTTGGTGCAAACCGAGCCGTCAAATGTCAATGTCCAAGGCATAATTTCCACGGAGCCGATTGAGTCATTTCTGTGCTCCACAATAAAATCGGCTATAGCTTGTCCTTTGACTGCCCTTGGTGCTTGGTACCTCAAATCAAACTCTCTTAGCGCAAAAATCCACTTCCCAATTCTTCCCTTCAACACTGCGGCCGATAGCATGTACTTAACTACATTGGCTTTACAGATTATTGTGCACTCGTTGGATAGCAGATAATGTCTTAACTTTGTACATGAAAAATAGAGGCATAGGCATAGCTTCTCCACAGGTGAATACCTTGTTTCTGCGTCTAGTAGCTGTCGGCTGAGATAGAAGATGGCTTTTTCTTTGCCCTCAACTTCTTGGATTAAAACGGAGCCGATTGACTTGTCATTGGCTGATAGGTACAGCTTAAACGGTATTCCTTTTTGTGGAAGCATTAGAACTGGAGGGGAACTTAGATTGTCCTTGATGTTGTCCAAAGCCTTCTGTTGCTCTGCCCCCCATGTGAATGCTTGATCGGCTTTCAGCCGAAGCAGTGGTGTGAACGGCTCCATCTTTTCTGAGAGATTGGCTATGAATCGCCTGATGAAGTTGATTTTGTCGATCAAAGATTGGAGTTGTTTCTTGTCCTTCGGAGGCTGAATTGTTTTGATAGCGTTTATGCTCCTTGGTGTAACCTCGATTCCTCTTTCATGAACAGGAAATCCCAGGAACTGCCTAGCCAATACGCCGAACGCGCATTTAAGTGGATTCATCCTCAGGCCATATTTCCTCGTCCGCTCTAATACTTGTCTCAGATCGGCTATGTGGTTCTCCATCTCTCTCGACTTGACAACCACGTCATCAATGTAGATCTCCACTAATGAGCCGATCATGTCATGAAAATGTAGTTCATGGCCCGTTGATATGTTGCCCCAGCATTCTTCAAGCCGAATGTCATTACCACCCATTCGTATAAGCCGATTACGCCAGGGCACCGAAAAGCAGTCTTGTGGATGTCTTCGTCGGTGATAAATATATGATTATAACCTACATTGCCATCCATAAAACTAATAATCTTGTGGCCTAAAGCAACATCGATGAGAAAATCGGCTATTGGCATTGGGTATTCATCCTTAGGGGTGGCCTTGTTTAGATCTCTGAAATCGATGCATACCCTAAGTTTACCCTTTTTCTTTAACACTAGGACAATGTTTGAGACCCATTCGGCGTACCGGCAAGGCCGAATGAATCCAACATCATATAGCCGAGTTACATCGGCTTTAATCACGTCGTACATATCGGCTTTGAACCTCCTGGGAGGTTGCTTGAACGGCCGATAGCCTGCCTTAATCGACAGTTGATGGACCACTATTGATCAGCTAAGACCGGGCATCTCGAAGTACTCCCAAGCAAACCAATCTTTATATTATTTTAATAAATTGATGAACTGGGATCTACAATGAGGAGATAGATTTTTGCTAATATACGTCGGCCTCGGCTTGTCACCAAAGCCGATGTCAATTTCTTCTAACTTGTCGACCAACGTAAACCTTGCCCGAGCTTGCCATCGTCTTCGTCTGCGGTGTCCATGCCGAAGACGCTTGAGCCCTCCCCTCCACCATGTCTTGTTCAAAGCAAGAGCCGCGGCTCGTCATCTCCAATCGGCCGTATTGTGGAATTGGACACATTTAGAAAATCGACTTGCCAGATTTTCCCAGACAAACAATTAATGCCTTTGATTTCCCAAAGTGGCAAATTGGCACTGACGACGCTAACTGACCTGTCGGCTGGTACGATCTCAATCTTGTCGCCGTCCCATTGGATCAGGCTCTGATGCATTGTAGAAGGAACGCAACAATTGGCGTGTATCCAGTCCCTTCCGAGCAGCAAGCTATAAGACCCCTTCCCGTCGATGACAAGAACATTGTGGGCACGGTCTTATTGTCGATGGTCAGTTCGACGTTCAGGATGCCCTTGGTTTCTGACAGGTTACCGCCGAAGTCTTTGAGCACCATATTGGTCTTTGTGAGGTCTTCGGCTCCTTTGCCCAGTTTTCTGAACGTTGCGTATGGCATTAGGTTGACTGCGGCTCCCCCATCAACTAGCATCTTGGACATCAGCTTTGTTAGTGATATACCCTAGAGGCAACATGGAGATGTTGGATATCACGTCAATGTTTATGTATAAATGAATAAAGTGTTATTCAGTTCCATGAAATAGACATCTTGTATTGATCAATAAGTACGTGACTTATTTATGAGACTCTATATGTATGAATCTATTTCTAAACGATCCTCGATCATATGTCATATTGTTGGAACAAATATGATTCTAAGATCGGCATGTTTATTGATTGATGATCATGTCTCATAGATCATGGGTATGGAGATACCAAATCAATAAACATGGACATATGTGTTGGAGAACACATTGTTGGATAGACCCACCATGAGACACTACAGAATTAATGTGCCATTAGTTGGTCTCGGTAGTGTTGGTACAAAGTCCTTAGACCCGAGATCACCATGGATTCCAACATGTGTAGTAGCCTACTTTGGGACTACCAAACACTATTCCGTAATCGGGTAGTTATAAAGGTAGTTTTCGGGTTTGCTATGAAGCATGGAGTGGGATGTGAGTGATCAAGATGGAATTTGCCCTCCTTTGGAGAGATATCTCTGGGCCCTCGAGGAAATGGATTATGGAAATGCATGGCCATGCTAAGTTGATTGAGGAGTCAATCAACGCACGATAATCCAATACGGTTCGAGTGAATGGTTAAGCTATTGAAGGGATGGCACACATCTTGCCTATAGCTTAACCGGTATCGTGAGGCAAAGGGATTTGTTTACACATTACAGGTTCGAGCCGATATTATTCTTGTATACTATGGTGTCAATATGTGTTGCTAGGCGCCATCAGTGACGTGTCGGCTGAGTTAGACTCGAGCCGACGATCGGCTAAGTTAGACTATAGCCGAAACCGAGTATACCTGAACCTGCTGTGGTCGCACGCTTAAGGGGATAGAATAGATATTCGAGTTGGACTCGGATACGGCTCGATCGGATAGGGATCCGATCGGATAGAGTCCTATGGGCTTACGACGTATGGGCGGCCAACTCTATGAGATACGGATGAGATCCGATTCAAAATAGAGTCCTAATCGGCCACTAGTCCCGCCGGCCAACTCTATATAAAGGAGGGAGGGGTGGAGAGCTACCATACGTCAATTGCATCGCGTGCAACGTGGTCGCCGAGATCAATCTCCACGGAAACCCTCCCCACTTTCGAGCCAAACCCTAGCCTTGCATCGCGTGCTAGCACACGGGTGTACGACGTTCGTCCCCGGACGTGTGGATACCGTAGAGGCGCTGCTACGTTGCACGCTGTTGATCGGCTTCGGATCGGCTGCAATCGGAGCGATCGGCTATGGTGGAATCGGCCTGCGGTCGGGCGCATCGGAGCGAGGCGTGAGAACGCGGCCGACGACTCGAATCGGCTGATTGGCGAATCGGCTGTCTCCTGGAATCGGCTACACTGCCCGGATCGGATTGCCCTGATTGGCTATTCCGCTGCACTCTACTCCAATCGGTAACGATCTATCGGCCCTTACTTGCAAGTGTTCCTGGTTTGCACGGTAGAAATTTTTGTTTTCGGCTAGCGTAGCTTCCGCGTAACCCTTCAGGCTTGCCGTTGACGAATCCTTTAATGTACAAGGACTTTAGGTGCCGGTTTTTGGTTCCCTCGAGTTTGTCAAAAATAGTTTGGTCCGGCGAGATTGCTAGCTTCACGAAGTCGTCTTCGATGGTGTCTGCATCGGCTTCAAGAGCACTGAATTCGGCTGGCAGTATGAACACCATGTTGACCGATGCAGAAACTTTGCCTTTCCCTTTGGTTTCCCTCCTAGCTTGGTCGGCTGGACTTTCCTTGGCTTGCTCTTCGTCGGCTGCAGCAGTTCTTGATCTTACCCAGCTGACGGCGCTGTTCTTGGATCATTTGTCGAACTTCATCTTCTCTCCCTTCACGCTTGAGTCGTTGAATTCTTCTTTTCTACGTCTTTGTGAAGAGATCGGACGGACACCATTGGGATTGGCCGATTCCTCATCGTCGGCCTCTTCGTCGTCGCGGTTGTTGCCGTTGTTGTCTACGTCGACGAAGAAGTCTTGATGGATCGGCCGAGCCGATCATGGACGGACCGCCGCCTCTGATTTAGCTGAATGGCTCTAGGGACGAACCGGGTTGGGCTTACAGCCGATGAGCTCCTGTGCTCGTCGCGGCGATCGTTGCACGCTAGGAAATCGTCCAATGTCGGCTGCCTCATGCCGAATTTCCAGCAGTACCTAAAAAAATCACAATGCCAATGCGGATCGGCACTATTGTGGCTTGCCTCGTACCAACGGCTTTGGGTTTCCGGCTCGCGCCGACGAGGTGCTTCATCGCGAGCTGCTTCCCACCAAGACCGGTGCTGAGGACGTCGTCGGCTGTCATCATGGGCTGGCCGTCGGTCAACCGATCTGATAACGGGGCGCACCATGTTGATTGGTGCGGCGTGATGTCCAGTCGGCTCGCCTTCTGCCCTAGCCTCGATTGATGTGTCGACTAAGCCGTGCACCATTCTGTTCTGTCGATCGGCTCGCCTGGGGCTGGCTTGAACTATGTTGACCGGGAAAGGGTTGCCGTCTACCTTCATCGGCTGACTTGAATCGGCAAACATCAATTCCCGGCCTCAATTGCCGACTGGATTTGCTGCCTGAAGACTTTGCAATCGTTAGTGGCATGGGATGTGGAGTTGTGCCACTTGCAATATTTCTTCTTCTTTAGTTCTTTGGCCGATGGGATCACGTGGTTTTCAGGGAGCTGGATCTATTTCTCCTTGAGCAGCAAGTCAAAAATCCTATCGACCTTAGTGATGTCGAAGTCATATCTTTCTTCTTTTGCCGTCTTCAGCAACCATTGGCAGACGATGGCTTTTTTGTTCTTGGCCCATTCGGCTGCCGCCAGCTCTGCGTCATCGTCATTGGAATTGGAGTCTGACTCAAGAATGACTTGAGTTATGCTCTTGACGGCCTTCCTGGTGTCTTGGAATTTGCTGCTCGTGGGCCGTCACCTTTCGCGCCAAGTGGGCTAGGCTGTCGAAGTCGTACGCAGAGAATCACTCTCGGATCGATGCGGTCAAACCGTGAAAGGCCAAATCGGCCAACTGGGCGTCCGATAGCACCAGGCCGTAGCATCGGTTCCTCATTTCTCTGAAGCGTTGGATGTATTCTTGAACTGATTCGTTGTGCTTTTTCCTGATACTAGTGAGGTCCGATAACTTCATTTCATGGTTGCCGTAGTAAAAGTAGCTGTGAAATTGTTTTTCGAGATCAGCCCAGCTCTAAACTGAATTGTACGGTAATGAGGAGAACCTGGTAAAAGCCGATCCTGAAAGGGGCAGAGGGAACAACCGGACTCTCAAGGCGTCTGTAGCCGATCCTTCGCCGCACTGTGCCAAGAATCGGCTGACATGCTCGTAGGTTGATACGTTGTCTTGCCCTGAGAACTTCGAAAAATCTGGGATCTTGTATCGGTTGGGCAACAGAATCCGCTTGAAATGCTCCGGATAGGGGTACCGATACATGTTCCCTGAGTCCTTTGGCTTGAGGCCGAATTGCTCGCGCATGACATCTGCAATCAGATCGGCCCAAGTTCGATTGTCCTGCTGTATCGGCTCATATGGATCATACGGTGCGGGTACTTGCTGATACAGTAGTGGTGGCGTCTGAGGCCTGTAGAGATGTTCTTGGCGGCCTCCTTGGTACTGGTAGTGGAGTGGATGATCAGCGGGAGGCGGCCGATTCACCGATGGTGGCGTTGGTGGACCCGGGAACAGCTGTCGGCCACTGGCGTTGTACCGTCTGTCCAGGTCAATCTGGGCAATTGGCTCTAACTGTCGTTTGTTGTTGAACATGTTAGCGATCTAGTCCTGGGGCAACGGTTGTTGTCGGTTCAGCATGGTAATCACTGGCCTTGTAGCTGATTCAGTTGGATTTGGCTGGCCGAGGACCCCTCCTGGCGGCCCTAGTTGTGTTGGCGGTGGGATCGACCGATTCTGGGTGACCAACGTCCTGTAACCAGGAAACTGGTCGTCTGTGAAGTACGCCAGTCCTCATTGCAGTTGGTCGGCTATCTTGGCGTCGACCACACTAGCGATCATGTTGTTGAGAGTGTTGACAAGGATGCTACTCTGGTTGACCAGCGCGTGATGGATGGCCGAATCGATCCGGTCTTGCAAAGTATGCAGGGCCGAATCATCTTGTTCCTGAATCGGCTCCTCCACCTTTTGTTTGCCTTTTGTTTACCTTGAGCTCGTCTATGCTGAACTTGTACTTTTGATGTACAGCCTCGGATCTGGTCTGGGTGAATGATTGTAAGTAGTTGGTCTGGAGCTCTTCCACCATCTTCTTGTAATCGGCTTGCTGCTTAGCCGATAATTGCTCCATCTTCACAGGCACGATGTTGTCCTGAGAAACATTGGGGCTCTTGGAGTCGACCATCTTGTCGGCCGAGTCGATGCGTCCTAGCCGAGCCGACAGAGAAAGTCCCACCGGGCGCGCCAAGAAGCGTGTTGACGAGAAATTTCTCTCACGGCTGGCTCCGGGAGATCCGCTTAGCTCCAGCAGGTAGTCCTTCTTGCCGCCTCGTGCAAGCAAGCAAGTGCGCTTGGTTTGATCTGTTTACCAACAAGAAAAATAAGAGAGATGCGTTAAGTGTTAGGTTAGATCCCCACTGGATCGGTTGAGGGAATCCATGAGCATATATATGTTATCCTAAAATATATTTAAGCCAAGTGACTGGAATGGATCGGCTATACCGAGACAGCATCAGCCGCTTAACCCAAATACAGTAAAGAATAACAAATATATGTATTGATAACCTAGCCGATACTGTAAAGCTTACTACGTATCGGATAGTACTCTGATGATTCTTATGAAAAGATATCATTCTTGAACCAGATATACTTAGCCTAGGAAATCGGCCGTCGGTTGCTGCTAGCGGGCCGATTTCGGCTCATAATGTCCAACAAGAACGTGATCTTAATATAAAAGGCGGTCCTAACATAAATATAGTAATAAATATACTAAAAATATATCAGGGCAGGTAAGGCCGGCTGACACCCCGGCTCTCTCCAAACATATAAATCTAACCGAACAGATCATTGGAAGTTCTAAAAACGACTTAATAGTTCAATATTGATGCAGCATCAAGTATAAAAAGAACAACCTGATCTATTGTAGCTGATTTATACCTCTCGAGATGGTGGATACCACATATAAACTAGTTTAACCTTTAGATCTAGCCCTATCAGCTGCGGGTTCTTGATAGAACTGGCCGATGGCAGGATAGATCTAAACATTGCTCCAGTTTATATGCGATATAATAAATAGCGCAGTATAAAACCCTAAATCTAATGTGTCATTACGATGGAAGCACTACAATCAGTAGAACATACCACTAATGACAAGCATTTACCTGGATTTAGGGATCGAAATGATGCAACCCAGAGCCAAATCAATTGCTTGTCTGAAGAAAAGGTTTGGCGATGCGACAAAAGTTGTTTGATTGATTGTTGAATTATGTTACAGGGGGTCTCAGGTCCTATTTGTACCCAAGAATAACATTATCTGTATAGACCCTAGACTCTATCTAAACTACTATTTAAAATACGACGATATCCCGGGAAGGACCCACGCCGCATTACAATAAAAAGTTTAAACAAATTCCTAATTTACAGATACAATTGCCATTACAGGACTCTATCCATAGATGACAATATCTTTTAATGCACAAACTGATAATTGAATCCTTCACTTTATCTCCAACCACTTTCATCGGAAATGGTTTTATCTTTTTCTCTGACTCAGCATCGGCCATCGGCTATCCTCATCCGATCCAACCTCAGCCGATTAACCCCGTAGCTGATCGTTACTCAACCGATTTGAGCATAGCCGACGCAACCTCTGCTTCTCCGCCAGTCGATCCGATTCTGTTTTAACCTTGCTAGAACTTAGCGGTTCGTTTACCAAATTTAGGCGTTAACAGCTTCGCGAAAGTTGCGGTAGAAGGCTTTAAAATATGTTTTGCTCGATGATGATCTATAGTGTCGAATGATTGATGGAGTGTTGTTGAAATGTTTAAGTGTTGATCAAGCCAAAGTTGTGATGGGTGAAGTGCATGAAAGCATATGTGGTACTCATCAATCGGCTCACAAGATGAAGTGGCTGCTTCGACGAGCTGGGTATTTTTGGCCGACAATGCTGGAAGACTGCTTCAAATATTATAAGGGTTGTCAAGACTGTCAAAAATTCGGAGCAATTCAGCTAGCACAAGCATCGGCTATGAACCCATAATCAAGCCATGGCCGCTCAGAGGTTGGGGAATTGACATGATCGGCTAGATAATCCGTCCTAAAGCAAAGGACACAAGTTTATATTGGTGGCAACCGATTATTTTACAAAGTGGGTGGAAGCAATTCCTTTGAAGAAAGTTGATTCTGGGGACGCGTTCCAGTTTGTTAAAGAGCACATTATCTACTGATTCGGTGTTCCTCCGACAATAACAACTGATCAGGGATCTATATTTGTATCTGATTAGTTTGTCTAGTTTGCAGAAAGCATGGGGATCAAATTGTTTAATTCTTCACCATATTATGCATAGGCTAATGGACAAGCAGAGGCATCTAACAAAAGTCTGATAAAATTAATAAAGAGAGATCTCTGACTATCCAAGGCAATGGCACAGCCGATTGGCCGAAGCACTATGGTCCTATCGGATGGCTTGTCATGGATCGATTCAAGTGCCTTCGTACAAGCTAGTTTATGGGCATGAGGTCGTCTTGCCGTGGGAAAGTGTCATCGGCTCTTAAAGGATTGAATTAAAAAATGAATTGACAGCTGATGATTATCACAATCTTATGGTAGTGAATCAGAAGACTTGGTCTAATCTAGGTTGCGTGCTTTGGAGAAGGTGACAAGAGATAAGGAAAGAATCGCTTGTCATTACAACAAGAAGGTTGTGCCGAAATCATTTTCAGAAGGCGAGTTGGTTTGGAAGTTGATCTTGCCGATTGGTACTCGTGACAATAAATTTGGCAAGTAGTCACTAAATTGGGAAGGGCCTTTTAAAATCTACAAGTGTATTTCCAAAGGAGCTTACATGTTGCAGGGGCTTGATGGAGAAGTTTTCGGAAGGGATCTCAATGGGAAATATTTGAAGAAATATTATCCAAGTGTTTGGATTTATTCGTGATTCGGCTATGTTGAGCCGATACATGATAACCAATGTGTTTACATCGCCTTGAGATGGCCGATATGACTAATATCGCCCTTAGTCTCTTCAAATTTACTGTAATCGGTTGTGCTCTGCCGATATATGTTGGCCGATATAAGTTATATCACCCTTAGTCATCTTATCATAATCAGTTATGTTTCTACTACTGCATGATGGCCGATTTTTGTGTGATATTATCCTCAAGTTATAATTTTATCAATGATCGGTTGACATTGTAACATTAGGGAGGGCATATATACACACACAAGTGAAATCAAAATCAGAGGTGGACTTCAAAATTTTTGCGGACTTTGAAAAGATTCGAGACAAGATGGATTGCAGAAATCGGCAGATATCATATTACAAGGCTTATAGCCAAAGTTCACAGAGTCTGCAAAGGTCAACATGGAAGATTATATTAGAAGTTTGAAATTTACAAAAGTTCAAGTTCTATTATATTACAATTGGCTCAATGGGATAGAAAGTTATTTATTGCCGATATTGCCTTGCGCCGGACATGGTCAACTTCTTCAATAGCCTTGGCATCGGCTACATCGGTTCCCGGGATTGGCTTCAAAGCTTTTGTGAGGTCTGCCAGATTCTTCATAGAGGCCTTCAATTTTAATTTTGATCTTTGATGGCTTTGGTGAGATGGGCAATGCGTTGCTCTTTCGACGATATGTCAGCCTCAAGCTTGGCAAGCTCAGCTGCCACTTCTTCCCTCCGCTTGCGCAGCCGATTGAGATTGGTGTTGGGCTCGTCATCATTTCATCCAGCTTGGCCTTCTTGGTGATGATTGTTTGCCAATTGGCTTCGAAAGTTGCCTCTAGGGCCTTCCTTTCTCGCTGATCAGCTAATCTTTGCCTAGCCCTTTCAAACTCTTGCCGACGAAGCTCAACGTAGGCAGCCGGGGAGATGATGTCAGCCAATTGATCTGGGAGCTGGTTTTGGATCTCTTGAAATATTCCCCTTATTGCTCCGCAGTCGGTGACTAGAAAGTCAAGGGAGCTCTCCAGACGCTTGGCTATGTCTGATAAAGTTGCCCTCAGGTCATCGGCTAAAGGGGCTAAGGTCTTGTTGATATCTTCCTCGTCATCCATGAACTCTTTAATATCAAATGGAAACAGATCGGCTAGAGTCTGCAGAGCGAAAGATAAGATGGTTAAGTGTTAGACAAATTTAAATAGCTGATTTAGAGTTAAGAAGAAATAACTTACTGGGATGATGGGAGCCGATGCGACTTCTTCCTCAATGTTGTGGCTGCCTTTAGCCGATTGAGTTTGCTCGCTTCACACATGGGGGGTAGGCGTTGGAGCGTGAGGAGGCTACAAAAGGGAAAGATGAAAGGTTGGTCGGGCATCGGCTAATTGAGAATTTAAAAATAGTTTGAGTATGGGATTACCGATGGAGGCGAAGCCGGCCTTTTCCTGGTGGCCAATCTTTTCTTCTGCAAGGCAAAAGTTTTATGAGAGTCAGAATATAAAAATTCAAAATGAATCAAGCTTCAGAAAAGTACTTACCGGCTGAGGGCGAGTTGGACGCCTTGGAGGACTTGGCGTTTTTTGAGGGGATGGTTGGTCGGCTGGCAGCGTTTGTGCAGGTCTTCCTATTTCGCTTATGGTTGCTGCAGCTTCATCAATAGCTTCATCCATTTCTTCTTCCATTGCATCTTGGTCAATGGCTGCCTCCACGTCTGGATCTAATGGCGACAGCATCATCGGCCGGAGCTGTCTTCTATTTCTTTGAGGTCCTTTTCTGCCCAGCTGATGGGTCAGTAGCCAATGGCTTGGCTCTCTTATTTCTTTGAAGTGGCTCGCAGGTTTGGTCGTGCAGTAGGGAGGCCACCTTTGGCGCGTTGAAGCCGATTGATGAGGGAGCAAGAACATCGCCGTTTGGAATCAGCCCCTGGAGCATATTGGATGTTAACCCCAGAGTTGCTCACATGAGGGGGAGAAGAATCGATAGTCTACAAGCAAAGGAAAAGAGCTAGTCAAATGTTAAAAATGTTAGCCGATGAATGAAGAGAGCGACAAAAGAGAAGACAATTACCTCAAGGACCGATTCTGGGAAGATGGTTGTCATGTACATCGAAGCCGATTGGTGAAAAATATGTTTCTTTACTTCAACACACCATCGGTCAAAGGCCTTACTCCTCATCATGGCCAATTCCAAATTTTCAATACTGCCAAGGGGATGGCTTTCAATGCTTAGCAGCTTGGACATCATTAGGCTTGAATTGATCTCTCCTCTTGTCTGGATCTTTTCAGCAAAATACAATCCAATCGACAGCTCGCCCATTCCCATTTGTCTTGCAGTCGACATTGGATGACAAAATTCATAAGATAGAGGGACGTTCTTGCCTTGGTGGATGCCGACTGGGAGTATACATGGGGTGATAGCAGTTGTGAAAACTTCCCTTGACTTTTCATATCTCTCAGAATTGATTTCATTAAACCTAAAGTCATGAGGGAGTTCAAATTCTTCATAACTTGCATAAGGGAACCAGACCCTGGTGTTCTTTGGGAACCCGTCATACAAGTGACAAAACCAGTCGCTGAGGAGTTTCGCCGATAATTTGGATCCAGAGTAGAAGGTGGCAGCTTCTCCATATGACATGCATTGGCGCATCGTGATTTCTTCGCCATATTCATTTGTAATCCAGAGTAGAAGTTCAGGCCTTCCAACAAACTTTTGAGTATGAAGGATCAACCACAATTGAAGGAACCACCATGGGCCACTAGTGTTTATAGCCGAATTGGTTGCAAGTTTAGTCGATGTTGCATTTAGCATTTGATAGCAGTAATCCAACAAGTACTTGCCCAAGGGGATCTGTTGTTTTTGTACAAGGGCTTCGGCTATGTGTTGCCAATTTGATGTGGGGGCGCAAATCGAACCACAAAAGATAAACTTTTCAAGTCACATCATCAAGAAGGAAGTGTGCTCTCTAGGGCCTACTGATCCGGTTCCCATGTTTTGGCTTATGAAGCCGTTCCAACCTCCTATGGCCCTAGTTTTGAAGGAGTACTGGCACTTAGTGTTGAATCGGGTGGGGTTGACCGATGAGCTTATATCCAGGCCAGTAATCATGACTACATCTAGCAAGGTAGGAGTCATGGGTCCTTGTTGAAAGAAGAAGGCATTGAAAGTATTTTGACCAGAAATAACTTGCAGCCGACAGCAAGGGTTTGTCCTTGGGCATATCGGCTAATGTGAGGGTTAGGCACTGCGCTATCCCTAGCTCTTCCTAGTGAGCATACTTGCTAGCCGATATCCTAGCATACCAAGCTGGCCAAGACTTGTCCGTAGAAGGCCATGATTTGAGAATTCCTATCCAGGGGTTAGGCTAGGGTTCACTAACCTATAGGGGATTCTGTTGGTCTCGGCATTAATCATGTTGGTTGGGTCGTCATTGCCGATTGGGCCAAGAAAGTAGCGGTTGATGTGGATGAGAGAAGGAATTGCGATTTGGTTCGCATGGTGCTACGATGAAAAGAAAGGGAACAAATCATAAGAAGCACGAAAACATATCTACGGCAGGAAGAAAGGGATACAACCGATATGGACTTACCTCCGGGAACTCAGCCGATGGCGCGTCAGAGGAAGTGCTTGGAGCCACCATTGCCGTGGGAGAAATCGCCGCCACGGGGTAAGTCGCTGGTGAGTGTGCAGGAGCTCGAGAAGATCGCCGGTGGATTTGGGGAATTTTGGGTTAATGTGGTGAGTGCGTAAGTGATGGCGTGAAAATTTCAAGGCGGTAACTGTTATTTAAAGAGGCGCGGTAACGGCCAAAACGGAAAGCTCTAAAATCTCTCCAAGATAAGATTTGGCAAATCCGTAACATTAACAAAATAGAAGACTTGGGGGCATGTGTTAACGATCAAATTTGGTAAGCAAATTTGAATCTAAGGCCAAAGCTGATTTGAAGAGAATCGGGTTCTTCTCAAGATAGAGTGCGCACCAAGTACTAACCGAATCAGCTAAGGAGTTCATTGGCTGATACTCGAATCGGCTAAGGTTACTGTCAGCCAATACCAAATCGGACAAGGATAGCCAATGCAGCCGATTCCGATAAGGATAGCTGGTTTGGCCGATCCCGGGGAAAACATGTTGGAATTATCTTCGGATTCGGTTTGAAGAGCTTCATGGATGAAGTCCAGGAAAGACAATTGTATATGTTAGTTAGGATATCTTAAATAGTTTTCTTATAGATAATGTCGATGAAAGTTTATTTTAGGTATATTTGTAATTCAAATTGTAATAGAGATAGGAATCGTGTCTGCCACGGACTTATCTTGTATCTAGGTATAAATATGACCCAGGACCATGTAAATCAACAACAATCAAGTTCAATACAATCTCGGCGCATCGCCACCCTTTTTGTTTTATAGTTTCGACGAGTTCTTTCTTCTAGTTGGGCTCCATCGTTTGATCTCCGACGAAAAGGTAAAAGCTTGTTATGGCGGCTTGCGCTCTCGGGATTAGTGCTTCCATCATTGTGATACTCTAATATTGTTTGTGTAAAATGTCGAGTTATCATATATGCCATATAATATAATCTAGATCGATAGTGCGATCTAACACTAATCGGCTAGTCTCTTAATAAATAACAGCCGATAGGGTTAGATCTCATAGCCGATGTAGATTATATGGTTTATCCACCATCTCGAAAGGTTCTCGTGGACTTGTTTAGATCTTATGATTCTTTTTATACTTAATGCTGCATCGGTTAGGTCCGACCTATTGAGTTGTTTTTAGAATCATAAAGGATCTATCTTGTTTCATAGTATCGCGGTTTCAGCCGATCTTATCTGTTTTAACTGTGTTGTATATTTTATATTTGCATGATATGTTAAAGTTGCCCTTTATATTGAGATCTCACTGTAAGAAAATATGTTAAGCTTGTTATCGATCTGTTAGGCTATCTTAACACCTGATCGGTTCATGTTTAATATATTTAGTCTACATTGGTATCTTAGTATAAAGCGGTATCGGAGTACTAGTGGATACACATTAAATCTATGACATCAGCTATGATATAAATATATATATATATATAATCTGCATATTGAGTTATTTTTGGACTTAAGTGATTTATACTATCTCGGTACGCTACCGACCTATCCCAATTACTTAGTTTAAACATATTCTTGATATTAGATTATGTATTATGAATATTTTCTACCGATCGATTAGGTTTAATATTCCCTAGCCGATTCAGTGCATACCGCATCGGCTTAATAACAGACGATACGTCATCGGCCACCTGTCGATCGGCTATCGTTTGCAGATTAATACTTGTTTCTTTGTTTCTTATTGATTGCAGGATCAAATCAACTGGCACGCCTAAGAACCTAAGAAGCAGTACTTTGGACCTGCACTAGAGTAAAGCAAATCTCTCATGCCAGTGAGCGATTTTCCAGGTCAACGTACTTTCGGTACGATTTGGGATCAACAACACCCCATTCCATTGAGGAGTTCCTAGCAGAGTCAACTGTTGAACGATTTCACAATCTTTTAGATGATTACCAAATTCTTGGCTTAAGTATTCGTCACCACGATCCAATCATAGAAACTTAATTGTTTTACCTAAATGATTCTGTACTTAGTATGGAATTCTTTGAACTTTTCAAAGGACTCGACTTATGCCTCATTAAATAGATATAGTCATATATACTAAATTCGTGGGTAAATGTTATGAAGTACTGAAACCCCATCTCTGTCTGTTGAACTCATTGGTCCACATACATCAGTATGTACGAGTGCCAACAAGTCATTTGCCCTCTCACTTTGACCTGTGAAAGGTGCCCTTGTCATCTTGCCAAGTAAACAAGACTCGCATGTCTCAAATGATTCAAAATCAAATGAATGTAGAAGACCATCTTTATTAAGCTTCTCCATGCGCTTCTCATTTATATGGCCCAGGCGACAATGCCAAATAAATGAGGGGTTTAAATCATTTAGGCGTAGCCTATTTGCATTAATGTTATAGATGGGAGACGCTTCAAGATCCAAAACATATAATCCATTCACCATGGAGCATGAAAATAGAACATATTTTTAAGATAAATTAAACAACCATTGTCCATAGATCTATAATCATATCCTTCCACTTGTAAACATGAAGCAGAAATAACATTTTGACATAGAGTTGGAACACAATAACAATTATTTAATTCCAAAACTAATCCTGAAGGTAAATAAAGTGGCATAGTGCCAATGACAACTGTAGCAACTCTTGCTCCATTACCGACGCGAAGATCAACCTTGCCCCTTCTCAAGCTTCTATTCTTCTCAGATCCTGCAATAATTTGTAGATATGAGCAACTGATCCGGTATCAAATCCCAAGAGTCAGTAGATGTAGTAGCAAGATTAATTTCTACAAAATTAATACCTGAAGCAGAAGTCGTACTTTGCTTCTTTTTGAGATCCTCCAAGTACTTCTTGCAGTTTCTCTTCCAATGACTTGCCTTCTTGCAATAGAAGTAAACAACATCTGTAGGCACAGGCCCCTTTTTGCCCTTCTTTGCCTTGGAAGCACTCGCGATCTCATCAGGAGTTAGCTTCCTTTTGGTGCAAAGTTTCTTAATAGGGGGTTTGCACTTAGCATTCTGCATCATCATCACATGATGACTGTTTTTCTTGATGCTCTCCTCAGCACTCTTTAGCATCCTATGTAAATTCAGCCAAGGTTTTTCAATGCTGTTTATGTGATAATTTAATATGAATGGCGCAAAACTTGGTGGGAGCGACTGGAGAATCATATCTATTGCCAACTCTTGGCTAAGAGAAAAACCAAGCTTTTCCAGACTCTCAATATAGCCAATCATCTTTATCACATGAGGTTGACAGGATTACCCTCTGCAAGCCTGCACGCAAACAAGGACTTTGAAGTATTGAACCTCTCAGCCCTAGCTTGGTTCTCAAACATGCCATGTAGACCCTTAATAATACTTTGAACATATGTGCTCTCGTTGCTTCTGAAGCTTAGAGGACATCGTGGCAAGCATGAGGCAGCTTACATCTAGGGAATCATTAGCATGTTTCTCATAAGCCCTTCATGCTGCAGCATTCGCATTATCTGACAAATCATAAGGATAAGGAACTTCAATAACATACTCCTTTCTCTCTTGCTTGAGAACAATTCTCAAGTTTCAATACCAATCCATAAAGTTGTGCCATTCAACTTTTCTTTCTCAAGAATATATCACAAATTAAAAGAATTGGGTGTAGTGTTAGCTGCCATGATCTATAACAGAAAATATATGCAAAATTTAGCACAATGTTTATGTTTTATATTTTATTAAACAATTTAACAAAAAACTCCCACTACGTGTGTTAAGCCTTCTCTCTAGGTCATGTAGTTAGTGAGCTTTGGCATCACTGCTAGAAAGGTAGTGACATGGGTAAGCAACACCTTGCTAATCACATCCCTATGTGACTCTTGTTCATTGGGTGACATCACTATGCCCCGGCCTCGACCTATGCCCCGAGGCCCAAAACTGTTTTTATAGCCTCGTTAAGTAAACCAAATGCTCTTGCATGTATATGTCTGACATATACCTCATCCATTTATGATAGCCAATGGCACTCTGCTTTGGCTGACCCACCAATTGACGATCATAACCATGACAGGTGCAACATTTGAAAGGACATCATTAATACCTAATTTTTCTAAGAGAAACTATCCTATCAAACAAGCATATCACATATATGCAATTAATAATGAAATAGTATGGCTCTTTCACATGGTGATCTCCATCTCTATGTCGGTGTAGAGGATCTTCGTCTTCATCACCGTTCTCCCGAGTGCCTGATGCTGAATTTCTTCAAACTAAACTACTATTATAGAAGCTATAAATTGAATATTACATCGACACATGGGTCGTGAAAGAATATTACATGCATCACACGTATGAAGGAATATTACATTCATCACATGCATCTCATACATATAATAGGGTCATACCATCTCAAAGCATTCTCTGCAAAAACAAGTTAGACGTAGAACATTTTCTACCTATCGCATAGATACGATACCAACACGCAATAAATGGGGTATGCACACGGTGGTCCCACCAATCACATCGGCATAATCACATTATGCCGACCCGAGACTCTCTCAAGGGACATGGTTTGCATAGGTGCAAGGCGGCAGTCATAGTCAGACTACTAAATAGCTTTGGCATAATCACATTATAACGTTCCGAGACACTCTCAAGGAACGTCATCCCGAATCCGACTCCTACTGCTTGTTCCTATCCTTTATCAACCCTGTACCGATTGATCTAATCAACCCGTTGTTAATGACCAAATTTGGTAAGCAAATCCTTGAGTTTGAAGATGAGATTGGAGCCGAATCGGAGGAAACGCGTGAACTTTGGAAACAGAGGTCGCATCGGCTAAGTCCGAATCGGCTACGGAGCCAGTCGGCTGAGTCCGAGTTGGACTAGGATAGCCGATAGCCGATTTCGATCGGGAGCAGAAGTTGGAACCAATTCCGGAAAGAAAGCTTAGAGATAACTATTGGATTCGGTTCCCAAAGTGCTTCAGAGATGTTGCCATCTACGGATAACGTCCTACCATGGCAATTGTATCATTAAGTTATGATATTTTGTATAGTTTCCTTTATACATAATGTTGGTTTGCTTAGAGATATTTGTAATCTAATCTGTAATTGGAATCGTGTCTATTATGGACTCATTGTGTATCCAGCTGTAAATATGACCCGAGACCTTATAAAAACAATAACACACATCAATACAACTTCGGCGCATCGCCAACCTTTTCGTTTTTACTTTCTCAACGAGTTTTTGCCTCGTTTTCGGGCTGCATCGAGTTTCAATCTCTAGACAAGGTAACTTCTTGTTACAAGCAGTTTGTGTTATCGGGGTTAGTGCTTCCATTATCATGATACTCTGATCCTAATGTTATAAACTGCTTAATCTATCATATGCGACATATAATCTAGATCAATGTCTAGATCTATCTCCTGATCGGCTAATATCTCCCTCAAGATAACAACCAACAGAGCTAGATCTATAGGTTGATTTAGATTATATGGTGTATCTACCATCTCGAGGAGTTCTTATTAGTCTAAATAGATCTTGTGCTTCTTTTTGTACTTAATGTTGCATCAAATTGACCTATTAAGTCGTTATTAGAGTCATATAGATCTATTTGCCTCAATGATTATTATTAGAGATAGCACCGGGGTTTTAGCCGATCTTACCTATTTTAATCATCTTTTATGTATTATTACTGCTAGATGTATTAAAACTACCTTTTATATTAAGATCTTAATCTATTCAAATATATTAAGCTCGATATCAATTTGTTAAGTCACATTAACACCCTATTGATCTTGGTTTAGTGTATTTAGTTCATATTAATATCTTCTTATAAAACATATCGGAGTATTAACCGATTTACATTAGATCTGCGACATCGGCTAAGCTATAAATATATGTAATTAGTATTCTGATGTGTTTTTAGATATAAGTGGTTTATCTGTCTCGGTATACTACCGATATATCTCAATCACTTAGTCTAAATGTACTTTGGAATGGTAATTATATATTATGAATATCTTTAGCCGATCGAGTAGGATCTAATTTTAATTTGATCGCCTATTCTTTGTCTCTTGTTGGTTGCAAGATCAAACCAACTGGCACACCCGCGCAATCACCAAAGACGCCATGCAGCCAGTGAGCTTCTGGACGTCTTTCCGGTTACTCGGGGGCTTCATGCTCGGGATGGCGTTGATCTTTTCGGATTGGCTTCAATGCCGCGATGTGACACCATGAAGCCGAGCAGCTTGCTGATGGAACGACGAAAGTGCACTTCTTTGGGTTTAACTTCATTCGAAGGCCCGGATGTTTGCAAAGGTTTCTTCTAGGTCGGCGATCGGTCTTCTTTCGCTTGGTCTTGATGACAACGTCGTCGACATAAGCTTCAACGTTCTTGCCGATCTCGCGTCCTGGAAGCATCTTTGGATCATGCGTTGGTATGTGGCGCCGGCGTTCTTCGGCCGAAAGGCATGGTGATGTAGCAAGAGGCCCCAAATGGCGTGATGAACGATGTCTTCAGCGTCGGATTCTTTTAGGCTGATCTCGGTGATAGCCCGAGTAACGATCCGAAACTCGGGAGTTGGCAGGCCTGTTGAGTCAATGACTTGGTCGATGCGAGGCAGCCCGAACGGATCTTTGGGGCGAGGCTTTGTTGAGGTCGGTATAATCAACGCACATGCGCCATTGCCCCGTCTTCTTGCGGACCAGGGGCGGGTTGGCTAACCACGGGATGAAGGACTTCTTTAATGAAGCCGGTAGCCAAGAGCTTTGCGAGTTCTTCCTTGATGGCGTTTTTCGATCCCGCGTGAATCGCGTAATCGTTGTTTTATCGGTTTGGCGTCATCTTTGACGTTCAAAGAGTGCTCGATCACCTCCCTAGGAATTCCGGGCATATCGGATGGTTTCCAAGCAAAAACATCTTTATTATTTTGGAGGAAGGTGACGAGCGCGCTTTCCTATTTGGGATCTAGGTCGCACCGATTACGGCGGTTTCGAGGGATCCGACGGATCAAGGGAGATCTTCTTGGTCTTGGCATCGCGGATCCCGATTTGGCTATCTTCTTCGCGGGGACTTCGCCCTCTGCCGAAGTCGATGCAGCCAATCGGACTTCTTGTTGGCCACGTAATCTCTCGCGAGATTGGGCCATGTCGCAGCTCTCCTTATCGCAGTGAAGGCTTGCTTCACATCGCTGCGAAGAGTGATAACGCCGTTGGGACCCGACATCTTCATGCAGAGGTAGGTGTAGTGCGGGATCGCCATGAACTTGGCAAGCGTAGGTCTTCCAATAATGGCGTGGTACGCTGTTTCGAAGTCGGCCACCTCAAAAGTGACGTTCTCCATTCGGAAGTTTTCTTGGGCCCCAAAGTTGACAGGAAGAGAGATGTGCCCGAGTGGTGTAGATGATAGCCCCGGGATGACTCCGTGGAAGGGGGCTGAGCTTGCCTTTAGTTCGGCCCTCGGGATCTACATCTCATCCATGGTCTTGGCAAATAGGATGTTGAGGGCGCTGCCCCCGTCGATGAGGACGCGCTTGAGCCTGATGTTGCGGACCACGGGATCCAGGACGAGTGGATAGCGCCCCGGGTGAACCACTCGGTCAGGGTGATCCGAGCGGTCAAAAGTGATGGCCACTTCCGACCATCGCAGATATTGAGGGACTTCGGGTTGAGTCGCGTTGACCTCTCGGTCAGTTAGCTTTTGTTTCCTCTTGGATTCATAGGCTAGCGGCCCTCCGAAGATGTGGTTGAGCTCTCCAACAGGGTCTTGGAAAGGTTCGGCGTTTTCAGCCGCGTTGTTCTTTGGCGCTGACGGACCAGCCTCGTTAGTCGGCTTCTTGTTGAGTTGCGCCGCGTCTTGTTGGCGAACGCTTGTAGATAAAACAGTCCTTCGCCGCGTGCTTATGATTCGGATGATGGGTGCACTGGGCGTTCATGATGGCGTCGTAGGCGGCGACTCGGGGACGACGTTGAGTGTTGGAGGTTGCGGCCACTAGGTCCCCAGATCGACGCTTGCGATCTTTCTGGGCCTGGTTGCTGTTGTTGCCGCCATCCTTCTTAGGATTACGGCTCCCTCCCGCTTCCTTGTCTTCCCTCCTATCGGGCCGGTCTTGACGGGTGGCCTTGATGGCGTCGTTGGATTTGGCGTATGAATTCGCCGTCTCGAACATTTGTTTCACCGTCTTCGGTGGTTTGCACCCGAACTTCCCGATCAGCAGCTCATCACGGACTCCCTTCTGGAAGGCGGCGATGATGATGTCATCGGTGATGTTGGGGATCTTGTTACGCTTCTCGGAGAAACGGCGGATGTAATCCTTCAGGGGCTCGTCCGGCTTCTGGATGACGTTGTATAGGTCGAAGTGTGTGCCGGGCCTCTCGAAGGTGCCTTGGAAGTTGGCGATGAAGTGGTCCCTCAGCTCGCTCCATGAGCCGATTGAGCCTGTTGGCAGGCTCGTGAGCCAATTTCTGGCTGAGTTAGCGAGGGCCACGGGCAGGTAATTGGCCATAGCTTTGTTGTCGCCACCTGCAGCACGGATGGCGAGGGTGTATACAGTTAGCCAAGATTCAGGGTCGGTCTTGCCGTCGTACCTTTCAATCCCTGTGGGTTTGAACCCACTCGCCGTGCACTCGGCGAAGTTCCCGAGTGAAGGCCGGTACTCCGTCGTCGCCGCTATCGGGTGATCCCCTCCGATCTTCCCGAGTGCGTCGGTCCCGCTCCTGGTAGCGGTGTAACATCCTGAAAATCGAAGGAGTGGAATTCGGAACGTGAAAATCGGAACTCACAAAAACTTTTGGAATCGTTACTTCTTATCGTGTTTTTCGATCTTAATTGCCGCTTCAACGATATAAGATTTTCCTCTAGAATTACTTTCGAGGTAAAATGGAATAAAACCCTAAGCTCGCAATCCCAGAAAACAATTTCAAAATATACATGTGTGTACCTGAAAAGAGCATATAGATATATATATGTATATAATATGGTGCATCACAAAAAGAATGTATTAATGTTTAAATCCTAATTGATGGAGGAAAGATAATGAATAATTGGAATTTGGATAAAAAAATATATATTGAAAAGGAGAAATGAAATTTGAAATTTGTCTTCAATCAAAATCCCATTTTCTTGAATTTAAGAGAAGAAACAAAATAAAAATGGAATATATATATAAAGAAAAATATAGGGAAAAGTGGAAAATATAATTTTAGAAATTGTTCTTTGAATACCAAAATTTATTTGGGATTTTTAGGAATAAAAGAAATGGAAATGGAAAATAGGATTTTAAATTCGGGAAAAATGGAAAAGCGCCTTGTTCATTGATCGCGGGTGTTCGACCGGTTACACCACCCCGTTCGCAGCCGCCGCGCGCCACCCGCCGTACACTGAGACCTCGCGCGTGCACGTTCCCAACGTCATCGGCTCCGGTCACGGACAGAGTCGCCGCATGGTCGCGCCATGCCGATTGCTCCCAAAGTCGACGCCGTACACGCTAGCCATGCCGCTCGCGTTAGCGCCGCGCATGCACGATCCGCGCCACGCCGTCCTTGCCACGGCGCCTGCACTCCCGCCCACGCGCACTGCCCTCACCGCGCTCGCCGTACGCGCGCGTTGGCTGCGTTGCCGCACGTCGCCACGACGTGCGCGCGCTCGCGCCTACCGCCGCACTAGGTCGCCCGAACCATCTCACCGTCGACCGCCTATAAATCGGCCTCCCGCACCCAGCTGGCCACATAGCAAATCCTCCCCATTGCTCACTCGTGCTTTTCCCCGATTTCCCCCAAAAGTTAGCCATTGCTGCGTGAATTTTGGGAAGGATCGGAGCTCGGCGGAAGAACCCTAACTCGACCGCCCGTGCAACACTCCGAAATTCGTCACCCTCGGCCGATTTCTTCCCGAATTGAAGGTACCATCATTATCCCCGTGCTCTAAGTGTTATTTCCCTAAGCTTCCCGAGTCAAATGGTCGCCGGAAAATCGCCGGCGACGAGCCCCCTCGAATTCCCCGTCTCGGCCGCCGCCACCCCGCCGCGCGGCACGCTACGAGCGCCTCCCGGCCGAACCAACCCCCCGTAGCATCCCTAGGGCTCACCGATGCTCGTAGACCCCTTACTTTGGCCGGAACCTCGCCGGAGTTTGCGCCGACGAGCGCCACCGCCGCCGAACCACCTCGCCGTCGCCGGCCCTCTTCGCCGCTCCCGGTCTCGGCCGAGTGGAGAAATGGAACCCCGTGGTCCCAAGATGGTGAAAAGCCCCTCTTCTCCCTAGTTCCGGCCCTCCCTCACCGTGGCGCCCCCTCCCTCGCCGTCGGCCGCCGGTGGAAGCAGAGCGAGGAAGAAGGGAAGAAAACAGAGGGAATGGAAAAAAAGAAAAGGAAAAAGAAAAGAAAAGAAAAAAAGAAAAAGAAGGAAAAGAAAAATAGTAAAGGAATAGGGGTAAAGGTAAAAATTATTTTGGAAATATTTTAGGATAAAATAAGGTTTTTGGAAATATTATCATTTAGGAATAAGTATAATATTCTTTTCCCTTCCAAAAAGAAATACTTTGTGAAAATGATTTATAGATTAAATTTTTCCTTTTTATGAATTCAAATACTGTCCAACCTTTAAATTGTTAGCGAAGTTCACATGAGACCTTTTTAAATATTGGTTAAACATGGATGACGTTATCCTGTCGTTAGAATTTCAAAAACCCCAATAAATATAATTGCAACATTAAAGATCAATTATTGGAGATATAAAAATTAGAAACCTAATTATTCTAGGATATCTTCAAATTTAAGTGCAAAATACATATTAATTACAAGATGGTTCGCTCGGTTTAACTGAACTCCTTTTCGTTGATTCCACTCTTAAGATTTCCGAAGTTTGAGGTTGTGTTTGGAATCCGCTTTCCGCGATCATTTTGAGATCTCTTTCTTTTCGTTGATGTTGTTGAATTCTAATTGGATTCAACCCTTCTTTTTGCACGTACGGATAGCGTCCGAAGAGGTGAACACGACTACGCGGAAGACACCACTCAACTAGCGTGCGAGCAAGGCAAGTCTTCACACCCTTTGAACATATCGAACCCAATTACGAAATGATGTTATTTTAAATTCTAAACATGCATGCTTTACAGAATTACCTACACTTGCTATGCCATACCTTGCTATTGATTACCTTTAGAATTACTCCTTGTAACTCGTGATGTGATACAAACAACCGAAGCATAACTTTGGTAAACTGCTTAGCCATGCTACACTTAGATTATGCATACTCATGACTTTATGAAAAAGCTTTGTGCTTGGGCAACTACCTTAGGGAAGGTAGTTGAGATTCGGCATGTGGAGACATGAGCGCCACATGGCCATGAGAATGATGAACTAAGTTTGATGAAAATTGAAAGTACTATACAAATGTTTTAGACTGGGGCGGCCGGATGATTGGGTGGATTCCGGAAAAGGCAAGTGCCGACCCTGGTCAATTAAGGACCGAGCCATGAGATAGCGGAAACGAGCCGCATACACCGTACTTCTCGAATGGGTATAGACCTAGGCCGACTAGATAGCCGAGCGGAGCGTATCCTTGCATAGATGGTTCTCTATGATGTGGTTATGGGATGAGAATGAGGCTGCGGCCTTTGTTATGAATGGTGGAATTAAACTGATGTTAACTAAACTGATGTTAATTAAACTTAAAGATTTGGAAAGTTTCCCCTTACCCCGGGTGCGCCAGAACTCTTCACACTGCTAGAAAAGGACGGCTAGAGTGCATGAGGGCATAAGTTCATGGAGCGGGTACTGCAAAAGTGAGGTTTATCGAAAGGCTTTGCCGTGACCGTCTCATGTGTTGAGGCGTAGGCTCACTTGTTGGGCTGTCGCGGAGTACGGGTAAAGTGTACATCCACCGCAGTGTGAATGAATCAATCTATTCGAATAGCCGTGCTCGCGGATATTGAGCATCGTGACAAGACTTTCGCTTGGCTAGACTTTGAACTTAAAAATGCTGGGATGGGTTTGCATGATGATTTTATTCGCTGGTGGATCAACTTCTCGAGATGCGAGAAGGGGTGGACTCCCGAAAACCATGACGAACCGGAGGCGGGAAGCCATCCTTGGAATCACGATGGATGGTAGACAAACCGTCGCCGGGTTAATGAACTATGAAATTAAAACTTGATTTGGCTAGTCGATAGGTTTGTGAAAAAGAATTGTGAAAACTGGCTTTACGCAAAAATAACCCTAGCCATGTTCTTTGAATAACCCTATCATATGCATCAATTCTGTGTTGGCTTGCTGAGTACGGTTGGTACTCACCCTTGCTATACGCACAAACCTCCAGTCGATGGGAGTGAAGAGCCGGAAGATCCATACGCATATCACCAGGAGGACGAAGGAACTGACGGCGCATATTAGACCTTAGCTCCGGTCGTTGCACGTGGCAATTGACAAGCCGCCGCCTCTTTCATTGCCTTATCTAAATTCTGTTTTTATGTTGTATTCGGACCATAAGGTCCTGTGGGATGAACAATGCCTTCGGGCCTATTAATGTAATAATGGTAATGTAAGACTATTCGTGCATGTGCACTTGATTATCCAAGATCGTATTCGTGGGTACCAACTACTCGATCCAGGGAAATGGTACTAAGAACACGAAAGATTCCCGCCTCAAAATCGGGGTCCACGAGCTGGTATCGAGCCATGCGACCGTAGGCTAAGACCAAATGGCGCCCTACCCCTAACTAGGTGGCTAAAGGGAAATATCCCTACAATAGGATCAGTTTTAAACTATTATTTCCGAAAATGCAAATATACCTTTTCTACCTCGTACCTCCTTTTACCAAATGATTATGATAGCTCTCTCCCGCTAACCCTAAGTTGCCTACGAAGCGATGTCAAACCATGACGGAACCGGGAAGTCACTATTCCGCGAGACGAGGGGTTTGTGGTACAACTTCATCCCTACTATGGTGTTTGAGGTACCCAACCACCCACCTATCACACCAAGAGGCATGGCTCCGAAGAGTATCCAGCTCGGGAGGCGGCCGTATCCATAGAAGCCCGCATGGGAAGTGAGACATCCTTCGCTTCCACACTCGCTACCACCGGACCTAGCGAAGCGGCTATTCAGATGCGGCTCGCGAGGCCTTCCTTCGCCTTAATGCGATAAACCGTGCCGAACTCACGGTGACAGAGTTCGTGCATCATCCTTATCGCGAAGAGGGCAACCCAGTCTGCACTGTGGAGGCTACCCCCTGCTGCTACAACCCGATGGTCACGCGTCCGTCACGTTGGGCGAGACAGCAGACGATCTACGAGGAGGCCCCGCTCGAGATCAACGACCAGCCAGCCACGCCTCAATGATCCGGTCAATGCCACCAAGGCCGTGGGGACCAGATAAACATGCCGCAGACTCACCGCAGCCAATGGTGCCCAAGATGAGCAACTCCTGACCGCTACATGGCCCGTGGGGAAGCTCTGTAAAGCTGGAAGAGCAGCTCAGAAGAGCAAGCAAAGAAATCAACCAACTGGAGGAGCAGCTGCGCACTCGTCCTGTCTACGCTGCAGGTACTTCCACCGAGCCTGTACCATCACCTCCTGCCCCTGTGCCCGACCACTATTACCTTATGACTCCAGCATGCTTAGATACTTTTCAAGCTATGATGGAGCAAGCTTTTATGTTGAGCACAGAGCCTGCACCGTACCTGGTAGACCCCACTGCTGCCACATCCATGGGACCCACCCCGAGCTCCGTACCAGTACCATCCGAGCCGGGATCAGGAGAGGGTAACCCCATCCAGATCTACACCGACACGGAGTCTGAGGCAGAGCCCATGGAGATCAAATGGGAGTCTAGCGACACCGACCCAATGGAGGAGGAAGCTCCCCCTCGTCGCCTGACTCACACGGGAGGCCCCCTCACCCGCCAGACCGCTCGCAAGAGTACGCGGCCACCGAGTCGGAAGATTCGGCGTGACTCCGAGGCCACCACCTCCGAGCCATGGGGACTTCGGTTTGCTTCAGCAGCAGACCACCCACTTCCGGCGCCTGGCTCTTGCGGATGGTTGGATGATTAGGCGGGAGGACCTTCCCGGCTCGCGACGAACCACTCCCTATTTCCCCTTAATTAGTTGATGTAGTTGGACGATATAATTATTGTTGCTATCTGGCATGAAGGACTGTGTGTGTACATCCGTGTATCCCTATGTAATATGATGAACCCGAGCATCACTTTGCGGTGTCTTAATTCGTAAGCTTATTATTATTTCACCCTCTCGTTGATTGAAGATCATTCAAAAGAACTTGAAGAAAAATCCCCACAGGAACTATAACCTAAACTAGTCCGATCTCTTAATTCATCTACCTTCTTCGGATGGCACATCGCCGCAGAGCCGCAGCAACCAACGAGAACCCGCTGAACCAAACCCCTCCACCCGGCGGAGGTCATGGCTTTGCGGACCCGGCTACTCCAAGCGATTGCTAATAACCGGGGAGGTCGAGGAGGATCGAGCCCGGGAGAATTCATGAGAGCTAAGCCACCCACTTTTTCCACGGCCGAAGAACCTATGGATGCCGAAGATTGGCTAAGAGTGATAGAGAAGAAGCTAACCCTCGTCAGAGTCCGAGAAGCTGATAAAGTTGTCTTCGCTACTAATCAGCTGGAGGGCCCCGCAAGTGGTCGGTGGGACACCTACAAGGAAACGCGAGTTGAAGACGCCGGCGAACCAACATGGGAGGAATTCACGGCTGCGTTCGTGAGAATTTCGTGCCACTGCAGCTTATGAGGATGAAGAAAACGAGTTCCGCAGATCGCGTCAAGGGAACACCTCGACAAGAATATCTGAACAAGTTCACCCAGCTTGCCCGTTACGCCACCAAGTGACTTGCGGACGAAGAAGAAAAGATAGACAAATTCATTGAGGGACTAAATGACGAACGAGGGGACCAATGATCGGCAGGATCACACCGGTTTCCAAAGCCTCATCAACAAGGTCGTCCGACTTGAGCATGACCAAAAGGTGGTAGACAATAACCGCAAGAGGAGGCTCGCTATGGCTCGCCCATTTCAGGGAACGCCACAACGCCCCAAGGGAGCCACCCCGTCTGGATGGAAGCCAAACGTCCCGCAACCGGACGTTCTCCCGCTTCCGACCATGTCAACAGTCGCTACACCTCGCCTTCGTACGCCCACACCAACCCTAGCCGCTCCAGAAGAAGGAATGTGAGTCGTTTCAATTGCGGGAATTCGGGCACTACTCCAATAGCTGCCCAAAACCACGCAACGCCCGTGCGCACCGGGCGCCAATGCAACGCCCGTCCGAGGAACCCCCACTCCGGCGCGGGACGAGGTCCTGCTCAGACCCCGCTACCCAACGAGGCCGCCACCGGGTTTCAACGTGGCCGGTGAATCATGTGCGGGCTGAAGAAGCTCAGGAGGACCGGGAGCGTATTGATGGGTATGTTCTCTATCAACTCGCACCGCTTAAAGTTTTATTCGATTCGGAGCCTCACATTCATTCATATCTTCCCGAGTAAGCAAACAACACCACCTACACCAAGTAGCACTTAGAAGACCTATGCTTGGTACATTCACCGGGAGACATAACCGTACCCCATGCCTGCATTAATGTACCCATACGGATTAGAGACGTGGTGTTTCTCTCAAACCTTATGGTGCTATCACCCCAAACCATAGATGTCATACTCGGAATGGATTGGTTGACCAAAAATAATGGAATTATAGACTCAATGAAGAGAAGTCACGGTAGCCACCCCATGGGGATCACCGATGAGCATAACTATGGATCAAAACCCAAAGCTATGTGATCAAGCTGCGGGAGTGTTCACCATGCTACCCCTAGGCGGAATGCCGTAGTACAAGAGTACCGGATGTGTTTCCCGAGGAATTACCCGAATGCCCCGGATCGCGACGTAGAGTTTATCATCGATCTAATGCCGGTACGCCCCCATATCCAAAAGGCCTTATCGAATGCCGGCCAACGAGTTAGAGGAACTCAAGAAGCAAATAAGGGAACTACAAGAGAAGGGATTTGTACGCCCGCTCTTCTCCCCGGGAGCCCCAGTACTCTTCGTCAAAAAGAAGGATGGGAGTATGAGAATGTGTGTGGACTACCGATCGCGAATGAAGTAACTATCAAGAACAAGTACCCGCTACTCGAATCGATGACCTATTCGATCAACTTAAAGGTGCGCAAGTGTTCTCAAAGATTGATCTACGGTCGGGATATCATCGCTTGAAGATTAGAGCCGAGATATTCCTAAGACGGCGTTCTCTACACGTTACGGCTTATACGAGTTCACGTGATGTCCTTTGGATTGACCAATGCCCCGCATACTTTATGAACTCGATGAACAAGGTATTCATGGAATACCTGGACAAATTCGTAGTGGTATTCATCGACGATATACTTATCTACTCCAAGAACGATGAGGAACACGCGGAGCATCTACGACTCGACGAAAAGCTACGAGAGCACCAACCGTATGCAAAGTTCAGCAAATGCGAGTTCGGCTCAAGGAAGTCGCTTTTCTTGGCCACGTGGTTTCAGCCGGAGGAGTAGCAGAGACCCCGCCAAGGTCGAAGCCGTTATGGATTGGAAGGCACCCAAGTCGTTGACGGAAGTTCGGAGTTTCTGGGCTTGGCCGGTTATTACCGGCGCTTTATCGAAGGGTTTTCCACGTAGCCCGACCTATGACTCAACTTCGAAGAAGGAAAAGAAGTTTGAATGGAATGAGAAGTGTCAAAAAGCCTTCGACCAATTAAAAGAAAAGTTAACCACTTGCCCCAATCTTGACCTTACCCGACAACCTAGGAAGGACTTCGTGATGTACCGTGATGCATCCCTGCAAGGATTAGGAGGAGTATTAATGCAGGATGGGAAGGTCGTAGCCTATGCCTCGCGACAGTTACGACCCCACGAAGAGAATTATCCCACACACGACCTGGAATTAGCCGCGGTTGTACACGCATTGAAGATCTGGAGACACTATCTGATCGGGAACCACTGTGATGTGTATACCGATCACAAGAGCCTAAAATATTTCTTTACTCAGCCTGATCTCAACCTACGACAGAGGCGATGGCTGGAGTTGATCAAGGATTACGACCTAGGAATCCATTATCATCCCGGCAAGGCAAATGTAGTGGCCGATGCGCTGAGCCGCAAAGCCCAATGCAACCACATGGAATTGGGAGGTGTGGCTAATGAGCTCCAAGAAGAAATGGCTCGACTCAATCTACACCTGATTCCTCACGGAGGAGTTAACTCGCTGGAAATCCAACCCCTATTGAGAACTCAAATAGAGGAAGCCCAAAAAGGGAGTAAGGAAACCCAGGAAATCAAGGGACGCATGGCCGCTGGACGCGCTCAGGAGTTTTCAGTAGATGACAAGGGAATCCTGTGGTACAAGAAAAGAATCTGCGTGCCTGAACGAGGCGGTTTGAGAGGATTGATCTTAAAAGAAGCCCACGAGTTGGCATATTCGTTACATCCCGAAAGCACGAAAATGTACCAGGATTTGAAGGGAGAATACTGGTGGCCCAATATGAAGAGAGATGTAGCCGAATACGTAGCCGTGTGCGATGTGTGCCAAAGGGTGAAAGCCGAGCATCAACGCCTCACGGCTTGCTTGCTGCACCACTCAAAATTCCCGAATGGAAATGGGACGAGATAGGCATGGATTTCATAGTGGGACTACCCAAAACTACGACTGGTTACGATTCCATTTGGGTAATAGTAGATCGGCTCACCAAGACGCGATTTATTCCCGTGAAAACTAACTACAACAGTGCCAAGCTAGCGGAACTATATATGAGTAGGATTGTATGTCTCCACGGTGTACCAAAGAGGATTATATCGGATCGTGGTACCCAATTCACATCTCATTTTTGGAGCAAAGTCCACGAGGCACTCGGAAGTCATCTCGCTTTCAGTACCGCTTATCACCCACAGACCGATGGGCAGACTGAAAGGACGAATCAAGTATTGGAAGATATGCGAGAGCTCTGCATTGGATTTCACCAAGGATTGGGAAAAATGTTTGCCATACGCCGAGTTCTCCTACAACAATAGCTATCAAGCCGGCTGAAGATGTCGCCAAACGAAGCTCTATTTGGTCGCCGATGTCGAACCCCATTGATGTGGTCAGAAACCGGTGAACGAACCGTATTCGGGCCCGACATAATCAAGGAGGCTGAGGAAAAGGTCCGCCTGATCCGGGACCGACTACAAGCTGCTCAATCACGACAAAAGAGCTACGCGGATACCCGACGAAGAGAATATGAATTTAAAGAGGGTGACTACGTGTATCTAAAGGTCTCACCACTACGGGGAACTTAGAGATTCAAAGTCAAAGGGAAACTCGCACCACGATACGTGGGCCCATTCTTGATAAGCGCTAGGAGGGAGAAGTGGCTTACCAATTGGAACCGCCCGAGAATCTCTCCTGTCCACCCAGTATTCCACGTATCGCAGGCTGAAGAAATGTCTCGGATAACGAAGAGCAAGCCCCTTTAGAAACCATCCATGTCCACAGTGATCTTACCTACCCGGAGCATCCAATCAAGGTACTAGACGAGGCAGAAAAGAAGACACGAACCAAGTCGTGGCGCATGTACAAAGTACAATGGAGCAATCACACGAAAGAAGAAGCTACCGGGAGAGCGAAGAGTTCCCGAGGACGAATACCCACACCTATTCAGCACCGGTAAGAAATCTCGGGACGAGATTAATTGTTAGGGGGTAGGTTTGTAACATCCCGAAAATCGAAGGAGTGGAATTGGGAACGTGAAAATCGGAACTCACAAAAACTTTTGGAATCATTACTTCTTATCGTGTTTTTCGATCTTAATTGCCAGTTCAACGATATAAGATTTTCCTCTAGAATTACTTTGAGGTAAAATGGAATAAAACCCTAAGCTTTGCAATCCGCAGGTGAAAACAATTTCAAAATATACATGTGTGTACCCGAAAAGAGCATATAGATATATATATGTATATAATATGGTGCATCACAAAAAGAATGTATTAATGTTTAAATCCTAATTGATGGAGGAAAGATAATGAATAATTGGAATTTGGATAAAAAAATATATATTGAAAAGGAGAAATGAAATTTGAAATTTGTCTTCAATCAAAATCCCATTTTCTTGAATTTAAGAGAAGAAACAAAATAAAAATGGAATATATATAAAGAAAAAATATAGGGAAAAGTGGAAAATATAATTTTAGAAATTGTTCTGTGAATACCAAAATTTATTTGGGATTTTTAGGAATAAAAGAAATGGAAATGGAAAATAGGATTTTAAATTCGGGAAAAATGGAAAAGCGCACTGTTCATTGATCGCCGTGTTCGACCGGTTACACCACCCCGTTCGCAGCCGCCGCGTCACCCGCCGTACCTGAGACCTCGCGCGTGCACGTTCCCAACGTCATCGGCTCCGGTCACGGACAGGAGTCGCCGTACGCCGCGCCATGCCGATTGCTCCCAAAGTCGACGCCGTACACGCTAGCCATGCCGCTCGCGTTAGCGCCGCGCATGCACGATCCGCGCCACGCCGTCCTTGCCGCGGCGCTGCACTCCCGCCCACGCGCACTTGCCCTCACCGCGCTGCCGTACGCGCGCGTTGGCTGCGTGCCGCACGTCGCCGCGACGTGCACGCTCGTCGCCTACCGCCGCACTAGGTCACCCGAACCATCTCACCGTCGACCGCCTATAAATCGGCCTCCCGACCCAGCTGGCCACATAGCAAATCCTCCCCATTGCTCACTCGTGCTTTTCCCCGATTTCCCCCAAAGTTAGCCATTGCATTGCGTGAATTTTGGGAAGGATCGGAGCTCGGCGGAAGAACCCTAACTCGACCGCCCGTGCAACACTCCGAAATCGTCACCCTCGGCCGATTTCTTCCCGAATTGAAGGTACCATCATTATCCCCGTGCTCTAAGTGTTATTTCCCTAAGCTTCCCGAGTCAAATGGTCGCCGGAAAATCGCCGGCGACGAGCCCCTCGAATTCCCTGTCTCGGCCGCCGCCACCCCGCCGCGCGCGCACGGCTGCAGCGCCTCCCGGCCGAACCAACCCCTGTAGCATCCCTAGGGCTCACGATGCTCGTAGACCCCTTACTTTGGCCGGAACCTCGCCGGAGTTTGCTGCCGACGAGCGCCACCGCCGCCGAACCACCTCGCCGTCGCCCTCTTCGCGCTCCCGGTCTCGGCGAGTGGAGAAATGGAACCCCGTGGTCCCAAGATGGTGAAAAGCCCCTCTTCTCCCTAGTTCCGCCCTCCTCACCGTCGGCGCCCCCCCTCGCCGTTGGCCGCCGGTGAAGCGAGAGCGAGAGGAAGAAGGGAAGAAAATAGAGGGAATGGAAAAAAAAAGAAAAAGGAAAAAGAAAAGAAAAAAAAAGAAAAAGAAGGAAAAGAAAAATAGTAAAGGAATAGGGGTAAAGGTAAAAATTATTTTGGAAATATTTTAGGATAAAATAAGGTTTTTGGAAATATTATCATTTAGGAATAAGTATAATATTCTTTTCCCTTCCAAAAAGAAATACTTTGTGAAAATGATTTATAGATTAAATTTTTCCTTTTTATGAATTCAAATACTGTCCAACCTTTAAATTGTTAGCGAAGTTCACATGAGACCTTTTTAAATATTGGTTAAACATGGATGACGTTATCCTGTCGTTAGAATTTCAAAAACCCCAATAAATATAATTGCAACATTAAAGATCAATTATTGGAGATATAAAAATTAGAAACCTAATTATTCTAGGATATCTTCAAATTTAAGTGCAAAATACATATTAATTACAAGATGGTTCGCTCGGTTTAACTGAACTCCTTTTCGTTGATTCCACTCTTAAGATTTCGAAGTTTGAGGTTGTGTTTGGAATCCGCTTTCCGCGATCATTTTGAGATCTCTTTCTTTTCGTTGATGTTGTTGAATTCTAATTGGATTCAACCCTTCTTTTCGCACGTACGGATAGCGTCCGAAGAGGTGAACACCGACTACGCGGAAGACCCCACTCAACCGGCGTGCGAGCAAGGCAAGTCTTCACACCCTTTGAACATATCGAACCCAATTGCGAAATGATGTTATTTTAAATTCTAAACATGCATGCTTTACGAATTACCTACACTTGCTATGCCATACCTTGCTATTGATTACCTTTAGAATTACTCCTTGTAACTCGTGATGTGATACAAACAACCGAAGCATAACTTCGGTAACCGCTTAGCCATGCTACACTTAGATTATGCATACTCATGACTTTATGAAAAAGCTTTGTGCTTGGGCAACTACCTTAGGGAAGGTAGTTGAGATTCGGCATGTGGAGACATGAGCGCCACATGGCCATGAGAATGATGAACTAAGTTTGATGAAAATTGAAAGTACTATACAAATGTTTTAGACTGGGGGCCGGATGATTTGGGTGGATTCCGGAAAAGGCAAGTGCCGACCACAGTCAATTAAGGACCGAGCCATGAGATAGCCGGAAACGAGCCGTACAACCGTACTTCTCGAATGGGTATAGACCTAGCTGACTAGATAGCCGAGCGGAGGCAGTATCCTTGCATAGATGGTTCTCTATGATGTGGTTATGGGATGAGAATGAGGCTGCGGCCTTTGTTATGAATGGTGGAATTAAACTGATGTTAACTAAACTGATGTTAATTAAACTTAAAGATTTGGAAAGTTTCCCCTTACCCCGGGTGCGCCAGAACTCTTCACACTGCTAGAAAAGGACGGCTAGAGTGCATGAGGGCATAAGTTCATGGAGCGGGTACTGCAAAAGTGAGGTTTATCGAAAGGCTTTGCCGTGACCGTCTCATGTGTTGAGGCGTAGGCTCACTTGTTGGGCTGTCGCGGAGTACGGGTAAAGTGTACATCCACCGCAGTGTGAATGAATCAATCTATTCGAATAGCCGTGCTCGCGGATATTGAGCATCGTGACAAGACTTTCGCTTGGCTAGACTTTGAACTTAAAAATGCTGGGATGGGTTTGCATGATGATTTTATTCGCTGGTGGATCAACTTCTCGAGATGCGAGAAGGGGTGGACTCCCCAGAAAACCATGACGAACCGGAGGCGGGAAGCCATCCTTGGAATCACGATGGATGGTAGACGAACCGTCGCCGGGTTAATGAACTATGAAATTAAAACTTGATTTGGCTAGTCGATAGGTTTGTGAAAAAGAATTGTGAAAACGGCTTTACGCAAAAATAACCCTAGCCATGTTCTTTGAATAACCCTATCATATGCATCAATTCGTGTTGGCTTGCTGAGTACGGTTGGTACTCACCCTTGCTATACGCACAAACCTCCGGTCGATGGGAGTGAAGAGCCGGAAGATCCATACGCATATCACCGGGAGGACGAAGGAACTGACGGCGCATATTAGACCTTAGCTCCGGTCGTTGCCTGTGGCAATTGACAAGCCGCTGCCTCTTTCCGCTGCCTTATCTAAATTCTGTTTTTATGTTGTATTCGGACCATAAGGTCCTGTGGGATGAACAATGCCTTCGGGCCTATTAATGTAATAATGGTAATGTAAGACTATTCGTGCATGTGCACTTGATTATCCAAGATCGTATTCGTGGGTACCAACTACTCGATCCAGGAAATGGTACTAAGAACACGAAAGATTCCCGCCTCAAAATCGGGGTCCACAAGCGGCGATCGAGGACTTCCCGCATCACTCGGCGGGGTCTTCGGCTGGCTGGTTGGGTAGCCTGGAACTGTTGCGGCGGACTCGGTGGTGGACGGGTGGACGTCCATGTCGTTTGTCGCGGAGTCGACCGTTTGCTCCTGGTACCTCTGCGTAGATTCGCGGGGTGGGCCTCTTGGCACGGTCGTCGACCGATCCGGCTCGGGCCTCTTATAGTCTCCCGACCTTAGAGGCGGAAGCCGGCTCTTGTCCGGCGTTTCGGCCACAGATCGGTCGGCCTCCGTGCCGAGGTGGTGGGATGGCCGTTAGCTATGGCAGCGACGATGGTCTTTATCTTGTCGAGTATTGGAGTCACGTTGGCGGTGCTGTCTCCATGACGGTGTCCAAGAGGGTGAGCGCGGCAACGCATTCTGCGTGGCGTTTGGAAGATGTTGGTGTTGCGGACCCGTGTTTGGAGGATGGACTCTGGCGGATCGTCCGCGCACGTAGGTCCCGCTTCCTCTTGTCGGCCTCGTCTTTGCGTTGTTTTTCCTCTTCGGCCGTCTTGCGCTCGTGCTCCATCTTGGCTCGCTCTTCTTCAAGCCTTCTAGCCATGGCTGAGTCGGACTCGTTCGGCTCGGCCATGAGGACATCAAAGCACTTCAGCTCATAGTCCATGCGGCGGTCGGAGTTGTCGGCTTCGTCGGAAGGGATGCCATAGAGGTTGTCGAAGCCGGCGGAGCTGAGGTATCCATTGAGCTCCGAAGATGAGCAGGAGCCGAATGATGGGAGGATGACGGCGACCTCTCTTGATCTGGGTAGCCCGGGTGCGGATCGTTCCGCCGAGTTAGAGCTTGGGGATGTGGGCTCCTCCGAGTGGGTCGCCGCCGACTCGGGAGAGAAGTTTGCTGTAGATCTCGGCGGCGTTTGGTAACCCATACGGCACCGAGAGGTCTTTGTCCGAATAGATCGTCTCCGTCGGGGAGGTGAGAAGATTGGCGCAGATTTCGGCGGTATTCGGTAATCCGAATGGTGCCAGTGAAGTCCGTCGTCGGAGAAAGTAGATTGCATCTTGATCTTGAAGATGTCGTCGAAGATCTCGGCGCTATTGGGAGCCCGAACGGCACCGAGTGGGTCTTTCCTTCCGACTGGTTTGAATCCGAGTCAAAGGAGGAGTCGTCGAAGAAGTTGGCGGCGAAGCCGCCGAATCTTGAAGGAGATCCCATCACGCTTGTCGGCGAGATTGGTTGAAGAAGTCTCGACGCGCGAGCCCCTACCTGGCGCGCCAACTGTCGAAACTTGGTTTCAGCAATATAATTTCTGGGGTCGCAGTCAAGATCGCCAAGCACAATGGGTTAGAAGAAGAAAAAGATTTAGACAGGTTCAGGCCCTCTCGTGAGGTAATACCCTACTCCTGTTTCGGTGGATTCGATCCGCCGAGTGTCTTTATTGATCTCGTGATCTAAGGCTCAAAGCTAAAAGCTGATCTAACTTCTCATGAAGCATATGATCTAAAGCCGATATCACTCAAGGGACGCCCCTTACCCCCCTTATATAGTCTTGGGAGGAGGGCTTACATATCGGAAACCCTATCTTACTCTAAGTTTGTTTCCTCAATCTTACCAAACCGTGACTATAGGCCGATTGCCTTATCTCTATCGGCAATCGTAACACCCAAGTCATGTTCGGTTTACAGATATGGCAGGCGCAATCTATCCCTACCTCCAGTCGGATAAGCTTGCCATGTAGATACCCGATTGCCATAATATCCACAGACCTATACTGGAGTTAAGCAGACCTCCCAGGCCAGCGCGTGGGAAAAATTCTCATCAACACGCTTTTGGCATGCCCAGTGGGACCACTCCCACGTCCAAGTCCAGCACAATGGTGAACATCAAAACCCCGGAGCTGGATCATGAGAACATCATCCCCGTCACAATGGATAAGTTGTCGGCTGAGCAACAGGCCGACTATCAGCAGATGGTTGAACGATTGCAGTCTCATTATTTGCAATGCTTCACCCAGACCAGATATGAAGCAATCGTTCAAAAGTACAAATTTGAGATCCCTGAAGACTTCAACTCTGGAGCCGCCTCCAGCAAGGACAAGGGGAAAGAGAAGGTTGAAGACATCAAACAGGAGAAAGATGATTCAGAGCTGCACACGCTCCAGGATCAGATCGACTCGGCTGTCCACCACACGCTCGTCAACCAGTCAAGGATACTAGTGAATACATTGAACAACATGATCAGCACGGTGGTTGACTCAAAGACAGCCGAGCAATTTCCAAGAGGGCCGACCTATTTCCCTGATGGCTGTTTCCCACCTTACAGGACTCCAATACTCCCCCAAGAATAGGTGGAAAGCATGTTTAGTGCCGATCGGCAACCTCTCTTGCACAAAATGCCGATCGGCAATTACACGCCAGACCTACCCCATAATTCCAGCAGTGTTTGGCCTCCCCCTGAGCAGCAGCCTCTAGTGATGTCACAGCCGCCTCCTCCCGTGAATCAAGTCCAACATCAGTACCCGGGGGGCAACTACGAGCGGTACTACCAACCCCATTCACCGCAGATGCGGTATCGGTAGCCTCCCATGCAATATGAGCAGTACGAGCCGATACTGCAGCTGCAAGCTCAAGAAAACAAGCCTTGGGCCGATTTGATCGCAGATGTCATGCGTGATCAGTTCGGCCTAAAGCTGAAGGACTCCGGCAATATGTACCGTACCCGTATCTGAAATATTTTGAGAGGGTGCCCTTGCCAAACCGGTACAAGGTGCCAGATTTTTCAAAATTCTCTGGGCTAGACAACGTCTCGACCTATGAACATGTCAGCCGTTTTCTGGCTCAGTGCGGAGAAGCATCGGCTACGGACGCGCTCAGAGTACGATTGTTCCCACTGTCTCTCTTGGGGTCGGCCTTCGCATGGTTTTTGTCATTGCCCTACAACTCAGTTCAGAGTTGGGCCGATCTCGAGAAGCAGTTTCATAGTTACTTCTACTCCGGCACGCACGAGATGAAGCTGTCGGACCTAACCAGCATTAGACAAAAGCATGAGGAATCGATTCAAAACTACATCCAGCGCGTCAGGGATATGAGGAACCGATGTTATAGCCTAGTACTATCAGACTCGCAACTAGCTGATTTATCCTTCCATGGCCTCTTGGCCCCATTAGGAAAAGGTTTTCGGCTCAGGACTTCAAGAGCTTGGCCCACTTGGCTCGAAAAGTGACAGCTCACTAGCAACATTTTCAAGAATCCAAGAAGGCCTTCAAGAAAGTTAGCCATGTAACTTACGCATCGAACTCTGACTCAAGTGATAGCGACACAGAGGTGGCAGCAGTCGAGTGGACCAGGAACAAGAAGGCAATAACGTGCCAATGGCTAAAGAAATCGGTTAAGGAAGAGAGATATGACTTCGACATCACTGAGCCGATAGGATCTTCGATCTGCTGCTACGGGAGAAACAAATATAGCTTCCGGCCAACCACATCATCCCATCAGCCGAGGAGCTCAAGAAAAAGAAATATTGTAAGTGGTACAACACCACCTCCCACAACACCAACGATTGCAAAGTCTTCCGCCATCAAATTCAGTCGGCCATAGAAGCGGGGAAAATCAAGTTTGAAGAATCGGCTAAGCCGATGAAAGTCGACGACATCCCCTTCCTTATTAATGTAGTCCATGCCAGGCTAAGGCGAGTTGATCGGCAGCACAGAATGGCGCACAGCTTTGTCAAGGCCCAACAAGGAAGCACGGCCGACAAGGACTGCTAGGAACAATCCAAGAGATCGATTGGAACCAACTCGATGCCCATCAATATGGTCCACACCAGTGGCCGATCAGTCGATCGTCGACCCAAGCACATGGACAGCCGACTCCACTTCTTCAAGAAGAGGAAGAAGCCTGGTGCGGCAAACCATATCAGAGAACCACTGATCATCTGGGAACAACCTACATCCGTCGAAATGACGGTTGTGACCCCCATTGGCGGTGCGAGTTCTTTAGGTTCTGCTGTGAGCAAGGGATGCGACTGCCCACTTTGGAAAATTGCCCAGCCTACAGCGAATTCGGGGAGGACGAACTCAGGCAAGAGCCGATTGTGAGCCCCAGCCGATTCATCCGCCGAGCCGTTCAGCTCAACCAGCGAAAACTCTCCATCCACGAACGGCTCGGCCCGATTCATCAGGACTTCTTTCGGAGTGAGGATGAAGAAGAAGACAAAGAAGAGCAGATCCCCAACCCTCAATGGTGCCAATGGCTGAAGAGCAAGGGTCATCTGAAAGAAGTCCATGCCGGGATCGACTACCGGCTGAGGAAGAAAAAAGAACAACACTGCCCAAGGAGACAATGGCACGTGAAGAAAGATGATCCCTCAATCGATGAGAGCCCAGCCGACCAGGCCAAAAGGGCGGCAAAAGAGAAAGGAATAGCTTCTTCATCGGTCAATATGGTGTTCATATTACCAGCCAAATTTGAGGCTGCCGAGGCCGATGCAGACACCGTCAAAGAAACCCTGGCCAAGTTAGTGTTGTCCCCAGAGCAAGCCATATTCGAAAAACCCGAGGGGACTGAGAATCGGCACTTGAAGCCCCTGTATGTCAAAGGGTTTATAAATGGCAAGCCGGTGTCAAAAATGCTAGTCGATGGAGGAGCCGCTGTCAATTTCATGCCTTACGCTACGTTCAGGAAGCTGGGCAAAGTGGCCAATAACTTGATCAAGACCAACATGGTGCTCAAGGACTTTGGCGGAAATCCATCGGAGGCCAAGGGAGTTTTGAACATCGAGTTGACCGTCGGCAGCAAGACCGTGCCCATAACTTTCTTTGTCATCGACGGGAAGGGATCTTACAGCCTGCTGCTCGGAATGGATTGGATCCACGCCAACCTGTTGCATCCCTTCCATAATGCATCAAAGCTTAATCTAGTGGCAAGGCGACAAGATAGAAATCATGCCGGTGATAGGTTAGTTAACGTAGCAAACGCCAACTTAACATTATGGGAAGTCGACGGCATTGATTGCCTGTCTGGCAAAGTATGGCAGGCCAATTTTCTAACGGTGTCCAATTCTGATATACAGCCAATTGGAGATGAAGAGCCTCAACTATTACTTTGAGGGCGTCGTGGAGGGCTCAAGCATCTATGACAAGGACACCGTGGACGACATCGATGGCAAACTCGGGCAAGGTTTTATGTCGGCCGACGAGCTCGAGGAAGTTGACATAGGTCTAGAAGATAGGCCTAGGCCGACATATATTAGAAAGAATTTATCGTCTCATTTTAGGACCAAGCTTATTTATTTATTAAAGGAATATAAAGATTGTTTTGCTTGGGAGTATTTTGAGATGCCTGGTCTTAGCCGATTGATTGTTGAACATCGGCTCCCTATTAAGCCTGGATATCGACAATACAAACAACCTCCCAGGAGGTTTAAAACCGATATGTATGATGCGATTAAGGCTGAAATCACTCAGCTATATGATGCTGGTTTCATTCGGCCCTGCCGATATGCTGGTTTCAAATATAGTTCTAGTGATAAAAAAATGGCAAACTTATGGTGTGTATTGATTTCAGAGATTTAAATAAGGCTACCCCTAAGGACGAGTACCCTATGCCTATAGCCGACTTGCTAGTAGATGCAGCCTCCGGTCACAAAATCATAAGTTTTATGGACGGCAATGCTAGTTATAATCAGATCTTTATGGCCGAGGAGCATATTCACAAAACAGCTTTCAGGTGCCTAGGAGCAATCGGCTTATACAAATGGGTTGTAATGAATTTTGGGTTAAAGAATGCTGGAGCTACATATCAAAGGGCCATGAATTAATTTTTTCACGACCTAATCGGCTTTTTGGTGGAAATCTATATAGACAATGTCGTTGTCAAATCCATGAAAGTGGAAGATCACATAGCCGATTTAAGGAAGGTCTTGGAGAGGACGAGAAAATATGGCCTGAAGATGAATCCCACAAAGTGTGCATTTGGCGTATCGGCTGGCCAGTTCATGGGCTTTCTTGTTCACGAAAGGGGGATCGAGGTGACACAGAGAAGCCTTAATGCTATCAAGACTATTCAGCCTCCGCAGGACAAGAAACAGTTGCAATCTTTGATCCGCAAAATCAACTTCATCCGGCGCTTCATAGCTAATTTATCCAAGAAGATGGAGCCGTTTAAGCCACTACTATGGCTAAAAGCCGATCAAATGTTCCCTTGGGGGGCAGAGCAGCAAAAGGCTTTGGACAACATCAAGGATTATCTAAGCTCTCCTCCAGTGCTGATTCCTCCGCAAAAGGGAGAACCGTTCAAGCTATATCTATCAGCCGATGAGAAGTCTATCGGCTTAGTTTTGATTAAGGAGGTCAAAGGAAAGGAGAAGGCAATTTTCTATCTCAGCAAACAACTTCTGGATGCAGAAACAAGGTACCCTCCTATGGAGAAGTTGTGCTTATGCCTATATTTTTCATGTACAAAGTTAAGGCATTATTTGTTATCCAACGAATACACCATAGTTTGCAAAGCCGACGTAGTAAAGTATATGCTATCAGCTCTAGTTCTGAAAGGATGAGTTGGGAAGTGGATATTTGCCTTAACAGAGTTTTATTTGAGGTATCAAGCACCGAAGGCAGTGAAAGGGCAAGCCATAGCCGATTTTATCGTGGAACACAGAGATTACTCAATCAGCTCAGTTGATATCATGCCTTGGACGTTAACTTTCGATGGATCGGTTTGCACAAATGGATGCGGCATCGGCTTGGTGATAATTTCTCCTGGGGGGAAAGCTTCGACTTTGCTTTTTCCATTATGCCTCACACCACAAACAGTCAAGCTGAATACGAAGCCATTCACAAAGGCTTATAGCTGCTGAAGGAAGTTGAAGCTGACGTCATCGAAATAATGGGCAATTCACTATTGGTCATCAGCCAGTTATCAAGAGAATATGAATGCAAGAATGACGCGCTGATGGTCTACTACCAAAAATGCCAAGAGTTGATGGACAGTTTTCGGCTAGTAAGCTTAAAGCACATCCCTAGAGAGCATAATTCGGAAGCAAATGATCTGGCTCAAGGAGCATCGGGCTACAGGTAGATGACAAAGGAAGTTGAAGTGGAGATTGCAGCCATTTCAGCCGATGACTGGAGGTTTGACGTCTACAATTATCTACAGAATCCTTCTCAGTCGGCTTCAAGGAAATTGTGCTACAAGGCCTTACGATATGTTCTGCTTGATGATGACTTATACTATCAAACGATTGATGGCGTACTCCTCAAGTGCCTAAGTACTAATCAAGCTAAAGTTGTTATAAGAGAGGTGCACGATGGAATTTGTGGCACTCATCAATCGGCTTACAAGATGAAGTGGTTACTTCGGAGAGCGGGCTACTTTTGGCCAACTATGCTGGAAGATTACTTTAAGTACCATAAAGGTTGTCTGGATTGTCAGATGTTTGGAGCTATCCAAAGGGCACCAGCATCGGCTCTGAACCCTATCATCAAGCCTTGGCCGTTCAGAGGTTGGTGAATCGACATGATCGGAACCCTCGAGTAAAGGACACAAGTTTATATTGGTGGCAACCGATTATTTTACCAAGTGGGTGGAAGCAATTCCTTTGAAAAAGGTCGACTCGGGGATGCAATAGATTTTGTTAAGGAACATATCATATACAGACTTGATGTCCCTCAAACTATCACGACGGACCAGGGATCTATCTTTGTCTAGAACGAGTTTGTTCAATTGGCCAACAACATGGGGATTAAGTTGTTAAATTCTTCACCATATTATGCTTAGGCTAATGGACAAGCTGAGGCTTCGAATAAAAGTTTGATCAAGCTGATAAAGAGTAAGATCGTTGAGTACCCAAAACAATGGCATAGCCTATTGGCCGAATCACTATGGGCTTATCGGATGGCCTATCACGGATCAATCCAGGTGCCTCCATACAAGCTGGTCTACGGACATGAAGCATTTTTTCCATGGGAGAATATCATCGGCTCAAGAAGGATTCAGTTGCAGGACGAGTTGACAGTCGATGACTATTATAATCTGATGGTGGATGAATCTAAAGACTTGGTTTTGTCAAGAATGTGTGCCTTGGAGAAAGTGACTAAAGATAAAGAATGGGTGACTCGTCATTATAACAAAAAGGTTGTGCCTAAGTCTTTTGAGGAAGGAGAGCTCGTTTGGAAGCTGATATTGCCGATCGGTTCAAGAGATAGCAAATTCAGCAAGTGGTCACCTAACTAGGAAGGGCCTTTCAAGATCCACAAATGCGTCTTTAAGGGAGCCTATATGCTAGAAGGATTAGACGAAGAAGTGTTTGGAAGGGCTCTTAACGGCAAGTACTTGAAAAAATATTACCCTAGTATTTGGATCAATTCATGATTCGACTAAGTTCTCGCCGATCCAAGTTATCCGATGTGTTGTGAGGCTATATGCACATCGCCTTTAGGATACTTCTACTCAAGTTTTTCCCCTCTGATTTTTTCAAATTGGCTGAGTTTAGCCAACAGGTGTTAGATGGTTTCTCCTTATAATTTTATCAATGCTGAAGGCAACATTGAGAAAAATAAGGGGGCATATGTCATACAAAATAGAAGATTATAATAAGGACTTCAAATTTTTTTGGATTTTGAAAACATTTGAAACATTTGAGATATGAAGACTGAATAAATCGACAGAGCATATATGATTGATATTTAAAGCATATTGGGCCGATTGCAAAAATTATATGTACAAGGCAAGACACAAGCAGTTTGAAGACTAGGTCCTATTACATTTCGAGGAATTTTTGAATGGCCTACTTCGCGGTGTCCTTGATTGCTTTGATTTGATCGATTACTGCGAGGTCTTCCTCCTCAGTGCCTGAGATAGCCTTAGCCGATTTGTTGAGATCTCCCAAGAACTTGATGGTGGAAGTCACCTTGGCTCTTTGCTCTTCGGTGGCCTTGGGGAGATCGGCTAGTACTTGCTTCTATTCAACGATCTTGGTCTTGCACCGCTCCAGCTTCGCCAGCAAATCGGCTTTGTCTGCTTCAAGTTGGCTGATTTTTTCCTGTGTAGCCAATGGCCCGGCCGCCAGCTCATCCAACTTGGCTTTCTCAGTCACAAGGTTCTTCACCATGGCATCAATTGTAGCCGCCAAGTCGGTTGGGGCTCGTATATCGATCATTCTTTGCATGGCTCGCTCCAGCTCGAACAGGTGAAGGTCGATGAATGCGGCTTGGGAGATCTTTTCGGCCAAGTCTTCAGGGAGCTAATTTTGAATGTCGTCAAAGCGTGCTCGGATCGGCCCGCACTCCACGACCAATTGGTCCATGTTGATATCTAGCCAATGATGGATATCTTGAAGCTTTTTCTTAAGGTCATCGGCTATAGCGGCCTGATCCTGGCTTGATACTTCTTCTTCGTCGATGAACTCTTTAATGTCAGATGGGACTAGATCGGCTAGAGTCTGCAGAAAAGATTAAAATGTTTGAAATGGAACATGACAGCTGATATAAGTTCTTTGAAGAAGTAGGAAAGTATGCTTACTCGGACGGCAGGGGCCGGCCTAGGCTCGTCTTCAACATTGTGGCTGCCCGTAGCCGACGGAGTTCTCTCACTTGATACATGGGGGGCAGCTGACGGAGACCGAGGAGGCTACAAAAAGACAAGTGTTGGTACTAGTCGGCCAAGCAAAGAATAAGTGAAAAGAAATGACAAGTTTAGAGGTTACTGGTGAAGCTGGACGAGGAGGCCGACTGGCTAGTCTTTTGAACTACAAGAAAGAATTTGGTCAGGAATCGAAGGATTATAATTTGAAGATCGAATTGAAAAAGCAAAGACACATACCAATCGCTTTGGAGGTGAGGGGGTCTTCTGAACTTGTTTGTCGGCTGGCGGCGTGGTTGCATTTTGATCTGATGCTACCGCCTCTTGAACAGCCTGGGAGATCTCTTCATCCCTGATTTCTTCGTTGAGTGCTTCTTCGATGCTGGGGTCGAGAGAAGGTAGGCTATCGGCTTGCACAATGGGCTTCGGCTTCTTTGTTTCCTTGCAAGTGCAGTCGATGCACCCGCAGCCGATGAAGCGGCTCTCTTCTTCCTTGATATAGCCTCACGGGTTTGGCCATAAAGCACGGTCTTCACCTTCGGCGCGTTGAAGCCGATGGCTAATGGAGCATAGCCACCCCCGTTCGGGATGATGCCCGGCCGATACTTGATGGGAACACCCGAGTTGCTTACTGATGGGGGATCCGAGTCTGTCATCTGCAAAGGGAAAAAGTGATTAAGTGTTAAGGAATGACGACGGCCGATTGCTCAAGGAAAAGTGTTTAAGGATATAAATACTTATAGTGAGGTATATGGAGGTGCGTTGATAGAAGATGTGTTGCTTGATCTCCACCCACCATTTGTTGTATGCCGCACTCCTTTTGTGGGCCAGCTCCATGACCCCTATGCTGCCGAGGGGTGGGCTTTCTATCTCCATTAGCTTGTTCATCATGAGCTTCGAATCAATCACCCCTCGGGTTTCAATCTTATCGGCATAGTAACAGCTGATGGACAACTGCCGAAGACCCAGTTGTCTGCCAGGCGATGCAGGATGGTAAAGCTCATAAGTCTTCAGCATGTTTCTGGCTTGGTGTATTCCAGTCGGCAGCATGCATGGAGTTAGTGCCATGGTGAAGATTTCTCGGCATTTGGGGTATTCGTCTGAGTTGATTTAGTCCAAGTTTAACTCAATCGACAACTCAAACGCTGCTCGGTCTTCATAAAAAAACCAAGTCCGATTGTTCTTTGCTGGGCTGTCATAAAAGGAAATGAACCACTCGGCTAGCAGCTCATTTGATTGCTTTGATCCGGTGTGAGTGGATGCGGCCTCCCCAAAGGACAAGCATCTTCTGGTGGTCACTTCATTCCCTTCGTCATCCTTGGTCGGCTCCAAGAGGGGGAAACAAGCATCGGCTAGCTTTGGCTGACCAGGGACTTTTTGGTTTAACAGCACAAGCCACAACTGTAGGAACCACCAGGGGCCTCCAGTGCTGATTGTTGTATCAACTGCTATCTTGGTCACTGCTTGGCTTAATGTTTGATAAATATAGCCGAGGAGGAATTTGCCTAGAGGAAGCTTTGTCTTGTTATCCAGGGCTTCGACTACTACTTGCCAGTTTGCAGTTGGGCCACAACTTGAGCCTCAGAATACGAACTTCTCCAGCCACATCATCAGGAATGCGGCGTGTTCCGTAGCATTGATGGGCCCAGTCCCCATGTTCATGGCAATGTAGCCGTTCCAGCCTCCAATCGCCTTAGTTTTAAAGGAAAACTGACCCTTGTTGTCCAACCGGTTAGGATTAGCCGATGACATAATATCTAGTCCTATTATCATGAAGACATCATCTAAGGTTGGGGTCATTGGGCCTTGCAGGAAAAGGAAGGCATTAAGGGTGTTGTTCCAAAAATAAGTGGCAGCCGACACTAACGGTTCATCCTTGGGCATGTCGGCTACTGAGAGGGCCAGGCACTGTGCTATTCCAATTTCCTCCCAATGGCTTTGCTTGCTAGGTTGCATCCTATTGTACCATGTCGGCATGACTTATCAGTTGAAGGCTAGGATTTGAAGGTGCCATTCCAATGGCCTAAGTTTGGGTTCCTCATCCTATAGGGCACCCTATCGGTTTTGGCTATTATGAACTCAGTGGGGTCCTTGTTGCCGATAGGCCCTAAGAAATATCTCTAGTTGTTGATAAGGCTGGGAATCACTATTTGATGTTCAAGATGCTACAATCGGAAAAAGGGAGAGAAATTAAGACTTGGAAAACCTAGAATTCAGATTGGTGGCTCAAGGCTGAAACAAAACGGGTTCAGCCGATGGGGCGTACCTTAGGGAACTCGGCGGGAGCAAAGCCAGATGGAGTAGCGGGGGCTGCCATCGCCTCAGTTTCGTCGTTAGGGAGAGGGGATCGCTGCGGTGAACTCGAGGAATCCGCGGAAGTCGCCGGAGAGCTCAAGAACGTTTGCTACTCTTGTGGATTGGAAAGATGACGACGTGAGTTTGTACAGCGCGACCGAGGTGCTATTTGAAGGGTTTTAGCAACGGCCGGAACAAACTCGACTTAGGGTTTTTCTTAGGATAAGATTGTACAAATCCGCAACACTACCAATATTGTGGACTTGGGGGGCATGTGTTAACGACCAAATTTGGTAAGAAAATCCCCGAGTTTGAAGCAGAGATTGGAGAGGAATCGGAGGAAACACGCAAACTTTGGAAACAGAGGTCGCATTGGCTAAGTCCGAATTGACTACGGATCCAGTGAGTCCGAGTTGGACTAGGATAGCCGATAGCCAATTCCAATCAGGAGCAGAAGGTGGAACCAATTCCGGAAAGACAGCTTAGAGATAACTATTGGATTCCGTTTCCATAGTGCTTCAGAGATGTTGCCATCTACGGATAATGTCCTACAACGACAATTTTATCTTTAGGTTAGGACATTTTGTATAGTCTCCTTTGTAGATAATGTCGGTTTGCTTAGAGATATTTGTAATCTATTCTGTAATAGGAATCATGTCCGTTATGGACTCATTGTGTATCCGGGTATAAATATGACCCGAGACCTTGTAAAAACAACAACACACATCAATACAACTTTGGTGCATCGCCAACCTTTTCGTTTTACTTTCTCAACAAGTTTTTGCCTCGTTCTCGAGCTGCATCGAGTTTCGATCTCCAGACAAGGTAACTTCTTGTTACAAGCAGTTTGTGTTATCGGGGTTAGTGCTTCCATCATCATGATACTCTAATCTTGATGTTATAAACTGCTTAATTTATCATATGCGACATATAATCTAGATCAATGTCTAGATCTATCTCCTTATCGGCTAATATCTCCCACAAGATAGCAGCCGACAGAGCTATATCTATAGGTTGATTTAGATTATATGGCGTATCTACCATCTCAAGGAGTTCTCATTAGTCTAAATAGATCTCGTGCTTCTTTTTCTACTCAATGCTGCATCAAATTGACCTATTAAGTCGCTCTTAGAATCATATAGATCTATTCGGTTCAATGGTTATTATTAGAGATAGCACCGGGGTTTCAGCCGGTCTTACCTGTTTTAATCATCTTTTATGTGTTATTACTCCTAGATGTATTAAAACTGCCTTTTATATTAAGATCTTAATCTATTCAAATATATTAAGCTCGGTATCAATCTGTTAAGTCACATTAACAACCGATTGATCTTGGTTTAGTGTATTTAGTTTAGTTTGATATCTTCTTATAAAACATATCGGAGTATTAGCCGATTTATATGATATCTACGACATCGGCTAAGCTATAAATATATGTAATTAGTATTCTGATATGTTTTTAGATATAAGTGATTTATACTGTCTCAGGATCTAATTTTAATGTCATCACCTAATTTTTGTTTCTTGTTGGTTGCAGGATCAAACCAACTGGCATGCCCATGCAATCACCGAAGGCAACCAATTTTGGACCTGCACTGGAGTTAAGCAGACCTCCCAGGCCAGCGCGTGGGAAAAATTCTCATCAACACCCATGTGCAAAACTTGTAATAGATCCAATCTTCTACAACTCCATATCTCATATGAAACAATCTAAAACCCAGACTATGCAAGTCTAGCTCTAATACCACTAAAGGAAAACGCGTAGGCTATGATAGCATAAAACAAAATTTTTGTACCGTGCAATCCAGGAAAACTTGCAAGTAAGGGTCTATTGATTGTTACCAAGTGACGCGTAGTGCAGCGAAAAAACTACGTTGGAGTAGCAGACCCAACATATGCACGTTGGGAAGTCTTGCCGACCTCGGACCGTCTCGCCCGACCTCGCCGACCTCGGACCATCTCGCCCGACCTTGCCAACCTCGGACCGTCTCGTTCGACCTCATCGACGCCACGCCGATTTGCCCAACCAGTCTGACTTCCAACTACCGAATAATGGATTTGGCTAGTCAAAACTTGGGGATCTTCCGATGTCGCCGATTACACCGCACCGTAGTGATGTCTCTACCGGTATCCACACATCCAGGGAAGAAACACTGAACACCTGTGTGTTAGCACATGATGCACGAGTAGGGTTTTGGCTTGGACGTGGACTAGGGTTTCCGTGGAGAAGTTGATCCGGCTTAGAAGTTGCACACCTTGACCTCCACCCCTTGCCCTCCTTATATAGAGTTGGCCGATCGGACTCATAAGCCCACTAGGACTCTATATTGAGTCGGATCTTATCCGAACTGAGCCATATTCGAGTCAAACTCGAATACCTATTTCAACCCGTTAATTGTGCGACCCAATAGGTTCGTGTATACTTGGTCCCGGCATGAGAACACCTCTTGGCCGACCCTGTCAACAGTGGCCTCTAGTAGAACGTATTGACACCAAAGTATACACAAAGATCATATCGACTGAACCTGTAATGTGTGCACAAATCTCTTTGCCTCATGATACCAATTAAGCTATAGGCAAGACACATGCCATCCTTTCAATAGCTTAATCATTCACCCGATCTCGTATTGGATTATGTACCTGATGATTGACTCCTCAATCACATCGGCATGGCCATGCACTTACATAATCCATTACATCGAGGGGCCCAGAGATATCTCTCCCATTGGAGGGGCAAATTCCATCTTGATCATTCGCATCCCTCTACATGCTTTATAGCAAACCCGAAGACTATACTTTTATAACTAGTCAGTTATGGAATAGCGTTTGGTAATCCCTAAGTAAGCCACTACACATGTTAGAATCCATGATGATATCAGGTCTAAGGACTTTGCACCAACATCACTTGAGACCAACTAATGGCACACTAATCCCCTGTAATGTCTCAAGGTGGGTCTATCTAACATGTTCTCTAACATGTGTTCACGTTTATTTATTTGGTATCTCCATACCATGATCCATGAGACATGATCATCAATCAATACATGTGTTGATCTTAGAATCATATTGGTTCCTTAGATATGATATATGATCAGGGATCATTTTGAAATAGAATTATGTTACATAAAGAGTCTCATGAATAAGTCACATACTAATAATTTATTTCATGGAATGGAATAAAAGTTTATTCATTAATACATAAACATTGACCATGATATCCAACATTGTCATTCCCGGAAATTCATCCCAAATTTCCAGACTATTTTGTGTATTCAATCCCTGTTCAGGAATCAACCAGGGTACGCAAAACGATAAATTAATACACATATCCAAACATAAAATAAATCATAAAATAAAATACTTGCTGAAAAGACACTTAGTCCTCACACCCAAAAACAGCAGCGAAAAAGACGATCCTAACGACTTCAGCTTCACTCCATATGCAAACTCAACTGGGGTTTGAGCCTTGGTCTTCTAACACCATCTTCAACTCAGAAGTACTACAGTTCTGAAAGGGGGAAAAATCGCAAGACTGAGTACAACCACTGTACTCAACAAGCCACACCGAGACATGCAGACGTGCAAGGGATGACAAGAGTGGCTTGGGCTATTTTGCATAAATGCAGTTGTAAATCTTTAATGTTTAAAAATAGTAAAATAGTTGACTAAGTTGAGTCATGTTTTATCCTCCACTAAACAACGATGTCCCACGTTGAACAGGCCCAACCATTCTACCTGAACTAACCACTTCCATTAATTCCAATTATTAAGTAGTGTGGGACTAATCATAGTGAATCTGGTTGATCGTCCATTACCATGGGCATGGCTATTTAAATAGTTTTACTCTGATTATAGGTGCACAACTTTACCCATAAGACACGATTTCACACATGTTACCATGCCTCGAAGTATCACCGCGATACTACAATGGGAAAAATCATGACAAGACCTTTCACATAACTCTCCCTAACCAAGCAATACCACACCAAGGTTTCGTACCCACTCCCCTAAGGGCAATGGGCAGCCCCCCCGGCGTGCCGTGGTGAATCTGAAGCCGATCAACCGTTTTAACCGGGGCTGACCCAACTCCATCACACGCAACCTCACTAGGGTACGTCGGCCAGAGGAAAGCTATACTACGAGTCAAACAGTTGCCTATTCTTGCTTGTGGTAAGCGCTGTAATTCTTCCAGGGTTTCCCATGAACCGGTCCTTAATTGCCAAGGGTGCTACTATCCAAAACCATTGTCAGGACGCACTAGAACCTTTTATTATATTCGAAGGAATGTATAGCATACCCCATATTTTCCTTCAAACACAATGAGACGTTCGACGCTCCGAGAGAGGGATATTGGAGACATTGCTGGGCCTTTAGCCTGCCAGTCAACTTTAGCCTTAGATGTGCCTGTCAAACCACTTAAGGTGGCGACTAGATGTGTTACACATTCAGGAGACTTCACAAAATGGCTAAAGATCTACAACATCTCAAATATCCTTAACTCTTACTCTTGTGAATCTAGTTCCCAGAATGTGCACTAGATTCACACTTTCATCTCAAGCATGGATATACATAGCAAACACAATTAAGCTGAAAGAAATTTAAAGACTTACATCGACATATTACTTACATAGGCCGACCGACAAATATATATATGTATGTATGTATGTATGTATGTATGTATGTATGTATGTATGTATGTATGTATGTATGTATGTATGTATATATATATATATATATATATATCGATAACGCGGAAGCTTGGCTACCCAATTACAAGCACACCTACTAGGGGTTTACCTCGTTAAGTTCAGGTCCTAAAAGAAGCAGACGATTACCCGCATCACTCAAACGACTAAGTCTAAACCTGCAAGTAAAATGGATATTCCAGTGGCAAGAGTCAGTACATTAAACAACCTAATTTACTGGCAAGCACAAGTCAAACCTAACATACTACATGATAGGCATATATTCAAAGAGGGTCTTTATGTGGTTCATTTTCAACATAAAGCAAGCTTTATTTCACAAATCATTTGTAAAAGAGTTGACAATTCAATTAACAAAGACAAAATTCAAGTTTTATCATTAAATTCATATTGATTCCATCATATACCAATACCTTGTCGTCCTCCATGACAACAAGTCACAATATTTTTTTACCACACTCACACAACCCAACACAATTTGTCATTTTCAAATCAAAACACATGATCACATTTTTAAAACAATTGAGAGTCTATACTCATGATACTTCACCAAAGCACTCTTGACTGTGAGCACGACTAATCGATTAGTTTTTAGAACTCTACAGAGTTTGTACAGCTTTACCCATATGATATGAACACTCTAGTTTGTTTTGTGCTCGCGACGCACTACCACACTATTCATGTTGAATGTGGTCTAGAGGTCATAACGAAGCCTTTACACTACTTAATCCCTAGCCTTGCACCAGTACGATACGTGTGCCTCCATCCTAGGCATACTGGAATATAACCTAGAACCGTCAAGTGGCGTGGCTCCGCCTTAAACTTAACGCCGTGGTGGCGGACACGACAGGAACCCACCCATGTGGTTGTTGACAAGAAATTTCTCTCACGCGCTGGCCTGGGAGATCTGCTTAACTTCAGTGCAGGTCCTTCCCGGCTACCTATGTTGTACAAGGCGTGCCAGTTGGTTTGATCTGTTAGCCAACAAGAAAAATAGAGATATATGCGTTAAGTACTAAGTCAGATCCTACTGGATTAGATGCAGGAGTCAATTTACATATATATGCTATTCGGAAGTGCATTTGAACGAAGTGACTAGAATAGATCGGCTACACCGAGTCGGTATTAGTCACTTAATCCAAATATACAGCAGAATAATAAATATATGCTTTAACGATCTTAGTCGATGTCATAAGTCCAACTGTAAATCGGCTAATACTCCGATTTATCTTATGAAAAGATATTGATCTGAGCTAAATGCGCTAAACCTAGATCAGTCGGCTGTCGGCTGTAGTTGACAAACTGATTCTGGCTTAGGGCATTTAACCAGAGCAAGATCTTAAAATAAGAGGCGGTTTTAATAATCATGATAATAAATATCAAAAGAACATTAAAACAGATAAGGCCGGCTGAAACCCCGGCACTGTCCCTAAGCATATACATCTTACCGAACAGATCATTGGAAGTTCTAAAAACGACTTAATAGTTCAATGTTGATGCAACATTAAGTTATAAAAAGAACAATCTGATCTACTGTAGCTGATGTAAATACCGCATAAAATCGAGACCAACCTTTAGATCTAGCTCTATCGGCTACCGATTCCTGACAGAAGTGGGCCGATGACGAGACAGATCTAAACATCGTTCTAGATTATATGCAATATATGATAACTAGCGCAGCATAAATCATCGAATTTAGAGTTTCATAACATTGGAAGCACTAAATTCGACGAGATACACCACTAATGACAAACATTTACCTGAACTTGGGGATCGAAACATACACCACTAATGACAAGCATGAAGCCGGATCAGTTGTTCGTCTGAAGAAAAAGGGAGGCGATGCGCCGAAGGTTGTATTGATTGTGATTGAATGTGTAATTACGGGGTTCTCGGGTCCTATTTATACCCAAGAATAACATTATCTCTACAGACCCTATGCTCTATCTAAACTACTATATAAAATACGACAATATCCTGGGAAGGACCCATGCCGCATTACAATAAACAGTATAAACAAATTCCTAATTTACATATACAATTGCTGTTACAGGACTCTATCCATAGATGGCAATATCTTTTAACGCGCAATTTGGAAACCGAATCTTCTATTTATCTTCAACCACTTTCACCGGAAATGGTTTTATCTTCTCCTCTTACTCAACATCGGCTATCGGCTATCCTTGTCCGATCCAACCTCAGCCGATTGACCTCGTAGCTGATCGTTACTCAGCCGATTTGAGCATAGCCGATGCAGCCTCTACTTCTCCACAGATTTATTCCGCCAATCCAATTCCGCTTTAAATTCGACCTTGAACTTAGGGATTTGGTTACCAAATTTGGTCGTTAACACATGCCCCACAAGTCCGTGATAAGATAATATCAAGGATTTGCTGCCTTTCCAAATTCCCGCTTTCTTCGACCGAAACCGTTTCGGCTGCCCAAAAATATCCTTCAAATACCGCCTTCGCGGCCACCGCACGTGTCACATTACCGCAAACCAACAGCCACCTCAGCAACCCTTGAGCTCTCTGGTGACCTCCTCGGTGAACTCAACGACCTCGGCGACTTCGGCAATCTCGTCTTCCCCGACGAAGCCCAAGAAGCGGCAATCACGAGCAATGGCTTCTTCGAGAGCCCACTCCGAGGCACCTCATACGGAATACCCAGAGGTAAGTCCCATCGGCTACCATCTTTTATTCCGTGCAATTTGGCTTTCAACTTTTGTAACCTCGTCTTTCCATCCTTTAAACCACAGCATCTTGGTCACCAAATTGCAATCCCAGACCTCACCAGCCCCAACCAGTTTCTATTAGGGCCAATCGGCAAAACACACCCCAGCGAGCTCATCAATGCCGAAACAAACAGAGTCCCTTTCAGATTCTCTATCCCCAACCTAGCTTATTGGTCTAGTGCCTTCAAATCCTGGCCTTCAACGGATAAGACTTGGCCAGCTTGGTACTCACGGATGTCGGCTAGGCTGCAGACCCACTGGACTGAGATAGAGATAAACCAATGCCTAGCCCTGACAATAGCCGATATTTCAAAGGATGAACCTCTCTTATCGGCTGCCACCTATTTCTTATCGGATACGCTAAATGCGTTCCTTTTTAGGCAGGGGCCGATGACACCAACCCTCATTGACATAGTAATGATCACAGTGTTGGACATAACATCCACAGTTGACCCAATCGGCCTCAATATCAAGTGCTCTCATAACATCAAGACCAAAAGCATGTGGGTTGGAGTGCATTTATTTCCATGAATATGAAGGACGACCCAATCACTGAGAGAGAACACACTGCCTTTCTGTTGTTGTGGCTAGAAAAGTATGTCTTATGTGGGTCGAGCTGTGGGCCAACGAGCAACTGGCAACACGTAGCCGAAGCCCTAGTGAGCAAGAAGCAAGTACCTCTGGGGAAATATCTGCTCGGCTACTTATACCAAATGTTGAGCAGTGCATCGGCTCGGCTAGCCTCTCAACAAGCCGTCAACATAGGAGGGCCCTGGTGGCTATTACAACTGTGGTTAAACCTTCATCTCCACCTGGTCGCAGAAAAACTATCCCCACTAGAGGCCGATTTCCCATTGATCGAGCCGAGATTCGAAGATGATGAAGAAGTAACAACCCGCCGATGCTTATCATATGGGGAGGCAGTGGCAACCTATCCCGGATCCAAACTGACAGCCAATCAGTTCAAAGATTGGTTTAGCAACTTGTACGGCGGCTTCCAAAGCACCTCAAGGATATGGTTTGCCTATACGGACTTTGAAAATTTTGAACTCCCCGATGATCTTTGGCTGGATGAACTTAATTCTGAAATCTATGACAAACCGAGCGAAATCTATACATCATCTATCACACCCTGCATACTTCCAGTCGGCATCCACCAAGGACACAACGTTCAAAAGTCCTACGAATTTTATCATCCGATGGTGGCCGCAAGGCAACTGGGTATGGGTCAGCTGCCGATCGGCCTGTATTGCACAGACAAGATCCAGACCAGAGGCAAGATTGAGTGTGACATAATGATGAATCGGCTGCTCAATATAGCTGGCCCCCCTCTAGGCAGTATTGACAACATTGATCTGGCAATACGGAGAACGTCGATCTTTAGCCGATGGTGGAATGAATGGAAGCAGCACTTGTTCCACCAATCGGCCTCTATGTACCTGACCATCATCGATCCAGAAATGACCCCATCGGTAAGTATCCTTTTCCTTATCTTAATCCCTGTTCTTTCAATCCCTCTCTATATTATCGGCTGATTATGATTCATTTCTTATGCAGACAACTGACTCCTCTCCCTCGCACACAAGCAATACAGGGGTGACCATCCAATACGCTCCTCGGCTGTTATCTGGCGGTGGGCTGGCCCTGTCCATCATTGGCTACCAAGCGCCGAAAGTGGGTACTTTACTCCACGGTCAGACCCGCGTGCCGCTGCATCAGCCAAAAAGGGTGGCACCATCGGCCGCGGCTACTCCAGCTGCAGCGAAAAAGAAATACGCTTCAAAGAAGCCGAGGACAGCCCCAGCCGATGACTTGCCCCCAGTCGATCTGAACGTGGATGCGGCCCTCGAAGAAGAAGTCAGGGGTGAGGAAATGGAGGAGGCTGTCAACGCTGCCGCAGCCGAATCAAGTTCTTCCGACAAGCAGGCCCAAACTCCATCGGCCGAGCAAACCACTGAGCGAACTCCAAGCCCCCTGAGACGCGTCCCACGTCCTCAGCCGGTAAGTGTTTTTACTGCTCAATCCAGCCATCTTTCACTTTTCCACATTGCAACTAATCGGCTTTTGGCGTCCATAGGTCAAGAAGTTAGCCACAAGGAGGAAAACGGCTCCCCCTCCCTCGGTAAGCTCAATCCTCATTTCTTTCTCACTAGCACGACCGAATTTTAACTCACATCTTCTTTTCACAGCCCTCTCGCGCTCCATCATCTGCCCCCCGTGCATCGAGGGAGCCGACACCGATGGCCACGCGCGCCGATGATGCTGAGGACGTGGCTACGTCAGTTCCAGTTGTCCGAGTAAGCCTCACTGAACTTTACAAATCGGCTTGTTAGTTATGTCGGCTCTCTAACCAATTTCCAATCTTGTAGTCTGTTGCCGATCTCCTGGACTTTGACTTATCAAAATTTCTTGATCCCGATGAGAGCGTCGACAAGACCGTGGTCGTATCAGACGATGAGCTACAAGCCACCTTGGCGGACATAGCCAAATGGCTGGAGTGCTCTCTGGACTTCTTTGTCACCGATTGCGGTTCCATCCGTAGTCGGTTCGAGGACATCCAAGATCGGCTACTAGACCAGCTGGCTGACACCATCGCGCCAGCTACCATTTTGGAGGCGCATCGGCACAAGCTTGAACGAGCCAGACAAAGGATAGTCGATCGCCGCGAGAACAAGGCCTTAGAAGCCACTATCAAGGCCAGCCGGCAAGACATCATCGCCGAAAAGGCCAAATTTGACGCCCTGAAGACCGAGCCGATTGCGAAACTCGATTGGCTTCGCAAACGCCGGGAAGAGCTGATAACCGAGCTTGCCACCGTCGATGCCGACATCGTGGCCAAAGAACAACGCGTGGCCGGCCAGCCAAAAGAGAAAGAGGACTAGTGAGCAAAGATCAAGGCAGCCGTGTCAAACCTGTCGGACATGGCCAGGGCGATGAAGCCGATCCCGGGGAGCGATGCAGCCAACGCGAGGGCCATAGAAGAAATAGACATGATCCGCCCCAGGGCAATATCGGCCATCAAGGACTTCCTTAAGCGCTGAGCTGGTTGTAATAGTTAGGGCCGAACTTGTAAATCTTGTAACCTAACTATCACTTGTAATCGGCTTACATTGTCCAACTTCTGTAATCGGCTAACATTGTTTCTTTCTTTTGTAGTCGGCTAGCATTGTTTCTTGCTTTACTTGATTCCTGCTTAATGCATGTTTGCCGATCACATTAAACTTTTGAAGATGTGAAAAATTTTGAAAAATTTGCTCCGTTTCCTCAATATCTTGTTATTTTGTATATGCATATGCCCCCCTAATTTCGTTGATGTCTTTGATGTCGACGAAATTATGAGCTTAATACACTTGCATCTTGTTGTCATAACCATCGGCCACCTCCAGCCGATCACAGGGAACTAGGGGAAAAACATGGCTTGAAAATCACCTAAAGGCGATGTGTGCGTCACAACGCATCAGCTAACACGAATTGGCTGAACAAACAGAGCCGAATCATGAATTGATCCATACACTTGGGTAATATTTTTTCAAATACTTTCCATTTAGAGCCCTTCCAAATACTTCTCCGTCCAACCCTTCTAACATGTAGGCTCCTTTAGAGATGTATTTGTGGATCTTGAAAGGCCCTTCCCAATTTGGTGACCACTTGCCGAATTTATTGTCTCTTGTTCCAATCCGATATATCAGTTTCCAAACGAGTTCGCCCTCTTCAAAAGACTTCGGCACAACTCTCTTATTGTAATGATGGGCTAATCGTTCTTTATCCCTTGTAACTTTTTCCAAGGCCCTCATCCTGGATAGAACTAAGTCTTCCAATTCATCCACCATCAAGTGATAATAATCATCGGCTGTGAGTTCATCCTGTAGTTCAATGCGCCTTGAGCCGATGACGCTTTCCCATGGTAGCACTGCCTCATGCCCGTAGACTAGCTTGTATGGAGGGACTTGAATTGATCCATGGCATGCCATCCGATATGCCAACAGTGTTTCTACTGAGCCGATTGAGTCGTTCCTGTGCTCCACGATAAAATCGGCTATAGCTTGTCCTTTGACTGCCCTAGGTGCCTGATACCTTAAGTCAAACTCTGTTAGAGCAAAAATCCACTTCCTAATTCTTCCTTTCAATACTGGAGCCGATAGCATGTACTTAACTACATCGGCTTTACAAATTATTGTGCACTCGTTGGATAGCAGATAATGTCTTAACTTGGTACATGAAAAATATAGGTATAGGCATAGCTTCTCCACTGGTGAATACCTTGTTTCTGCGCCTAGCAGCCATCGGCTGAGATAGAAGATGGCATTTTCCTTGCCCTCAACCTCTTGGATTAAAACCGAGCCGATTGACTTATCGTCGGCTGACAGGTACAGCTTGAATGGTATCCCTTTTTGTGGAGGCATTAAAACTGGAGGGGAGCTTAGATAATCCTTGATATTGTCTAAAGCCTTCTGCTGCTCTGCCCACCATGTGAATGCTTGATCGGCCTTCAGCCGAAGCAGTGGTGTGAACGGCTCCATCTTTTCTGAAAGATTGGCTATAAATCGCTTGATGAAGTTGATTTTGCCGATCAAGGACTGGAGTTGTTTCTCGTCCTTCGGAGGCTGGATTGTCTTGATAGCATTTATGCTCCTTGGTGTAACCTCAATTCCTCTTTCATGAACAAGAAATCCCAGGAACTGCCCGACCGATACGTCGAACGCGCACTTTAATGGGTTCATCTTCAAGCCATATGTCCTTGTTCGTTCTAACACTTGTCTTAGATCGGCTATATGGTCCTCTATCTCTTTGGACTTGACAACGATGTCGTCGATGTAGATCTCTACCAGAGAGCCGATCATGTCGTGGAAGATGTAGTTCATGGCCCGTTGATATGTTGCCCCAGCGTTGTTTAGCCCGAACGTCATAACGACCCATTCATACAAGCCAGTTGTCCCAGGACATCGGAAGGCAGTTTTGTGAATGTCCTCTTCGGCCATGAAGATTTGATTTTAGCCTGCATTGCCATCCATGAAGCTGATGATTTTGTGGCCTGATGCAGCGTCCACGAGCAAATCGGCTATATGCATTAGGTATTCATCTTTGGGTGTAGCCTTATTCAAGTCTCTGAAATTGATGGATACCCTGAGTTTGCCATTCTTTTTTAGCACTGGGACAATGTTTGAGACCCACTCGGCGTATCGACACGGCCGAATGAATCCGACATCGTATAGCTGAGTTATTTTGGCTTTGATTGCATCGTACATATCAGCTTTGAACCTCCTGGGAGATTGTTTGAACGGCCGATAGCCTGCCTTGATTGGCAGTTGATGAACGACAATTGATCGGCTAAGACTGAGCATCTCGAGGTACTCCTAAGAAAAACAATCTTTACATTTTTTAACAAATTAATGAGCTGGGATCTACAATGAGCAGATAGATTTTTGCTAATATACGTCGGCCTCGGCTTGTCAGCAGAGCCGATGTCAATTTCTTCTAACTCGTCAGACGATGTAAAACCTTGCCCGAGCTTGCCATCGTCTTAGTCTGCGATGTTTATGCCAAAGACGCTTGAGCCCTCCACCATGTCTTGTTCAAAGCAGCAACTGCAGCTCGTCATCTCCAATCGACTGTATTGTGGAATCAGACACATTTAGAAAATCGGCTTGCCAGATTTTCCCAGACAAACAATCAATGCCTTCGATTTCCCAAAGCGGCAAATCGGCACTGACGACGCTAACTGACCTATCGGCTGGTACGATCTCTATCTTGTCGCCATCCCATTGGATCAGGCTCTGATGCATTGTAGAAGGAACGCAACAATTGTCGTGTATCCAGTCCCTTCCAAGCAGCAGGCTGTAAGACCCCTTCCCGTCGATGACAAAGAATGTTGTGGGCACGGTCTTATTGCCGATGGTTAGTTCGACGTTCAGGACGCCCTTGGTTTCGAACGGGTTGCCGCCGAAGTCCTTGAGCACCATATTGGTCTTGATCAGGTCTTCAGCCCCTTTGCCTAGTTTTCTGAATGTTGCGTAGGGCATTAGGTTGACTACGGCTCCCCCATCAACTAGCATCTTGGACATCGGCTTGCCATTGACGAATCCTTTAATGTACAACGACTTCAGGTGTTGATTTTTGGTCCCCCAGGTTTGTCAAAAATAGCTTGGTCTAGGAAGAGTGCTAGTTTCACCAAGTCGTCTTTGATAGTGTCCGCATCGGCTTCAGGAGCACCTAATTCGGCTGGCAATATGAATACCACGTTGACCGATGCAGAAACTTTGCCTTTCCCTTTGGCTGCCCTCTTGGCCTGATCTGCTGAACTCTCCTTGACTTGCTCCTCGTCGGCTGTGGCGGTTTTCTCTTTGGGGATCCATCGCCTTTTGATCTTACCCAGCCGACGGCGTTGTTCTTGGATCATCTGCCGATCTTCTTCTTCCCTTGCTTCACGCTTTAGCCTTTGAATTATTCGTTTGTGTTTTGGTGAAGAGGTCAGAGGGGCACCATTGGGGATTGGCCGATTCTTCCTCATCGGCCTCTTCTTCGTCGTAGTAGTTGTCTTTCTCGTTTTCGTCGAAGAAGTCTTGATGGATCGGCCCTAGCCGATCGTGAACGAACTGCTGGTGCCGGTTGAGCCGAACGGGCCTTGGGACGAACCGAGTTGGACTGGTGATTGGCTAGCTTCTGTGTTCGTCCTCGGGGTACTCACCGTAGGCCGGGCAATTTTCTAGCGTCGGTAGTCTCATCCCGGTTTCCCAGTAGTGCCGGAAAAATTCACAATGCCAATGGGGATCGGCACCGCTGTGATTCCCGTCGTACCAGCGGCTTTGCGTTTCTAGTTCTTGTCGACAAAACCTTTCAAACCAAGCCTCTTCCCGCCAAGATTGCTGTCGGAGGCGGTGTCGGCTGTTTGTGTTGATCGGCTATCGATCAGCCGATCAGGCAACGGGGCCTTTTTGTTTTTGGCCCATTCGGCTGCCGCCACCTCGGCGTCATCATCGTTGGAATCGGAGTCTGACTCAACGATGACTTGAGTTATGTTTTTAACGGCCTTCCTGGTGTCCTGAAATCTTTGTTCATTGGCCATCACCTTCTGCGTCATATGTGCTAGGCTGTCGAAGTCCTGAGCGGAGAAGCGCTTGCGGATCGGCGCGATCAGGCCATGGAAGGCCAAATCGGCTAGCTGGGCATCCAACAGCACCAGGCTGTAGCATCGGTTCCTCATCTCCCTAAAGCGTTGAATGTACTCTTGAACCGAGTCGTTGTGCTTCTGCCTGATACTGGTAAGGTCCGACAACTTCATTTCGTGGTTGCTGGTGTAAAAGTAGGTGTGAAATTATTTTTTGAGATCGGCCCAACTCTGAACTGAGTTGTAAGGCAATGAAGAGAACCAAGTAAAAGCTGATCCTGAAAGAGACAGAGGGAACAAACGGACTCTCAAGGCGTCTGTAGCCGATGCTTCATCGTACTACGCCAAGAATCGGCTGACATGCTCGTAGGTTGACACATTGTCTTGCCCTGAGAATTTCTAAAAATCTAGGATTTTGTATCGGTTGGGAAATGGAATTCGCTCAAAATGTTCCGGATAAGGATACCAATACATGGTCCCTGAGTCTTTCGGTTTGAGGCCGAATTGATCGCGCATGACGTCCGCAATCAGATCGGCCCATGTCCGGTTGTCCTGCTGTATCGGCTCATGTTGATCATATGGCGCAGGTACTTGCCGATACAGTGGTGGTGGCGTCTGGGCCTGTAGTGATGATCTTGGCGGCCTCCTTGGTACTGGTAGTGGAGTGGATGATCAGCGGGAGGCGGCCGATTTGCTGGTGGTGGCATTAGTGGACCCGGGAACAGCTGTCGGCCACCGGCGTTGTACTGTCTGTCTAGGCCAATCTGGATAACCGGCTCTAACTTCCGATTGTCGTTGAACATGTTGGCGACCTGATCTTGGGGCAGCGGCTGCTGTCAGTTCAGCATGGTGATTACTGGCCTCGTAGCCGATCCGAACGGATTCGGCTGGTTCAGGACTCCTCCTGGCAGCCCTGATTGTGCTGGCGATGGAATCGGCTGATGCTGGGTGGCTAACATCCTGTAACCAGGAAACTGGCCGTCTATGAAGTACGTAGGCCCCCGCTGCAGCTGGTCGGCTATCTTGGCGTCGACTACAGTAGCCATCATGTTGTTAAGGGTGTTGACAAGGATGCTACTATGGTTGACCAGCGCGTGATGGACGGCCGAGTCAATTCGGTCTTGCAAAGTATGCAGGGCCGAATCGTCTTATTCCTGAATCAGCTCCTCCACCTTCTGTTTGCCCTTTGATCCACTGGAGGAGGACGCTTTGAGTTCGTCCATGCTGAACTTGTACTTTTGATGCACGGCCCCGGATCTTGTCTAGGTGAATGATTGTAGGTAGTTGTCCTAGAGCTCTTCTACCATCTTTTTGTAATCGGCTTGCTGTTCAGCCAATAGTTGCTCCATCTTCACAGGCACGACGTTGTCCTGAGAAATGCTGGGGCTCTTGGAGTCGACCATCTTGTTAGCTGCGTCGATGCTTCCTACCCGAGTTGACAAAGAAAGTCCCACTTGGCGTGCCAAGAAGTGTGTTGACGAGAAATTTCTCTCACGCGCTGGCCTAGGAGATCTGCTTAACTCTAGTGCAGGTCATTCTCAGCTACCTATGTTGTACAAGGTGTGCCAGTTGGTTTGATCTGTTAATCAACAAGAAAAATAGAGATATATGCGTCAAGTATTAAGTCAGATCCTACTGGATCGGCTAGAGGAGTCAATTTACATATATATGCTATTCAAAAGTGTATTTGAACGAAGTGACTAGAATAGATCGGCTACACCGAGACATTATTAGTCACTTAATCCAAATATACAGCAGAATAATAAATATATGCTTTAACGATCTTAGCCGATGTCATATGTCCAACTGTAAATCGGCTAATACTCCGATTTATCTTATGAAAAGATATTGATATGAGTTAAATGCGCTAAACCTAGATCAGTCGGCGGTCGGCTGTAGTTGACAAACTGATTTTGGCTTAGGGCATTTAACCAGAGCAAGATCTTAAAATAAGAGGCAGTTTTAATAATCCTGATAACAAATATCAAAAGAACATTAAAACAGATAAGGCCGGCTGAAACCCCGGCACTGTCCCTAAGCATATACATCTAACCGAAGAGATCATTGAAAGTTCTAAAAACAACTTAATAGTTCAATGTTGATGCAGCATTAAGTATAAAAGGAACAATCTGATCTACTGTAGCTGATGTAAATACCTCAAGACGGTGGATATCGCATATAATCTAGACCAACCTTTAGATCTAGCTCTATCGGCTGCCGATTCCTGACAAAAGTGAGCCGATGACGAGATAGATCTAAACATCGTTCTAGATTATATGCAATATATGATAACTAGGGCAACATAAATCATCAAAATTAGAGTGTCATAATGATGGAAGCAATAAATTCGACGAGATACATCAGTAATGACAAACATTTACGTGAACTTCGGGATCGAAAGGATGCAGCCCGAAGCCGAATCAGTTGTTCGTCTGAAGAAAAAGGGAGGCGATGCGCCGAAGGTTGTATTGATTGTGATTGAATGTGTAATTACAGGGATCTCGGGTCCTATTTATATCCAAGAATAACATTATCTATACAATCCCTGGACTCTATCTAAACTACTATTTAAAATACGACAATATCCCGAGAAGGACCCATGCCGCATTACAATAAACAATGTAAACAAATTCCTAATTTACAGATACAATTACCGTTACAGGACTCTATCCATAGATGGCAATATCTTTTAACGCGCAATTTGGAAACCGAATCTTCTAGTTATCTTCAACCACTTTCACCGGAAACGTTCTTATCTTCTCCTCTGACTCAGCATCGGCTATCGGCTATCCTTGTCCGATCCAACCTCAGCCGATTGACCTCGTAGCCGATTGTTACTCAGCCAATTTGAGCATAGCCGATGCAGCCTCTGCTTCTCTGCAGATTTATTTCGCCAATCCAATTCCGCTTCAAATTCGACCTTGAACTTAGGGATTTGGTTACCAAATGTGGTCGTTAACAGTGGCACAATATCGTTGTATTGGATAGACTTAGTCATCTAAACTACCTCTTTGGGGGTAAATAGGAAGTTCTTCTAGGTTATATGAACCCGTACACACCAGCCTACCAGAGTGCTGAACCCGTACACACCAGCCTACCAGAGTGCAAGTCTAGGTTCTAAATAGATTATTCAGCTTAGGTCATCCCATACTAACACATGTGGATGTACAGTTAACTTTAAGTTGGTGACACAAGTTCAGTCCTTACGGACCTGGGCAAACATCTCTCCCCCTATCGGTATACAAATACATCAATTGCATGCCACATTATCGCCCAAGACACAATCATATTTTTGCCCATTTTGGTTCGCAAATACTCATCATATTCATTCTATCCCAGCAAGGGTTCATATATCAAAACACATTTTAGTTATCGATGGAATGAACATTTGCATAATTCTAAGCAAGGCTAAGCAAGTATTTGCAATAAGCATATATAAACCCATTTGAGCACAAGGAAATGTACTCTAACCATTTCTAGGGGTACAATCAGCAAGGGTGTGGACACCCCGAGTATTATACCATCCAGTGTCCAACGCGACCACCACAAACAATTGGAGGAGTGGGATCCAACAACACATAAATAGCCACTCGTCCCAATGTGCCCATGGTCGCGGTTGACACCTTTTGCTATAATAACCGGAATGCCATGTAGTGAGCGCATGAGATAACCATAAGATAGCTTGCCAGTCCACTCCGTCATATGCTTGTCAAACCACACGAAGGCGGCGACCAAAAACATACCCCAGTGACTCGATCCAAAACGCTATCCCCAATTATCTCAAGCGGTCAAAACCCGTTACTCATGCTTAGCTAGTCCCCAGGAATGCGACTAGCCTCACATTTTCATCGCAAGCAATTAATAAACATAGCAATTACCATAATAGGGATAAAGTGCAGCGAGGTACATGACAGATAATAGGGTCCGAGGTCCCAACATACAACACATAAATATAGCAGCGGAAGTCTCAGATAGAGCTCATAAGCAAAAGATAAAACCGGTGGTGCCACAACCCCACTTGGGCAAACCAACCGGGGAAGAGCCAAGCTGCAAGAGATCACTCATCGCCCTCGCCGCCTTCGGAAGAGCAATGACCACACAAGAAGCATACTCATAACCGGTATCCTCGCCTGAAACAGCGGCGCCGGGTTAAGTACAAGATTATACTCGCAAGTCTTACCCGAAATATATATACATAAGGGAGAGAGAAGTATGCAAGCTTTCTAGCCTATAGTGGGTCTCTAGGTTCAACATTTGCATAAAGTAAATTTTTTTGAGCAATTAATGAGTAAAATAAGCAAGGACGAACAAATATCTCGCATCATTTTAATTTATGGACAGCAAGTATAAAATTCTGAAATGTATAAGCAAATGAGCCCAAATGGCGCTCTCATCATCAACCATGGACTACCGAAGCCCATACGAACATGGCACAGCATGCCAACATCACCATCAAACATAAACCCATCCATAATAACCCACATTTGATGCTAACATAACTGACTAACACATCAAGCATTGTCCATAACCGAGGACACGGCTATTCGAATAGATTATACTCTAATCAGAGGTGTACAACTGGATCCACACGAGATGAACAAGGATCAAATGCTACCCACCACACAGGTGCGGTCACCAAGTGGGAGATACCCCCTACCGCACTCGGCCAACCAGTCACTCCGTGGATCCCAAATCCTCACGCTTCTCTGATGAGCGTAGATGATCACAGTAAGTCTAGTACTCAAACATGCTTGGCATGTGGTAAGTACGAATGGTGCTCGAGTAGATGTCAAAATGTTCGGTCCTTAATGACCCGGACGGGGCTACATGCATCAGGGGAAACCAACCTCCAATCATTGCCCTATCAAACGCCCCAAGTCTAGCATATTTCATCAACCATTATTTACTGTAAGTGCTCAAGTTTTAGGCCCATTAATCCAAGTTGTCTATATATCATGATTAATAATATTGTCCATCACTATAGTTCTAGTAGCACTAAGCATGGCTAAGCACCAATGAATAAAACAACCCAAATATTCCCAACAGTAATAATAAGGTATAGGTACAGAAATATAACAAGAACTAAATGCATGTATAGGTTCTACCCATACTCTCAAAACCGACAATATTATACACTAGACAATGCATGCATATATATTAATAGATTGCAAACAAAACATTTTCAGAGAAAGCATAGGTTCTATATGCTTAGGTGCTTGCCTTGCTGCTGCAATGGATCACTCTCAACCTCAGGAAGTGGCTCGTTACTCTCCGGAATCTCCGAATCTATCGAAAAGAAGCAATATGTCAATAAGAGCCAAATAAACATGCACATGCAAAATGATCAATAAATCATAAAATAAATACAGTGGGTAGGATACATTTTAACTTGAATTTAGGTAAAAGAATCATCAGATTATCTCATAAGGTTTGGGAGATATAAAAATGACAAGGTCTCAGGTCATATATGGCAGATTCCGCAATTAATTTAGTACACTTTAGTTCATACAAGCAATTGCATTTCAAACAAGGATTCTATACATGTAGATATTCTTAGGTGAAGGTACAGTACTCACAGATGCTAATAAAAATTATTTCACAGCTATATGTGTTGTGTTTATTTATTTATGCATTTTACAAGTTAAACCACCAGTAAGGTAAATAAATTACTAAACATGATTTAAAAGGTAGTTTTGTCAAAACCAATTTCACAGCAGTGAAGAGTACTAAAACACAAGCTCAACAAAATTGGTTTCACATTTTTAGCGTTTACCAAAAATTTCTTATGCATTTTACAAGATCTAGCCTAATAAAAGGAGACATGTAACTATTTATCTTTTTACAGAGAAAACCAGTACAAAAGTTAGTTATTTTTATTTCACAACAAAGTAGATCACATTTTTATGAATCCATAGAAATTTAGCTCACCACTTTTGGAGCCCTCAATAATTAGTTATGCATTTTTGAAGCTTAGCATATTTTTCTGTACAGATTTTAAAACAAAAATCATTTTTTACCGGGATGCGCGTGAGGTTCAGCAGGCAACAGTGAGCTCCGATGACGGTGACGTCCTGCAGTGGCGGTAGAAACACGGCGGTGACTCGGTGACGGCTCGATCTACTATATGCATGTAAGAATAACGGCTTGACTCGTTGATCGGAAGTCACAGGGGTGGTGTAAACTCGGGGACTCGACGTGAAACTCACCAGAGCGGCGGGAATTAACGCGTCAACACTCAGCAGCAGTGGAGAGGAACAGTGATGTCAAGCTCACCAGCGCTGTACGGATGGAGACGTGGTTTGGGGCTGCTTCAACCGAAATCAAAAGAGATGAACTCATGGTGAGTTGCAGCCAACTCCTAGCTGCAGCAATGGAGTGGAGGACCTGTAGAATGTTTCTATAGATGTTCAACATGGAGGGAACTCAGAAAGAGGCACCATGGATGGCAAGGAAGCTCACCAAATGGAGGAAGACAAACTTATGCTGCTGCTGCAGCCATGCAGGCTGAAACCACCATTTTGTTCTTTCTCGATCTCTCTCAACTCTCCATGCATGTACAGGATGTTGGTATGGATGGAGAGCTTGGGTAATGGGGATTATTGTGGTCTAACATGCAGGGATTGATTTTGGATTATTGGATGGGATTTGGGGAGGAGAAGTGAGCTGGGAGCTCAGCTTGAAGGGAAAAAGAAAGAACAGGCAAAGGAAGTGAAAGGGGAGGAAGAAGAAAGGGTTTTCTCTGCCCACCTTAAGTCCTGGGAGAGGGAAGCACGCCCAACGGTTGGTTTTGGGGCTAATGAGGCACCCAAGGTCAGTGACCAGTGGGCCCAAGTCGTGGGTATGTATAAGGGTGAGAGAGGTGGGTGAAAAACTGAGTACAGAATCGTTCTTACAATTTTCCAGGATTTATTTTCTTTCTCTCTCTTGGTTAATTCGATTTGACCATGCAAAATTTGCTCAAAAATTCTGAGATTTGGTGTGGTGATAGGTGTTGGTTTCTAGGTTCCATTTTTCAAAGTTTCACATATAAATTCAAAATATTTTAAATCTGGTGAAAAGATGAAATTGGTTAGGCTGAAAGTTACATTGAATTTTTAGGAGGTCTAAACAGAAAGTAAAAATTCCAAAAAATTATATTTAGTGATTATAAATAATATAATATTTGAATAAAATATTAAACACCTATACTTCGGTTCAAGTTATTATTCAATTGGACGTTACTTTGATTTTGCAGATTAAAGTTAATAATTCATCACATGTGATCATTTTGCAACAAATTAAATATGCAACCTAATGAACAACAAATGCACATCTAATTACCTGGTTGTGACCTAGGGCTGTTACAGCTCTCCCCCCCTTAAAAACAATCTCGTCCCCGAGATTGCGACGTGTCGGTGAAGAAGGAAGGATAGTTATTTCGGAGATGATCCTCACGTTCCCATGTGGCTTCATCCTCGGTGTGGTTACTCCACTGAACTTTGAGGAATGGGATGGAGCGATTGTGAGTGACACGCTCCATTTGGTCGAGGATGCGAATTGGATACTCGCTATAAGAAAGATCGGGTTGTAGGTCAAGATTTTCGACCTTGGTTTCTTCGGTCGGAACCCGAAGGCATTGCTTCAATTGTGAGACATGAAAAACCTTGTGAAAAGCTGAGAGTGATGGTGGAAGGTCCAGCTTGTAAGCAACGGCTCCTCGCTTAGCAAGGACCGATATAACGAGGCGCCAATTTTTCTTTCACTCCAAACCGGTGTGTGGACTTGAATGGAGTGACCTTGAGATACACATGGTCACCAACATTGAAGGCAAGCTCACGTCTACGACGATCGGCATAACTCTTTTGCCTAGATTGAGCGGTTCACAAGCGCTCCCGAATTAACCGTACTTGCTCCTCGGCTTCTTTGACTAAGTCCGGACCAAACAATGGTCTCTCTCCGGACTCGGACCAGTTGAGAGGTGTTCTACATCTCCTTCCGTACAAGGCTTCGAAAGGAGACATTTGGAGGCTAGCTTGATAGCTATTGTTGTACGAAAATTCGGCGTACGGCAGACATTTTCCCATTTTGCTCCATAATCAAGAACACAAGCTCTCAACATATCTTCCAAGATTTGATTTACCCTTTCAGTTTGGCCTCCGGTTTGTGGGTGGTATGCAGTGCTAAAAGAGAGTTTGGTTCCCATAGCCTTGTGTAGAGACTTCCAAAAATGAGAGGTGAATTGCGGTCCACGGTTTGAAATAATTTTTTTGGGCACACCATGGAGACAAACAATGAGAGAGAGGTACAACTCCGCCAATTTACTCACTTTGGATGTGGAATGGACGGGGAGAAAATGAGCCGACTTGGTGAGTCGATCAACAATTACCCATATGCAATCATGGCCATTTTGTGAGGTGGGTAGACCGGTGATAAAATCCATTCCAATTTCTTCCCACTTCCATAGGGGAATAGGGAGTGGTTGAAGAGTGCCTGCTGGTCTTAGGTGTTCGGCTTTCACCCTTCGGCAAGTGTCGCACTCAGCAACATACCGTGCAACTTCCCGCTTCATACGGGTCCACCATAATTTTTGTTTGAGATCTTGGTACATTTTGGTGCTACCCGGATGGATAGAGAAAGGAGTGTTATGCGCTTCACTAAGGATTAGCTGGCGCAATTCATGGTTCTTAGGTACCACCAATCTTTTTCCAAACCACACAACACCATTTGAGTCTTCGGAAAAACACTTAGTGGCACCATGCGGGATTTTAGAACGGATATGTGCTATCCCCTTGTCATTCTTTTGTGCTTCTTTGATCTGGTCATAGAGGGTAGGTTTCGCTTCTAGGGCAGCAAGAAAACCATGTGGCACCATCTCTAGTCCAAGCCTCTGAAGTTTCGAACATAAGGTCTCCGATCGGGGTTTTACCGACAAGCAATTGCATTGCGGTTTTCGGCTCAACGCATCAGCAACAACATTGGCCTTCCCCGGGTGATAATGTAGACCCATGTCATAATCCTTGATGAGTTCTAACCACCTTCTTTGCCTTAGGTTCAGATCTGATTGGGAGAAGATATATTCAAACTTTTGTGGTCGGTGTAGATTTTGCAACGGTTACCGATAAGATAGTGCCGCCATATTTTTAGTGCATGAATAACAGCAGCTAATTCAAGGTCATGGGTTGGATAGTTCACTTCATGAGGTCTCAATTGACGAGATGCATATGCCACAACTTTGCCTTGTTGCATAAGAACACAACCGAGTCCTTGACGAGAGGCATCACAATAGATATCGAAGCTTTTGTGGATATCGGGTAGAACGAGAACAGGAGTGGTGGTTAACTTTTCTTTCAAAGTTTGGAAACTTGCTTCACACTCAGCTGACCACACATACCTCTCATTCTTCTTCAATAGTTGGGTCAAAAGCTTAGCAATTTTCGAGAAATTCTCGATAAACCGACGGTAGTAGCCGGCTAGACCAAGAAAACTCCGGATGTCGGATGGATTTTTGGGTTGTCCCCAATCTAACACCTTTTGAACATTACTTGGATCTACAGCAACTTCACCTTCAGATAATACATGACCAAGAAATCCAACTTCTTTTAACCAAAACTCACATTTGCTAAACTTGGCATACAAACGGTGTTCGCGTAATTTTTCCAACACAAGACGGAGGTGCTTCTCATGTTCTTCTTCAGATTTGGAGTATATGAGGATGTCATCAATAAAAATGACCACAAACTGATCAAGATACTCCATGAAAACCGAATTCATCAAGCTCATGAAGTATGCCGGTGCATTGGTCAAACCAAAGGACATGACGGTATACTCATATAGACCATAACGGGTAGAGAAGGCTGTTTTTGGAATGTCCTCCGATCTGATTTTTATTTGATGGTAACCCAATCTCAAATCAATTTTGGAGAAGACATGAGCACTGGTGAGTTGGTCAAAGAGATCATCAATTCGAGGCAATGGGTACTTGTTCTTGACAGTCACTTCATTCAACGGACGGTAATCAACACACATCCGCAAGCTAAGGTCCTTCTTCTTAACAAAGAGAGCCGGACATCCCCAAGGTGAGGAGCTCGGCCTAATGAACCCTTTTGCTTGCAGCTCTGTGAGTTGATTTTTCAATTCTTTTAACTCGTTTGGAGGCATACGGTAAGGTCTTTTTGATATTGGAGCCGTTCCGGGCAGCAAGTCTATAACAAACTCAACTTCCCGATCCAGCGGCATTCCCGGGAGTTCCTCGGGGAAGACATCGGGGTACTCACACACCACTGGTACAGCAGCTATGTCAATGGTTTTGACACCTGAAGGAGCATGGAGTTGTGGGGGATGATCATCAAGAGCAAGAGAAATCGGTACGCCGGTATTATTTTTGAGTGTGATGAGACGACGGTCACAATCGATAACCCCATGATTTTTATGCAGCCAATCCATACCTAGGATGAGATCTAAACCCTTTGTGTGGAGGATGATGAGGTTGGCAATGAACTCTACCCCTTGTATAATTATTTTTGTGCCCCGACTAACATATTCGGCTTTCATCTCCAAACCGGGTGATGTAACTATTAGTGGTGGTTGTAACTTGCTATATGGAATGTGATGCTTGGCTATGAAATCTTTAGTAATAAAAGAATGAGTGGCTCAGGAATCAAATAATACAGTAGCAGGATGAGAGTGGACAAGTAGCATACCGACTAGAACATCCGGTGCATCATTCGCCTCCTCGGCGGTAACGTGATTCACTCGGCCCCTCCTCTGATTTTGCTGACCCTGAGGTGCTGCCCTGGGAGGTGGATTGGGGTGCTGTGCTTCTGGTCTTGCCCCCTGGAATTGTGCACGACGAGGATACGGGCATTGGTTAAGGAAGTGGCCCACTTGCCCGCAATTGAAGCAGTTGTTGGAGCGAACGGGCGGGTGAACGGCTTGCTGATTTCCACCCACAGGAGGCGCGACACGCTGCTGGGGAGGACGTGGCATGAATCCATGCTGACGAGGAGGTGGTGAAGCTTGATAACGCGGAGGGGGCGGCTGCCAACCACGGGGTTTTTGCGAACTACCCGCGGCTGAAATCTGTGCAGCCCTCTTGCGCTTGCGCTCGTTCTCGAGGTTCTTCATCTTGCTCTCCACAACCACGGACCTATTGACGAGGTCCTGGAAGTCCGTGAAGGAATGTGCAGCAAGCTCGAGTTGCATCTCCGCCGACAACCCGTCCAGAAACCGATTTTGCTTGCGAGCATCGGTATTGACGTCATCGGGAGCATAACGAGCTAAGTGGTTGAACTCGTGGAGATACTCCATGACGGTCTTCTTGTCTTGAGTGAGAGCTAGGAACTCGCGTCGCTTGAGGTCCATGATACCCCTCGAAACATGAGCGGTGCAAAAGGCATCGCGAAACTCGGTCCAAGTGACAACGTGACCGGTGGGTTGCATGGCGAGGAAATTATCCCACTAATCACCGGCTGCGCCATGGAGTTGTTCAGACGCCAAACTGACCTTGTCGGTGTCGGGGCAGCAAATAAGAGCAAGCTTCCGCTCAATGGTGCGAAGCCAATCATCAGCATCGAGCGGATCGTCGGAACGAGAGAACACCGGAGGTTGAGCTCGCTGAAATTCAGCAAGTCCCCCGGCGCCATGGTTCCCACCACCACCGCCCGCACCTTGAGCAATGTGGGTGGCAGTAGCAGCCGCACTAGCAGTGATTTGTTGGAGGACAGCGTTCTGGGCCTCACGGTTGCGCTCCACGGCCATGAGAGCTTCGGCCATGGTGGGAGGAGGAGGTGGGTCCTCCGGACGGTCGGAGTCATTCGTACGATTGCTACGACGAGCCATCCTATGGACATGAGATTAAACACAGTTAGTGATAAAGATAACTAATCATCGACAACGCCCAGAAAGTTAGCACACCCATCTCACAAAGTAAACTAAGTCTAAGCTACGGTCTTAAAATGAATGCACAATCCAAATGCATGTATAACTAAGTCTAGGTTTGCATAACAAATTTAAATGCACGATATGATAGCATGATATGATGCATTCAAATAAGAATCATTAAGAACCAAATGTGAAGATTGTGGCAATCGGGTATCTACATGGCAAGCTTATCCGACTGGAGGTAGGGATAGATTGCGCCTGCTATATCTGTAAGCCGAACTTGACTTGGGTGTTACGGCTGCCGATAGAGATAAGGCAATCGGCCTATAGTCCCGGTTTGGTAAGATTGAGGAAACCAACTTAGAATAAGATAGGGTTTCCGACTTGTAAACCCTTCCTCCCAAGACTATATAAGGGGGGTAAGGGGCGTCCCTTGAGGGATATCAGATTCTAGATCAAAGATTCCGATAGGAGATCAGCTTTTAGCTCTTAGCTTTAGATCACGAGATCAATAAAGACACTCGGCGGATCGAATCCACCGAAACAGGAGTAGGGTATTACCTCATGAGAGGGCCTGAACCTGTCTAAACCTTCTTCTTCTTCTAACCCATTGTGCTTGGCGATCTCGACTGTGACCCCAGAAAATATATTGCCGAAACCGAGTTTCGACAGTTGGCGCGCCAGGTAGGGGACGCGCGCCGAGACTTCTTCGACAATCTCGCCGACAAGCGTGATGGGATCCCCCTCAAGACTCGGCGACTTCGCCGCCAACTTCGCCGATGACTCCTCCTTCGACTCGGATTCAAACCAGTCGGAAGGAAAAACCCACTCGGCGCCGTTCGGGCTCCCCAATAGCGCCGAGACCTTCGACGATATCTTCAAGACCAAAATGCGATCCACCTTCTCCGACGACGGACTTCACTCGGCACCATTCGGATTACCGGATACCGTCGAGATCTGCACCAACCTTCTCGCCTCCCCGACGGAAGCAATCTACTCAAAAGAAGACCTCTCGGTGCCGTTTGGGTTACCAAATGCCGCCGAGATCTACAGCAAACTCCTCTCCCCCGAGTTGGCGACAATCCACTCGGAGGAGCCTACTCCCCGACTCGACTCGGGTCGGAACGATCCGATCCGGGTTACCCAGATCAAGGGAGGTCGCTGTCATCCTCCCGTCATTCGGCTCCTGCTCATCTTCGAGCTCAACGGATACCTCGCTCCACCGGCTTCGACAATCTCTACGGCATCCCTTCCGACGAAGCCGACAACTCCGATCGCCACATGGATCAGCGAGCCGAAGTGCTTCGACGTCCTCATGGCTGAGCGACGAGTCCGACTCAGCCATGGCCGGAAGGCTTGCCGAAGAGGAGCGAGCGAGTGGAGCTTGAGCGCAAGACAGCCGAGGAGGATAAACAACGCAAGGACGAGGCGACAAAAGGAAGCGGGATCAACGTGCGCGGACAATCCGCCCGGGAGGCCATCCTCCAAACACGGGTTCGCAACACCAACATCTTCTAGACGCCACGGCGGAACGCGTCGCCGCACTCACGCTCTTGGACACCGTCATGGAGACGGCTCCGCCAACGTGACTCCTATACTGGATAAGATCAAGACCATCGTCGCCGCCACGGCAAACGGCCATCCCACCACTTCGGCGCAAGGCCGATCGAATCCGTGGCCGAAACGCCGAGATAAAGCCGGCTTCCGCCTCTAAAGTCGGAGACTACGGGAGGCCCGAGCCGGCTCGGTCGTCAACCGGCCAAGAGGCCCACCTCGCGAGTCCACACCAAGGTACCAAGAATAGACGGCCGACTCCGCGACAAACGAAACGGACGTCCACCCGTCCACCACCGAGTCCGCCGCAACGACCAGCTACCCAACCAGACGAGAAGACCCCGCCGAGTGATCGCGGAAGTCCTCGATCGCCGCTACCAGAGCGCGACCGACGCACTCGGGAAGATCGGAGGGGATCACCCGATAGCGGCGACGACGGAGTACCGCCTTCACTCGGGAACTCCGCCGAGTGCACCGGCCGAGTGGCTTTAAGCCCACAGGGATTGAAAGGTACGATGGCAAGACCGACCCTGAATCTTGGTTACTGTATATACCCTTTCCATCCGAGCCGCAGGGCGACAACAAAGCCATGGCCAATTACCCCGTGGCCCTTGCAAACTCCGCGAAATTGGCTCACGAGCCTGCCAAGAGGCTCAATCGGCTCGTGGAGCGAGCGAGGGACCACTTCATCGCCAACTTCCAAGGCACCTTCGAGAGGCCCACACACTTCGACCTCTACAACGTCATCCAGAAGCCGGACGAGCCCCGAAGGATTATATTCGGCGTTTCTCCGAGAGACGCAACAAGATCCCGAACATCACCGACGACATCATCATTGCCGCCTTCCGAAAGGGAGTCCGTGATGAGCTGCTTATCGGCAAGTTCGGGCGCAAACCACCGAAGACGGTGAAACAAATGTTCGAGACGGCGAACTCATACGCCAAATCCAACGACGCCATTAAGGCCGCCCGTCAAGACCGGCCCGACGAAGGGAGGACAAGCAAGCAGGAGGAAGCCGAAATCCTAAGAAGGATGGCGGCAACAACGGCAACCGGGGCGAAAGATCGCAAGCGCCGATCCAAGACCCAGTGGCCGCGACCTCCAATACTCAACGCCGTCCCCGAGTCGCCGCCTACGACGCCATTATGAACGCCCAATGCACCCACCATGCGAATCATAAGCATGCGGCGAAGGATCGCTTTATCTACAAGCGCTCGCCGAACAAGACGCGGCGCAGCCAACAAGAAGCCGACGACGAGGCCGGCCCGTCCGGCGCCAAGAAGAACAACGCGGCCGAAAATGCCGAACCTTTTCAAGACCCAGTGGGGGAGCTCAACCACATCTTCGGGGGTCCGCTAGCCTATGAGTCCAAGAGGAAACAAAAGCTAACCGACCGGGAGGTCAATGCGGCTCAACCCGAAGTCCCTCAGATCTGCGATGGTCGGAAGTGGCCATCACCTTTGACCGCTCGGATCATCCTGACCGAGTGATTCATCCGGGGCGCTATCCACTCGTCCTGGACCCCGTGGTCCGCAATATCAGGCTCAAGCGCGTCCTCATCGATGGGGGCAGCGCCCTCAACATCCTGTTTGCCAAGACCATGGATGAGATGCAGATCCCGAGGGCCGAACTGAAAGCAAGCTCAGCCCCCTTCCACGGAGTTATCCCAGGGCTATCTTCAACACCACTCGGGCATATCTCCCTCCCAGTCACCTTCGGGCCGAGAGAACTTCGAACGGAGAACGTCACCTTTGAGGTCGCCGACTTCGAAACAAAGATATCACGCCATCATCGGAAGGCCGAGCTTGCCAAGTTCATGGCGATCCCTCACTACACCTACCTTTGCATGAAGATGCCGGGTGCCAACGGCGTCATCACTCTTCGCAGCGACGTGAAGCAAGCCTTCACCTGCGACAAGGAGAGCTGCGACATGGCCCAATCTCGCGAGAGATTACGCGGCCAACAAGAAGTCCGATTGGCTGCATCGACTTCGGCAGAGGGCGAAGTCCCCGCGAAGAAGATAGCCAAATCGGGATCCGGCGACGCCAAGACCAAGAAGATCTCCCTTGATTCGTCTGATCCCTCCAAAACTGCTGTAATCGGCGCCGACCTAGATCCCAAATAGGAAAGCGCGCTCATCACCTTCCTCCAAAATAATAAAGATGTTTTTCCTTGGAAACCATCTGATATGCCTGGAATTCCTAGGGAGGTGATCGAGCACTCTTTGAACGTCAAAGATGACGCCAAACCGATAAAACAACGATTACGCAGGTTCGCACAGGGATCGAAAAGACGCGATCAAAGAAGAACTTGCAATGCTCTTGGCTGCCGGCTTCATTAAAGAAGTCCTTCATCCCGACGGTTGGCCAACCCGTCCTGGTCCGCAAGAAGACGGGCAATGGCGCATGTGCGTTGACTACACCGACCTCAACAAAGCCTGCCCCAAAGATCCGTTCGGGCTGCCTCGCATCGACCAAGTCGTCGACTCAACAGCCGCTGCGAACTCCCGAGTTTCTTGGATTGTTACTCGGGCTATCACCGATCAGCTTGAAAGAATCCGAGCTTGAAAACATCGTTCATCACGCCGTTTGGGGCTTATGCTACATCACCATGCCTTTTGGCTCGAAGAACGCCTGGAGCCACATACCAACGCATGATCCAAAGATGTTTCCAGACGCAGATCGGCAAGAACGTTGAAGCCTACGTCGACGATGTTGTCATCAAGACCAAGCAGAAAGAAGACTTAATCGCTGACTTAGAAGAAACCTTTGCAAACATCCGGGCCTTCAAAATGAAGTTAAACCCGGAGAAGTGCACCTTCGGCGTCCCATCAGGCAAGCTGCTTGGCTTTATGGTGTCACATCGCGGCATTGAGGCAAATCCAGAGAAGATCAATGCTATCTTAAACATGAAGCCCCCGAGTAATCAGAAAGTCGTCCAAAAGCTCACTGGCTGCATGGCGGCACTAAGCCGTTTCATATCCCGACTCGGCGAACGAGGCATGCCCTTCTTCAGACTGCTAAAGAAGACAGACGACTTCCAGTGGACCACAGAAGCCGACAAGGCCTTTGAAGATTTCAAAGAATTCCTTACCACGCCACCCGTCCTGGCTTCGCCTCAACCCCAGGAACCCCTATTGCTGTACGTCTCAGCCACTCACCAAGTGGTCGACGGTCCTTGTGGTTGAACGCGAAGAAGAGGGTCGGGCCCGAAGATTCAAAGGCCAATCTACTTTGTCGGCGAAGTATTGGCGGGAGCCAAAATCCGCTACCCTCGGTACAAAAGTTGCTTTATGGTGTTCTAATAACCACGAGGAAATTGGCACATTACTTTCGGGTCACTCGGTCACCGTCGTCACCTCTCTCCCACTCGGCGACGTCATCCACAACCGCGAGGCAACCGGCGTATCGCCAAGTGGGCCCTAGAACCGATGCCGCCGGACTAAACTTTTAAGCCCAGGACGTCCATTAAGTCACAAGCCTTAGCGGACTTCCCGGCCGAGTGGACGAACAACAAGAACACGTGCCTCGAGAAGACCTCCAACACTGGACCATGCACTTCGACGGATCCAAGAGGATCACCGGCTTGGGAGCGGGAGTCGTGCCGATCTCCCACCGGGAAAGGCTAAGATATGCCCTTCACCTCCACTTCTCCGCCTCACACAACGTCGCCGAGTACGAAGCTCTTCTACATGGATGCGCCTCGCGTCTCACTCGGATTCGTCGGCTTATTGTGAAAGGCGACTCCCAGTGGTCGTCAATCAAGTGATGAAGGACTGGTCCCGCTTAAATGACACTATGGAGGCCTACCGACAAGAGGTCCGCAAGCTTGAGGACAAGTTTGATGGGCTAGAACTCTCTCATGTCCCGAGACATAACAACGAAGGCGATGAGCTAGCACAGCCGGATCTAAGCGCGAAGCTGCCCCAACAGACGTCTTTGTCGAACATCTCTACGAACCGACAGTCATGGCAAAGACGGCTCCTAACGAACAAACCACCAACGAAGTCTCCATGACCGATACCGACCGGAGGACGCCGCTCATCAAATTCTTAACCCAAAAGAGCTGCTGGATGACCGGGATGAAGCGAACGCGTCCGGCGTCGTTGCCAAGCATACGTCATGGTCGACTCCGATCTATACAAGAGAAGCCCCTCCGAATTCTAATGAGGTGCATCGCACCCGAAGAAGGGAAACAATTACTCCAAGATATCCACTCGGGCATATGCGGAAGCCACGAGGCGGCACGCACTCTAGTCGGCAAAGCTTACAGGCAAGGATTCTTCTGGCTCACCGCGGTCTCCGACGCGGATAAAGTCGTAAGAACCGCGAAGGCTGGCAGTTTTTGCCCGACAAAGCCATGTCCCGGCCCAGAGCTTCAAACAATCCCACTTTCCGGCCGTTCGCGGTATGGGGTGGACATGGTTGGCCCTTTCAAGAAAGCTCCGGGAGGCTTCACACACCTCTTCGTCGCAATCGACAAGTTCTCCAAGTGGATTGAAGCCAAGCCGGTCGCCACAATCACTGCCGACAAAGCACGAGACTTTTTCCTCAACATCGTGCACCGTTTTGGCGTCCCAAACAGAATCATAACTGACAACGAGACTCAATTCACGGGAGGCATCTTCAAGGATTTCTGTGAGGACTTCGGAATCAAAATCTGCTGTGCATCAGTAGCTCACCCTAAAAGCAATGGGCAAGTCGAGTGAGCAAACGGCATGGTCCTTCAAGGCATCAAGGCTCGCGTTTTCGACCGGCTAAGCCCTTACGCCGGCAAGTGGGTCCAAGAACTTCCCTCGGTTCTATGGTCGCTGCGACCCACACCCAGTCGGGCCACCGGCCAAACTCCTTTCTTTTTGGTTTATGGCGCAGAAGCCATGTTGCCAAACGAGATGGAGTACGAGTCCCTCCGGGTCCGCAGCTTCAACGATGAACGCTACGACCCTGACCGAGTGGATGACCTCACCCGATTGGAAGAGGCCCGCGAGGCAGCCCTCATCCAGTCGGCCAAATACCTTCAAGGGCTCAGAAGATACCACAGTCGCAACGTGCGAGCGCGAGCTTTCATTGTTGGCGACCTGGTCCTACGCAAGATCCAGACCACCAAAGACCGACACAAGTTATCTCCCTTATGGGAAGGACCGTACATAATCGCTGAAGTGACTCGGCCCGGTGCATACCGGCTAAAGCGCGAAGACGGGTCCATGGTGGAGAACTCCTGGAACATCGAGCATCTTCGACGATTTTATGCCTAATTTGGCTAAGGCCTCATGTTTTCCTTGACTGCCAACCTCAAGCAAGATGACTTCTTGAGCTAGCAGTCGGGGGCTGTACACATGTCAATAAAGCTCAAGTTTTCCTCGTCAACTCTTGTGCATAATTTGGTTTATCATTGTTTAATGTCCTTTGACTCGAGCTCAGTGTCTAAGGACTGAGAGTTTTCCGACGACCTAATCGAGCCTAGGCTTGATGACAGCCAGACGAAAGCTACTTAAGAAATTTCACGCAAAAGCTCGAATCAAGGCATTGACATAAATAAACTAAAAGCGTCACAAAGTTCTACATCAGAGTGTTACGGTTACATGATATCTACAAGGCGAAGTCAGAATACAAATCAGATCTTGAAGTTGTTTACTACATCAAGAGATATTTTCTTCGCCGCCTCCTACGCCTCACTCAGCATGTCCAAAGCCTGCTCGTCGGTCGTTCCGTCAGCAAAGCCTTCCCCGACCGAGTGGATATCCACTCGGGGGTAGAGGGACTTGGTCTGTGCAAGAGCCAGACCAGCCCCCATGTTGGCTGCTTCGGTGATGTTGGCCAGGTACCGGTCGGGAGCCAGCCGCAGCTTGTCGAATATTTCCACCGGCTCCAACGAACTGGCCCCGACTCCTTGATCGAACAAGGACAGCAAGATCGGCGTGGCGGCGTTGGCGACCTCTTCCCGTATCTCGTCGCTGGATTTGATCCGCCCAAGCAAGACGTCGTATTGGGCTCGGGTCTTCATCTTATAAGCTGCCAAAAGTCCCAGATCATTCAAAGCACTCGGATATAAAGCAGCACACGGAATTCGACTTCAAAAAAGATTACCTTCAAATTCGGCCTCCATCTCGGCGTTGTCGAGGCTGACCGCCTCCAGCTGGACCTGAAGCGAATGGACCTCCGACGAATTTTCTACAAGCAGAGAAGATTATCAATAGCCAAGATCAGCATGAGAATCACGATGAAGCTGGGAGAGGCAGGCTTACTCCCGATTGATCCACGGAGGTCGAGGTTCGCTTCCCGAAGCTCCGCGATCTCCCTCCTTAAAGCCGCCTCCCTTGATGCGGCCTCCTCCCGAGTGACCTTCGCTGTCGCCGAACGTCCTCCAAGGAGTTTAAGTGGGGGACCAGCTTCTCCAAGACTTCGATTTTGCCATTGAGCGGCAATATTCTTTCTGCACACGAAAGCAGTGGAGTGATCGACTGAAAGATAACGATGATATAATCAAAGAGAAAGACAAAGGCTTACGTTGAGCAGTCGGGTCGCCTCATTCAGGCTCTCGACAAGGGCATCCCTTTCATCTTTTTCGGCTTGCCGGTCTAGGATGATGCCCTGTCTCTCGCCTTCCGAATCCCGCCACTCGATTCTGATCGGGGGAACCCAGGTCTCAGAAGACTGCAACCTGGGGATCTCTTCTACCGTGGCTGACAAGCAAGAAAGACAAATGAAGACATGAAAGATTCAAAATTGAAAGAACGAAGGAATGCTTCGAAGCAAGTCTTACCGGTTTCGGTGGCTGCCTGCCTAGGTGGAGCGGCCGGGCTTTTCTTCTTCTTCGGGCTCTGCGCCGAGTGACCCCCAGTCGGGGGTGCTTGAGCCGCAGCCTCGGGTTTCCGGCGATGACGCCTTCCGCCCAGATGTCCCGACCGCGGTCGGGGCTCCTTCCTAGGGCGTCCTCCTTCGGAGGCGAAGGATGTTTCTCCGAACGCTCGCACTCGGTTGCGGGCTCCGGGTTTTGGCTCTACCGGCCTTGGCACTTCGGGGCAGCGGCGGAGTTGGCCCTTCACCCTCTCCGGCGGGATCTATGTCCTGGGGCCTCTGCGAAAGTGAATACAGCAAAGATAAAGAAAAGTTTTCCGCGAAAGAGTTTAGGACTTCGGTTTCAGAGCATACCTGGATGATCGGTGGATCTTCGGTGCCGTCCGCGGCGATCGCCTTAGAGGCGGGGTCTCGACTGGAGGAGCCGGGACGTCGTCATCCGAATCCTCGATGATCAGCCTCCTCTTGCTCGCGCGCTTGTTCGAGTCTCCACTCGGCGCCGCCCGCTTCCCGACTGGGTCGCTCTGGATTTTGATCCCGCCAGCCGGCTTCTTGGCGGGACGATGTGGCGCGTCGTCATGAGCCACCTTGTATGGCTTGGAGGTGATAGAGGCGTTTTCCTGCAGACGAAAGAAAGTGCAACATTAAGAGACAAGATGTCAAGATTGAAAGATGCTATGAAGCAACCAGTCGGCTTACCGGAGGAGGAGGTCGGTGGATGCTGAAGGGAAGGACTGGCAGAATGAGGGCCCGCTCAACTGCTATCCCAGACGAGAAGAGTTTGTACATCCGGATCTTCAGGATCTCGTATGTGAGTGGATCTGGATCTTCCCGATTGGGGTCCGTCCCGCCTTCATACTCGAAGGCCGGTTTCGACCGCTCCTTGATCGGCGCCAGTCGGCACCTGATGAAGTGCCGAGTGATTTGTTCACCGCGAAGACCCCTCTTCTTCATCGTCAGGATCTTTGCGAGCAGATCGTTGGCCTCATCCCAATCTTGGGCTACCGGCACGGTGCTCCAAGACGGCTTGGGGATAGGGGGAAGACCGACAAAGGCGGGCAGACTGGGTTCGAGATTGCTAATGTAGAACCAGCCCGCGTGCCAGCCCTTGTTGGAAGATTTCAAAGGGAGAGAAAAGTAGTCTTTGCGGAGAGATCCGCGAAGCTGGAAGCCTGCCCCGCCAACAACGCAAGGTTGGTCCTTGTTCGGATGGGGTTTCAGATAGAACATGCGACGGAAGAGATTGAAGTGAGGAAGAATGCCAAGAAAGGCTTCACACACATGAATAAAGAGGGCTATGTGAAGCATTGAGTTGGGGTTCAGATGATAGAGGTGAAGCCCTCGGAAGAACTCGGAGGTGGGAAGGCTGAACCCACAATAGAAAAAGGAAGTGAAAACGACGAGCTCACCGGTGTTTGGGGTCGGGAAGTCCTCCCCCGCCGCCGGGCGCCATCCCACGAGTTCCTTCGGCGGAAGCACGCCGTGCTTTACCATCTCCTTGAGGGTGTATTCCCTCACATCCGAAGTGGCCCATTGGTCGAACGGAATCCTCTTCTCCTCCGCCATGAGAGCGAGGTTGTTGGGGAGTGGATCTGGCTGAGAAAAGTTGGATCTTGAGCAATGGAATGTGGGAGATTTGGCTGTGGAGGCTGGTTGTTGCAGAGAGCGAGCTCTTAGATGGATGGATTTGGGAGCGCGCGAGTCTAGGGTTCTCCGCGGTGAACTGTTGAACAGGCCGTGAGAAGGGGAATCGTTTGGAAGATGAAGAGGCGGGGACGACCTCACATCTTTATAGAAAGATTTGAGGGTTGCGCTAGGTTTTCTGGTGAGTGGGCCGAGCCCATAAGAAAATCTACGGCCCAGCTAAGGTGTGGTCCGATACGTGTCCTTAGGGACTTAAGCGGATGAGCTTAAGCGATTTGCCCCGGCAATATGCGCGTGTCCGAGTGCCCTATACCTTTAAAGATCCTTCCATACCGCGGTTTGCCCGACTTCATGAGAAGCCGGCACGATGCAATTTGGAAGGTGACCAACAATGAGTCTTTATAGCTTCCTTGGTGAACAAGGGCGTTTGGTTTTTGGCATTTGGTCGGATAATCTTACCAATGCTGTTTGTTTTCCACCTTGGTGAAGATCTTTATAAGATTGAGACCAGTATTATGGCAAAAGCTATTTAATAACTTGGTCATATTTTTCATATGATTGAAAGAACTTGTTTTCCCATGAGGGATGAATGAAATATTTATTCCGGGATTACTCGGGCAAATCCACTCAGATGAGCAAGAGCTTACCGAGTGCTTTTTACCCATGAGGGTTGATTGAATTATTTGTTCCGAGATAACTCGGACAAATTCACTCGGATGAGTATGAACTTGCCGAGTAATGAGATTTCTATGATTGCTTTAGCATGAGCTAAGCATCTACATGTGAATAATTTTTTATAGTTCTTGACTATATGCTTAGCCTATTTTTGACTAACCACATAGTCGGGGCTACACCTAATTAGGTGCATCAGAGATGCACCTAGATATTTATTTTTATGAAATTTTTCAGCCCTTCACAGTCTTTGGAGCCACTCGGGAAGATTCAGGCAGAGATGATGGAATCACTCGGCGCCAAAAGCACTCGGTCAAAGAGATTTTTGGTTGAGTGCTGCTTTGGTCTAAGCTGAGTTGTCTCGTCGACCGAAAAGGACTCGGGGGCTACTTGTGGAGATTGTGGCAATCGGCTATCTACATGGCAAGCTTATCCGACCGGAGGTAGGGATAGATTGCGCCTGCTATATCTGTAGCCGAACTTGACTTGGGTGTTACGGCTGCCGATAGAGATAAGGCAATCGGCCTATAGTCCCGGTTTGGTAAGATTGAGGAAACCAACTTAGAATAAGATAGGGTTTCCGACTTGTAAACCCTTCCTCCCAAGACTATATAAGGGGGGTAAGGGGCGTCCCTTGAGGGATATCAGATTCTAGATCAAAGATTCCGATAGGAGATCAGCTTTTAGCTCTTAGCTTTAGATCACGAGATCAATAAAGACACTCGGCGGATCGAATCCACCGAAACAGGAGTAGGGTATTACCTCACGAGAGGGCCTGAACCTGTCTAAACCTTCTTCTTCTTCTAACCCATTGTGCTTGGCGATCTCGACTGCGACCCCAGAAAATATATTGCCGAAACCGAGTTTCGACACCAAACGAGCTCATCCTACGCTAAAGCCCGTGCAAGAAGCAATAAACCAATATAGTTTTCCAATTACGATCAACATAGCGGGCCAAAAGCGTATCAATCGCATGGAACAGAAAATTCGATTAAACCAACAATCAATAATGGCTTCTACATATACTTGACTAATCTTTAACGAGCATCTCACAGCTGGGAGTACCCTTTTGCAATTTATTTGGTCGAATTTTTGAGTTGGTATATTTTACTTCACCCGAAACAAAGTTCTGAAACTTCTCAGGTTACCGAACATGAGCCACTTACAGAATTTTAGAGGGAGCTACAGAAGTGAAAAAAAATAATTCTGAAAATTTTTGTGTGAGTTCCCGGAGTAGTTGCCCAACTCCAGAAAAATTATCAGGGTAAAACAGTGAGTAATTTTTCATATAGACATGTTTAGATACAGACTGTTCCAAAAATTCCAGATTTTAACCAATTGATAGTTTGGAGATCTAAAACAAGTTTATAATTTTTCAAAATTTGTGGGGACGCTAAGAATAACATAAGTAACAGTAAGGCACCATTTTAGAGTAAAAATTGTACATTTTAGTTGCATTTACAAACTGAAAGTGAATTTCAATTGCCTCAACTTACCGGTTACATCATCGGTCTAATATTTGAGTGAGAGAAGTAATAGATTTATTTTGCAACCCATTTAGATCAAGATGAGTGAAAATCTGAGAATAAGGTGAGAAAGAATTCTAGAATGAGATGAGGAGTAAAAAGGATTCACACATCCTAAGATTTTCACAATCGACTCAAGTTGAATATTTTGCAGATCATTTTCAAATTGCTAACTTAGCTCTAGCCTACATTCGGCATTGCTCTGATACCAACCGCTGTGGACATCCCAAGTACTATACTATTCAGTGTCCAACGCGATCACCACATACAATTGGAGGAGTGGGATCCAACCACGCATAAATAGCCACTCGTCCCAATGTGCCCATGGTCGCGGTTGACACCTTTTGCTATAATAACCGGAATGCCGAGTAATGAGCGAAAGAGATAACCATAAGATAGCTTGCCAGTCCACTCCGTCATATGCTTGTCAAACCACACGAAGGCGGCGACCAAAAACATACCCCAGTGACTCGATCCAAAAATGCTATCCCCAATTATCTCAAGCGATCAAAACCCGTTACTCATGCTTAGCTAGTCCCCATGAATGCGACTAGCCTCACACTTTCATCGCAAGCAATTAATAAACATAGCAAGTACCATAATAGGGATAAAGTGCAGCGAGGTACATGGCACATAATAGGGTCCGAGGTCCCAACATACAACACATAAATATAGCAGCGGAAGACTCAGATAGAGCTCATAAGCAAAAGATAAAACCGGTGGTGCCACAACCCCACTAGGGCAAACCAACCGGGCAAGAGCCAACCTGCAAGAAATCACTCATCGCCCTCGCCGCCTTCGGCAGAGCAATGACCACACAAGAAGCATAACTCATAACTGGTATCCTCACCTGAAACAGCGGCGCCGGGTTAAGTACAAGATTGTACTCGCAAGTCTTACCCAAAATTATATATACATAAGGGAGAGAGAAGTATGCAAGCTTTCTAGCCTATAGTGGGTCTCTAGGTTCAACATTTGCATAAATTAAATTTTTTTGAGCAATTAATGAGTAAAATAAGCAAGGACGAACAAATCTCGCATCATTTTAATTTATGGACAGCAAGTATAAAATTCTGAAATGTATAAGCAAATGAGCCCAAATGGCGCTCTCATCATCAACCATGGACTACCAAAGCCCATACCAACATGGCACAGCATGCCAACATCACCATCAAACATAAACCCATCCATAATAACCCACATTTGATGCTAACATAACTGACTAACACATCAAGCATTGTCCATAACCGAGGACGCGTCGAATAGATTATACTCTGATCAGAGGTGTACAACTGGACCCACATGAGATGAACAAGGATCAAATGCTTCCACCACACAGGTGCGGTCAGCCAAGTGATTCGAGCTCATCACACGTCCTTTCCTAGTCCCACCCCAACCACCTAAACCACACTGGGGCTCCCGACAACTCAGTCACGTGCGTGTGATGTGACCAAGGCGGGGTCACCACCTGGGAGATACCCCCTGTCGCACTCGGCTAACCGGGCACTCCGTGGATCCCAAATCCTCATGCTTCTCCGATGAGCGTAGATGATCACAGTAAGTCTAGTACTCAAACAAGCCATCCCATGCTTGGCATGTGGTAAGTACGAATGGTGCTCGAATAGATGTCAAAATGTTCGGTCCTTAACGACCCGGACGGGGCTACATGCATCTGGGGAAACCAATCTCCCATCATTGCCCTATCACCCGCCCCAAGTCTAGCATATTTCATCAACCATTATTTAGTGTAAGTGCTCAAGTTTTAGGCCCATTAATCCAAGTTGTCTATATATCACGATTAATAATACTGTCCATCACTATAGTTCTAGTAGCACTAGGCATGGCTAAGCACCAATGAATAAAACAACCCAAATATTCCCAACAGTAATAATAAGGTACAGGTACAGAAATATACAAGAACTAAATGCATGTATAGGTTCTACCCATACTCTCAAAACTGACAATATTATACACTAGACAATGCATGCATATATATTAATAGATTGCAAACAAAACATTTTCAGAGAAAGCATAGGTTCTATATGCTTAGGTGCTTGCCTTGCTGCTGCAATGGATCACTCTCAACCTCAGGAAGTGGCTCGTTACTCTCCGGAATCTCCGAATCTATCGAAAAGAAGCAATATGCGAATAAGACCCAAATAAACATGCACATGCAAACTGATCAATAAATCATAAAATAAATACAGTGGGTAGGATACATTTTAACTTGAATTTAGGTGAAAGAATCATCAGATTATCTCATAAGGTTTGGGAGATATGAAAATGACAAGGTCTTAGGTTATATAATGGCAGATTCCGCAATTAATTTAGTACACTTTAGGATATACAAGCAATTGCATTTCAAACAAGGATTCTATACATGTAGATATTTTTAGGTGAAGGTACAGTACTCACAGATGCTAAAACACAAGCTCAACAAAATTGGTTTCACATTTTTAGCATTTACCAACAACTTCTTATGCATTTTACAAGATCTAGTCTATTAAAAGGATACATGTAACTATTTATCTTTTTACAGAGAAAACCAGTACAAAAGTTAGTTATTTTTATTTCACAACAAAGTAGATCACATTTTTATGAATCCATAGAAATTGAGTTCACCACTTTTGGAGCTCTCAATAATTAGTTATGCATTTTTGAAGCTTAGCATATTTTTCTGTATAGATTTTAAAACAAAAATCGTTTTCTACCGGGATGCGCGTGAGGTTCAGCAGGCAGCAGTGAGCTCCGATGACGGTGACGTCCCTGCAGTGGCGGCAGAAACACGGCGGCGACTCGGTGACGGCTCGATCTACTGTATGCATGTAAGAATAATGGCTTGACTCATCGATAGGAAGTCACAGGGGTGGTGTAAACTCGGGGACTCGACGCGAAACTCACCAGAGCGGCAGGAATTAACGCGTCCACACTCAGCAGCAGTGGAGAGGAACGGCGACGTCAAGCTCACCGGCGTTGTACGGATGGAGACGTGGTTTGAGGCTGCTTCAACCGAAATCAAAAGAGTGGAGGACCTGTAGAATGTTTCTATAGATGTTCAACATGGAGGGAACTAAGAAAGAGGCACCATGGATGGCATGGAAGCTCACCAAATGGAGGAAGACAAACTTATGCTGCTCCTGCAGCCATGCAGGCTGAAACCACCATTTTCTTGTTCTTTCTCGATCTCTCTCAACTCTCCATGCATGTACAGGATGTTGGTATGGATGGAGAGCTTGGGTAATGGGGATTATTGTGGTGTAACATGCAGGGATTGATTTTGGATTATTGGATGGGATTTGAGGAGGAGAAGTGAGCTGGGAGCTCAGCTTGAAGGAAAAAGAGAACATGCAAAGGAAGTGAAAGGGGAGGAAGAAGAAAGGGTTTTCTCTGCCCACCTTAAGTCCTGGGGGAGGGAAGCATGCCCAAGGGTGGGTTCTGGGGCTAATGAGGCACCCAAGGTTAGTGACAAGTGGGCCCAAGTCGTGGGTTTCTATAAGGGTGCGAGAGGTGGGTTAAAAAGTGAGTACAGAATCGTTCTTTGCAATTTTTCAGGATTTATTTTCTTCCTCTCTCTTGGTTAATTCGATTTGACCATGCAAAATTTGCTCAAAAATTCTGAGATTTGGTGTGGTGATAGGTGTTGGTTTCTAGGTTTCATTTTTCAAAGTTTCACATATAAATTCAAAATATTTTAAATCTGGTGAAAAGATGAAATTTGTTAGGCTGAAAGTTACATTGAATTTTTAGGAGGTCTAAACAGAAAGTAAAAATTCCAAAAATTTATATTTAGTGATTTATAAATAATCTAATATTTGAATAAAATATTAAACACCTATACTTCGGTTCAAGTTATTATTCAATTGGATGTTGCTTTGATTTTGCAGATTAAAGTTAATAACTCATCACATGTGATCATTTTGCAACAAATTTAATATGCAACCTAATGAACAACAAATGCACATCTAATTACCTGGTTTGTGACCTATGGCTGTTACAAAGGGTTTCAATTATTCAAGGTGGGAAATGCAGCAATTAGGACATAACTACCATATCCAAGTTTTAAATATCGATATAGTCTTAATTCACATGCAACTTTGTAAACAAATATTTTCATCCCTCAAAACATGGGATTCAATGTGTTGAAAGGAAAGGAGGGGAAAACTTGCCCAGTAGCTGGAAAATGTCAGCACGTAAATCACTTGTTTACCGTTTAAGCAATTATCTATAAAAAGTACATGTTATGCAATTAAACACCGAAATATGCGAAAAATCCAAAATGCTCTAAAATGCATGATTTGTGCATATTTAGTATAGTGAATTTAGGTGAAAAAATTTCTAACTTATCTTATTCTATTTAGGAGTTATAATTTTTAGAAGTTTTATCAGGACGTAGCGGTATAGGGTTAGGACGATGTTTGGACAATGTTCCTATAATTTGATTTTTACTAATTTGACTTCACAGAGATTAAGGGTTATATTTTCTAAGACTAACACAATTGATTTCATAATTTTTTTGGAGTTATTATGAATTTCCTATGGGTTTTACAATTTATAACGTGTTCTAGGTACATAGTCTCTACACATAAGGTTTTATTTTCAGAGCATGCTCTTTTTGCTAGTGATGTTTAAAAATAAATAATTTAGTTAACAAACCTAATGTTTGTTCATATTTTTAGAGTTTAATTTGATCCACTACTTATTTTATAAACTAGGGAGTGCTCTCATGTTAGCTTTTTAACATATCAACCTAGGATTGGTTATATGAGCTAAGTGCTCTAAATTTTAGTGTATAAGGATGGAACTATGGCCTCTCTGATCTAATATGTTCTCTCTTGATTTACTTGGAGCTAGGATACAATTTATGTATACCTCTATACATACATACATATAATGCTTAATTTATCTATTGTGATTAGCATCTAAGTAAACTATTTTAAGGTTTCCCTACATATTTAGTATATGAGTTGCCATATTTTGTTTTACCTAATTGAATTTCATTACTTGCTGATTTAATATAAACTTTGTTCACTTCAAATGGTTTAGAGATCAATTTTCTACAAATTTTACAAGTTGAAGGGTGCACTAAGTTGTTTATTTTTATATAAATATTAAAGGGATTTTATTACATAGTAAGCATATATTTTTATTTTATAATTTGAAAATACATGTTTTGTTGTTTCTACAGAACTTGAGTTTCAAAAAGGAGTTAAAATGAATTTTTTATTAATATTTAAATTTCAGCTCATGTAAATCATATCATTTTAATATTAATAGTCTTAGAGGCATTTGGTACAAGGTAACTATATATTTTTATTTTTACTAAATAGAGTGTGTAAATTGGTGCATCTATAGATTCTAAGTTTGTCCAAAAATATGTTAAATTGGATTTTCTATGTATTTTATAAGTTTGTGCAAGGGTTATGTGTGATTTTCCTTATTTAAATTTTAGAGACAAAATTTGCACTATGAGTGCCAAGTTTTATACTTCTATATTAAAGTTCATCATTTTGCGAGTTCATAGAAATTTGTTCCATTCCAAAAAGAGTTATAGTTTATTTCATATAGATTTTACAAGTTTATCAATTTTTCTGCTGAAAAGATAATGTTGTAGCTACTTTCTTTTTTTCGTAAGTTTATGGGGTCCACCGGTCAGTCTCTGGTCAATATGCAAAAGGCCCCCCGAATCCTCAACAATAGAACCCTAGGTACCTAGCACGTGTTATAAATCAAATTTATTAAGAGTCCCCGTGTTTTGACTTATTTGCTAACAAGTCCTTGGTCCCACTTGTCACAGAGTTTACTTTTACTAATTAGTCCTTCGCATTTTAAATCCTTCTCTATACTCGGTTCCTGGGTGCTTAACCGTGTGGGTCCCGCTTGTCATACACACAGGGAAAGGGTGAGATAGAGCATCAGTGGCTGGAGCTCCTTCCCAGCCTCACCGGTGGCGAACGGTGGCGTTTCAGAGGAGGTGACCAAAAGAGAAAAGGTGGAGTGGCCTGTTGCAAACAGTGGTGACCAGAATCATGCCGACGGCGAGCATGGGCGACGGTGCAGCTCGGCATGCCGATGCATGTCGGGTTCTGACCTAAATTAGTGTAAATCAAGGCATGGTGAACACGGTGAGGCATGCCGATACATCTCGTGTCCCGGTGAGGCGCAAATGGCGATGGCGATGGTGAACATGGCACGGCGGCGGCGTATGGCGTCGGTTCCACGACGGCAGCTCGCTCCGGTCATTGTGTCGCTGAGAGAAGTTATTCGTGAGGTTCCCATGGGCTCTAGGATCATTCATGTGCAAGGAATCGAAGCGGGGCTCACCGGAGCGGTCGGTAGAGATGGTGAAGGCGGGGGCTGGTGTCGAAGAAGACGACGGCCCATCCATGCGTTCACCAGGCCATTGGCGACGGGTCTTGGGGCGTCTTGTAGAAGAGAACGACGCGATCCTAGTGGTGCGGTGGTTCTGCCTTGGGATGGCCGAAGTAGGTCGGGGCAGCGACACAGCACGACGGTGGCGCTCGATGCGTGCTCTGGACTCCGGTGGGGGCGCGACTGCAGTGCAACTACGCAACGGAGTCAATTAGAGAAAGGTTTGGCATCGTGCACTATGAACGGAACACGAAACAGAGGGGAATGACTGAGGCTCCTTGGCGGCGGGGGCGGTCGTCTTCCCCGCGGCCGATGGTGATGAAGCTAGGGAAATGAGAGAGTGGAGGCTTCCTTTCTCGATTTGGTCGGCACAGTGGTGAAGCGTGGCGTTGGGCAGCTGAGCTAGGATGGTTTTGAGACATTGAGAGAGAGGTTGCGGCGTTGACACCTCATGGCCACGCGTAGCCGGCCCTCTGTGTGCGGTTGGCTCAGCTCCAGCATACTTGGTTGGTTGGGAGAAAAGGGACAGAGGTGAAACAAGACATGGAAGCTGCCATGTGGGTCCAGGCCGTGGCTTGCCTCGAGAGGTAAGGGTTCAAAAACGAGTACAATTGATTATGGACGAATTTTTCGGGTTATTTCTCTTCCCTAACTTTGTAGCTTCATATCTTAATATGTGGACTAGATAAATTAGTAAAAATTTTACTGGATGTAGATGTTTATACCTAGATTCCATTTTCTTTGGTTGCACACAAAAATCATGTGTGAATTGTTCACAGGAATTAAACAAAGAGGGGTTATTTCGAAACTAGTTTTAATTTTTAGGGACCTAAACTGAGAGAAAGATTCTAGAAAAATTATATTTATTCATGATAATTAACCTAATATTTGAATAAATTATTTTCTATATACACTTATGTGCATTTTAATGATCTTTTAAGCAAGATGTCATTTTAGCCGATAAGAATATTAATTAGCCTATTATTTGACTCTTTTGTCTAATTTGTTTGGAGCATCAACCTACTTATTAAATTGTTACAAAATTACATTGAGTTGCATATATTATCAAACCTACATGAATTTTTCCATGATTTTATCTAGTATGGATTTTTTTAGAAAATTAGGGTAACCTTTCTTTGTTCAGGCGTTTCCCCCATGTATATCATCTAATTTGGTTATAGGGTTCGTAATAAATTTTCTTGAGCTGAGGATATGAACTTACGATGATATGAGGGTTCAAAATTCAGATGCACAAAGAGACTTATTGTCAAAACATATATTAGTGCATATGCATGCGCACATGTGTGTTTGTATTTATATTATAAGTTAGGAATGAGAAAGGTTTAATTTGTTTTAAAATTTTAATTCATGCCAATTGATCGAAGTTCTTTACCTAAGTTAGAAATTAAAATTTTTGGTTTATGAAATTGAGAAATTTTATTTTCATTTGGTTTTGACAAAAATTTTCTTGATCCTAAAATTTGGGTATGTGACAACCATGCACCCATAGCCCACCATTAAGTCATATTTTAGTTGAGATAATTATGACCAATAAGACATGGCCAGATGTTACGAGCTTGCAGCTCATCAAAGACTAGAATAACTAGTGTAGTTATCTCATTTAGTGAGCTAGTGGTAATTAAGCATGGCTAAGCATATAATTCTAGCTAAAATCAACATCAGTGACTAAAGCTAGTCAAATTAACACCCAAGTTTAACAAAGGACGGATAACAAGTAAGTAAGGCTCAAACAAGTAGATAGGTAATCCATCATTTCATGTAATTAGCAAAGCAATGCAATTTTATTTGCAAATAGTAAAACATTTATAAAAATAGGATCAATATGTTTCAAGAGAAATGTGACTTGCCTTGCTTCTTCAAACAAACTTCTGGACTCTTTTCCTCATGAGCACGAACTCCGGAAACGGCGGAATCTACATGCTGGCACGCAAAATGAGCAAAAACCCTAATAAAAACTAAATAACAGTACATGAAAAGTAAACAAACATGTAGAGCTCAATTTTAGATGAATTTTGCAATTTGAATGGCCCAATTTGGAGTTCATATGAATTATATATGAATTTTAGAAGTTTTGGACCATTTAAATGAATTATAGAAAGTAAATGATTTATTGCGCAATTTTCAATTATTTTTACAAGTAAAAAGGATGATGTTGATGTCAACAAGCCGAGGGCTGATGTGAGCGACTGACGCAAAAGCTGACGCAAGCGAGTGCTCACGTCAGCAGGCCAAGGTTGGACTCGGCCCACGGGGACCGGTCCACGGGTCCACCACGTGGACGGCCCAAATCACCCTGAAGGGGATCGGGCGGCCATGGGGACCGACGGCCCAGATTGGTTCTGGACCGATCCGACCGTCGGGAGGCGAGGCCGGGCCGGTGGCAAGGAGGCGCGGCGGCTGGAGGCGGCACAAGGGGCCAGACGGGCCTCCGACGAGCGGTGGAGGACTCATGCGTGCAAGCCTGCATGGCGTGGAGTGGCGGCGAGGCGCAACGCGGCGGAACAGGGGCAGCACTGTTCGGGAACGGCGGCCAGAAGAGAGAGGAGGAGAGGGGAGGGAGGAATTTCTCACTGAGGCCGCCGGAGTTGGAGGAGACGACAGCGGCGGGGCGAATTGGCGGTGATCCGAGCACGGGAAGAGATGGCCGCAGGTCGGCGGGATGCGGTGAAGGCGGTGACGGCCTTAGTGCCCTGGCGACGGAAATTGCCGGCCGGAGGTGGCAAACGGCGGTGGGGTTCGGGATACACGGTGGTGGGGTGGTTCGGCGATGGCCCCAGGGTGGGAGGTGGCGGCCGGGGCACAAAGTGGTGTGGCAAAGGCGATGGTGGGCTCGGAGTACGGCGGTGGAGCTTGGAGTGGCCCTGGCACACGACCGGAGTTGCAGCGGCGAGCGGAGGAGCGACGGCGAAATGACGCAGGCGATCTAGGGCACGGGATAGCGCAATAGATTTGGGAAAAGGATTCGGCCGAGCTCGAGGATGATTTATGTGGACGCGGGGAGCTGCGAAGTGGCTGAGAAAATAGATATGGAGGCGGTTAGGGGTGGCGGAAATGGTGGGCGACCGAAAAATGAGGATCCGACCGTTGCGCGGGCCGTTTTGCGCATGCGGCGGCAGTTAGGGGCATCGCGCAAAGTGCGGGCGGAGCTAGGGCGGCTTTTTATACTTCTTCTTTCTCCTTCAGCTCGAGTCATTGCTTCAAAGGTTTGCAGGAAGAAGGGAGGTGCTGCCAAATTTTTTTTGTGAAATTGACTTGGTGATAATATACAAAACAGAGGGATCTATAAGGTTATCAACTTCATCATCTTATGATCTATGCTTAGCATATTACATTTATAAGTATATTTCTATACATTGTTATATCTATATAGGTTAATGGAAAATGCTGAGAGAGAAAATTTGTTTGGGGAAAATTATTTTACTTCTTAAAATCCACAACTCCATCCTCTATGTATGCTTAGCATATTACATTTGTAGGTATATTTACATACACTTTTATCTTTAAAAAGATTTATGAAAAATGATGAGAGAGAAAGTTGTGGGTAAAAACGTTATAAAATAAATGAAAAAGGAAAAATATAGAAAATTTGATAAAAGATTAGAAAATTAAGGTAATTTAAAGATCTTTAAAATAGTTAGAAATAAGTACACTATGTACATTAAAAATATGTTTAAAACTTTAAGTGAACTTCTAAAAATAATTCTAAATTTTATTATGTACAACACATTATGTATGTTGAATTATTATATAATCATTGTCTAGTTTTTTATATATAACTATTATAATACTATTTACATGGTTTGACTTCCGTGGATTTTTCTTATGATTTTTGTGCATTTCATGTAGATGGATCGGTAATGGATGTACACCGCGGACCAACGATCGACAGAGTTTATTCAACGCGTGCACTATTTTTTGAGTGCCAATGCCAACAAGCATAAGGGATTTTTATGTTGTCCATGCAAAAAGTGCAAAGCCAGAAGGAGTATTCTACATCAAGAATTATTCATGACCACTTGTTTCAGTCGGGATTCATGCCTCACTACAATTGTTGGACATCGCATGGAGAGGTAGGGGTTGCAATGGAAGAAGATGAAGAAGAAGACGACAACATTCCGGACTGTGATCAATACGATGAGTTTGAAGAGAATACAGCATGCGAGGCGGACGGGGATGTTGAAGAAAACGATGGTGCCAATGACTATGGTTAGATGTTGCACAACATACAGGAAGACTGCGAAGGTGAAAAGGAGGTGCAGAAATTGGAGCGTATGTTGGTGGACCACAAAACGTCCTTCTACCCAGGTTGCGAACAGGGGCACAAAAAGTTGGTACCACGCTGGAATTCTTGCAATGGAAGGTCAGAAATGGTGTCAGTGACAAGGCATTTGGCGAGTTACTAAAACTTGTGAAGAACATTCCTCCAGAGGAAAACGAATTGCCCGAATAAACGTACAAAGCTAAGAAGTTAGTTTGTCCTCTAGGACTGGAGTAGAGAAGATACATGCATGTCCTAATGATTGTATCCTCTATCGCGGTGAGGAGTACAAGAACCTAGAAACACATCCAGTTTATAAAGGACTTCGATACAATATTAGACGAGATGATCTAGGCGAAGTTGACGGACAACCTTCGAAGAAGAGAGTTCCTACGAAGGTGATGTGGTATTTTCCTATAATACCACGGCTCAATCATCTATTCAGGAACAAAGAGCATGCAAGAATGATGCGCTGGCACGTAGAAGAACGCCAACAATACGGGATGCTGAGACATCCCGCCGATGGGTCGCAGTGGCAAAACATCGACAAAACATGTAAAGACTTCGGAGAGGATGCACGAAACATAAGGTTCTGTTTAAGTATGGATTACATGAATCCTTTTGGAGAGATGAGCAGCGGCCATAACACCTGGCCTGTTACGACGTGTATGTACAACCTCCCCCCTTGGCTATGCATGAAGCGGAAGTACATCATGATGCCGATTATTATTCAAGGCCCAAAGCAACGTGGTAATGACATTGATGTGTACCTGAGACCATTGGTTGAAGATCTGAAACTGCTGTGAAAGAAAGAAGGTGTCCCCGTGTGGGATGAGGACAAATAGGAGTTGTTTAACTTACGAGCGTTGCTGTTCGTTACCATCAATGATTGACCTGCACATGGCAACCTATCCAGACAATCAAACAAGGGGTACAAGGCTTGCACCCACTATATGGATGAAACCGAAAGTACGTATCTGAAACACTATAAGAAGGTAGTGTAAATGGGCCATCGTCGCTTTCTTGTTGCAAGTCGCCCTGTCCGAAGGAAAGGCAAACATTTTGAATAGAAGGCAGACCACCGTACTAAGCCAAAACATCATAACGGAAAGGCCATGTTTTCCATGGTGAAAGACGTGAAAGTCATATTTGGAAAGGATCTGGCAGCTAACCTATAGCAAGTGAAGATGGTCACACGACGATGTGAAAGAAAAAATCTATTTTTTGGGAGTTACCCTATTGGGAAGTCTTGGACTTCTGCCACTCAATCGACGTGATGCAGCTCACTAAGAACCTTTGCGTCAACCTGCTGGGCTTCCTAGGTGTATATGGAAAGTCAAAATATACACTTGAGGCATGTAATGATCTCAAGCATATGACAGAATGCGACAACCTTCACCCAGAACCAAAGGAGAAAGGAAGCCACTACTTGAGTCCAGCCAGCTACACACTGAGCAAGGTAGAGAAGGAAAGCATGTTTGAATGCCTGGAGAGCACCAACATACCATCTGGATACTCCTTGAATATAAAGGGAATAATAACGAAAGAGAAGAAGTTCACAAACTTAAAGTCTCATGAATTCCATGTGTTGATGACACAATTGCTTCCTGTTATAATTCGGGGTATCCTTCCTGATAATGTCCAGGCAACAATAACAAAGCTATGTGCTTTCTTGAATGCAATTTCATAGAAGATCATCGATCCAGACAGACTAGAAGCCTTTCAAAATGATGTGGTGCAATGTCTTGTCAGCTTTGAGATGATCTTTCCATCTTCCTTCTTCAATATCATGACGCATCTTCTATGCCACCTTATGAAAGAGATACATATCCTTGGTCCTGTATCCTACACAATATGTTCCCTTTTGGGAGGTACATGGGCGTTCTAAAGAAGTACGTCCGTAATCGTTCTCGTCCATAGTCCAGCATCCCCAAGGGGCATGGAACAGAGGAGGTCATTGAGTTCTGTGTAGACTTTATTTAAGACCTTCGTCCAATCGGGGTCCCCTAATCAAGCCATGAAGGGAGACTACGGGGGAAAGGGACTCTTGGAAGGAAGGCAATAATGACCGTAGACGATGAATTATTCTGTAAAGCACATTGGACTATTTTGCAACAATCTTCCTTGGTGGCTCCTTACATCGAGGAACACTTGGTGATTGTTCGCTCCGAAAACATCGATAAGACTGATGCCTGGATTACACACCATCACATTGATGCTTTCCCTGCTTAGCTGCGTCAACATCTCCTAGGCAACGGGACCATTGACCAACAACTAGCCTTCTTGTCGAGGGGATCATCTTGCTCAATCACCATATTCAAGGCATATGAAATCAATGGATATTACATTTTACACACGAGCCCAAGACAGAAAAAACACGAATCAGAATAGTGTTGTCCACATCGATGCCATATGATACGATGATACGACTAGCACGTATTACAGTAGCATCGAGGACATATGGGAACTTGACTATGGACATCTGAAGGTCCCTTTGTTTTGGTGCCAGTGGGTTAGGCTGGGTGGTGGAGGCGTAATGATTGATGCAAATGGGATGACAACGGTCGACCTTACCAAGGTTGGATACTTAGACGAACCCTTCGTCCTTGCCAATGATGTAAGGCAAGTTTTCTATGTGAAGGACATGGCTAGCAAAGCAAATAAAGGGAAAGGGTCTGACGAGCCAAAGCGCGACGTGGTTCTCCCAGGAAAAAGGAAAATCGTGGGAGTCGAGGATATGACTGACGAAGATTACGATCAGTTTGATGGGCAACCTTCGTTTGCCGTGACGATTGACCCAAGCATCCTCCTACCAAATGAGGACACCCCTTACGCAAGGATCATAGCAAAGGAACATTAGTGAGGAGAAAGTACATGAGGACAACCATCATGCAATAAATTGTGTGTTAAATGTACTGGCCTAGCTAGGTTGTTGTATGGACGATGTAAATTATTTTGAAATTTTGTTGAATTTATTGTATTTATTGAATTTATTGTGAAATATTGAATTTATTTTATTTATTGTAATTTATTGAATTTATTATAAATTATTGAATTTATCATATTTATTGTAAAATATTTTTCAATAGGGCATATGTTATTTCTATATGATCATTAGAATTTAAAATATTTTTAAAATGCGTTTGACGCCTTCTTCGCCGACCTCGGTATCACCTTCTTCAAAATGATATGGTGCAATGTCTAGGATTACCATGTAAACTCGAGCTTCAAAAGGCAGGAAATAAATGCCACACTCGAGTGAGTCGCAATCGATGGAGTAGGTCATCTTGGTCGTCTCGTCCGCCTCCACATCTAGCTGCTCATATTGATCCGTGAAGAGGCCCCGATGCCTTTTTGCCATTTTTATCCATCGCTCTCTATAACACATATATAAGGCGTCAAACGCATTAACTAGCTGCAACGCACAGGAAGACAGAGCGAGATGCAAAGATGCTCACCTACCCCGCCTTCCTTCCCGCCATGCACCCAAAGAAGGCGCTCACCGTATTTATAGAGTTAAATACAACAAGGTAGTAGTGAAAAGAGGATGCTCCAAGAAAATGGAGGTGGAGTACTACAACAAGATTCGTTCAGAGCAGCGCAAGATTCGTAAGAGTACTAGTAGGCTAGTACTACTACATTCTGCAGATAAGAAATATACTATGTGTCACATTTTATACTGTATTTATTTATTTTATGGATATTAGGTTTGTTTATTTTATACTGTATTTATTAGAATTTAACATACTTTTAAATAGGGTATATGTTAATTATATATGATTATTACAATTTCAAATACCTCTCAATAGGACATATGTTAATTCTATATGATTATTAGAATTTAAAATATTTTTCAATAGGACATATGTTAATTCTATATGAATATTAGAATTTAAAATATTTTCAATATGACATATGATTTTTAATAGGACTTATTATTGTTTTAAGCCTATATTTAATGAAATTAATTTGCCCTGGTTTAATATTTAATGCTCGGTTGTTAACACCAACGAGGACAAAAAGAATTTGGAAATAGCGGAAAAACATCTTTATTCACAGTTGATGCCAACAACCGGGACAAAAGATGCTCACCTACCAGGGGTAAGAGGGACCTTTAGTCCCGATTATTGGCTTCAACTGGGACTAAAGATTGTATCTTTACTTCCGGTTGTTAACGCCAACCGAGATGAAGATATATTCGGTCCGGTTGGTTGCTTCAACTAGGACTAAAGATATCTTTAGTCCCGGTTGGTGGCACCAACCGGGACCAAAGATCCAGGGGTATATATATCCTAGCGTGCATCGTCTTCGCCACCGAGCTCCAAACACGTAGCTGTTTTCGATCGTCTTCTTGTGTCGAACCCTAAACCGCCACCGCCGACATCTTCTCGAGCTACCACCGTCGTCTTGTGCTGTCGCCGCCGTCATCTCGCCACATTACAAGGTAACCGCCGTGATTCTTCTTTGTTGATCGATATACTCCATGTTGTTCCGTCTTCTCGCTGTCTCCATCGCTGTCGCATGACGCACGCCGCAGCCGCACGCCACCACACGTCGCCGCCACACGCCACATGTCACCGCCACCGTGCACTTGTCATCGTTGTGGTCGTCTTCGTCATTGCCGCCAGACGCCGCACCGTCGTCGCCGCTGCATGCCACCGCCGCCATGCACTCGTTGTCTCTTGGCCGGCCAAACATATTGCTTTGTTAATTTGATAACTATTGCTTTGTGAAGGACTCGTTATATATAATTTTGTTATTTTGAATGTGAAGGACTGTGAAAATATGAATTTTGTTATTTTGAATGTGAATCAAATTGGAAATATATGAACGACTATGAAGGATTGTTATTTCTGTGAAGGATTGTTATTTTGACTGGAAATATATGAATGTGAAGGATTGATATTTTGACTGTTATAAAGACAGACTCTTTATCCAACAGACTCTTTGATTCTCTTACTCTCTTCCTCTTCCAGAAAGAAAATCATTCTCAAACTTAATCCAGCTTTAAATACTTTCTGGTTTTGCCTTTCTGATATTATCTTGGCTCTAACTTTGTTAAGATCTTGTTTTGGGATTTCTAATTACGGTGGTATGTAATTTGAGCTCTGCTGTAGCTTATTCTTTGAAGATCCTTGATTCAATAGATCCACAGAAGTCTTACTTAACACTACAGTCGAATTATTTCCCATGTTGCCACATCTCCGGGAAGAAATGATATTTGGGATTCTTTCCAATCCCACCTTCTACGGTAGATGATTTCCTCTCAATTCACGAAAACAGTAATCGTTAAAATTTACCCAGAGACAAAAACTTTATTATTCCTGGCTTCGTAGTTCTCCATGTAATATTTGAACCCAAAACATCTCATTCTTTGTAGAAAGTAGCATATTATACCGGTATCTCGAACATTCTAAAGTTGTTTCTCATAATTATGACTTTTAACCATTTGACTCCTGAACTCCCAGTATAGTTTGACCATCAGTCAATCAAACTATCAAATTAATGCCCCCATTCATAGGCTACTTCTTAATAATCATATATCCTTTTATTACCACATTTTCTTCAAGATATCTTGAGATAGAAATTCCATACTTTACTTGATCCTTATTGTTTCTAAAACTGACTTGATGAATAATGATCCACTTCAAATGATTCTTAAATTACTAAGCTAATTGATAAGAACCATTTGCCTATAGCTCTACTAACTTATCATCCTTATACTTCAAATTAACGTAGCAGTGATGTTCTTGGTCAATTTTCCTTCTTCAGATCAACACAATAATATTATCCACACCCATTCTTGTATCCAGATCATACGTGTAACTGGTAGAACAATTCTTCTGCTAACCCATAGAAACTTTGTAGTGATTCGTCAAGACTTGCACAATGACTTGTTAACGAGCAAACCATCCTTGACCTTGTGACACATTACTAGAGTAGCTAACTAGCCCTACTATTTCCATGCAACCACTAGATAGGAAACTTCTGACATGACTTTCTATATCCCTTGCTCATTCATAACTTCATCATTATTCTCATTTCCTTGAGTGGCCATAAACATCTATGTGACATGGGTATTATACCGACCTCTGATGATTGTTAATGTCCAATTATAAGATTCCAAAACAACCTCTTAGTATCCATAGTATCACTTAACTTGGTTACATAATTATTCAACCCAACGATAGTTCCATCCAACTGAATCCACGATTTTAAACGACGCGACACTCTTAAAAAAAGAAAATTATGTATCTCAGATATCCTTGACTAATAAACCACTTCCTCGATATGCTTATCTTGTGACTGAGCAAATTGGATTTGCCAAAACCACTTCTTAGTCCATAGCTTCTTTTACATTACCACATAAATTCTCCATGTGTTAGTACTGAAACTGGTCAGTCTTCACTGGATCTGGCACATGATCTGACATAACATCTTGACTCAAAACAATTCACATATACCAATCCCCAACAGACATGGGGTATGTTCCTCTTAGTTAGCAATCTTCTTACTCAAATGAACTAGAGACAAAACTTGAGCCTTAGTTCACAATACTTCCTTTGGTCACTTTTGATAGTACTTGTTTATCCCAACTAATGGAAATATTGCAATGGTTACAACCATCACCCTAACTATCAGGTGATCTGTTAGAATTTCTATTCGTCCTTTATGTCCTTGATCATTTCTGAAGTGAGCTAGCAACAGCTAAGTGCACGATCCATTCCTTTAACCAAAAGCAAACACTTTACAAATAGAGTCTTCACTTGATATTTCTTCACCAGTGGAAAAAAGGAAATGCATACCATTATGTCAAGCTCCCATTATTCCAAAATAATACAATCTCCACATTCCATCTACTTATATTTGAAGGCTTAAACATTTTTCTTGTTTCTACAGAAACAACATCTCTTTAGATCCCTTATTGTTGAAGATCCTGGTCTTGTTGACACTATTAACTTGATCTACGCATAGTGTAGGAAGTAATCATCCTTTCAGATACCTGAAAACTCATCTCTTATAAAATCACATTGTAGCGATAATGATCATCCTGCTGTTCAGCCTTCTTATTCCTTTATGACTCAGCCTCAAAACAAACTTTGAACCTCGAACTATGTGCGGGACCAACAATGAATAATTTTTCTTAACACAACACCGGTGTCCATTGAGCTTATGACCTTTAACCTTGCTTAGGACACTTGGCTTCTAAATGCCTCGATCTCAAAATAACATTTTTTTCTCATAATTCTACAATGAACTATCTTGGCTTATTACTACTTGATTCCGAGTAGGGATTATAGACAATATTTTTAGACTAACTGGGTTCTGACTTAAGGGTTGAATTCTGACTTGTCAAGTAAATCACATCATACTGTTGGAAGTTGAGAGCTGCATTCCACTAACACTCTTTCTTCTTATGTTAGCCTAAATGGTAACCACTTGATCAAGACACGGAACTGGATTTCAGAACTCTGGTAAGGTGATTTGTATGTTGTGCTCAATTATTTCTTGCTTGGGCAAAACTCAAAGTAAAAGGTAAGGCTCTTGAGATTGGCAGTTATAACTCCATTATGATTCCTTGATCCTTGGCAGAACGAACTTGGTTGTGAGTATGCTGACCATTAACTTGTTGTTTTGTAACCACCAGCATTGTTGAGCATAAAACTTCCTTTCCTTGAACTCATTAACTTGGGGTTAAGGTAAGGGGGAAACAAAAAGAGAAAAGGAAGGAGACAAGGGAACTCAGAAAGGAGCAGACTGCTTTACTAAACATTAACTTTTATTGCTATGAAATAAGTTATCCTTTAACACTGGACTGAACTCTTAAACTAGTACAGTTATATCACCACCCTTTGATATACAAGAACAAACAAAACTTAAGCAAACAAGCTAACACAACGATCCTACTAACCAACAAGCTACTACTCATGAAGGTAAAGCTTAGGTTCTACCACAAGTTCCAGAGATTTATTCAATCTACCTTTGGTCTTGGAGGCTTCTTATCTGACTCATCTTCACCAGGACTGATCCTAAGAGAATAAACTCCAGTGCAAAGACGCTTGACCACTTGAGTAGGATTCACATCTTCATCTTCATCCGAAGAAATTTCTCCTTTTAACTTCCTTAATTCATCTTCTAACTCAAAGATCCTTCTCTGATGAAGAACAAGCTCATGATTGGTGCCCTTCTGAAACTGTGCAAAACGAGCTTCAGTGCATTCCAGAATCTTGGCGGTCTCACTATCTTTTGGCTGAGACTTGTCTCTCGTCCGTTCAACCATCTTCTTTAACCTGACAATCCTCTCTTGTAGAGCATGCTTCTAAATCATGGCTTGTGTCTTGCAATTAGTGTAGATGTCATCAAAAACATCCAACATCGTCCTCATATGCACAATTGTCTGATTCTCTTCACCTCGAGTATTCACACATCCATTCATTAAAAAGTCGTCACCATGTTTCGGATGGTAGCAATACACAGTGTTCTCCAGACGATCCTTGAAATGATAACGGAGACGACACAATGCTTCATACGCGACTTCTTCAGGAGCATACAGAAAACAATCAGCTAAATCGCTGAAAGAGAGTCGGGGAAGATCTCCCTTGTCTGAGACGAGAGTAACAGTTGCCTTGCAGTGAGGTTGATTTCCAACATGAATGGATACCTTAGTGTACTTTGGTGGAACCTCATATCCAAGATCATACACCATACGACAGAGCTCACTTATAAAGCCATAGTTTCCATGCTGCTCAGCTTCCTTTTCAAACAATGCCTTATGTTCTTGTGCTGCCATACTTTCACTAAACTTCTCGATCTTCTTGGGCAGATCACAGTGAATCATCATCCTATCCAACTTCTTCTTATAGGGACCCATCTAGAAAAAGTTGAAAACCATAGAGGAGAGAAAGGTTGAGCAAAACTTTTGCAAGAAGCAATGGGATAAGGAGAAACCAGATTTTTGCAAATATATTTTTTTAAACAAAGACATGTCCTTATGGGCTTAACCGTTTGGCTTGACCTACAGTCGAGATGGCTCTAATACCAACTTATCACGCCCAGAAATTCATTAGTAATTTCCGAACTAATTTGTGCATACAATCCTCGTCCAGGATTCAGCCAAGGTACACAAATCGATAATTTAATATGCAGATTCCTCAAATAAACTAATGCGATAAATACTTACAAAAGAGGAACTTAGTTCTCACCACGAAAAAACTACAAGTGGAAAAGAAAATCTAGCAAAGCTTCAACTCCACTCCCATAGGCTGCTCAACTAGGATCTAAGTCAAAAGATCTTCTTCTTCGAAAGTCCTCTTCAACTGAGGTTGATTGGTTATTGCAAGGATGAGTACATGGAATACTCAACAAGCCACATAGCAAATATGCAAGTGTACAAGGATACAAAGGATAACAATAATAGGGCTTCATTTGCAAAGGCAACATTTACCAAGAATTTAAGAATTTATAAAATAGTAGAGTAATTAGTGATCAATATTAATCAACACTAAACAACATCCCAATGCTGCACAGACCCAACCATCTCTGAACAACCAATCCTAGTTGTACATATCTAAACTCTATAACAGGAGCTAACAAATTATCATCATTAATAAGTGGTGTGGGACTAATCATGGTGAATTTGGTTGATCGCCCATAACCGTGGGCACGACTATTCGAATAGATTTACTCTCATCAGAGGTGTACAACTGTACCCATAAGACACAGCCCCACGACACGTTTCCGCGTGCCTGTGTACCACCATGATACCTCGGAAAGGGACTGTGACAGGACCCTCCGCATAACCCCCTCTAACCAATCATACCACACCAAGGTTTCGCCCCAACTCCCATAAGGGCAATGGGCAGCCTCCCGCGTGCCACGGTGAATCCTGTAGCCCATCAACCCTTTTAATCGGGGTCGATCCAACTCCATCACGCTCACCCTCACTAGGGTACGTGTCACGCACGGAAAATAGAACACTATATTCCGATTGTGAGTGCATAAATCCTTGTCCCAGGAGGCAAGGTACACATTTTATAGTTGGTAATTAACAGAGTAAGCAAGCGGAAGCGTACATAGAGTACTTTATTACATGGGCGACCAAAGCCCCAACAGTGAAAGATAAACAAATAAAAGACAGCAGCTACGACGGGCCACCACAGGCGCTTTGACGGCAGGCACGAGCTAGACACCAAAGCCTTGAACCTTGAAACACTCCTCTGCTGGAAGGGGAAAAGGAGCAAGGCTGAGTAACCACCGTACTCAGCAAGCGATGCTGGGAAAATGCAAATATAATGCAAGGGAGTACAAGGAATTTATATATAAAGCTATTTTGCAGAAAAAAACATTTCAAGCATTTAAATATTTAAAGGAATTTAATTAAAACATGAGCCTATCTCTAATCATATTATTATCAAGCCGCGCACCAACGCGATCTTGCCTTAACCCAGGCCAACAAGTGCTAACTTAAATTATTTTAGTTTTAAATAGAATTAAAGTCTAACTTGGGTACATTGCTCGGCTTGCTCATAACCGAGGGCAAAACTATTCGAATAGATTAAACTCTGATCAGAGGTGTACATATTTACCCACCAGACATGTCTTCCTCACGTGTTGCGACGTGCCACATGCCACCATGGCATACGGACGGAAGCCATGACATAACTCATCGCTTAGTACTTTCCTAAACAAAGAAGACCGACATAGACTTTCCCGCCAGTGCCCCGGGTCGAGCGCATGACGCTATGCCCCGTGCATCTCGACTCGTCCCGAGTCTTCACTTGCCGAGAGACGTCGCCCTTCCTAGGGCTTCATCCATCCCTATCCATTTCTTTTCTATTCAGGACCATAATAAACAACGTGTTAAGCCTTACCCATTAGACAGGGGTAGTACGGAATATGCCTTGCAACAGAGGCCCGAAGACCTGTCCTTATGGCGGCCGAGGTGCGACTAACAAAACCATGCACCTCATGCCCAGCCGAAAACATGGTTGGGGAAATTTTTAAGGGGAAATTTATTGTCAGAGCTAAACAATCAATATTTCCATTATTTATAAATTAGTTCTTAGTCTAATTATTGAAAACATCTAACTGTTTGTATTTAAGCAGGGCTAAGCATATTCCTAAATTTTACTAGTAAGCACCACATATATAAAGTACTCACTAGTCTTATTTTTCCTAGGGCTACCAAGGTTAATAAATAATACAATTAATAAGGCTATAACAAGGAGAATCGGTACGGTTAAATAAAACAAAGTGATACACGCGGAAATTTAATAAAGCGAAATGCAATAATTTAAATAAAAATAATTTTATAAATTGGGGCAACAATATGATCAAGATGGCATGACTTGCCTTGTTCGCTAACAAAGTCTTCAAGGTCGACCTCGAGGTAGAGCGGCTCCTCTGGATCTGCAAGACGCGATAAATGCAAAAGAAAAAGGCCAATAGATAAATAACAACCATATAAGATGCAGAAACAAAGCACAAAAATGGGTTCTACACTGTTTAAGGAAAAATTAGCAATTTGAACGGGTCGATTCGAGTTCAAACGGTCAAGATATGGCCGTTTGAATTTTAGGCATTGTTTGAATGACGATTTACGAATTCGTTAATTATTTTCATAATTTGAACAGCTGCTGCTGCTTGAGAGGGAGACTGAAGACAGAGGAAAGGGAGAGATGGCAGTGGGTGGCGGCAAGCTCACCGGAGCAGCGAGAATGGCGAGGAGACGACGAAGACGGCCTGTGGTGAGGAAGAGGTGGCGACAGCTTCGGATTGCTAGCGATGTCGTTGTTCCCGTGGTTCCTTGCGCTCAACGAGAGAGTGGATGAGGGAGAGGGAAGGGAGGACGGTGTGGGGAAGAAAGGAGGGGGCTGGGCACCCTTTTATAGGCCGGGGGAGGGAGAGGGACGCCGGGGAGAGGAAAAGGAGGGGTCGGCCGGAGGGAGAGAAACGGCGCCGGTCATTCATGGCGTCGGTTCACAGGAGATGAACAGGCATCGATTCAAGACACATTAGTGCACGATTGAGGTTGATTCAAGAGGGGAAATAATGAGGAGGTGAAGACGCATTAGTGCGCTAGGGCTTTCACGGGAGAGAGAGGAACTGGTGCTGCAAGAGGTTGAAGACGCTCCTGACAGTGGGGCCTTGCTGCCAGGTGCCTGCTGCTTGGCCTGGGCCTGATTGGGCTGTGCACAGGGGAGGGAAGGGGCGGCTGGGCCGAGGAAAAGAGAGGGAGGGGCTGCTGGGCCGAGGAGGGAGAGAGGAGAGATGGCCGACGGCCCAAAAGGTGAGGGAGAGGTTCAATTTTAATTTTTCTTTTTTTTAATATGAGAAAGGTTATTGTTGCATTAAAAATATTTGATGCTCTCAAAATTAAAGTAAAAATTGGTTACATATTTTGAAGCATGAGGAATTCGAACAAAGTTCCCACATGCCGGTTCGAGTTGAACTTAGGGATTTTTAATTGTTGGAGGCTATTTTTGATTTTTACAATTTCTAGAAATTCCCTTTTCACAATGATTTATAATTAAACATTTTTAGGGCGCGACAAACCTACCCCCCTTATAGAGAATCTCGACCCCGAGATTCGGAAGCACCGCTGAAGAGATGGGGATAGTCTGACTTCAACTCGTCTTCGCGCTCCCACGTGGCTTCTTCTTCGAATGATTGCTCCACCGAACCTTGCAAAAATGGATGACTCGACCGCGTGTATGCCTTTCGAGGTGTCCAAGGTTTCGATTGGCTTCTCCACATAAGTTAAATCCTCTTGGATCTTGATCTGCGTAGGATCCGCTTGCTCTATCGCACTCGAAGACATTTCTTGAGTTGGGAGACATGGAACACGTCGTGGACACTTCCCAATGTAACTTGCAAGTCGAGCGGATAGGCAACTTCTCTTCTGCTCAAGATCTTGTACGGTCCAACATATCTGGGTGCAAGCTTCCCTTTCGTGTTGAATCTTTGAACTCCCCTAAGTGGAGTGACTCGTAAATACACATAATCACTGGCTTCGAAAGTAAGATCTCGGCGACGATTTTCTACATAGCTCTTCTGTCTAGACTGGGCCACTTTCAAGTTCTTTTGGATGATCCTAACTTTTTACTCAGCTTCTCTAGAACATCTCTACCAAAAATCTGTCGTTCCCCTGTCTAATCCCAAAGGAGTGGGGTTCTACACTTTCGGCCATACAAAGCGTCATACGGAGCCATTTGTAGACTGGACTGATAGCTGTTGTTGTATGAAAATTCTTCATAAGGGAGACTTATCCCAAGTTTTCCTAAAATCAAGGACACAAGCCTCGAAGCATGTCTTCGAGAATCGATTGATTCGTTGCTCGGCCATCTGTTTGCGGGTGGTAAGCGGTGCTAAAATTCAAACGTGTTCCCAATTCCTCTTGCAACTTCTGCCAAAACTTGGAATTAAATTGACTACCTCGGTCAGACACGATCTTCTTCAGAACACCATGAAGACAAACAATGTGAGCAAAGTTCGCCAATTTGCTTGAGTAAGTAGTTTTGACTGGAATGAAATGTGCCACTTTCGTCGCCTATCAACGACTACCCGATTGAGTCATAACCACCTTGAGTTCGGGGAAGACCGGTAATAAAATCCATTCCAATTTCCTCCCATTTCCACTCCGGAATCTGGAGTGGTTGAAGCAATCCTGCTGGTCTCTGGTGTTCTGCTTTGATTCGTTGACATACATCACATAAGGCCAAAAATTCAGCTATCTCCCGCTTCATGCTGACCAACCAATATTTGGCTTTTTCAAGTCTACATACATCTTAAGACTACCTGGGTGGATGGAGTAATTGCTTTCATGTGCTTCTTGTAGGATGAGCTTCTTTATTTCTAGAATGTTTGGGACACAGATACGATCTCCATTCCAGATTGCTTCGTATTCGTCCTCAACAAAACCGGTTGCTTTTCCTCTCCTCATATTTTTCATGAGTTCTTTAATATCAGTGTCATCTTTCTGGGCTTCGAGAATTTGATCAAGAAGCAAAGGCCTAGCTTCTAACGTTGCTAGAAAACTTCGCTTGACGATGCCGAGATTCAATGATTCTATCTCCTTGCAAAGAACAGTAGAATACTGCTCGACATGAACTGTGTTGCAGTAGCTTTTTCTACTCAAAGCATCAGCCACCACGTTAGCTTTCCCGGGGTGATAGTGAATTCCCACATCGTAATCCTTGATTAATTCCAACCACCTTCTTTGGCGTAGGTTTAGATCCGGCTGGGTGAAAATACACTTCAAGCTCTTATGATCGGTGTATAGCTCACAACGATTCCCAATGAGATAATGACGCCAAATTTTTAGAGCATGCACTATGGCTGCCAACTCAAGATCATGAGTGGGGTAGTTGTTCTCATGCGGACGTAACTGTCGGGATGCATAAGCCACCACATGTCCTTCTTGCATTAACACACAACCCAAACCTTGACGGGAGGCGTCACAATACACTTGGAAATCTTTGTTAATATCTGGCAGGACCAAAACTGGAGAGGACACCAGTATGTTTTTGAGAAAACTTTTCTTCTTTCTTCAATAACTAAGTCATTGGTCTAGCTATCTTCGAGAAGTTTTCAATGAACCGGCGGTAATACCCTACCAATCCCAGGAAGCTACGAATTTGACTGACTGTCTTGGGTTGATTCCACTTGGTGACTGATTCAAATGTAGTGGGGTCTACTGCCACTCCTTGAGCAGATATGACATGGCCTAAAAACTTTACTTCTGACAACCAAAATTCACATTTACTGAATTTGGCATACAGTTGATGCATCGTGAGTTTCTCCAGGGTTAGACGCAAATGTTGCTCATGCTCTTCTTTTGTCTTAGAATAAATCAAAATGTCATCGATGAAGACAACCACGAACTTATCCAGATACTCTATGAAAACTTTGTTCATCAAGTTCATAAAGAAAGCAGGAGCATTGGTCAACCCGAATGACATTACTGTACATTCATATAGACCATATCTGGTGGTGAAGGCTGTCTTGGGGATATCTTCTTCGTGGATTCGTAGCTGGTGATATCCTGATCAGAGATCAATCTTGGAGAATACAACGGCTCCCTTCAATTGGTCAAACAAATCATCGATCCGAGGTAATGGGTATTTGTTCTTGATAGTGACTTCATTGAGCCCACGATAATCGATGCACATTTGTTTGGTCTTGTCTTTCTTCTCAACAAAGATTAGCGGTGCTCCCCATGGGGATGTGCTGGGACGAATATACCGTTTCTCCTTCAATTCATCCACTTGCTTGTTTACTTCGGCCAATTCGTTGACGCCCATCTGATAGGTCTTTTGGAGATAGGTGCGGTACCAGGTACTAGATCAATTCGAAACTCAATCTCTCTTTTGGGGGGGATTCCTAGCAAGTCTTCGGGGAACACATCCACGTAATCCTTGATTATTGGGATTTCTTCAAGACGGACTTGATGTAGAACTTGCGGCGGTGTCGTGGTGGGATGAGCATAAGCGATGACTGGCTGATCAGAACCATTGTGTAACGTGATGGTTCTACGGGCACAATCCAATACCACTTGATGGCGAGCAAGAAAGTTCATTCCAAGGATAACATCTAGATCTTTGGATTCTAGAAGGATGAGATTGGCCAGAAAAGGAATCCCTTGGATTTCTATGGACACTGATAGACTGAACTGCCGAGCTGGCATTTGACCACCGGGGGTAGTAATTAGCATAGCATTGCTAAGGCTTTCTACCCTCAAGTTATGTTGCGCCAAAAAATTTCTTGATATGAATGAGTGTGTTGCTCCAGAATCAAATAAAACTGATGCACGAACAGAATTAACTAGAAACGTACCAATGATAACTTTCAAAGCTGCCTGCACATCCTCTGCAGTGACGTGGTTCACACGTCCCCTGATCATGTTGTTGCTACCACCATTGTTGCAGACTGCTGCCTGGCCTTGCAGGCGCTTCGGCTTCGGGCATTTGTTAGCAAAATACCCCGGTTCATGGCAGTTGAAGCATAGGAGGACTTTTCCATCACGGTCTTTGTTGGTTGGCACTCCTGGTGCTACTGTTGGAGTAGGACGAGGTGCACGGTTTATCGCCTGGTTCTGCTACTGCGATGAAGACCTGTTGACAAATTGCAAAGAGGAGGCTGGGCAGAACTATGAGTTGGAGGAAGATCCACCGTGATGAGGAGTGGTATAACAGAGCTTCTAACTTGGCCCCTGTTGTGCCTTGAAGTTTGCCATGTGACGCTTGAGACTGTCGAGTTCTTTGTTCTTGGCTTCCTGGCGGATAGACTTGTCCACCAAACGCTGGAAATCGACATAGTAATTGGAGATCAACTGTATTGACAGCTCGGGGTTGAGTCCTGAGAGAAACTTTTCCTCCTTATCATCATCTTCCCGTACTTCCTCTGGGGCATATCTGGCAAGACGGTTGAATTCTTGCAAATATTCTATTACTGAGTGGTTGCCTTGCTTTAGATCCCGGAACTCTCGCTTCTTCAAAGCCATAATACCAGCTGGCACATGTTGAAGCGACCCCAAGTGATAGGCTATTCTGCAGGTTGGGTGGCTTGGAACTGGTCCCACCATTCAGAAGCGGATCCTTGGAGTTGGTGGGCAGCGAAGGCAACTTTTTCAGCATCGGTGCACTGGATTAGGTCAAGTTTCTTGTTGATGGTGTGCAGCCAATCTATAGCATCTACGGGGTTGGAGGTGCTAGTGAAAGTGGGTGGGCGAATACGTAGGAATTCTGCGAGCTTGGACTGGGGAAGGGGAGGTGGTGGAGCGTTAGCGACATTCTGGTTTTGGATATGATGGAGAAGAGCAGCCATCATATTAGTTTGTTGAGCTAGTATCTGGGTGAGAATGGGATTGTCATGAGGTGGGGGTGGTGGAGGAGGCGGTGGTGGGGCTGGTGGTGCGTTCTCATGATCACGTGCATTGCCTTCTACTCTGTGCTCATTAGCTGCTGACCTCCTGGTGTTCACCATCTGACCGAACCAAGCAAGAGAAGGATAAGGCGACAGAAAAGAAAAGCAGGAGCCAAACTATTAGCCCAACTTATTTAGATTTTTATTATACTGATGTTGGTGAGATAGCTCAAGTTTTTAACAGGGCGAAGCTATACCACAACGAGCCAGTATAGGCTGCGCCCACACACACCAAAGAGCCATAAGACAAACGAGGAAAAACACACGCGCCCTGAAGCTACTCGTCTGTTGCCGGAGGAGTGCTACCACTGCTGGAGGCATCGCTGCGAGGGGCCTTCAGAGTCAGAACCTTGCCTTCTGCCAGGGCCTTGTGAACGAGGGACGACCTGGTGGTGCTCTTGCGGATGGTGATCTTCAGGCTGCGGCAAACATGACGACGCTTGGGAGAGGCGTCCTGGCCGTTGGCGAGCTTGAGCTGACGCATTTCCTCCTCCAAGGCGTCGAGCTCCTCCTTGAGACTCAGGTTTTCCTGGCGCAGACTCAGGATCCGCAGGTTGTTCTCCACCAACCCGCGCTTCACGAGCCTGTGGAAGTCAATGCGAGCAGTGTCGTAGGCCTCCACCATCCGAGCAAGGTGACGAAGGGTGGTGTCGTCCTCCAAGCGGGTCCCCCTAAAGCTGGCGTAGTCACTCGGGTCCATGCGACGAGGGTGGTAGCAGTACAGAGTGTGCTGCAGCTCATAGTTGTAGGTCATCCCTAGCATGCCGATGAGGAGAAGCGCCGTGCTCTGGCAAGCCTCCACGAATGTGTCTCCTTCAGCCGAGGCAGTCAGTGAGGAGCGGTTGGGGTGGTTGAAAAGGAGGGGAGCCGTGACCTCCCATTCTGCCTGGGGAGCGTCGTTGTTACCAGTAGCAGGAAGCTTCACTCCCGTGTATTCCACCTCATTGGTGTAGCCGAGATGAAGGCAAAGGTGACGCAGCTCCAGAACGAAACCATCTTGCCCATATCCGAGACGGGTTAAGGGGAGGGCCATCTACAAAATATTTGAAAATGAAAGGTTAGTAAGAAATTTTTAAAAGAGTAAGCAGGTAAAGACAGAATACAAGTTTTCGTAAATAGGGACAAATTTAAGTAAAAAAAATTTTCTAGGGGTTGTCTCACTCGTCCTAGGGTCAAAGGAGGCTCTGATACCAACTTGTCACGCCCGGAAAATAGAACACTATATTCCGATTGTGAGTGCATAAATCCTTGTCCCAGGAGGCAAGGTACACATTACATAGTTGGTAATTAACAGAGTAAACAAGCGGAAGCGTAGATAGAGTACTTTATTACATGGGCGACCAAAGGCCCAACACTGAAAGATAAACAAATAAAAGACAGCAGCTACGACGGGCCACCACAGGCGCTTTGACGGCAGGCACGAGCTAGACACCAAAGCCTCGAACCTCGAAACACTCCTCTACTGGAAGGGGAAAAAGGAGCAAGACTGAGTACAACCACCGTACTCAGCAAGCCATGCCGGGAAAATGCAAATATAATGCAAGGGAGTACAAGGAATTTATATATAAAGCTTGCAGAAAAACAACATTTCAAGCATTTAAATATTTAAAGGCATTTAATTAAAACACGAGCCAATCTCTAATGATATTATTATCAAGCTGCGCACCAACGCGATCTTGCCTTAACCCAGACCAACAAGTGCTAACTTCAATTATTTCAGTTTTAAATAGAATTAAAGTCTAACTTGGGTACATTGCTCGGCTTGCCCATAACCGAGGGCGTGGCTATTCGAATAGATTAAACTCTGATCAGAGGTGTACATCTTTACCCACGAGACATGTCTTCCTCAGGTGTTGCGACGTGCCACATGCCACCATGGCATACGGACGGAAGCCATGACATAACTCATCGCTTAGTACTGCCCTAAATAAAGAAGACCGACATAGACTTCCCCCGCCAGGTGCCCTGAGTTGAGCAGACAGTCTACGCCCCCAGGCATCTCGACTCATCCTGAGTCTTCACTTGCCAGAGACGTCAGCCCTTCCTAACGCTTCATCCATCCCTATCCGTGTCTTTTCTGTTCAGGACCGTACTAAACAATGTGTTAAGCCTTACCCATTAGACAGGTGGTAGTACGGAATATGCCTTGCAACAGAGGCCCGAAGACCGGTCCTTATGGCGGCCAAGGTGCGACTAACAAAACCATGCACCTCGTGCCTAGCCGAAAACATGGTTGGGGAAATTTTGAAGGGGAAATTTATTGTCAAAGCTAAACAACCAATATTTCCATTATTTACAAATTAGTTCTTAGTCTAATTATTGAAAACATCTAACTGTTTCTATTTAAGCAGGGCTAAGCATATTCCTAAATTTTACTAGTAAGCACCACATATATAAAGTACTCACTAGTCTTATTTTTCCTAGGGTTACTATTCATGAGAAAAATCAACACGTCGGCCTAGGAGATCTGTTTAGCTCCAGTGCAGGTCCTAGAATAGATGAAGCGTGGGCATGCCAGTCAGTTTGATCCTGCCACTCACAAGTTATGCAAAACAGCAGAACACAAATCATATCGGCCGATAGACCGATACCTAAAAACTAACTAATCGGCTCATAAGCCGATGGTGCAATTTCAGCCGATGCCGATGCGAGCCGATGGTGTTAGGGTTTGAATCCATTGGTTGTACGCTTAACAGACATATATATAAAGGTGATCGGCTGACAATAATATGATGATATATAACATTGCATGAACCAATCACATGATGAAATAGATATTGATTTAAAGATTAAAGCACATATCGGCTGGAAGTCCGATATCATAAAATCCAAATGATCGAATATTCAATTACACCTTTGCTTCAGTCGGCTATATCCAATTTGTGTATACTCCTTACAAGCCGATGCGATACCCAGATAACCCACCGGCTGAAACCTCGATGAAACCCTTAGTGGCAGTCAACAGGCATGCTAGAGATTACGGTTCTAATCACGACTTAGTAGATCAAACTGATGCAGCACTAAGTATGAAAAGAAAAGCAATATCTAGACAATCAAGCCCTTGGCTGATTTTCAAGGTGGTAGATGCCTAAACCAATCTAATCTAGTAAACGGTTTAGCCGATAACGACAGAGACCCTAAAACGAGAGACACCCGATAGGGCTAAACTGAAATACTAGATTAGATTAATAGAGACATATGATAAATAGTCAGGCAAGCATGCTAGCTAAACTGGAGCAATCCAAGAGATCGAATGTACTGATGCAGCCTTGGACAACGTCAACGTAGTCAGTATGATCGCCTGATTCGGCAGAACGTTGTACTTATTCCTTTGCTGGAGGTCGAACCTAATCAATGCAGCCCAGCGTCGGATGCCAAGCTCCGCCGGATGTCGAACTAAGATGAAGAGTAAAAGGGTGGCGATGCACCGAATTGTATTGATCGAGAGATAGTTACATGAACCCTAGGCTTACATATTTATACCCGTTGGGTGACAAAGATCCTAACAGATTACAAAACAAACTTTCCTGAAGATAAACTAGGAAACTAGCAATCTCTTCCTAATTAATAGACACAAGCCGTATCCGCCCTGGACTCGGTTTCTTCTGGATAAGATCTTCTCAAACCGAACCTAACAAGAATTCGACTACTGGAGATATGGATCCTCCATCGGCTGATGGGTCCTCTCAGCCGATTTTGCTTCAAGCCGATACTAACCCTTAGTCGATAAGGACTTCGGGGCTTACCAAATTTTGGTATTAACAGTTACCAAGGTTAATAATAATACAATTAATAAGGCTATAACAAGGAGAATCGGTACGGCTAAATAAAACAATGATACACGCGAAAATTTAATAAACCGAAATGCAATAATTTAAATAAAAATAATTTTATAAATTGGGGCAACAATATGATCAAGATGACATGACTTGCCTTGCTCGCTACCAAAGTCTTCAAGGTCGACCTCGAGGTAGAGCGGCTCTCCCAGATCTGCAAGACGTGACAAACACAAAAGAAAAGGGCCAAAGATAAATAACAACCATATAAGATGCAGAAACAAAGCACAAAAATGGGTTCTACACTGTTTAAGGAAAAATTAGCAATTTGAACGGGTCGATTCCGAGTTCAAACGGTCAAGATATGGCCGTTTGAATTTTAGGCGTTGTTTGAATGGCGATTTACGAATTCGTGAATTATTTTCGCAATTTGAACAGCTGCTGCTGCTTGAGTGGGAGACTGAAGACAGAGGAAAGGGAGAGATGGCAGTGGGTGGCGGCAAGCTCACCGAAGCGCGAGAACGGCGAGGAGACGACGAAGACGGCCAGTGGAGAGGAAGAGGCGGCTGAAAGCTTCGGATTGCTAGCGATGTCGTTGTTCCCGTGGTTCCTCGCGCTCAATAGAGAGGTGGACGAGGGAGAGGGAAGGGAGGACGGTTTGTTGAAGAAAGAAGGGGGCTGGGCACCCTTTTATAGGCCGGGGGAGGGAGAGGGACGCCGGGGAGAGGAAAAGGAGGGGTCGACCGGAGGGAGAGAAATGGCGCTGGCTATTGATGGCGTCGGTTCACAGGGGATGAACATGCATCGATTCAAGACACATTAGTGCACGGTTGAGGTTGATTCTAGAGAGGAAATAATGAGGTGGTGAAGGGGAATCAATTTTTGCAATCAAATGGGAGAGAAATCGACCGGGGAGGCAGATCAATCGATGGCTGTGCTAGGGCTTTCTCGGGAGGGAGAGGAACACGTGCTGCAAGAGATTGAAGATGCTCCTGACAGTGGGGCGTAGCTGCCAGGCGCCTGCTGCTCGGCCTGGGCCTAATTGGGCTATGCACAGGGGAGGGGAGGGGCGGCTGGGCTGAGGAAAAGAGAGGGAGGGGCGGCTGGGCCGAGGAGGGAGAGAGGAGAGATGGGCCAGCGGCCCGAAAGGAGAGGGAGAGGTTCAATTTTAATTTTCCTTTTTTAGAAATATGGGAAAGGCTATTGTTAAATTAAAACTATTTGATGCTCTAAAAATTAAAGTAAAAATTGGTTACATATTTTGAAGCATGAGGAATTCGAACAAAGTTCCCACATGCCGGTTCGAGTTGAACTTAGGGATTTTTAATTGTTGGAGGCTATTTTTGATTTTTACAATTTCTAGAAATTCCCTTTTAACAACGATTTATAATTAAATGATTTTTAGGGCGCGACAAGTATGTCGGCTAGAGTAGCTACACTACGGATCCAACCATTATCCATGCCGGCTTGTGGTATGCACGAGAATTCTTCAAGGGTTTCCCGAGAACCGGTCCTTAATTGCCATGAGCACCCTACAAAATCATCAAACCATGTGCTCACGACCCACCATTAATCAAATTTTAGTTGACCATTAATTCATTAATTAATCATGATCATGCATCATGAGCTATCATTCATTATCCATTAAGAGGATATAAGTGAATCATTAATTATCCCAGATGAAATGACACCAAAGTTTCTAAGCATTGCTAAGCAATTATTCCTAATTTCTAGTTAAACCATTATATAAAGTTTAACTAGTCAAATTATAACCCAAGGTATCACGTATAAGGTAATCAATGCAAATTGGCCATAACAAAGAAATAAAATTTATACCATCACGATGTCATTCAAAAATAAGTGCACAATTGAAATAAATAGAGAATTTAAAAATAGGATCAACATGCTCAAAGCAATTTTGTTTAGGATTTGTGTGACTTGCCTTGCAATACTTAGTCTTCAATTCGCCTTTAGGAACTTCTTCGACGAACGAACTAACGATGCTCCAAAACTACCGAAAACTAAACCTAGAACACAAAATAAGGAAAAACACTAATAAAAACAGATAAACAGTATAATTAAAGTTAATAAATTGGTAGGTCTTAATTTTTGATGAATTATGGGACTTGAACGACCTCATTCCGAGTTCGTATGAATTTGTTATGAATTTTTGAAATTTTAATCCAATTAAACCTAAGAAGAAAACAACTAAAAGGTTTATTGCATTAGATTGATTTATTACATCATGTTTAATTATTTTTGAGCTGAAAAATAATAATATGACGTCAGCCAGGAGAGAGGATATGCTGACATCACTGAGAACCGGGAGCCACATGTCAAAGGGAGAGGGTTCGGGTCTACCATGAACCTAGCTCACGAAGGAGTTCACAGTGGACCACGGGATCACGGGATTGGACGGCTCGGATTAATTTGACCGGGGTTTGACCTAGATCCAACGGCTCAAAACTATCCGATCTAGGGTTTTAGATAGCGGCCACGTGACGACAGCTGGCAGCTACGGAGGATGGAGTGCTAACATGGCAACGACAATGCAATGACATGGCAACCACGCGGGATCACCGGCGACCGGCACCGAACGGCAAAGCACCGACGACGAGCAATGGCGCTCCGACGAAAACTGAGGACACAGGGAGGTAGAGGGGACCATGATGAGGCTTACCGATGTGACAATGATGACGGGAGACAAAAGAAGACGCCGACGGCGAGTTTCGAGCGGTGGCGAGGTTTGACATGACGGCGGGTACAACGTTCCAACGGTCTTCCGAGGAAAAGAAGGGATGGACGGCCTTCCCGGGGTCCTTGTGCATCTGATGGTGAAGTCGGCGACCGAAACTGACGAGAATTGCGACAGCGTGGCTCGGCTGGAGAGCAACAAAGGCAGCGGAGCTCGGGCTTAACGGCGACAAGGTGCTTCCCAAGGTCTTCTGTGTAGGGGAGATGGCTGCCGGGCTTCATCTCATTGCTGGATGTCGTAGGTGGCGACGGCACTGACCGGGGACGACCGAGCAGCTGGAATGATGGCCGGTGACGGAGAGAGATTGAACTCAGGGAGAGGCGACTACGGCACAGGAAAAGCTCGCAAAAGATACGGGAACGAGATAGGGGATCATGGTGGTCCTATTTATAGGCTCGGGAGGGAGAGACCGAATCCAACACAACGGGATTTAACAGACTAAGAAACTAGGTTCGGGAAAAAAGAGAACCGAGTACAAATGAAAAATTGAGATTGGTTTCCTCAGGATTTGGTTAATTTTTGGGGGAATGGAAAGAGGAGAAGATAAGGATCGAAACCTCTCAACAAATTCTGGATTTGAGAAAGGATTAGGCCGGATTTGGAAACGGAAAAATTTGGGCCGTTTCGGATGAACAGATACAGCCGGCCGAGGAAGAAGAAGCTATGCACGAGAGGACATAAACTACTTTTCTGTCCTAACATCTTTGAATTTTTATAAATACTTCCCATGCTTAAATAATTCCAAGAAAAATCCTAAAAATATATGAGGACTCAAAGAATTTAATAAAAATATAACCAGATCATTTAATATTTAATTTATTTAATTAAATAATCACGAAGTACTCTTTGTATTGTTAAAATTAATAATTAAGCTATGAAAAATCTGAGAAAATTTTAGAGAGTATATTTAATCATGGAGAATTTAATAAAAATTAAATCAACCAATGTTCCAATTAAGAAGTCTTATTTCTCACATTTACTTTACCTCTAAATTAATAAAATTTATTATAGATAATTTTGATGCTCAATTTGATGTTCAAATTTTCATATATTTTATTAAAACACTTTCTTTAATTATTAAATAATTTCTAAAAATTCCTTTTTCATAACAATTTATATTTAACCGATTTTCAAAGTGTGACATGGACCGTCTCCTCCGCCTCCTCCGTTGCCTCCACGAGCACCGACTCCTAAACGGTCTCCCACTCCCCCACTGTCACACCCGTAGTTTTGCCCGTAAAAATCATTTAAATAATTCCCCGAAGAAATTAAATTTTTGGATTTAACCTGGATCAAATAAATAATTTTAAAATGCATTTAATAAATGGCAATGGCATGGTAGGATTTTCTTGGATTCTACATGTCAAAATACATTAACTGGATTTTTAGTGGAATTTTCAAAACACTTGAAATATTTTTAACCAATTAAACAATTTATCGCAATTAAATTAAGTCCCTCGAAATTATTTTCCTATTTTCCTTAAATTCCCGTCCTTTTCCCGCTCTTTTCCTTTTGGGCCGTCGGCCCAATCCTCCACGACCCAAGCCGCCGCACCGCCGGTCCGCTGCCGGCCTCCCTCGCGCTGCGGCCGCCGATGCCGGGCCCATCCGTCGCTAGTCGTCCGCGCGCCCAAGCCCGCGCTGCCGCTGCGCCATCTCCGTCGTCTGCACCGCGCGAATCCCACGCATCTCCACCGCCCGCGCCACACAAACCCTAGCGCCGCACCATGCGCCGCCACTCCCCGCTCACGTGTCGCGTGTATCCGAGCCCGAGCCGGCCCAACACTTGCCACCGCCGTATCTCTCTCTCTCTGAGTCCGTTTTGACAGTGAGAAATTCCTCGCCAACTCGTGCCCTATCCAGACTCCTCTTCCTCTATAAAATAATCCAAGGTCGTCTGCTCTTTGTTTTGTGTTTTCCCGATCGAGTTTAGCCCCAAAATCGCTGACACCCAATTTCCACCACCGTGCGCCGCCGCTTTCTCCTTGGCCGCCGGTGAGCTCTCCCTCTCACTTTTCCTCCTTGGTTCTGTGACGTAGATCAATCCCGCGAGCTCGGACCGTCAACCTAAAACCCTAGCGCCGTGATGCGTTACTTCTTGAGCCTCGCGCCGCTGTCCACCGTTGCCGCTCGCATCGCCGGTAAGTCGGCCGGCCGCCACGTGGCCATGGCCGGCCATGCCAAGCTCGGCTGCCGCCCCCGCAAAACCCTACCCCTCTCGGCCGTCCGATCTATCGGGCGGTAGATCGGAGCCGTCCGCTCCCGCAAGCCGCTCAGCCGCCCCGATGCCACAACGTGGTGCACTGAGCCGCTGCCGCCCCGTGGACTCAGTCCGCCGTAGATCATGAGCCCCGCACTCGCTGATGTCATCTGCTGACATCAGCTGCTTGCGTCATGCTTGCATCAGCCGTTGCGTCAGCCCTTGCTTGCGTCATGCCGATGTCAGCGCTTGCACGCTGCTAACGTCAACCCTACCCGACCCGCGCTAGTTGCTTGCGTCAGCAGGGACTTAATTGTGCAATAATTAATTTAGTACTTTTCTGTTTAGTTAAAAATCACACTTAAACTTCTAAAATTCATATCTTTTTAATCCAAGCTCTGTTTAGTCCATTCAAATTTTATTAAATCTAAAAAAATTCCAAGAATCAATTAAAATAGTTTCTTGTGCTATTTCAGTAGACTTTTAGCATGTTTTGTTGACTGCTTTGTTTGTTGTGCATATTCTGGTAATTCTAGCGATCCCGTTTACTTCGAAGTAGTTGCCAAAGTTGCCCAATCTTCAGAGCAAGGCAAGTCATATTTTACATTGATCATAGTGTACCTATTTTATTTAAATATCTATTTTTTTCTCAAATACCGTATATGTTTTAGAATATCATTTCATGGGACTATTATACCTATTGTACTCAACATAGGAATTGAATACCTTATATCATTGATAACTTGGGGTCAATACGATTAGATATTAGTTTAGGACATGCTTAGCGTGACTTAGATCAATTAGTTAACTTAAGGAAATCACATTATCTAAATACTACAGTGGAGATTATTATACAGATGATGTCAAGTATGTGATACTATATTAATAATATTAAAATATGACAATGGTGGGCTATGGGTGCAATGGGTTTGGATAGTCACACCCATGGTAGTTAAGGACCGGTTCTCGGGAAACCCTAGAAGAATTATCGTGCATACCACAAGCTAGCATGGGTAATGGCTGGATCTGTAGTGTAGCTGTCTCTAGCTAACGTACCCTAGTGAGGGTGGGCATGATGGAGTTGGGTTGGCCCCGGTTGAAAGGGTTGATCGGCTACCGGATTCACCGTGGCATGCGGGGGAGTTGCCCATTGCCTTAATGGGAGTGGGGGCGAAACCTTGGTGTGCTACGATTGGTTAGAGGGGGTTATGCGAAGGGTTCTGTCATATTCCCTTTTCGGGGTATCATGATGGTACACCGGCACGCGGAAACTTGTCGTGGGGCTGTGTCTTGTGGGTACAATTGTACACCTCTGATTAGAGTAAAATTATTCAAATAGCCATGCCCACGGTTATGGGCGATCAACCAGATTCACTGTGATTAGTCTCACATAAATAATAATAATATGACAAATGGGACTTGACTAGTATAGATGGATGGTTGGGCTGTTACAACATGGGTTTAACGTTGGATAGTGATTAATTAATATTGCTTAATTATATACTACTATTTTTACTACTTCCAACGATTATTATTTCTAAAATGTTGTTGATGCAAATGAGACCCTATCCTTCCTTATGAATTACCTGCATCATACCTTCTCTTTTGGTATGACTTGTTGAGTACAGTGGGTAGTACTCCGTCTTGCTTAATTTTCCCCACCAGAGCCAGAGGATGAAGCAGAGGAAGGTTTTGACGAGGATTAGGCTTGCGTCCGATGTCAAGGTTTCCTGTGGTGTGTTGGAGTTTCATTGCAAGAGTAGAGTTTCAGTTTAGTTAGTCTTTTCTTTTCTGCTAATTTTTTTGGAATCTTTTATACTGTTTCTAAGACGTGAATTCTATAATATCAATAATTGTCAATTTGTGTACCTCGGCTGATTCCTAAATGAGGATTGAATGCACAAATTAGCTTCATAAATCCTGGTTTGAATTTTTTGGGCGTGACACCAGCCTCCTCCATCATCTCAATGAGCACCGACTCCTAAACGGTCTCTGACTCCTCCGCCTCCTAAGCGCACAGCTTGAGCCACGCCGTCAAGGTCAACAAGTTCACAAAGAAACAAGAAGCCAAGACTTGACCGGCTCCCGCCACTTGTAAAGAAAATTGCGTGCGACATGACGCCTGAGGAGTTGCACGAGGCCGTCCAAGCGGACATGAAGGCGCATTTTAGGCGTAAGATTCCTAAAAAGCCAACGCCGATCGACCCGATAGTTAAGGCACACATTAAGAAGATGTTGGCGCCATTGGCTAAACCGAATCCACAGTCAGACTATGACAGGACGATCAGGAGGAGGTATAGGAAGGCGACAGGAAATGCCAAAGATGTCCCGCAGCTCGGGGAGCAACCTCAAAAATCCCTTGAGCCCTTGCTGCAACCTGCTAAAGCTGAGTTAAGAAAATTTATGGCAGATGTGGGACTATCGAGGGACCAATGTTTGGAGGCGCCAAAGTCAAGAAGGCTGAGCTGAAATACAAGTTTACACTCGAACGACCTCTTGTCAAGCCTGATCAGCTCAAAAATCTCTCTATAAGGATGTACCGAATCCATAAGTGGTACATGGAAGCTTCAAGCAAAGGTAGAGAGATGATCATGGCGCAGATGAAAAACAATGAATTCTTCAATACAGATGATGATTTCATCTGGATCCGCTTCGAGGACATCTTCGACATGTACCAGCAGGACGCCCTTTGATGTCTCTCTTATAACTACGTGGGTTTTGTAAGTATCGTTTTGTTATATTTATTTCGTTCCTTAGCTCCTTGTATGTAGCTGAATAAAATTCTTTTATCCATTGTAGAATGGTGAACCACAAGAGCAACAAGCGGGGATGGATGAAAATAGGATTCATGGACCCATGCAAAATTAACACACAGATGTTAGAACAATATCTGACGGAAACAGAGGATAATATCTTCCATATGCTGTCGCAGCAGCATTTTAAGTCCTGGATAGTTCTGTCGTACAACACAACGTGAGTTTTTACTACCTTTCATACCAATTTCCATCTCGTACATATACGATTTCATATATATCATCTCACGCAATTTGTAGATCCCACTGGGTCCTTTTTCACATTGACCTTGGCAAATTGTGGATCCATGTCAATGATTCAATGGATAAGCCAGAGTCTACCTTCACAAAGATTTTTGAAGTGTTAGACAGAGAATGTCATCTTAGTTGCTATTGCTACTATGTGGTTCTCGGATAATTACTTACTAGCTTGCAATTGCATGTAGGGCATAGTTACGATTCCATGAGAAGATCCGCGGGCATTGGAAAGAAATACTTGCTGTGAGGATGAAATTTCCCCTCCAAGATTATATTGAATCATTAATTTGTTCTAAAATAGAAATGTATATTAAATCTGTCATCGTTTCTCCTTTAGTGTGCAAAACAGGCGCATGGGACGAACTTATGTGGCTAGAACTTCTGCGACTACATTCTACGTCTAGTTCACTAAGTCAGATGTCCCTAGGATCTAGATGTACGTATAACAGTCTTTCATACATTATGTCTTGATTTCTTATTGATATCATATATTTATTTCTCATTTTTTTAAATAGCAGATTATTTACAAGAGGGACAAACTCCCCCACGATGGTTTCATAGAGGCTTTTCAAGAAGCACTGATGTGATTTATCAACGAGCAAATTATTGATCCTATGGGAGAGTTCTACTGGGAATGGAATGCTAAACCTAAATCCACATCATAGATAAATTTTTGTAATATATGATATAGAACATTAAAAATTAATTAGGAATAATATATATATATATATATTTATATGTGTGTACATATTTTGGTAATACAGGACTATATATTTACATATATGTGTGTAAAATATGTATTTATACATATATATGCATTATGCATATATATATATATGTATAAATATATATATTACATATATATATATATTTACATACATATACATAATATATAAACAAGGAGCAAGCAGCATGATCAAAATTAAAAAAAACCTTTAGTCTCGGTTGCTAACCAGGACTAAAGATAGTGGAGCCAGCCACGTGGCATCGCAATCTTTAGTCAACACCAACTGAGACTAAAGATGGCGGAGCCAGCCACGTGACGTCGGGACTAAAGATAAGCATATTTAGTCCTGGCTATTTCAACTGAGAATGAAAATACATCTTTAGTCATGTTTTCGTTGTCCTAGTTTGCAACCCGAGACTAAAGAAGTTACAAACCGAAACTACATAGGTTTTCCCAGTAGTGGTCAACGTACCTTTACCCGTGTAATAGCTAAGTTGACTGGGCGTGGTGAATCCGTATAATTGCTAAGTTGACTAGGCGTGGTGAATGTGATCCTACTGGCCGTGGAAATCTCAGTGGCAAATTCTAAGACTGACCGGATGAATTAAAATACAGAACATCTCACACCACAATCTCACATGCATTCACAACAATAAGGTGGATATGCACGAAACAAATTAACCAACAGAAGGGAGTTCGCCCTAGCTAGATTTCAATGACGTTAGAGCACATGCAACAAAATGGCCAAATAAATTCCCAATAATTGTGTTTTTAGTCGTTCCTAAAAAAATTAAATCCCAATACAGCATCTCTTGTCCAACAGAATTCTTAAAATCAGGTTTCCTATAAATTTAAAATTGCTTTTGGGCCTGATTTTGGCGGCGTTGTAGGATGCGGTGGCAGGAAGGATGCGGCGGCGGGAAGGGAAGGGAGGGGGAGGATTGCGGCGGCGTCGGTACGAGGAGGCGACCGGGAGAGGTTGCGGTGGTGGAGGATGCGATGACCTATACGAGGGGTCGAGGAGGGGCGGCAGTGGTAGAGGAGGCGCGGGAGGATGCGGCGGCGGGGGTTGAGCAGGGCCAGGCGCGCGGCACAAAAAACGCGCGCGCGGGAAGAAACACAATGGCACGAAACTGATATTGGACGCCAGGCTCGGTTAGCTATTATTGAAGAACGAAAATGATGGGAATGAAAACCAATTTTTTTGGGGAATGAGATATGCAATCTATTGAAAGATAAATTTCATTCAAATTAGTTAAAAATAGGGATTTTAGAGGATATTGAGCAGCTGTTGCATATGCACTTAATTACGTAGAGCATCTCCAAAAGCCCACTTAACTGACCCCTTATCACTATTTTTAAGTTTTGTAGTATAAAATCTTAGAGCATCTCCAAAAACCCACTTATTTTTAACCCCTTAAATCAGCAATTAGGGAGTTGGGTAAGATTATGTAAGTTGTTGATTTCTCTCCTTTTCCAATGGACCCCTTAAACAATGTGGGCCATAGCTGAGATTAGTTAAGATTCGTTAACAGAAAACTGCTTTCTCGATCTGTTGGTTGTATAGTTGCTGATTTAAGACTGATTTTTTGCTGTCACAACACAAATCCACATCACAAATCGCCGCTGGTTGCTCGCCTCCTTGGTGGCTCGTCAAGGCCGTTGGCCTGCTTCCTTGTTGCCGACCTGCTCGTTGGTGGCTACAACAGGTGTTGTGCTTTCTTCCCTGATCCATCATTAGTTTTCTGAACATAGACACGATGCCTTTTTATTAATACAAATGCAATATACACCTCGACTAGTTTGCCTGACTTCCCTGATGATTTTGCATGTTAGAGATCATTGCTCATCTGTTTTTGCGGTCAGGATTGTGAGCCATCGTAGCACACTTGTGAAAGCATGTTTTGACGAGTCATCGTCCTCCGATGATGATGATGAATTTATTGCTATGATATTACACGCAGCAAACAGTTTTGATGATGAACCACGTTGCATTGGATATGTTATTGGACATCGAGTTATTGATCGCGATCGACTCGGAGGACATATGCGATTATATGAAGATTATTTCGTGGATGACGCTACGTTCAGTCCAACCATGTTTCGGCGCAGGTTGGTACCACTAGTTTCATGTTGTATAATATTTTATTTGAACACATTGCTCCTGAACATTTGTTATTTTTTCAAAAAAAAAGGTTTTGTATGGGTTGTGATCTTTTTGAGGATCATGAATGCAGTAGAGCAGAAGAACAAATACTTTGTGCAAAGAAGGAATGCTACAGGGAAACTTGGACTTAGCTGTTTACAGAAGGTAACGACAGCTCTCCGTATGTTAACATATGGGGTAGCAACTGATGCTACAGATGAATACATCCAAATTGGTGATAGTACTGCTACTGAAAGTATGAAAAAATTTGTTGCTATAGTTATTCAAGTGTTTGGCGAAGACTATCTGCGATCCCAAATGAAAATGACGTAGCCACATTACTTGAAATTGGGAAGAGTAGAGGATTTCCAGGAATGCTTGGATCGATAGAATGCATGCATTGGAAATGGAAAAACTGTCCAACATCATGGCACGGGCAATATACTGGACATGCGTAGGATCCAACTATTATACTAGAAGCCATTGCATCACAAGACCTATGGATATGGCATGCTTTTTTTGGATGCCAGGGTCACATAATGATATTAATGTTCTCAACCGGTCTCCTCTTTTTTCTAAGCTTGCAGAAGGGAATGGGCCGAAGGTGAGATATACAATCAACGGGCATGATTACACAATGGACTATTATCTAGCAGACGGGATATATCCCAATTGGGCGACTTTTGTTAAAACAATTCCAATGCCACAAGAAAAACAAGAAGAAATACTTTGCCAAAGCACAAGAAGCTACTAGAAAGGATGTTGAACGTGCCTTTGGTGTTTTACATGCTCGATTTGCCATAATACGTAATCCTATAGCTTTCTGAGATGAAAATGACATACAACAGGTAATGAAAGCGTGTGTCATTATACATAACTTGATAATTGAGGATGAGCGAGAAACAGCGTTTGAGACATACAACTTTGATGGCCATACAGATAAGGAATGCCAAGGTATTTGTGTGTAATTTGATCTCTATAGCAGTGCACATATTTTTTTGGGGAATATAGACATGTTGACAGTAGTACAACCTAGCATTTTAGATTTTGTCAAAGATGTATTTCAGATGCTTCATGTTTTTTCTTTTAGAAACATGGTCAAATGATTTCATTACATAAAGTAGCACAACACTGTATCTTAGACTTGTCAGTTTGCCCTTCGGAATTATGAATTTAGGACTGATGCATCATAAAAAATATCAGCAGCAATAGTTAGTGGTTGCCTTCCATCACATGACCTGTTGCATTACAAGAAAACTGAGCTCCTAAAACCTGAAACTGCACAGGACCTGAAACTGCACATGAGCTCCTGAAATTGTCACTGACAAAAAAAGAGTTCAGTTTCAAGCTTATGGAGCTGCCATTTTATAGACCATTTCAACCAAAAGTATGCATCAGTGCATCGCATCATTTAGATCTAAAACCATCCAGGAACCATCAGGCTTGACAAAAATTAAGACCAGAAGGATAACATTCCAGAAACATAGTCGAGCAAAAACAAATGCATAATCAAACAAATACAATATTCATTTTTTAACCTAAAGTAGTTCTATAAACAAAAATCAAAGTAAAACTAAACATAAGATGCTGCAGTCACCACACTCCTGCGTCGCTCTCGCGCGGGCGGCTCGGGGGCAAAACCGTAGCCGCTCGCACTGCCACCCTCCCTCACCCTCTCCATCACCTCGCCGCCGCTGGAGCTCGCCGTTGGAAAGCAAAGCAGCCAACCGGGAAGGCGGCAGCAGGGACAAGAGCCCCGGAGATGCTTCATCCTCGGCACGGGCGGACGTAGCGGTGGGCGCACTTCGGAAGCTAGCCAGCGGTCGGAGCTGCGTTGGCGAGGCGGATCCGACCCTGCCGGCGGCGGATCCAGCCTCCTCGGGGGCGGATTTGGCCTCTTCACGGCTAGATCAGGAGTCGGGCGTTGGTGGCGACGGTGGACGGCTTGGAGGGCTGCGGGACGGGCTCGAGAAGGACGGTCTAGCACTCGTCGACGGCGGAGGGCACGGCTAGGACAGCGAACAGCGGTCGGGGCTTTCCGATGGGGGCACGACTACGATGCGAGGATGACGCCGCGCGTGGCGGCACGACCAGAGGTGGCAGAGAACGGTCATCGACGAACAACGCGTGGTCGCGAGCGAACGTGCTCGCGCTCTACCTCCCGCATCTGCTGCTGTCGCCAGCTCACCCCCTCCCCCCCATGGCCGTTGTGATCCTACGCCGCCTCATCTCCCCGGGGTCGCTTGGCCTGGTGTTCTTGCCCGAGAAAACGAGAAGGGTCGTGGCGCGGGTGGCCGAGGCCGTCGCCGTCCGTCATGCCTTGCTCGGTTGCCTCCAGGGCTTCGCCGTTGACAATGCCGCTCTCGCCTCTCTCGTCCAATGCAGACCACCGAGATGTTGCACAGGAGGGGGATGGATCTGGAAGCTCAAGTGGAAGCGATGAAGGTATCCATCTCTGACCTTGAAGTATAGGAGTTCGTCTACCCCGCGCTCTCCCCTGCCACGAAGTCCTCGCTCCGTGCACTTCTCCTCTCAGCGGCCTCCGTGCCGACGCTCTCCAAATCCAAAAACCGATGCCTGACCGTGGAGGCTAGTGGCAGTGGGGACGGCCCCCTCGGTGGAGGGGCGTAGTGGCTCGGTAGTTGGTAGTGGAAGCCAGCGCGATGCAAGGAAGTGCGGCCGACGGAGGCAGAGTTTGGTGCGTCTTGGCGAGGCGTGGCCGGTAGCGGCACGTGGGGGGTGCCAGTGTAGTGGTGCCTACAGATCGGTAGAGGTGGAGATGGTGGTGGAGCATTGGGGCGGAAGTGGTGGATAGGTAGGCGACGGATGGCGGGTGAAAACCCAGCCCGACCTTGGCCGGGCCGGCAACGGTGTCGCTCGAGCGTCACTTCCCCTTCCTGAGGGCGTTGTCATGTCGTCTCTTCCCCTCTAGCGGGTGGCCGGGTGAAAGCCTAGTCCTAGCTCTCTTTGAGACCTCGACGGACGGTAACGATCTATCAACCCTAACTTGCAAGTGTTCCTGGTTTGCACGGTAGAACAATTTTGTTTTACGCAATCGTCGCCTCCGCGTAACCCAACAGTGGGATCAGAGCTAATCTTGCTTAGTTTGGGTTTTAGATTGGATCTGGAACAAGTTTTGCACACGGGTTGATTAGATCAATCGGTTTTACGGGATCTGTAGAGGAGAGTAGATGGTAATTGCGTTCCTTGATAGTGTATCGGAACGGCGTAATGTGATTACGTCAAAGCAATATCCATATAACTCGGTTTGAGTTGGGTTCGAGATAGCATTCCTTGACAGTGTATCGGAACGGTATAATGTGATTATGCCGAAGCTGTCTCTTAGTCCGACCTTGTTTGCTGCCTCGCGCCTATGCAAACCATCTCCCTTGATAGTGTATCGGGACGGCATAATGTGATTATGCCGATATGGTTTCCGTAAGCGATTTCATATATTGGATCTATGAATTTCTTGTGGTGTTCTGGGCACTGCTCGGAAGCCCGCGAGGGACCGCCGTGTGCGCCCCCCTTATAGGTCGTCTCGATACCGTATCTCTGTGATAGGTAGAAGACATTCTACACCAAACTTGTTCTTGCAGAGAATGCTTTGAGATGGTATGGCCCTATTGTATGTATGAGATGCATGTGATGCATGTAATATTCTTTCATATGTGCAATCCCTGTAATATTCAATCTTACGTGCAATGCTTGTAATATTCTTTCACGACCTACGAGTCGATGTAATCTTCAATTATAGCTTCTATAGTAGTAGCTTAGTTTGAAGAAATCAAGCATCATGCACATTGGAAGATGGTGCCGAAGATGGAGATCCTCTGCGCCGGCATGGAGATGGAGATCACCATGTGAAGGGGGCCATACTATTTCATTATATGTTATTCTACCTGCTTTCATATATGTGATATGTTTGTTTGATAGGATAGCATCCCTCACAAAATTAAGTAGTAATGATGCCCATCCAAATTTTGCACTCGTCACTATTATGCTCATCAATGGTGGGTCTGCCAAAGCAGAGTACCATTTCTATTATAACATGAGGGGGTATATGTCGGACATATTGTTGACGAGAAATTTCTCTCACGCGCTGGCCTGGGAGATCTGCTTGACTCCAGTGCAGGTCCTAGAATAGATGAAGTGCGGGCGTGCCAGTCAGTTTAATCCTACCACTGACAAGTTATGCAAAACAGCAGAACATAAATCATATCGGCCGATAAACCGATACCCAAAAATTAACTGATCGGCTGATAAGCCGATGGTGCAATTCCAGCCGATGCCGATGCCAGCCGATGGTGTTAAGGTTTGAATCCATTGGCTGTGCGCTGAGCAAATATTTATATAAAGGCGATCGGCTGGCAATAATATGATATACATAACATTGCAGGAACCAATCACATGATGAAATAGATATTGATTTAAAGATTAAAGCACACATCGGCTGGAAGTCCGATGTCATTAAATCCAAATGATCGAATATTCAATGAAACCTCTGCTGTAATCGGCTATATCCGACTTGTATACAATCCTTGCAAGCCGATGCAATACCCAGATGACTCACCGGCTGAAACTCCGATGAAACCCTTAGTGGCAGTCAACAGGCAGGTTAGAGATTACGGTTCTAATCACGACTTAGTAGATCAAACCGATGCAGCACTAAGTATGAAAAGAAAAGTAATATCTAGACAATCAAGCCCTTGGCTGATTTTCAGGGTAGTAGATGCCTAAACCAATCTAATCTTGTAAATAGTTTAGCCGATAACGACAGAGACCCTAAAACGAGAAACAACCGATAGGGCTAAACTGAAATACTAAGATTAGATTAATAGAGACATATGATAGATAGTCAGGCAAGCATGCTAACTAAACCGGAGCAATCCAAGAGATCGAACGTACTGATGCAGCCTTGGACAACGTCGACGTAGTCAATATAATCGCCTGATCCAGCAGAACATTGGACTTATTCCTTTGCTGGAGGTCGAACCTAACCGATGCAGCCCAGTGCTAGATGCCAAGTTCCGCCAGTTGTTGAACAAAGATGAAGAATAAAAGAGTGGCGATGCGCCGAATTGTATTGATCGAGAGATGATTTACATGAACCCCGGGCTTACATATTTATACCCGTGGGATGGCAAAGATCCTAACAGATTACAAAACAAACTTTCCTAAAGATAAACTAGGAAACTAAAAATCTCTTCCTAATTAATAGATACAAGTCGTATCCTCCCTGGACTCGGTTTCTTCTGGATAAAATCTTCTCAAACCGAACCTAACAAGAATCCGACTGCTGGAGATATGGATCCTCCATCGGCTGACGCAAAACTCTCAGTCGATTCTGCTTCGAGCCGATACTAACCCTTAGCCGATAAGGACTTTGGGGCTTACCAAATTTTGGCGTTAACACATGCCCCCCAGTTTTGGAGTATGAGAAGTCATGGTTCAAAATTGTCCTTGTCTTGATCCCCTAAAACTGACTCTTTTCTTCGTCTTGACACCAGCTTTCGTAAGCCGATACCTTCTGTAATAGTTGAGCCAGGCTGTCGAACTCATGGATGAAAAACCTGCTTTGGTTAGCTGCCAACAACCCTTGGAATGCAAGATCTGCTATCTACTCATCACTTAGGCTCAAACTATAACATCGGCTGTGGATATTACGAAACCTTTGAATGTATTCCTCAGCCGATTCCCCTTCTTGCTGTTTAACTGATATCAAATCTGCAAGCCTCAACTCGCTAACCCCAGCAAAGAAGTACATATGAAACTGCTTCTCAAGATCGGCCCAATTTTTGATGGAATTCGATGGCAATGATGAAAACCATGTAAAAGCCGATCCAGTCAAAGACAATGGAAAAATTCTAACTTTCAGAGCTTGTTCAGCCGATGCTTCCCCACATTGAGCTAAGAATCGGCTGATATGTTCCATTGTGGATATACCATCTTGCCCTGCAAACATGGAGAAATCTGGAACCTTGTATTGGCTTGGAAGTGGAACCCTATCAAACCACTCAGAATATGACAGCCGATACACAGAAATTTGATTTTTGTGTTTAATTCCAAATTGCTCCTCCATTACCTTTGCAACTATATCGGCCCAATCCTCTTTGGACAGATATCTTTGAATTTCCTCTGGCCGATATTGCTGATGTGGCTCTGCATACTTATATCGATCAACTTGCGCCCCAAGCCAATTTTGTTGTTGCCGATAGTGTTGAGATTGCTCACCAATTTGCCCCCCATGCTGACTCCTTAAAGCAATTACCCTGGGAACTGTTTCCTCGATCAAACCATACAATGTACTCATCAAGACTCCAGATTGATCGAACACAGCACGATGAATGACGTTATTAACCATCTCTTGAAGTGTCTCGTCATCCATCGGCTCAGTAGACTGTCCTCTATCTTCATTTGTTAGCTTGAGAGATTGTTCTTCCTTGGCCTTGACTTCTTTACCAGACATTATGGCAATTATGGGTCCGTCGAGCCGTGTAAAAAGATATATTGTCCAAAACACGGTCCCACTGGGCGTGCCAAGAAGCGTGTTGATGAGAAATTTCTCTCACGCGCTGGCCTAGGAGATCTGCTTGACTCTAGTGCAGGTCCTAGAATAGATGAAGTGCGGGCGTGCCAGTCAGTTTAATCCTGCCACTGACAAGTTATGCAAAACAGCAGTACATAAATCATATCGGCCGATAAACCGATACCCAAAAATTAACTGATCGGCTGATAAGCCGATGGTGCAATTCCAGCCGATGCCGATGCCAGCCGATGGTGTTAAGGTTTGAATCCATTGGCTGTGCGCTGAGCAAATATTTATATAAAGGCGATCGGCTGGCAATAATATGATATACATAACATTGCAGGAACCAATCACATGATGAAATAGATATTGATTTAAAGATTAAAGCACACATCGGCTGGAAGTCCGATGTCATTAAATCCAAATGATCGAATATTCAATGAAACCTCTGCTGTAATCGGCTATATCCGACTTGTATACAATCCTTGCAAGCCGATGCAATACCCAGATGTCTCACCGGCTGAAACTCCGATGAAACCCTTAGTGGCAGTCAACAGGCAGGCTAGAGATTACGGTTCTAATCACGACTTAGTAGATCAAACCGATGCAGCACTAAGTATGAAAAGAAAAGTAATATCTAGACAATCAAGCCCTTGGCTGATTTTCAGGGTAGAGATGCCTAAACCAATCTAATCTTGTAAACAGTTTAGCCGATAAAGACAGAGACCCTAAAACGAGAAACAATCGATAGGGCTAAACCGAAATACTAAGATTAGATTAATAGAGACATATGATAGATAGTCAGGCAAGCATGCTAACTAAACCGGAGCAATCCAAGAGATCGAACATACTGATGCAGCCTTGGACAACGTCGACGTAGTCAATATGATCGCCTGATCCAGCAGAACGTTGGACTTATTCCTTTGCTGGAGGTCGAACCTAACCGATGCAGCCCAGCGCTAGATGCCAAGTTTCGCCAGATGTTGAACAAAGATGAAGAATAAAAGAGTGGCGATGCGTCGAATTGTATTGATCGAGAGATGATTTACATGAACCCCGGGCTTACATATTTATACCCGTGGGATGACAAAGATCCTAACAGATTACAAAACAAACTTTCCTAAAGATAAACTAGGAAATTAACAATCTCTTCCTAATTAATAGATACAAGCCGTATCCTCCCTGGACTCAGTTTCTTCTGGATAAGATCTTCTCAAACCGAACCTAACAAGAATCCGACTGCTGGAGATATGGATCCTCCATCGGCTGACGCAAAACTCTCAGTCGATTCTGCTTCGAGCCGATACTAACCCTTAGCTGATAAGGACTTTGGAGCTTACCAAATTTTGTCGTTAACACATATACAGCAGGTGCATTTGGTTTACTTAACAAGGCTATCAAAATAATTTTGGGCCTTGGGGCATAGGTTGGCGCCGGGGTATGGAGATGGCACACCCACAACAAGAGTCACATAGAGATGTGATTAGCAAGGAGTTGCTTACCAATGTTATTAATCTTCTAGCCGTGATGCCAAAGCTCACTAGAAACTAATTAACATGTGGATCTTGACCCAATACATAACCTAGAGGGAAGGTGTAAAATACGTAATGAGAGTCTTATGTTAAATTGTTTAACAATAGACATAGCATAAACATTGTGCTAAACTTTTCTTTTTATGTTGTAGAATAAATGGCAGCTAATACTACACCGGTACATTTAATTTGCGATCTATTCTCGAGAAAGAAAAATTGAATGGAACAAACTTTATGGATTGGTATCGCAACTTGAGAATTATTCTCAAGCAAGAGCTCAAGGAGTACGTTCTTGAAGTACCCTATCCGGATGAGTTGCCTAATAATGCTACACTACTGCACTACGAGAGGGCTTATGAGAAGCACGTAATGATTCCCTAGACATAAGTTGTCCCATGCTTGCTACAATGTCCTCCGAGCTTCGAAGCAATATGAGAGCAGCGATGCTCATGCTATTATTCGGGACTGCGTGGATTGTTTGACAACCAAGCTAGGGCCGACGGGTTCAACACCTCAAAGTCCCTGTTTGCGTGCATGCTTGTTGAGGGAGTCCCGTCGTTCGCATGTGATAAAAATGATTAGCTACATTGAGAGTCTTGAAAAAGTAGGTTTTCCCCTTAGCCAAGAGTTGGCTACGATGTGATTCTCTAGTCGCTCCCTCCGAGCTTTGAGTCGTTCATATTGAATTATCACAAGAATAACATGGATAAGACCTTGGCCGAATTGCATGGGATGCTAAAGACAGTGAGGAGAGTATCCGAAAAACGGTCATCATGTGATGATGATACGAAGGCTAAGCGCAAACCACTGTCAAGAAACTTTGCACCAAGAGGAAACTAACTCCCGATGAGATTGCGAGTGCCTCCAACGCAAAGAAGGGCAAGAAGGGGTCGGCGGCATCGAGATGTCATTTGCTTCTATTGCAAGGAGACAGGCCACTTTGGAAAAGAAACTGCAAGAAGTACATGGAGGATCTCAAAAGAAGCAAAGTGTGACTTCGCTTCGGTATTAATGTTATAGACATTAATCTTGCTACTTCACCTACCGACTCTTGGGTATTTGATACCGGATCGTAGCTCATATTTGCAAATCGTTGCGGGAATGAGAAGAAGTAGAGGCTTGAGAAGGGGCGAGGTGAACTGCGCGTCGGCAATGGAGCAACCGTTGCTACGATTCTTGTCGGCACGTACCACTTCATTTACCTTCGGGATTAGTTTTGGAATTAAATAATTGTTATTGTGTTCCAACTCTATGTTAAAACGTTATCTCCGCTTCATGTTTGCAAATGGAAGGATATAATTTTAGATCAATGGACAATGGTTGTTCAATATATCTCGAGAGATATGTTCTATTTTCATGCTCCATTGGTGAATTGATTATACGTTTTGAATCTTGAAGCGTCTCCCATCTATAACATTAATACGAGAGAGGCAACTCCTAAATGATACAAACCCCATGTTTATCCGGCATTGTCGCTTAGGCCATATAAATCGAAACGCAAGGAGAAGCTCCATAAGGATGGATTGCTTCACTCTTTTGATTTTGAATCATTTGAGACATGTGAATCCTGTTTACTTGGTAAGATGACAAATGCACCTTTCATGGGACACAGTGAGAGAGCAAATGACTTGTTGGCACTCGTACATACTAATGTATGTGGACCAATGAGCTCAACGGCCAGAGGTGGTTATTAGTACTTCATTACCTTTACCGATCACTTTAGTAGATATGGTTATATCTACTTAATGAGGCATAAGTCCGAATCCTTTGAAAAGTTCAAAGAATTCCAGAATGAAGTACATAATCATTTAGGGAAAACAATCAAGTTTCTACGATCAGATCGTGGAGGGGAATACTTGAGCCAAGAGTTTTGTAATCATCTGAAAGATTGTGGAATTGTTCCACAGTTGACTCCGCCAGGAACTCCACAATGGAATGGGGTGTCCAAACGGAGAAATCGCACCTTGTTGGACATGGTGCGGTCCATGATGAGCCAAAGTGATCTTCCGTTATCCTTCGGGGATACACTCTTGAAACACGCTGCGTTCACACTAAATAGAGTTCCATCCAAGTCGGTTGAAAAGACACCATATGAGATATGGACAGGGTGACCCCCTAGTTTGTCTTTCCTCAAAATTTGGGGATGTGAGACTTATGTAAAACGTTTACAGTCCGACAAGCTCACACCCAAATCTGACAAGTGCTTCTTTGTGGGATATCTTAAGGAAACGAAGGGATATTACTTTTATAATCGGGAACAAGACAAAGTGTTTGTCGCCCGACACGGTGTCTTCTTGGAGAAAGAGTTTCTTTCAAGAAGGGTTAGTGGGAGCAGGGTGCATCTTGAAGAAGTTCAAGAAACACCGAGAAAATGTTTCGGCCCACGGAACCACAACAGAGGAACAAGATGTTGTGTCATCTATTGTATATACACCGGCCCACGGAGGTCGAAAGATCACGTCGTGCACCCGACGATACACAAAGTGCGGAACAACGTGATATATTGTTGTCGACAACGATGAACCTAAGACCTATGAGGAAGCGATTGTGGGACCCGACTCCAACAAGTGGCTAGGAGCCATGAAATCCGAAATAGAATCCATGTACGATAATCAAGTTTGGAACTTGGTTGATCCACTGATGGTGTCAAAACCATTGAGTGCAAATGGGTTTTTAAGAAAAAGGCTGACATGGATGGAAATGTTCACATCTATAAGGCACGATTGGTGGCGAAAGGTTTTAAACAGATTCAAAGTGTTGATTATGATGAAACCTTCTCGTCCATCGCAATGCTTAAGTCTATTCGGATTATTCTAGCGATTGCTGCATATTTTGATGATGAGATATGGCAAATGGATGTCAAAACGGTTTTCCTAAATGGAAACTTAAGCGAGGATGTATACATGATACAACCCGAGGGTTTTGTCGATCCACAGCTTGCTGGAAAGATATGCAAGCTACGAAATCCATTTATGGATTGAAGCAAGCATCTCGGAGTTGGAATATTTGTTTTGATGAAGTAATCAAAGGGTTTGGTTTCATCAAAAATGAAGAGAGGCCTGTGTTTACAAAAAGGTCGGTGTGAGCACAATTATATTTCTAATCTTATATGTGATGACATATTACGATTGGAAATGATATTCCTATGCTAGAATCCGTCAAGTCTTCATTGAAAAATAGTTTTTCCATGAAAGACTTAGGGAGGCAACATACATATTAGGCATTCGGATCTATAGAGATAGATCCAAGAGGCTAATTGGATTAAGCCAAAGTACATATATTGATAAGGTGTTGAAAAGGTTCAACATGCATGATTCCAAGAAAGGTTTCTTGCCCATGTCACGTGGCATTAATCTTAGCAAGAATCGTGTCCTCGGACACATGATGAGCGGAATAAGATGGGTATGGTTCCATATGCTTTGGCAATTGGATCCATCATATATGCCATACTTTGTACACATCCGATGTCTCGTACGCTTTGAGTGCTACGAGCAGATACGCGATCCAGGTGAAGGTCACTGGATCTGCGTAAAGAATATCCTTAAGTACTTGAGAAGAAATAAGGATATGTTCCTAGTATATGGAGGTGAAGAAGAGCTCGTTGTAAGTGGTTACACCGATGCTAGCTTCCAAACGGACAAGGATGATTATAGATAGCAATGCGGGTTCGTGTTCTGCCCGAACGGAGGCGCGATCACGGAAGAGTTCCAAGCGGGATACCGTTGCGATTCTACAACGGAGGCCGAGTACATTGCTGATTCGGAAGCCGCAAAGGAGGCTGTTTGGATAAACAAATTTGTTTCGAGCTGGGTGTGATGACCGGTGCAAGCGGTCCAATGTCTCTCTATTGTGATAATAGTGGATCCATTGCGCAAGCCAATAAGCCGAGGTCACATCGAAGTCCAAACACATACTTCAACGATATCATCTCATCCGTGAGATTGTGGACAGAGGTGATGTCAAGATATGCAAAGTGCACACGAGATCTCAACATAGCCGATCCGTTGACAAAACCTCTTCCTCGGCCTAAACATGAGGCGCACACAAGAGCAATGAGTATTAGATACTTACATGATTGACTCTAGTGCAAGCGGAGACTTTAGTGATATGCCCTAGAGGCAACATGGAGATGTTGGATATCATGGTCAATGTTTGTGTATAAATGAATAAAGTGTTATTCAGTTCCATGAAATAGACATATTGTATTGATAAATAAGTACGTGACTTATTTATGAGACTCTATATGTATGAATCTATTTCTAAACGATCCTGTTCACATGTCATATTATTGAAACAAATATGATTCTAAGATCGACATGTCTATTGATTGATGATCATGTCTCATAGATCATGGTATGGAGAGATCAAATCAATATAGGTGGACATGTGTTAGAGAACACATTGTTGGATAGACCCACCATGAGACACTACAGGAATTAATGTGCCATTAGTTGGTCTCGGGTAGTGTTGGTACAAAGTCCTTAGACCTGAGATCATCATGGATTCCAACATGTGTAGTAGCCTACTTTGGGACTACCAAACGCTATTCCGTAATCGGGTAGTTATAAAAGTAGTCTTCGGGTTTTCTATGAAACATGGAGTGGGATGTGAGTGATCAAGATGGAATTTGCCCCTCCTTTGGGAGAGATATCTCGGGCCCCCTCGAGGTAATGGATTATGGAAGTGCATGGCCATGCCGAGTTGATTGAGGAGTCAATCAACGTACGGATAATCCAATACGGTTCGAGTGAATGGTTAAGCTATTGAAGGGATGTCACACACATCTTGCCTATAGCTTAATTGGTATCGTGAGGCAAAGGGATTTGTGTACACATTACAGGTTCAGAGCCGATATTATATTCTTGTATACTATGGTGTCAATATGTGCTGCTAGGCGCCGCTGTTGACAGATCGGCTGAGTTGGACTCGAGCCGATGGTCGGCTGAGTTGGACTCGAGCCGACGATCGGCTGAGTTTGACTCGGGTCGAAACCGAGTATACCTCAACCTACAGGGTCGCACACTTAAGGGGATAAGAACAGGCATTTGAGTTGGACTCGGATATGGCTTGATCGGATAGGGATCCGATCGAATAGAGTCCTATGGGCTTACGAAGTGCGGCCGGCCAACTCTATGAGATTCGGATAGGATCCGATTCAAAATAGAGTCCTGATGGGCCTCTAGGCCCAACCGGCAACTCTATATAAAGGGGTGAGGGGTGGAGAGCTGCTGCATGCAATTTTGGGAACCGAATCAATCTGATCACATGTGTCTTCAGAAGTCGGCGAGATCAATCTCCACGGAAACCCTCCCCACTCCCGAGACAAACCCTAGCGTTGCATCTTGTGCTAGCACATGGGTGTTAGGCGTCCTGTTCCCGGACGTGTGGATACCGGTAGAGGTGTTGCTACGTTGCGGTGCTGTTCGTCGGCTATGAATCGGCTGTGGTGGAATTGGCTGCGGCCGGGCGCATCGGAGCGAGGCGGGCGAGCACGGTCGGACGACTCGGCAAATCGGTTGTGATAGGCCAGCACTGTTCCGGATCGGATAGCTCCTGATTGGCTATTTCCGCTGCATACTCCAATCGGTAACGATCTATTGGCCCTTACTTGCAAGTGTTCCTGGTTTGCACGGTAGAAAATTTTTGTTATTAGCTATCGTAGCTTCGGCGTAACCCTTCACGATCTCCTCATCCCTGACTTCCTCCTCGAGGACCGCATATACGTCCGGGTCGATGGGAGGCAAATCGTCGGCTGGATTCTTCCTCTTCTTCTTTGCAGCCTTTTTTTAGCAGCCGCAGCTGATGGCTTGTTCCTCCTTTGTCAACGAAGTGGCTCGCGTGTCTGGCCGTGCAACAACGTTGACACTTTCGGCGCTTGGAAGCCAATTGTGGAGGGAGCCAGTCCACCACTGCTTGGCAACAACCCGGAAGCATAATGCACTGTAACTCCTGTGTTGCTGACATGGAGAGGGGAGGCATCGGTTGTCTACAAAAGACGAAGCATGAGGAATGAGATATGCAAATGGGTAGTCGATGAAGTAAAGAAGCTAAAGTGAGAAGACGCTTACCGATGGAACCAGATCGGGGTCGATGATACTCAAGTACATTGAGGCCGATTGATGAAATAAGTGTAACTTCCATTCCTTCCACCATGGGCTAAAGGCAGTTGTCCTTGTTATTGCCAACTCAATATCTCCAATACTGCCAAGAGGGAGACCTGGGATCTCCAACAGCTGATGCATCATGAAAGCTCCCTCAATCTTGCCTCTGGCTTGAATTTTGTCGAGTAAAATAAGACGATCGGTAGTTGGCCCATACCGAGCTGTCTGGCAGCGATCGTAGGGTGGTAAAATTCATAGGACTTCTGCACATTCCTCCCTTGATGGATGCCGATTAGAAGGGTGCAAGGAGATATGGCCATCACATAAATTTCCCTCGGCTTCTCATATTTTTCAGAATTGATTTCATCTAGCCGAAAGTCATCTGGTAGCTCGAACTTCCCAAATTTCTCATAGGAAAAGCATATAGCCGAATCAGCTGGGAAGCCATTGTAGAAATTGCTGAACCAATTCTTGAAGTGCTCAGCCGAAAGCTTAGATCCAGAATAGGAGGAGGCTGCCTCTCCAAATGATAGGCATCGGCGAGTTGTCACCTCTTCATCATCTTCAAATCGTGGTTCGACCAAAGGAAAATCGGCTTCAAAGAGGCTTGGCCGCTGACCAACTTTATGAGTATGGCGATTTAGCCACAGCTGCAATAACAACCAATGGCCTCCGGTGTTGATGGTTTGCTTGGAGGCAAGCTTAGCCAATGCATTGCCTAGTGTTTGATATAGATAGCTGAGCAGGTATTTTCCTAAGGGGATTTTCTTCTTGCCTACCAAAGCTTCGACTATGTGCTGCCAGTTGCTAGTCGGCCCGCAGCTTGATCCATAAAAAATAAATTTTTCCAGCCACATGAGAAGGAAAGTTGTATGCTCACTGTCAGAGATCGGGCCATCCCTCATATTCATGGTTATGAAGCCACTCTAGCCCCCTATGCTCTTGGTCTTAAAGTTGTGATGGCACTTGATGTTGAGGCCGATGGGGTCAACTGCTGAGGTAATATCCAGCCCCGTGAGTATGACCATGTCTAAGAGCGTCATCGACCCTTATCTAAACAGGAATGCATTCAAAGTGTCTGACCATAAATAGCTTGCAGCCGACAGAAGGGCCTCATCCTTAGGCATATAAGCTATGGTTAGGGCTAGGCATTGACCTATTCCAAGTTCATCCCCAGTGAGCTTGTTTCATAGCCGATATCCTTAAATACCAAGATGGCCATGATTTGTCCATTGAGGGCCATGACTTAAAGGTACCAGACCAATATGCTAGAGTTGGGGTGGAAAACCTAAAAGGGATCTGATTGATTTCGGCATTAATGAGTTCACTAGGATCCAGGTTGCCGACTGGCCCTAACAAAAATTGGTCGGGACGAAGAAGATTTGGGATTCCGATTTCATGGGGAAGGTGCTACATTTGAAGAATAAAGAAGAGCAAGATTACAAAAGGAAAATAGCCAAATCGCAGTAAAAGGGGATCTACAGCCGATGAGACATACCTCAGGGTACTCCGTCTGGGCTGCGTCGGAAGGGGTGCTGGTGGACGCCAACGCCGAGGAAGATCACCGCCGCAGAGGGGTTTGCCGGCGAGGTCGCGCTTCCGTTCTGACGGAATCGCCGAGGGGAGCAGAAAGGTTTTTTTGGCTAGGGCTTAAGGATGCAGGAGTGATAGCGTGGAATAGTTCCGCGCGAAGCGGGCATTATTTAAAGAGTTTTTCATGACAACCGAAACAGATTTGACCTAGAGTTGCGCGGGATTTTGAATTGCGTCAAATCTGCGATACTATCATATCACGGACTTGGGGGGTATGTGTTAATGACCAAATTTGGTAATCAAATTCCCGGGTTCAGAGCTGAGATTGAAGCGAAATTGGAGAAGCGATCGGGGGGGAAACAGGGGCTTCATCAGCTAAGTCCGAATCGGCTGTGGAGCTAGTCGGTTGAGTCCGAATCGGACCAGGATAGCCGATAGCCGATTCCGCGTGAAGATAGAAGTGGAGCCGGTTCCAAAGAGGAAACTTGGAGATAAAGCGTTGGATTCGGTCTCGAAATTGTGAGTTAAAAATATTGCCATCTATGGATAAGGTTCTATAACGGCAATTGTATCTATAAATTAGGAAGTTGTATAGATATTCCTTTTGTAACGTGGCATGGGACTACGTCCCGATATATTGTCGTACTGTAAATAGTAGATAAGATAGAAACTGTGTCCTACATGGATGTCGGTGTATCCGAGTATATATAAGACCAGAGGGCTGCATCGCCAACCTTTTATTTTACTTTTCTCGACAAGTTCTTGCTTTTGCTCGGGCTGCATCGATCTTGATCTCCGAACAAGGTAATTCCTTGTTACAAGTGGTTTATATCATCAGGGTTATAGCTTCCATCATCATGGTACTTTAGTTTCGATGTTATAAACTGCAATCATACGCAACATATAATCTAGAACAATGTCTAGATCTATCTCGCAATCGGCTGATTTCTCTCTGAAGACAGCAGCCGATAGAGCTAGATCTAGGGGTTGGCTTAGATTATATGGTGAGTCTACCGTCTCGAGGGATTCTCATTAGCCTATACAGATCTAATGTTTTCTTTTTGTACTTAATGCTACATAAAATTGACCTATTAAGTCGCTCTTAGAACCATCAAGATCTGTTCGGCTTAATGTTTATCAGTAGAGACAGTGCCGGGGTTTCAGCCGGCCTTACCTGTTTTAATTGTCTTTTAGTATTAATTACTGTTAGATGTATTAAAATTGTCTTTTATATTAAGATCTCACTCTATTTAAAATACCTTAAGCTGGTATCAACCTGTTGAGTCACATCAACAGCCGATTGATCTAGGGTTACTGCATTCAATTCAGATTGATATCTTTTTATAAAATATATCGGAGTACTAGCCGATATATATTAGACCAACGGTATCGGCTAGGTTATAAATGCATATATTATTATCCTAATGTGCTTTTAGGCTTAAGTGATTTATACTGTCTCGGTATACTACCGATCTATCCTAATCACTTAGTCTAAACGTGCTTTGGGATAGCCATTGTATGTTTATTGATTCCCTCAGCCGATCCAGTAGAATCTAATATTTAACTTAATGCCTATTCTATGTTTTTTTCTTGGTTACAGGATAAAACCAACTGGCACGCCCAAATTTCACCAAAGACGACCAACTTGGACCTGCACTAGAGTAAAGCAAACCTCTCAGGCCAGTGCGTGGGAATTGAAGTTCTCATCAACACAATTATCCATGACCATATTTTGATCAATACTAAGCAAGGCTAAGCATTTCACTTTCACAAAGCATAGCACTTCTCACATGAGTACACCCAGAGTACTCTAATTTAATTTAATTCCTAGGGTTCAAAACAACAAGGGAGTGCTTTAAAAGGATTCATGCAAATTTTTAGGACTTAACTACCATTCTTAGCTTGAAAGTATCGATAAGACAAATTACGCATGCAAATTTCACAAACAAAGCATATTGCCCAAAAACATGGGTTCAAAGTGTTCAAAGGAGGGGCAAGAACTTGCCTTGGTTGTTATAAACCTTCCTGGGTTGAGTTTAAATGCAAGTCTTCTCACCGTTGCGAAATCATGTGCATCAGAAAAATATCGGTAACGGATAAATACTAAAACATGTAAAAGTGTAAACTGCTCTAAAATGCATGAGTTCTCTAGTGTGGTTAGGTGATGTGTGGATATGACGTATGGTGAAAGAATTTTTATTTTATCCCATTATTTTTTAGTGTTATTAAAATTTTTGAAGCTTGCTTGATGTATGGTAGGATTTAATTAGGTATTGGTCTAAAATGTTTTTACTAATTGATTTATATTAACCTTGACCTTCCATAGGTGAAGGAAAATGTTCCCTAGGACTAATGCAACTTGTTTCACAATTTTTAGACCTATAATAAATTTATTAGGCATTTTACAAATCCATGATGTGTTTTAGGACTATAGGGCTAATTGTACTAAGTCTTGGTAATCTTGAGATCAGAATGAGGGTTCACTGGTCCAACATATCCTATTCCATTTTATCTAGAGCAAGGATTTGATCATGTTTATACAACTAGTTATATACATTGTTTTATATATGTACATGGTACTTAGGTTATTTATGACTATTAGCTCCTAGGTGAACTATTTAGAGCTTTTCCTACATGTTTAGTGTATGAGTTGCTATATTTATTTTACCCAATTGAATTTCATCAGTAGTCTCTAGTTTTTATAGAAAGTTATTTCACTTAAAAAGGATTAAAATTGCATTTTCTACAATTTTTCACATCGTGTATGGTGCATTAAATCATTAGTTTCATTTATAATTATTTTGAGAGGTCATATCACACAGAGGGCATATTCTTTTATTTTATATTTTGAAAGTACTTGTCTGGATGATTCTACAGAATTTAAGTTTTTCCAAAAGGTGGTAAAATGAATTTTTAATAAATCTCTAAATATTGGTTTGCCCAAAGTGCATCATTTCACTAAAATAAGTTTTACCAACATTTGTCTCAAGGAAAGTATACCTTTTTATTTTCTCGGGTCAGAGAGGGTGATATGAGGAATCTATAGGATTTGGGTTTGATCAAATTGAAGCTAATTTGAATTTCCTAGGGATTTTACAAATTTGCTCATGGTGTAGGTATGGTGTGCCTTATTTGAATTTTTGGGACAAATCTTGTGCTGTGAGGTCCATGTTTTATCGTTATATATTAAAGTTCACTACTTCGGGAATCTACAGGAATTTGTTCTACCCTAAAATGTGGCTTAATGAATTTTATACTGATTTTATGATGGGGTTTAGTGTTCTGTGAGAAAATACTAAGTGCTGCCATTTTTTTCCTCTCCTGCACGTGGGGCCCACGGGTCAGTTGCCTGCGGTTTGAGAGAGGGGTTTTGGCGCCTGAATGGTGGGGTCCTGCAGTCAGCGAGACAGAGAGGAGAAAAGAACAGGGCTCCGGTGATCGGAGCTCCCTCTCGGCCTCGCCGGCGATGAACGGCGGCTCGGCTAAGGAAACGTCCAACAACAAAAACATAGAGGAGGGGATGGCGAAGCTAATGGTGGTATTCTCGTCGCCTGTGGTGGTCGGTTTTGATGGCAGCGATGGTGCAAGCAGCGGCTTGGGTTCGGGTGATGTGTCAAATGGGACTATAGACCGATTCGTGTCGAGTTGATGCGTGCATAAGCATCCATGGGTGGCAGGAGAGCTTACCCGAGGGTGCGAATGGTTTGGCGAAGCTTGGGGAATCTCGACGACGTGCTGATCCGTGGCGGTGGTGGAAACGGCAGGGAGATGGCGCTGGCCCTCACCGGATACGGAGGAATCAATGGCGGCGGCCCATGGCCAGACTTGGGGAAGACGATGGCGATCTATCTCCTTAGTGCACCATTCTTCGGGATTCTTGCGAGGAAACGAAGGGGTGGATGAGATGATGACGATGGCGCGACGGCTTGGCCCGTCTCAGTCTACAATGGTCGGAACGGTGACGACGGTGCGACGACGACGCTTGGTATGCGCTCCCAACTCTGGTAGGACACGACGGCGTTCCCGTAGCTACAATGGACGAAAGAGAATGGTGTCAATAGCGAAAATGCTCGGCATTGTGTGGAGATTAAGGAACGCGATAAAGAGAGGGATGACCGTAGCTCCTTGGTGACGACGATCTTCGCCTTCCTCGCGGCCGGTGGTGAAGGAGAGGGAAAATGGTGAGACTATGACTTCCTGTCTCGGTTTTCTTAGCTCCGGGGTAGAGGGTGAGGTTTCGCGATCGAGGCGGAAAGGTTTTGCAGGGCAGAGAGGGTTCGCGCGGCGTCGACACATTGCGGCCAAGCGGCGTCGGTCTTGTGCCGCGGTCGGCTCGCGCATTGCGTTCTTCGGCGGTAGGGAGAAGGAGACAGAAGCTGAGGTAGCTGCAGGTGCTGCAAGGTGGGTCCATCCCGTGGCAACCTAGGCAGAGGAGTGGAGGAGGGGTAGGTATCTGTGTGCAGCTAGATTTTAAACTCATATTCGAATTATTTCTTTGTCTCTCACTTTGCTGCCCTGTAACATAGTGTGTGAGTTGGGTAAATTAATGATAATTTTTCTGTGGTTAGGGAAGTAGACATAGAACCCATTTTCTTTGGTTTCACTCAAAGATCACTTATGGTTTGCTCTCAGAAAATGTACAATATTTGGGTATTTTAAATCTTGTTTGAATTTTTAGTGGGTTCAAACAGTCCAAAAAAATTTTAGAAAAATTATATTTAATTATAGTACTTAACCTATTATTTTAATAAATTGTTCTTTATATACCCTTAGGTGCATTTAAATGGCCTTTTAGGCAAAATGCCATTTTAGCCGATATGAATAATATTGATTCCCCATTATTTAACTGTTTGTCCAATTTGTTTAGGCTTTAAATCTTAACTATTAATTTGTACAAAATTATATTGAGTTGAATACAATATTTGACACCTACATGAATTTTTCCATGATTTTATCTTTTAGGGTTTACTTTAGAAAATTTAGGTAACCCCTAGGTTTAGGTGCTCACTCTATGTGCATGCATCTAATATGACTGTAGGATTCCTAACAAATTTCCATAGGCTGAAGAGATGAGCTTATAATGTGACAAGGGTTCAAAAATCTAAATGCACAAAGGTCTCTTTTACCAAAAGATGTCTTATGCAGGTGCATGCTCACCTGTATAACTGGACCCAGGTTCAACTTTGAAAAGGTTTTATTGTATTCTCAAATTTCAATCATGCATTAGGTTTAAAACACTCCACCTAGGCTGGAAATGAAAATTTTTGGGTCAGGAAATCAGAGATCTTTACCCCTAGTTTTGTCTTTACAGGGTTTTACTTAACCCTAGGATCTGGGTATGTGACAGTTAGGGTTTGTTAACGACCAAATTTGGTAAATCATGCATCGGACGTGAAGATCAGGCCGAAGCCGATTTGGAGGGAATCGGGTTTTTCTAAAAACATAGCACCCGCCAAGTACAGGCCGAATCAGCTAGGGAGTTCGTCGGCTGATGACCGAATCGGCTAAGGTGATCATCGGTCGATACCGAATCGAACAAGATAGGCTGACGTAGCCGATTCTGGTAAGATAATATTGAAAGCATCTTCAGATTCATTTGAAGTGCTTCATGAGGATTGCCATACATGGATAGAGTCCAGGAAAGGCAATTGTATCTATTAATTAGGTTATTTTAATAGTTTTCTTGTAGATAATGTCGTAAGATCCTGTTTTAGGCAATTATCTATAATTTGAATTGTAATGGAGATAGGAATCGTGTCCGTTAAGGATATATCTTGTATCTAGGTATAAATACGACCCAGGACCTTGTAATTTGATAACAATCAGTTCAATACAACCTTTGGCGCATGGCCACCTTTTCCTTTTAGTTATTTCGACGAGTTCTTGCTTCTAGTTGGGCTGCATCGAGTTCGATCTCCAGCGAAAGGTAAAGCTTGTTATGGCGGCTTGCGCTCTCAGGATTAGTGCTTCCATCATTATGACACTCTAATCCTGTTTACGTAAATCGTCGAGTTATCTATATGCTATATAACCTAGATAGATAATGCGATCTAGCCCTCATCGGCTAGTCTCTCTTACCAAATAACAGCCGATAGGGTTAGATATCATTGTCGATTTAGATTATACAGTGTATCCACCATCTCAAAAGGTTTTCTTAGATTTGTTTAGATCTTATGCTTCTTCTTATGCTTGGTGCTGCATCGGTTGAGTCCGACCTACTAAGTAATATTTAGAATTATAATATCTATCTTATGATTACTATTAGAGATAGTATCGGAGTTTCCGCCGATCTTACCTGTTTTAGCTATCTCGTTTATTTTATGATTACTTGATATGTTAAAATTGTCCTTTATATTAAGATCTCATTGTAATTAAATATGTTTGGCTTGCTATCGATCTGTTAGTTTATCTTAACACTTGATCGGTTCATTTTTAATGTATTTAATCTATAATGATATCATAGTATAAAGTGGTATCGGAGTACTAGCCGATACACATTAAATCTATGACATCAGCTATGCTATAAATATATATAATCTGCATATCAAGGTACTTTTAGACATAAGTGATTTATACTGTCTCGATACGCTACCGATCTATCCCAATCACTTAGTTTAAATGTATTTTGATATTTAGATTATATATTATGAAGATCTATAACCGATCGATTAGATTCAATTTCCCTATGTCGATTCAGTGCATACCGCATCGGCTTAACACTAAACGATACGTCATCAGCCACCAGCCGATCTGCTATCGTTTATAGACTAACACTTGTTTTCTTTCTTTGTTTCTTGTTGGTTCCAGGATCAAACCAACTGGCACACCTACGAACCTAAAAGCAATAACTTTGGACTTGTACTAGAGTAAAGCAAATCTCTCAGGCCAGCGCAATATTTTCCAAGTCAACACACTTTCGGCATGATTTGGGGTCAACACGCTTTTGGCACGCCCAGTGGGACCCGATTACAAGCCAAACACAATGGTTGACATCAAGACTTCTGGGGTTGACCAAGAAAACATCATTCCTGTCACAGTGTACAAACTAACACCAGAGCAAAAGGCTGAGATATAGATGATGATGAATAAATTGCAGAGCCAGTATCTGCACTCCTTTGTCAGAACTTGGTCAGGCACCGTCGTCCAAAGGTACAAGATAAGATTGCCACGTGATGATGAGCTCGAGTCAAGCTCTGGCAAAGGTGGCAAGACTCAGGACACCAAACAGGAGGAGGGCCCGGAGCTGAATAATCTATAGGACAGAACTGACTATGTTGTCCACCAGGCCTTGATCAATCAATCTTGCGTGCTGGTCAACACCCTCAATAATATGATTAGCTCTGTTGTCGACACCAGAATCACTGAGCATCAAGCCAAGGGCCCAATCTTCCTTCCTGATGGCGAATTTCCACCATACAGGACCTTGGTTACCAACGGATTGCAGCCTGTCACAGGCATACCCCCAGAAGAGCCGATGGCATCAACATCGGCTCCTATGAAGCTGATTATGTCGTCATCGGCACAGAAGCAGCCAGGTTTTAGTCCGATGCTCCCGACTAGGCCGCAACCTCAGCACATGGGACATGACGTCCCCTAACTCGCTCCGGACCAGGTTGCGGCCATGTTCAGCACGAATCAGCCACCTGTGGAGCCAATTCCACGAGTGTCGATAGGAGCATACACGCCAAACTTGCAGCAACACCCTATCGTTCCCCAGCTTGTTCATGATCAGCCGGCTCACGGGATGCATGAGTATCCTCATCATCACATGGGGGCAATTTAATCCTCAATATCAGCCACATTCACCCCAGATGTAGTATTGACAAGGACCGCTTCAATTTGATCAATTCGAACCGATATAGCAATAGGTGCAAGGAGCACAGCAACAGAAACCTTAGGCAGGCATGATTGCAGATGTGATGAAGGTACAATTTGGCCTCAAGCCCAACGATACAGGCAACATGTATCGGTACCCATATCCAGAATACTTTGAGAGGGTTCCATTGCCTAACCGATAGAAAGTGCCAGACTTCTCCAAATTCTCAGGGCAGGATAATGTCTCTACAGATGAACATAGCCGATTTTTAGCTCAATGTGGTAAGGCATCAGCTACTGACGCCCTAAGGGTTAGCTTATTCCCTCTCTCTAGATCGACTTTTACGTGGTTTTCTTATTTACCTTACAATTCTATGAAAAGCTGGGGCGATCTAGAAAAACAGTTTCATAGATACTTTTACAGCGGTGTTCACGAGATGAAACTGTCTGATTTGACAACTATCAGGCAGAAACATGATGAATCTGTCCAAGACTACATTCAAAGATTCAGAGACATAACGAACAGAAGCTATAACCTGGTTCTGTCAGACTTTTAGCTAGCCGATCTCGCTTTCCAGGGCCTGTTAGCACCAATAAGGGAAAGGTTTTCAGCTCAGGACTTTGAAAGTTTGGCTCACTTGGCCCAGAAAGTAACAACACATGAACAAAGATCCCAAGAGGCCAATAAAGCTTTCAGGAAGGTTAGCCACGTTGCATACGCCTCTGAATTGGAAGAGGAAAGTGACTCCGAAGTGGCAGCAGCCGATTGGCCCAGGAACAAGAGAGTTGTCACGTGTCAGTGGGTGAAAAACTCTGCTAAGAAAGAAAAGTATGATTTTGACATCACCAAGGCTGACAAAATTTTTGATCTGCTGCTTCCGGAGAAGCAAATTTAGCTTTCAGCCGGTCATGTGATTCCATCGACTAAGGAACTAAAGAAGAGGAGGTATTGCAAGTGGCACAACACTGGATCTCACAGCATAAATGACTATAGAGTTTTTAGACAGCAGATCCAATCAGCTATCGAGGGGGGAAAGATTAAATTTGAAGACTCAAAGAAGCCGATGAAAGTTGATGGCAACCCCTTTCCTGTCAACATGGTCCACACAAGTGGTAGAGCAGCCGATAGAAGGGATTATCAGCCCACATAGCCCAATTCTTCCAGGATCATCAATAAGTCTCAGAGAAAATGTGATAGGCAGGAAGAAGATCATAGCTTTGATCCCCATTGGAGTTGTGAATTTTTCAGATTTGGTGGAAAGAAGGAATGAGGCTGCCATCAATAGAAAATTGTCCAGCATGCAGCAATTATGATGGCAACTACGCTGGACAGTCTAGCCAATCTCGTCCTGTGGAAAATCTAATGCAACAAAGGAAACTCCCTGTTCACCAGAGATTGGGTCTGATTCATCGAGATTTTCTGCAGGACTTTGATGAAGATGAAGACGAGACCATGAACCCACAATGGTGCCCTTCTGATACTTTTATGAAGAGTCAGAAAAGGAGGGTACAGAGGATGTTTCCAGGAGCTTCAAGCCTAGATCGATCATCGGCTGAGGAAGAAGAAGCAAGAACGCCCAAAGAAAGAGTGGTGTGTTAAGAGCAAGGTGCTCTCAGCCGACAAGGTGAAAAGATTGGCCAAGGGAAAGGCGGTTGTTTCTGCATCTGTTAACATGGTATTTGTGTTACCAGCCGAATATGAGGCCAGCCAAGCCGATATAGATCTTGTAGAAGAATCCCTGGCCAAGTTGGTTTTGTCCCCAGAGCAAGCTATCTTTGAAAAACCAGAGGGGATAGGGCATCGGCATTTTAAGCCACTTTACGTTGAAGGATTTGTCGATGGCAAACCGATGTCCAAGATGTTGATCGACGGGGGTGCTGCTGTGAACTTGATGCCCTATGCTACATTCAAAAAATTGGGCAAGAATTCTGACGACCTCATCAAGACCAACATGTTTTTGAAAGACTTTGGAGGCAACCCACAGAAACCAAAGGGGTTCAAAATATGGAGCTGACAATAGGCAGCAAGACTGTGCCTACCACCTTCTTTGAGAAGAGATCATACAGCCTATTGCTGGCAAGAGACTGGATCCATGCCAATTGCTGCATCCCTTCTACCATTCACCGGAGCTTAATCCAATGGCAAGGCGACAATGTCAAAATCATGCCGGCCGACAGGTCAGTTAACATTGTCAATGCCGATTTAACCCTTTAGGAGATGGATGGCATTGATTGCTTGTTTGGCAAGGTTTGGGAAGCCGATTATCTAAAAGTCTTCGATTCTAAAATAGAGCCAATTGGAGATGAAGAGCCCCAACTACTGCTTTGAGGACGTTGTGGAGGGGTCAAGCTTCTACACAAATGACACTGTAGATGATCTCAATGGCAAGCTGGGACAAGGCTTTATGTCGGCCGATGATTTAGAAGAGGTTGATATAGGTAAAGGAGATAGGCCTAGGCCGACATATATTAGCAAAAATTTGTCTTCTCATTTTACAACCATGTTAATTAATTTGTTGAAAGAATATAAAGATTGTTTTGCTTGGGAATACTTTGAGATGCTAGGACTTAGCCGATCGATTGTGGAACATCGGCTGCCAATCAAACCAGGATATCGGCAGTACAAGCAACTGCCTAGAAGATTTAAAGCCAATATGTATGATGTTATTAAGGCCGACATCACTCGATTATATGATGCTGGTTTTATTCAGCCATGCCGATACGCAGAGTGGGTTTCCAACATAGTTCCAGTCATCAAGAAAAACGGCAAACTTAGGGTATGTATTGATTTTCGAGACTTAAATAAAGCTACCCCTAAAGATGAGTACCCCATGCCGATTGCCGATTTGTTGGTTGATGCTGCTTCAGGGCATAAAATCATAAGTTTTATGGATGGTACTGCTAGATATAATCAAATTTTTATGGCTGAGGAAGACATCCATAAAACTGCTTTTAGATGTCCTAGTGCAATCGGCTTGTACGAGTGAGTCGTCATGACTTTTGTTTTGAAAAATTCTAGAGCTACGTATCAAAGAGCCATGAATTATATTTTTCATGATCTGATCAGCTTATTTGTTGAAATCTACATTGATGATGTTGTGGTGAAGTCAAGAGAGGTTGAAGACCACATAGCCGATTTGATGAAAGTTTTAGAAAGAACAAGGAAATATGGCTTGAAGATGAATCCTACAAAATGTGCTTTTGGTGTATCGGCTGGGTAGTTTTTGGGCTTTCTTGTTCATGAGAGGGGAATCGAAGTGACGCAAAGGAGCATTAATGAAATCAAGAATGTCCAACCTCCACAAGACAAGAAGTAGCTACCATCGCTGATCGGCAAGGTAAATTTCATCAGGAGGTCTATTGCCAATTTATCTGAGAAGATGGAGCCCTTTACACCTTTAGTAAGGTCGAAAGCCGATCAGGAGTTTACTTAGGGAGCATAGCAACAAACGGCTTTGGACAATATTAAAGATTGTCTGAGTTCCCCTCCAGTTCTAATTCCTCCACGGAAGGGAGTGCCTTTCAAGCTGTACTTGTCAGCCGACGAGACGTCAATTGGCTCGGTCTTTGTGGACCCCCATTTTTGGAACGGGAATCTTTCGTGTTCTTAGTACCATTTCCCTGGATCGAGTAGTTGGTACCCACGAAATACAGTACTGAATAACCAGGTGCACATGCACGAATAGTCTTACAACGAAATTATTACAACGATAGGCCCGAAGGCAATGTTCACCACACAGGACCTCATGGTCCGGATACAACACAAAAGCAGAAATTAGATACGGCAGCGGAATAGAGGCAGCGGCATGTCAGTTGCCACAGGCAACGACCGGGGCTAAGACCTAGTAAGCGCCATCAGCTTCTTCGCCCTCCTGGTAGTAAGCGTAAGGATCCTCCGATTCTTCATTCCCATCATCTGAAGGTTTGTGCGTATAGCAAGGGTGAGTACCAACCGTACTCAGCAAGCCAACACGGAAGTGATGCATATGATAGGGTTATTCAAGGAGTGGCTGGAGCTCTTTTGCATAAAGCAAATTTTCACAAATCTTTTCACAAGTCTAACAACTAGCCAAGTCAAGTTTTAGTTCCATAGTTCATTAATTCGGCGACGGTTCTGTCTACCATCCATCGTGATTCCAAGGATGGCATCCCGCCTCCGATTCGTCATGGTTTTCTGGGGAATCCACCCCTTCTCGCATCTCAAGAAGTTGATCCACCAGCGAATGAAATCATCATGCAAACCCATCCCAGCAGTTTTAAGTTTAAAGTCTAGCCAGCTGAAAGTCTTATCACGATGCTCGATATCCGCAAGCACGGCTATTCGAATAGATTGATTCATTCACACTGCAGTGGATGTACACTTTACCCGTACTCCGCGACAACCCAACGAATGAGCCTACGTCCCAACACATGAGACGGTCACGGCAAAGCCTTTCGATAACCTCACATTGGCAGTACCCGCTCCATGAACTTAAGCCCTCATGCACTCTAGCCGTCATTTTCTAGAAGTGAGAGGAGTTCTGGCGCACCCGGGGTAAGGGAAAACTTTCTCTATCTTTAAGTTCAATTAATATCGATTTAATTCCACCATCCACAACATGGGCCGTAGCCTCATCCTCATCACATAAACCACATCATATAGAACCATCTATGCAAGGATACTGCCTCCGCTCGGCTATCTAGTCAGCTAGGTCTATACCCATTCGAGAAGTACGGTTGTACTGGCTCGTTTCCCGGCTATCTCATGGCTTGGTCCTTAATTGACCAGGGTCGGCACTTGCCTTTTTCGGAATCCACCCAAATCATCCGGCCGCCCCAGTCTAAAACATTTGTATAGCATTTTCAATTTTCATCAGACTTAGTTCATCATTCTCACGGCCATGTGACGCTCATGTCTCCATAGGCCGCATTTCAACTACCTTCCCTAAGGTAGTTGCCCAAGCATAAAGCTTCTTTGTAAAATTATGAGTATGCAAGGATCTAGTATAAGCAGGGCTAAGCATTTTTACCGAAGTTAGCCTCCGGTCATATCACATCGAAGGTTACAAGGAATAATTCTAAAGGTATTCAATATCAAAGCAGGGTATACCAAGCATAGGTACTCATTTGTGTATAGCATGCAATTTGTAATCGAAATCAACATCATTTTGTAAAGTAGGATCAATATGTTCAAAGAGTGTGATGACTTGCCTTGCTCGCACGATTTTGGAGTGGTGTCTTCAACGGGGTCGATGCCGGTCTCTTCAGGTGCTGCCCGTACGTGCGAAAAATCAATCGACTCCTGATTAGAATCCCATATAACACCAAAAGGTCGGAAGATCCGAAATAGCCTTAGAAACGATTCCAAGCGCTAAGCCCAAATTCCTACTTAAGTTTGTACTAAGATCGCCCCGGAAAACTCCAAGTTTTGACATCGGGTTGACGACTTAGGGTTTTCGCAAAGTGATGATCGCGATTTGTTCGAGAAAATGGATTTGAAAATATCCGCGGAGGGATTGGTGCTTGAGGTTTTGAAGGTCCGAGCACAAAAGAGAAACATATTTAAATGGCGAGAAAGATGTAAACGAAATTCGGATTCAAAAACGACGCAAAACGAAATTTCGGAAAAGTCCGGTTTTGATTTTCAAATTTTCGCACCGAGAAAACATACCGAGAGAATAATTTAATTTTGCCCAAAATTTTACTCAAATCTTTCCAAAATATTTTTCCCATTTTCCTAAAATTTTTCCTATTTTATTTTATTTTATTTTATTTTCTTTTTCCAGCGCCACGTTCATTGCACGCTAGGTGCTCGACCGTGGCGCGCCAATGTGGTGGGGCACGGGGACCTCGGCGCACGGCGGCGACGTCGCTTTGGGCTCGGGAAGGGAGAAGGGAGGGCGGCGGCGGTGCAGCAAAGGGGCGGGGTCGCCGGCCCTTTATAGGCGCGCCGGGAGAGGAGATGAAGGAGGGGCCAACGGCTCGGATGCCACGCGGCGGCGCTAGGGCTTGGGCGGCTCGGGCGCGTGCGGCGTGGCGGAACGGCGCGGCGCGCGGCGCGGGCGCGTGCGGCGTCGTGCGGCGCGCGACGCGGCGGGTCCGGCGCGGGTCGGTGGCGCGCGGCGACGCATGCGCGAGCGCGGAGCGGGGCGGCACGGGCGCGAGCGCGGGCGCGGCGGGCCGGGCCACGCGGGTGTGCGCGCGCTAGAGCGCGGCGCGCGCGCGCGCGCGCGCGTGGCGCACGCAGGGTAGGGGCCGGGCGCGCCGCGCGGTGCAAGGCGAGGCCGGGCGCGGTGCGACGCGGTACGGCGTCGAACACTTGGCGCAACGTGAACAGGTGCAATTTTGTAATTTTCCTGATTTTTGATTTTTAATTCCTATTTCAATTTTCCTCCCTCTAAAAATTCCAAAGTAAATTCCTATATTCCAAAAATAATTTTTAATACTATATTCTCAACTTTTTCTCCACTTTTATTTCCCCACTATATTTTTTTATATTTATTTATTTAAATCCCTTTTTCCTAGTTTTCATACTTCACCATTTATTTTCCAAAAGTTCCCAGTTACGAGTAAAACTCCCAAATATCTTATTATTTATTTTGTGTCCTAATTTATCTTCCCCTAACCACAATTACTATTCTATTTCTCCCAATTCGTATTTTCATAAATCCGCACTTCATTCTCCGATTTCTTTTTGAAAATCCCTAATACTGAATTTCGTATTTTTCTTTCTGACAAACTCCAAATCATCCAAAAACACCGAAAGGGAATTGATCACAACTAGATTTATGCAACTGAGTTGGCAAATAAGAAGCAACAAACCCGAGGAAGAAGCAACAAGCGAAGGTTTTTGAAAGTTCCGATTTTTATGTTTCCGATTTCAGTTTCTTCGATTTTCAGGATGTTACAAACCTACCCCCCTAACAATAAATCTCGTCCCCGAGATTTCTTATCGGTTGTTGAGTAGGTGCGGGTATTCCGTCTTCAGGAAATCCTCGATCTCCCAGGTAGCCTCCTCTTCAGCGTGGTTGCTCCATTGTACTTTGTACATGCGCCATGACTTGGTCCGTGTCTTCTTTTACGCCTCGTCCGGTATCTTGATTGGATGCTCGGGTAGGTAAGATCACTTGTTGACATGGATGGTTTCCAAAGGAGCTTGCTCTTCTAGCACCCGCAGACATTTCTTCAAGCTGCGACACGTGGAATCTTGGGTGGACATCGGAGAGGTTCTCGGGCGCTCCAGTGGTAGGCCACTTCACCTCTTCTAGCGTTTATTAAGAATGGGCCCACGTATCTTGGTGCGAGTTTCCCTTTGACCTTGAACCTCGAGTTCCCGTAGTGGTGAGACCTTTAGATACACATAGTCACCTTCTTTAAATTCTATTTCTCTTCGACGGGTATCCGCGTAGCTCTTTTGTCGTGATTGGGCAGCTTGTAACCGGTCCCGGATCAGGCTAACCTTTTCCTCGGCCTCTTTGATTATGTCAGGCCTGAATACGGCTCGTTCACCGGTTTCTGACCACATCAATGGGGTTCGGCATCGGCGACAAAATAGGGCTTCGTTTGGTGACATCTTCAGACTGGCTTGGTAGCTATTGTTGTAGGAGAACTCGGCGTAAGGTAAACATTTCTCCCAATCCTTGGTGAAATCCAACGCACAGGCTCTCAGCATATCTTCTAGCACTTGATTTGTCCTTTCAGTCTGCCCGTCGGTCTGTGGGTGGTAAGCGGTACTGAAGGCAAGGTGACTTCCGAGTGCCTCGTGAACTTTGTTCCAGAAATGAGACGTGAATTGGGTACCACGATCCGATATAATCCTTTTTGGTACACCATGGAGACATACAATCCTACTCATGTATAGTTCCGCTAGCTTGGCACTGTTGTAGTTAGTCTTTACGGGAATAAATCTTGCGGTCTTGGTGAGCCGATCTACTGTTACCCAAATGGAATCGTAACCAGTCGTAGTTTTGGGTAGCCCAACGATGAAATCCATGCCTATCTCGTCCCATTTCCATTCGGGAATCTTGAGCGGCTGCAGTAAGCCTGCCGGTCGTTGATGCTCAGCTTTCACCCTTTGGCATACATCGCACACGGCTACGTATTCGGCTACATCTCTCTTCATATTGGGCCACCAGTATTCTCCCTTCAAATCCTGGTACATTTTTGTGCTTCCTGGATGTAACGAATATGCCGATTCATGTGCTTCTTTTAAGATCAACCCTCTCAAACCACCTTGTTCAGGCATGCAGATTCTCTTCTTGTACCACAGGGTTCCCTTGTCGTCTACCGAAAATTCCTTAGCGCGTCCAGCGGCCATGCGTTCTTTGATTTCCTGGGTTTCCTCATTTCCCTTTTGGGCCTCTTCTATTTGAGTCCTCAGAAGGGGTTGGATTTCCAGTGAGTTTACTTTTCCGTGAGGAATCAGGTGCAGATTAAGTCGAGCCATTTCTTCTTGGAGCTCACTGGCCATACCTTCCAATCCCATATGGTTGCATTGGGCTTTGCGGCTTAACGCATCGGCCACTACATTTGCCTTGTCGGGATGGTAATGGATCCCTAGATCATAATCTTTGATCAATTCCAACCATCGTCTCTGTTGTAGGTTGAGATCGGACTGAGTAAAGAAGTATTTCAAGCTCTTGTGATCAGTATATACATCACAGTGGTTCCCGATCAGGTAGTGTCTCCAGATCTTTAATGCGTGAACAACCGCGGCTAATTCCAGGTCGTGTGTGGGATAGTTCTCCTCGTGGGGTCATAACTGTCGCGAGGCATATGCTACGACCTTCCCATCCTGCATTAACACACCTCCTAGTCCTTGCCGACACGCATCACAGTACATCACGAAATCCTTCCGGTTGTCAGGTAAAGTTAAGATCGGGGCGGTGGTTAACTTTTCTTTTAGTTGGTCAAAGGCTTCTTGACACTTCTCGTTCCATTCAAACTTCTTTTCCTTCTTCAGAAGTTGAGTCATAGGTCGGGCTACGGTGGAAAACCCTTCGATGAACCTTCGGTAATACCCGGCCAAGCCCAAGAAACTCCGAACATCCGTTACTGACTTGGGTGCCTTCCATTCCGTGACAGCTTCGACCTTGGCGGGGTCTACCGCTACTCCTCAGTGAGACCACGTGGCCAAGAAAGCGACTTCCTTGAGCCGAACTCGCATTTGCTAAATTTTGTGTACACGGTGGTGCTCTCGCAGCTTTTCCAGTGACGATCGTAGATGCTCGCATGCTCCTCATCGTTCTTGGAGTAGATAAGTATATCGTCGATAAATACCACTACGAATTTATCAAGGTATTCCATGAATACCTTGTTCATCAGATTCATAAAATATGCCGGAGCACTGGTCAGTCCAAAGGACATTACTGAACTCGTATAAGCCGTAACGTGTAGAGAACGCCGTTTTGGGAATATCTCCGGCTCTAATCTTCAACTGATGATATCCCGACAGAAGATCAATCTTTGAGAACACTTGCGCACCCTTAAGTTGATCGAATAAGTCATCGATTCGAGGTAGTGGGTACTTGTTTTTGATAGTTACTTCATTCAACGATCGGTAGTCCAGACACATCCTCATACTCCCGTCCTTCTTCTTGACGAAGAGTACTGGAGCTCCCCAGGGAGAAGAACTGGGGCGTACAAATTCTTTCTCTTGTAGTTCTCGGATTTGCTTCTTGAGTTCTTCCAACTCGTTGGCCGGCATTCGGTAAGGTCTCTTGGATATGGGGGCAGTACCAGGCATTAGGTCGATGATAAACTCTACGTCGCGATCCGGGGGCATTCCGGGCAATTCCTCGGGGAATACGTTCGGGTATTCTTGTACTACTGGCATCCTGCTTAGAGGTAGCATGGTGAATACTCCCGCAGCTTGCTCGCATAGCTTCGGGTTTTGGTCCATAGTTATGCTCATTGGTGATCCCCATGGGGTGGATACCATGACTTCCCTTCGACTGCAGTCTATGATTCCATTATTCTTCGTCAACCAATCCATCCCGAGTACGATATCAATGGTTTGGGGTGATAGCACCATAAGGTTTGAAAGAAACACCACGTCCCTAATCCGTATGGGCACATTGATGCAAGCATGGGGTACGGTTATGTTTCCCCCAGGTGAGTGTACCAACATAGGTCTCTTAAGTTCTACTTGGTGTAGGTGGTGTTGTTTGCTTACTTGGGAAGATATGAATGAATGCGAGGCTCCAGAATCAAATAAGACTTTAACTGGGGTAGAGTTGATAGAGAACATACCAATCAACACGTTCTGATCCTCCTGCACTTCTTCAGCACGCACATGATTCACCTGGCCACGTCGAAACCCGGTGGCGGCCTCATTGGGTTGCGGGGTCTGAGCAGACCGCGTCCCGCAGCGGGGGTGGGGTTCCTCGGACGGCCGTTGCATTGGCGCCGATGCGCACGGGAGTGTTGCGTGGTTTGGGGCATTGTTGGAGTAGTGTCCGAATTCTCCACAATTGAAGCAGTTCACATTCCTTCTTCTGGAGCGGCTAGGGTTGGCGTCGGTGTACGGCGAGGTGTAGCGGCTGCCGACATGGTCGGGTGCGGGGAACGACCAGTGCCGGAACGTTTGGCTTCCATCCGGACGGGCGGCTCCCTTGGGACGTTGAGGCGCTCCCGAAATGGGCGAGCCATAGCAAGCCTCCTTTTGCGGTTATTTTCTACCATCTTTTGGTCATGTTCAAGCCGTACGACCTTGTTGATGAGGCTTTGGAAGCTGGTGTGGTCTTCTCGGATCATCGGTCCTCTCGGCTCATCGTTTAGTCCCTCGATAAATGTATCCATCTTCTCTTCTTTGTGCGGTCACTTGTGGCGTAACGGCAAGCTGGGTAAACTTGTTCGGGTACTCTTGTGCGAGGTGTTTCCTTGGCGCAGCTGCTGAAACTCATTTTTGTTCATCCTCATAACTGCAGTGGTACGAAATTTTCACGAAACGCAGCCGTGAATTCTTCCCATGTCGGTTCTCCATCTTCAGCTCGTGTCTCCTTGTAGGTGTCCCACCGGTCACTTGCGGGACCCTCTAGGCGGCTAGTGGCGAAGATAACTCTATCTCGCTTCTCGAACTCGGACGAGAGTTAGCTTTTTCTCTATCACCCTCAACCAATCCTCAGCATCCATGGGTTCTTCGGCCGTGGAGAAGGTTGGTGGCTTAGCTCGCATGAACACTCCTAAACTTGATCCTCCTCGACTCCCCTGGTTGTTGGCAATTGCTTGGAGCAGCTGGGTTTGTAAAGCCATAACCTCCGCCAGAGTGGAGGGGTTAGGCTCCGGTGGGTTCTCGTTGGTTGCTGCTGCTCTGCGGCGATGCGCCATCTGAAGAAGATAGATGAATTAAGAGACCAGACCTGTTAAGGTCATGGTTCCTAGGTGATTTCTCTTCAAGTTGTTTTTAAATGATCTTCCACCAAACAAGCATGGTAAAATAAGCTCATTAATAGGATACCACAAAGCGATACGTAGGTCCATAATATTACATCAAAGGGGTACAATGGACTGTACATGCACAGTCCCACATGCCATGATACAACAACTACATCGTTCTACTACCTTAACTATTAAGGGGGGAAAGGGTGTGATCCTTGCTGCCGAACCGTCCAAAGCGAGATCAAGCTGGGGTGGTCCTCCCGCCTAATCATCCAACCATCCGCAGGAGCCAGGTGCAGGAAGGGGGTAATCCTCTGCTGAAGCAAATCGGAGTCCCCATGGCTCAGAGGTGGTGGCCTCGGAGTCATGCCGGATCTTCCTGCTCGGTGGCCGTGTACTCTTGCGAGCGGTCTTGCGGGTGAGGGGACCTCCGGTGTGAGTCAGGCGACGAGTGGGAGCTTCCTCCTCCATTGGATCGGTGTCGCTGGACTCCCATTTGATCTCCATAGGTTCCGTCTCAGACTCAGAGTCGGTGTGGATCTGGATGGGGTTCTCCTCTCCCGATCCAGGCTCGGATGGCACTGCTACGGAGTTCGAGGTGGGTCCCATGGAAGTGGCAGCAGTGGGGTCTATCAGGTACGGCGCCGGCTCTGTGCTCAACATAAAAGCTTGCTCCATCATGGCTTGAAAGGTGTCCAAGCATGCTGGAGTCATAAGGTAGTAGTGGTCGGGCACAGGAGCAGGAGGTGTTGGTACAACTCCGGTGGAAGTACCTGCAGCATGGACAGGGTGGGAGCGCAGCTGTTCCTCCAGCTGGTTGACTTGTTGCTTGCTCTTCCTGAGCTGCTCCTCCAGCTCTACCAGGGCTTTCCCACGGGACATGTAACGGTCCGAGAGCTGCTCATATTGGGCACCGTTGGCCTGCAGCTGAGTCTGCAGCATGTTGATCTGGTCCCCACAGCCCTGGTGGCTCTCGACCAGATCATTGAGGCGTTGCTGCTGGTCGTTGATCTCGAGTAAAGCTTCTTCATAGCAGTCATCCGCCGTCTCCGCCCAGCGTGATAGACGTGTGACCATAGGGTTGTAGCAGCAGGGGGTGGCTTCCACGGTGCAAACTAGGTTGCCTTCCTCGCGATAGGGATGGTGCACAAACTCTGTCACTGTAAGTTCAGCATGGTGTATCGCATTAAGGCGAAGAAATGCTTCGCGGACCGCGTCTTGAATGGCTGCTTCCGCTAAATCTCGGTGATAGCGGGTGTGAAAGCAAAAAGGTGTTTCACTTCCCATGCGGGCTTCCACGGAAACTGCTGCCTCCCATGCTGGATATCCTTCGGAGCCATGCCTCTTGATCTGGTAAGTCGGTGGTTCTGGATATCTTAAACACCACAGCAATGACTGAAGCTGTGCCATGAATCCCTCGTCTCGTGGGATGGTGATTTCCCAGGCTCCGACATGGTTCGACATCTGCTTTTGAAAGCAACTTAGGGTTAGAGGGAGAGAGCTATCATCAAAACCATTTGGTAAAGAAAAGGAAATACAGATATAGAAAAGGTATATTTGTATTTTCAGAAATAATAGTTTGGAAATGGTCCTACGTAGGGATACTTCCCTTTAGCCAACTAGTCAGGGGTAGGGCGCCAATTGGTCTTATCGTACGGTCGCATGGCTCTGATACCAGCTCTGTGGACCCCCGTTTTTGGAACTGGAATCTTTCGTGTTCTTAGTACCATTTCCTGGATCGAGTAGTTGGTACCCACGAAATACGATCTTGAATAACCAGTGCACATGCACGAATAGTCTTACAACGAAATTATTACAACGATAGGCCCGAAGGCAATGTTCACCACACAGGACCTCATGGTCCGGATACAACACAAAAGCGAAATTAGATATGGCAGGAATAGAGGCGGCGGCATGTCGGTTGCCACGAGCAACGGCCGGGGCTAAGACCTAGTAAGCGCCATCGCTTCTTCGCCCTCCGGTAGTAAGCGTAAGGATCCTCCAATTCTTCATTCCCACCATCGAAGGTTTGTGCGTATAGCAAGGGTGAGTACCAACCGTACTCAGCAAGCCAACACGGAAGTGATGCATATGATAGGGTTATTCAAGGAGTGGCTGGAGCTCTTTTGCATAAAGCAAATTTTCACAAATCTTTTCACAAGTCTAACAACTAGCCAAGTCAAGTTTTAGTTCCATAGTTCATTAATTCGGCGACGGTTCTGTCTACCATCCATCGTGATTCCAAGGATGGCTTCCCGCCTCCGATTCGTCATGGTTTTCTGGGGAATCCACCCCTTCTCGAGATCTCGAGAAGTTGATCCACTAGCGAATGAAATCATCATGCAAACCCATCCCAGCAGTTTTAAGTTTAAAGTCTAGCCAAGCGAAAGTCTTGTCACGATGCTCGATATCCGCGAGCACGGCTATTCGAATAGATTGATTCATTCACACTGCAGTGGATGTACACTTTACCCGTACTCCGCGACAACCCAACGAATGAGCCTACGTCCCAACACATGAGACGGTCACGGCAAAGCCTTTCGATAACCTCACATTGGCAGTACCCGCTCCATGAACTTAAGCCCTCATGCACTCTAGCCGTCATTTTCTAGCAGTGAGAGGAGTTCTGGTGCACCCGGGTTAAGGAAAAACTTTCTCTATCTTTAAGTTCAATTAATATCGATTTAATTCCACCATCCACAACATGGGCCGTAGCCTCATCCTCATCACATAAACCACATCATATAGAACCATCTATGCAAGGATACGCCTCGCTCGGCTATCTAGTCGGCTAGGTCTATACCCATTCGAGAAGTACGGTTGTGCGGCTCGTTTCCGGCTATCTCATGGCTCGGTCCTTAATTGACCAGGGTCGGTACTTGCCTTTTCCGGAATCCACCCAAATCATCCGGCCGCCCCAGTCTAAAACATTTGTATAGCATTTTCAATTTTCATCAGACTTAGTTCATCATTCTCATGGCCATGTGACGCTCATGTCTCCACAGGCCGCATTTCAACTACCTTCCCTAAGGTAGTTGCCCAACCATAAAGCTTCTTTGTAAAATCATGAGTATGCAAGGATCTAGTATAAGCAGGGCTAAGCATTTTTACCGAAGTCAGCCTCCGGTCATATCACATCGAAGGTTACAAGGAATAATTCTAAAGGTATTCAATATCAAAGCAGGGTATACCAAGCATAGGTACTCATTTGTGTATAGCATACAATTTGTAATCGAAATCAACATCATTTCGTAAAGTAGGATCAATATGTTCAAAGAGTGTGATGACTTGCCTTGCTCGCACGCTTGTGGAGTGGTGTTTTCAACGGGGTCGATGCCGGTCTCTTCAGGTGCTACCCGTACGTGCGAAAAATCAATCGACTCCTGATTAGAATCCCATATAGCACCAAAAGGTCGAAAGATCCGAAAAAGCCTCAGAAACGATTCCAAGCGCTAAGCCCAAATTCCTACTTAAGTTTGTACTAAGATCGCCCCGGAAAACTCCAAGTTTTGACATCGGGTTGACGACTTAGGGTTTTCGCAAAGTGACGATCGCGATTTGTTCGAGAAAATGGATTTGAAAATATCCGCGGAGGGATTGGTGCTTGAGGTTTTGAAGATCCGAGCACAAAAGAGAAACATATTTAAATGGCAAGAAAGATGTAAACGAAATTCGGATTCAAAAACGACGCAAAACGAAATTTCGGAAAAGTCCGGTTTTGATTTTCAAATTTTCGCACCGAGAAAACATACCGAGAGAATAATTTAATTTTGCCCAAAATTTTACTCAAATCTTTCCAAAATATTTTTCCCATTTTCCTAAAATTTTTCCTATTTTATTTTATTTTATTTTTTTTTTTTCCAGCGCCACTTGTTCATTGCACGCTAGGTGCTCGACCGTGGCGCGCCAAAGAGGCGGCGGCGGCGCTAGTGCGCAAGGAAACGGGGCGGCGGCGGGGCTTACCAGCGACGGCGGCCCTCGGGAGGTGCGGTGGTGCACGGGGACCTCGGCGCACGGCGGCGACGGCGCTTTGGGCTCGGGAAGGGAGAAGGGAGGGCGGCGGCGGTGCGGCAAAGGGTGGGGTCACCGGCCCTTTTATAGGCGCGGCTGGGAGAGGAGATGAAGGAGGGGGGGCCGGCGCAGCTCGGATGCCACGCGGCGGCGCTAGGGCTTGGGCCGGCTCGGGCGCGTGCGGCGTGGCGGAAGGGCGCGGCGCGGGCGCGGGGCCGCGTACCACGTCGTGCGCGCGCGCGAGTGCGGGCGGGGTCCGGCGCGGGTCGGCGGCGGCGGCGACGATGGCGCGGCGCGGGCAGGGCGTGCGGGCACGGGGCGCGCGCGGCGCGGGCGCGCGGGCCCAGCCGGGTGTGCGCGCGCGGAGGTAGAGGCCGGCGCGCGCGCGGTTGAGCGGGGCCGGGCGCGGGCGCGCGGCGCGCGCGCGTGTCGCGCGCACGGGCGGGCACGGTACGGCGCGGTACGGCGTCGAACACTTGGCGCAACGTGAACAATGCGATTTTGTAATTTTCCCGATTTTTGATTTTTAATTCCTATTTCAATTTTCCTCCCCTCTAAAAATTCCAAAGTAAATTCCTATATTCCAAAAATAATTTTTAATACTATATTCTCAACTTTTTCTCCACTTTTATTTTTCCACAATGTTTTTTATATTTATTTATTTAAATCCCTTTTTCCTAGTTTTCATACTTCACCATTTATTTTCCAAAAGTTCCCAGTTCGAGTAAAACTCCCAAATATTTTATTATTTATTTTGTGTCCTAATTTATCTTCTCCGACCACAATTACTATTCTTTTCCTCCCAATTCATATTTTCATAATTCCGCACTTCATTCTCCGATTTCTTTTTGAAAATCCCTAATACTGAATTTCGCATTTTTCTTTTCGACAAACTCCAAATCATCCAAAAACACCGAAAGGGAATTGATCACAACTAGATTTATGCAACTGAGCTGGCAAATAAGAAGCAACAAACCCGACGAAGAAGCAACAAGCGAAGGTTTTTGAAAGTTCCGATTTTTATGTTTCCGATTTCAGTTTCTTCGATTTTCAGGATGTTACAGTCTTGATCCAGGAGTTTGAGGGCAAGGAAAGAGCAATATTTTATCTAAGCAGAAGGCTTCTGGATGCAAAAACAAGGTATTTTCCTGTGGAAAATTTGTGTTTGTGCTTGTATTTTCTTGCATGAAGTTAAGGCACTACTTGCTATCCAACGAATGTGCTATTGTCTACAAAGCCGATGTTGTCAATTATATCCTATCGGCTCCAGTGCTGAAAGAGTGAGTTGGGAAATGGATCTATGCCTTAAGAGAGTTTGATCTCAGATATCAAGCACCCAAGGCAGTCAAAGGACAAGCCATAGCCGATTTCATTGTTGGGCATCGTGACGACTCAATCGGCTTGGTTGATATAGTGCTCTGGACTTTGTTCTTTGATGGATCAATTTGTACTCATGGCTGTGGTATCGGCTTGGTCATCATATCACCTAGAGGGGCAAGTTTTGAGTTTGCCTATACTATTAAGCCCTATGCTACAAATAATCAAGCTGAGTATGAGGCAGTTCTCAAAGGATTGCAACTCTTGAAGGAAGTTGAAGCCGATGTCATGGAAATCATGGGCAATTCTTGAAGAGATCGGCTGAGAGCTTAGATCCAGAGTATGAAGATGCTGTCTCTTCGAAGGACAGGCATCAGTGTGTTGTGATTTCATCTCCATCCTCATTTGTCGTCGGCTATGCTAATGGGAAGCTGGCTTCGATTAATTCTGGCCTTTGAGCAACTTTATATGTGTGCAAGTTCAGCCATATCTGCAATAGCCACCATGGCCCACCGGTGCCGACAGTCGAATTTGTGGTAATCCTAGCCGATGCATTGTTCAACATCTGTCTCTTCTCTACCAAGGCTTCGGCTACGTGCTTTGCCGTTGGTTGTAGGGACGCAGCTTGAACCACAAAATAGAAATTTTCTAGCCACATCAGGAGAAAGGCTGCATGTTCCCTGGGGTCCACTGGGCCAATCCCCATATTTTGGTTTATGAATCCATTCCAGCGTCCAATGGCTCTAGTCTTGAAGGAATACTGTCACTTGGTGTTCAGGCTGACAGGATTGACTGATGATGTGATGTCTAGACCCGTGATCACAATTACATCCAAAAGAGTGGGTGTCATTAGTCCTTGGTTGAACAGAAAAGCATTCAAGGTGTTGGACCAAAAATAGCTGGTAGTCGACAGCAGGGGTTCATCTTTAGGCATGTCGGCTATGGTTAGGGCTAAGCACTGTGCTATCCCCAGTTCTTCCCAATGGCTCTCTTTGCTAGCCGGCACCCTATTATACCATATTGGCCATGTCTTATCAGTTGACGGCCACGATTTAAAAGTCTCAGTCCAATGTGCCATATTAGAGTTTGCTAGCCTAAAGGGGATTCTGTTGGTTTCAGCATTGATGAATTATGAGGGGTCTAGGTTGCCAATCTGCCCTAAGAGGAATTGGTTCGGATGGATGAGATTGGGGATCACAATTTGGTGCAAGAGGTGCTACAATAAAAAAGAAAGGAAAAAGGCAAATTACGAAGAGCAAAAGCCAAATTACAGTAAAGAAGGGAGCTAAAGCCGATGGGGCTTATCTCTGGGAACTCGGCCGACTGCACCGTGGAGGGGGTGGTTGAAGTCGACATCGCCGGGAGCAAGTTCGACGCCGCGTGGAGGTTGCTTGTGAGATCGCCGAGGGCTCCGAGGAGGTCGCCGGTGAAGATTGAAGGTGTTTTGTGGCTAAGGCGGCAAAGGCAAAAGTAATGGCATGAAAAGCTCTAAGGCGGTGGTTATTATTTCAAGAGGCGCGGTAACTGACCGATGAAAACAGCTAGATATTCTTGGAAGATAAGATTTGGCAAATCCGCAACACTATCAATATAGCAGACTTGGGGGCATGTGTTAACGACCAAATTTGGTAAATCATGCATCGGGCGTGAAGATAAGGCCAAAGCCGATTTGGAGGGAATCGGGTTTTCCAAAACACAACACCCGCCAAGTACAGACCGAATAGGCAAGGGCGTTCGTCGGCTGATGACCGAATCGGCTAAGGTGATCGTCGATCGATACTGAATCGGACAAGATAGGTCGATGTAGCCAATTCTGGTAAGATACTATTGGAATCGTCTTCGGATTCGTTTGAACTTTCATGAGGATTGTCATACATGGATAGAGTCCAGGAAAGACAATTGTATCAATTAATTAGGTTATTTTAATAGTTTCCTTATAGATAATGTTGGTAAGAGCCTGTTTTAGGCAATTATCTGTAATTTGAATTGTAATAAAGATAAGAATCATGTCTGTTAAGGACATATCTTGTATCTGGGTATAAATACGACCCAGGACCTTGTAATTTAACAACAATCAGTTCAATATAACCTTTGGCGCATCGCCACCTTTTCCTTTTAGTTATTTTGATGAGTTCTTGCTTCTAGTTGGGCTGCATCGAGTTCGATCTCCAGCGAAAGGTAAAGCTTGTTATGGTGGCTTGCGCTCTCAGGATTAGTGCTTCCATCATTATGACACTCTAATCCTGTTTACGTAAATCGTCGAGTTATGTATATGCTATATAACCTAGATTGATAATGCAATCTAGCCCTAATCGGCTAGTCTCTATTACCAGATAACAACCGATAGGGTTATATATCATTGTCGATTTAGATTATATAGTGTATCCAACATCTCGAAAGGTTTTCATAGATTTGATTAGATCTTATGCTTCTTCTTATGCTTGGTACTTCATCGGTTGAGTCCGACCTACTAAGTAATATTTAGAATTATAATATCTATCTTGTCTTATGATTACTGTTAGAGATAGTATCGGGGTTTCAGCCAATTTTACCTGTTTTAGCTATCTCGTTTATTTTATGATTACTTGATATGTTAAACTATCCTTTATATTAAGATCTCACTGTAATTAAATATATTAGGCTTGCTTTCGATCTCTTAGGTTATCTTAACACTTAATCGGTTCATGTTTAATGTATTTAATCTATAATGATATCTTAGTATAAAGTGGTATCGGAGTACTAGCCGATACACATAAAATCTATGACATTGGCTATGCTATAAATATATATAATCTGCATATTAAGGTACTTTTAGACATAAGTTATTTATACTGTCTCAGTACGCTACTGATCTATCCCAATCACTTAGTTTAAATATATTTTGATATTTAGATTATATATTATGAATATCTATAGCCGATCGATTATATTCAATTTCCCTTGGTCGATTCAGTGCATACCGCATCGGCTAAACACCAAATGTTATGTCATTGGGCACCAGCCGATCGGCTATAGTTAACAGACTAACACTTGTTTTCTTTCTTTGTTTCTCGTTGGTTGCAGGATCAAACCAACCGGCACGCCTACGAACCTACAAGCAATAACTTTGGACCTGCACTAGAGTAAAGCAAATCTCTCAGGCCAGCCCTTGATTTTCCAAGTCAACACACTTTCGGCACGATTTGGGATCAACAGGGTTAAGCTGGCGCGCGCGGGGAGGCCGAGAGGTGCGGGCGCGAGATCGGTGGCGGCAATGGCGCGGCGGCCTGGTTGGGTGGGCCGGAGGTTGGGGAAACGCCCGACAAGTGGGGCCCACCTGTCGGCGGCTCGGGGAGAGTAGAGAGAGGCTGACAGACGGGGCGCACACGTCAGCGAGGGAGGGATAGAGAGGGAGGCAATTCAAACTTGGCGCGCGGGTAAGGAAGCCGGCCAGGCCGGCAGAGACAGCAAGGAGGGAGCCGAGCTGGACTTTTGTGCAAATGGGCCGAAAGCAGCCCAAGCATAGGAAAGGGGTTTTAAATTTGTTTTTCATTTAAATTTATCGCGTAGATGGTCTTTGTATTTATATAAATGCTTCCAGTGCTCAAATAATTCCAAGAAAATTTCTGAAAATATATGGACAATCAAAGTATTTAATAAAAATATCACCAGCTCATTTAATCATTAATTTATTTATTTAAATAATTAATAAAGTGTTCAACACTTTGTACTATTAAAAGTATTTCTCGAGCTCTAAAATTTCACGAAAAATTTCGGAGAATATTTTAGGGCATGGAGAATATTTCAAAAATATTTCCAGCCATGATTTTTAAAGGAAAATTTAATTTCCTTAATAATTTTACTTGATTTATTTGCTTTTTATTTTATTTATTTTCTTGAAAATGATTTATTTAATTATTTGTAATCCCGAACGAAAAATCGGGCTATGACAAATCTACCCCCTTACAAGAATCTCGTCCTGAGATTCGGGGCTAGAAAGAAAGAAGGTAGGGTGAGATTGTGTTGGCTTGCTAACTGCTACAGTTTCTTGTGGCTCACACTGACTGATTCTGACCGAACTTGGACAGCTGAGCCTGTCGGCTTTATGCTTGTTGTTCCGAGAATTCACTACATTGGCTCGAACTGGTGGAGTTGTTCCTGAAACCTTGAAACTGACTCCCATGCAACCACGGACTCTGAAATTTTGCTTCAACTGCTCTTGACTTGAACAACAGGCATTTAAAAAACTGCTTGATCTAGCTATACCTGAACTACGGGTGTCTTGAGTTATCTCTTCTCTTGGCTAAACTGTTGACATGACCGCTTCAGGTGTGCCTTAGATTTGAACTTGTTAACTTGGGATTGATGTAACTCTGCTAACAACTCATAACTGATTCCTTTGTTTGTAACTGAATCTGCTGCACGGGTTGAAATTCCAAGCAAAATGATTACTAGGTAAACCAAATTTACCTCAAGCTCACTACCCAGGTAGATGGGCTTTCGTCAGACTGAGACTGATGAGGCTACTACCTTTGAGAATAACCAACCTCATTGCTTTACAGGCAACTTTGATCAGTAGAACTGATTCCTCGCCATTCCATCAAAATGAAGTATTGGCAGAGCTCCTTCATTCCGTTGGTTCTTGTATCATTTGCTAGCTTTGAAGACTGATAGGACACACACTCCGACGTTGCTTTCCCACAAATGCTAGAACTATAGAACCATTGGGGACTACCTTTGAAACAAACAGGGGTTTCTACTTTTGATCTCACCAGTTTGCTTTTAACCCTTGCATAAAGATGGTTCGCCGAGACGAATTCTCCAAATCATACTTGGATGACTTGATGTTCTAGCTTGACATTTGGATCCACTTGTTTCGAAGCGGGGTGATGGGAAATTTTCCAATGTCGTCTCCTAGGAAACATTGGGGTGGTTTCGAGAACTTGTAGCGGTTGCCTTGAACTAAAGATAACCATTCTTGATCCATGTTCACTGCTAAGGTGTAATTGTACTTACTATTTTTTGGAGAAACCTCCAAGATTAAGAGTGTGGACATTTCTTCCATGTTGTCATTACCAAATTTTCATCATTCTTTGCATTCTCTTGAGGTGCCACTTATTCTAATCATTAAGGAGATCATATCACGTCGAAGGTTACTCTGGTCTGACCATTCACATTTTCTTTTTTGACCATTTACTTCTCCTGTTTAGGAATCATGCCTTGGAGTTTAACCAAAACTAGAATGAGTAGGAAAAATGAAACTCTGGGTTTCTTATAACACTCACAATTACTCAAGTTAACATGTTTTTGAATACTCAAGAGGAATCACAAAAGGAGAGAGACTGTATATCTCCGACTTTATTCAATATTCCCTTCTCATTACATAACTACCATGAAACTTCTAGGTACAGACAAAAGTACTAGAAGATTAAACAATTGTAAACTGCTGCAAACTTGACTAGCAGACATCTTGACTAGTGCGACTTTTACTCCTGTAATTTTGGCATGGTTGATTTGATCTGACCTTGCTTACAAGCTGGTGTTCTAAAGGGAACACTGCTTTGCAATAGACTTGATTGATTGCCAAGCATCTGAGCTGTGGTGGCACTGGTTGCCTTGCTGGTTTTCATGGTAACCTTGTGGTTGGAGTGGTTCGCTATTTCCTTGGCATGGCTTGCCCTACCATTGCTGGTTCTGTTACTTGGCGGTAGGTTGGCGGGTGAATTTTAGAACTTTTGCTGGTGCCCTTAATGGTAATACGTCGTGGTGGAGGTTGCAGGTAAGGCGGTGACTAGTATCCTTTGCCTTACGGGTGTCTTTTTGCTTGATTTGACCATGTTGTGCTGAAACTAGAGTAGCTTGTAGAATATTGGTGTAGCAAACAATGCGGGTATCTCGAGGATGTTGGCGCTTGGGCACTGGACAACCTTTGGATACATGACCTGTTTCCCCACAGTTGAAACAGCATCGGGTTCCTCTTGCTAGTCTCGGGAGTGGACATTTACTGAGACAGTGGCCTAGCTTGAGACAATTGAAACATGGAAGAGGAAACAAGGCCAGCCCGTAGCTACTAGCTGCACACGTTTGTTGCCACGAGCTAACATGAGATTCAAAAAAAAGTACTAAGAATCTCCAGTACGAAGATGAGCACACACCTGTGCTTGGTCACAAGGTGCACTCTTCTGAATCTGCTGACTTACAGTTGGAACTAAAATATGCACTCACTTGTGAGCCTAGTTTTCCACACCTCTGTTACCACTAGTGTTCTTCATAGGGGTTGGAGCTGGTTGATGATCAAAAACATCTTCACCGTTGGTGGATACCAACCATGAGTTGAATAACAGGCTGTCGGGATGTCCTTTGGTTTTCCTTGTCCCTGGCTAGGACTGAATTCAATTGATAGCTCTTGGGCACATCATCTGTTCCTTCACAGAAGAAACATGTGACGATTCTCATGGGGCATTGTTCTGGCATATGGATGTCCTCACCACAGTGACAGGTGTGGATGCACATGCTCGCAGTGTGTCCAACTTCTCCACAACGAGTACATGCTTTGAGCTCCATTTCGTCTTCACTAACGTCTTCAAAGGTTGCTTCGTCATCATTAGAGGACATCTTTTCTGATTCATCATCTTCTGGCTTGGGCAGACCGTAAAGCCTGAGATGTTGGGTTAGCTGGCGTGCACAACGAAAGGTATTCTTTCTCAGGCGTTTGGGAATCTTCTCAGCATCTTCGAGAGTAAACACTGCGCCGATGACGATCATCTTGCTGGCACATCCTGTATTCCATTCTCGTGCCTGTCTCTTCTTATGGTTGGACAATGGCATACCAAAATCCTGGCTGATTAGTTGACCGAAATCCTCCTTCCTTCTTGGGCACTGCCTCTCATCCTCGGTCGGTGTCCTGGTGTACATGTCCCTTGATCTGTTTCTTGCGTCATTACATTGCTCATTGAAACCATAGCAGGTGTCATGTGTTTCCCTCCAGCATGACGGTGGGGTTGGTGCCATTGTCTCCTGAGAATTTAACGATATACTGGTGGGAGTCACCAGGGCTTGCATCGGAACATACTGGCATTGCTCTCGATATTGACCCTGAGCTTGCATCTGAACTTGCATCTGCTACTGCTGCTAATACTGTCGTTGTATTAGTTGCATCATCGTTACCACTAACTACATCTGATTGGCCACTACCTGGGCTAGAGTTGGATCCCCAGGAGATGGAATACTTGTAGCATTGTTCTGAGCTGACCCTAAGACGGTTGGGGTTCTGATCCACTGACATTACCTCCGGCTTTACCCATCTGCTGCAGAAGGAGAAAGGAGGGGACCAGGGAGAGGTTAAACTAAAGACGAGACCTTAATCTGCTTACAACTGATCTGATGTGGGTGTTCTTTTATTGTTCAAGTTCATTAGGCAAACAACCTAGTATGGTCACATCCCCACCACTGATGTAAACCATACACCTACACACAGAAAACAACATATGACCTAGGAACTACCGATACTACTCTTTCGGGAAAGATTGTGTTTTAGGTGAGCTCAGGGAAAACTTCGCTTAATCCTCGAGAAGCACTAACTCGGGCTGCTTGGCTTGATCGGCTTGCTTGAAGCTTGGAGCTTGACTTGACTTCCACCGGTTGACAAGCAACTGGGTTTGTCCTATAGGTTCAACAGCTATAAGAGGTGGATGGGAAGGGAGAGAAAGTTTGGCAAATCATTTTGCAAAGACTCCAGAGGGATAGAAGAGATATTTTCGCAAATAAGGTTTTCGCAAACTTGTCCTTAGGGTATGACCATTTGGCTCAACCTAGAGTCGAGATGACTCTGATACCAACTTGTCACACTCGAAAATTTAGCCAAAATTTCCAGACTATCTTGTGCATTAAATCCCTGTCCAGGAATCAACTAGGGTACACAAAACAATAAATTAATACATAGATCCAAATGTAAAATAAAGCGTAAAATAAATATACTTACTGAAAAGGCACTTAGTCCTCACACCCTAAAAGGAGAGCAACGCAAAAGAAAGATGATCCTAGCGAAGCTTCAACTCCACTCCATAAGCAAACTAAACTGGGGTCTGAGCCTTGATCTTCTAACTCTGTCTTCAACTCAGAAGCACTACACTTCTGAAAGGGGAAAAATCACAAGGCTGAGTACAACCTTCGTACTCAACAAGCCACACCGAGAAAATGCAGACGTGCAAGGGGAGATAAGAGTGGCTTGCGGCTATTTTGCATAAATGCAGTTTTAAACCTTTATAGTTTAAAAAAAGTAAAACAGTTGATTAAGTTGAATCAAGTTTTATCCTCCACTGAACAACGTTGTCCCACGTTGAACATGCCCAGCCTTTCCACCTGAACTAAACCAATTTCATTAAGTCCAATTATTAAAGATGGGACTAATCATAGTGAATCTGGTTGATCGCTCATAACCGCGGGCACGACTATTCGAATAGTTTTACTCTGATCAGAGGTGCGTAACCTTACCCACAAGACACAATTCCATACCTGTTACCATGCCCCAAAGTATCACCCGATACTGCAAAGAGAAAAATAATGACAAGACTTTTCGCATGACTTTCTCTAACCAATCGTACCACACCAAGGTTTCGCCCCCACCCCTCGAAAGGCAATCACGCACCCCCCTGGGTGCCACGGTGAATCCGAAGTAGATCAACCCTTTTAACTAAGGCCGACCCAACTCCATCATGCCCACCCTCACTAGGGTACGTCAGCGAGAGGAATGATATACTACGAGTCAAGCAGTTGCCACTTCTTGCTTATGGCAAGCGTTGTAATTCTTCCAGGGTTTTCCATGAACCGGTCCTTAATTGTCATGGGTGCTACTATCCAAAACCATGCACCCATAGCTCACCATTAAGTCATATTTTCAATTGAGATAAGTATGACCAATAAGACTTTGCTAGGTGTTTTGAGCTTGCAGCTCATCAGAGACTATAACAAATAGTGTAATTATCCCATTTAGTGAGATAGTGGTAATTAAGCATAGCTAAGCATATAATTCTATCAAAAATAAACATTAGTGACTAAAGCTAGTCAAATTATTACCCAAGGTTAACAAAGGACGGATATCAAATAAATATAGCACAAGCAAATAGATAGGTAATCCCATCATTCCATGTAATTAGCAAAACATGTAACTTTATATGCAAACAGTAAACCATTCATAAAAACAGGATCAATATGCTTCAACGGAAAGTGTGACTTGCCTTGCTTCTTCAAACAGACTTCTTGACCCTTTAACTCGCGAGCGCGAACTCCGAAAACGATGAAATCTACACGTTGGCACACAAAATGAGGAAAAACTCTAATAAAAATCAAATAATAGTACATAAAAAGTAAACAAACATGTAGATCTCAATTTTAGATGACTTTTGCAATTTGCATGGCCCAATTTGGAGTTCGTATGTATTAGATATGAATTTTAGAAGTTTTTGACCATTTAAATGAATTCTGAAAATTAAAATAATTTATTACGTGATTTTTAATTATTTTTATAAGGAAAAAGGTTGATGCTGACGACAACGGCTCACGCAAGAGAGGGCGTCGGCCTAACGGGCGACGTCGGCCGGCGCGCGACGCACGGGGTCCATCGTGAACCCGGTCCACGGGGACCGCTCAAGGGTCCACCACATGGACAGCTCGGATCACCCTGAAGGGGATCGGGCGGCCATGGAGACCGACGGCCCCGATCGGTCAAGGGCGGATCGGACGGCTCGGGAGGCGAGGCCGGCCGGTCGGGTCGGGCGGCGGGGTCGGCGACACGGAGAGCGGCAACGCGTGCGGGCGGCGGGGATGGGTGGCAAAGAGTAGCCACACGTGTGAGAGGCGGGGTCGGGCGTTGGAGAGCGGCGACGCGCGCATGGCAACGAGACACGACGCGGGAGAGCGAAGAACGATCGACGCACGGGACCGACGCGGAGACGACCCCGATGGCGAACGGCATAGGACGCGCGTGCGCAAGCGCATGCGGGTGCGGGCGGCGGCAAAGCGCGAGACGGCTGAGGGCCGACCAGAGAGAGGGGAAAAAGACGGGGAGATAGAGATTGCTCATCGAGGTCGCCGGACATGGGGAAGACGATGGCGACCGAGGCGAATCGGCGGCGATCTGAGCACGACAAGTGATGGTCGGGGTGCGGCAGGATGCAGTGAAGGTGGCGACGGCCATAGTGCGTGGCGGTGGTGACTAGAGCGACGCCGATTGTCGGCTGGAGGCAGCAACCGGCAGTGGGGGTTCGAGATTTGTGGAGACGGGGGTGTTGCGGCGCGAGCCCGGGGGCGGGAGGTGGCAGCCGGGATGCAGGGCGGTGCGACGAAGGTGATGGTAGACTTGGAGTGCAGCGGCGGTGCGTGTAGTGGCGGTGGTGTGTGGCCGAACAATGGCGCACGACGCGGAGCAGGAGCAGCCGGAGCGAGCTTGGTTCGGGGCATGAGAGGACGCGGCGAAAAGAGGAAAAATAGGGAGGAGGGCGAGGCCGGCCTTTATAGGCGGTTAGGGCGGCAGATTGCGCACGGGATCCGGCCGGAATTTGCAGTGGGACATTTAGGCCGGCGGCGGGAAAATCGATGGTGGATAAGGCGGTTTTGGCCGAGCGTGTGCGGAATACGAGCGGGGAAAAAGGGCAGCGGTGTTAAGGTTAAGATGGCATGCGCGGGAAGGCCGAGAGGTGCGAGGAAAACAGCGACGCTGGTGCGAGATAGGCGGCGAAAATGGCACGGATGCCGGGTTAGGCGGGCTGAAGGTTGGGGATACGCCCAACAGGTGGGGCCCACCTATCGACGGCTCGGGAAGAGTGGAGAGAGGCTGACAAACGGGGCCCACACGTCAGCGAGGGTGGAAGAGAGAGGGAGGCAATTCAAACTTGGCGCGCGGGTAAGGAAGACGGCCGGGCCGGCAGAGAGAGGAAGGAGGGAGTCGAGCTGGACTTTTGCACAAATGGTCCGAAAGCAGCCCAAGCACAGGAAAGGGGTTTTAAATTTGTTTTTCATTTAAATTAATCACATAAATGGTCTATGTATTTCTATAAATGCTTCCAGTGCTCAAATAATTCCTGGAAATTCCTAAAAATATATGGACAATCAAATTATTTAATAAAAATATCACCACTCATTTAATGATTAATTAATTTATTTATTTAAATAATTACTAAAGTGTTCTTTGTATTATTAAAAGTATTTCTAGAGCTCTAAAATTTCACGAAATTTCGAGAGAATATTTTAGGGCATAGAGAATATTTCAAAAATATTTCTAGCCATGATTTTTAATGGAAAATTTAATTTCTTAACAAGTTCACTTGATTTATTCGCTTTTCATTTTATTTAATTTTTGGAAAATGATTTATTTAATGTTTTTAATCCCGAATGAAAATCGTGATGTGACACTTCCCACGTGTGTCACCGCCTCTCGTGTGCATCATCGCTCCCCGTGTCGTCGGCCCTGGTCGCTTGTCGCCTCATCGCCGCACGTTGTCCTCGGCCGGGGCAGCGTTGGGCCATACCCACGTCCCAGCCGCGACGTCCATGTAGTCATCTGTCACGCTCTAGAAATTGCTTAATTTTATAAATTATTGTTAAAAGCATTTTTAGAAAAGGAATTAAAATTCTATAAGAGATTAATTAAAAAATTTTTAACAAAACTTAATATAAAAATATGCAAGATAAAATTTTGTTAAATATTTTACATTCTTAAGTATTTTTCTGGATTTTGGGGAATTATTTGAGCTTGGAAAGTATTTTCAATAATTAAAATATCAGTTCACTGCCTGTTTTAAAAAAGGTTTTTAAAAGTATGTTTTTGCTCCTTGGGCTGAAACCTAGCCGAGCCGGCTCGTCGCTGTGCAGCCCAATGTTGATGGTCCTTAACGACTAATATTCGACCGCCAATCCCTACATAAATGGAACAAACTACATACATCAACGTAGCGGTAGGGTTATTTACTAACTCTTTCCACGAGTGTTGGTGATCATTTGTATGCAAGTGAATAATATATCAAAATGAAGCAAAAGTGTGCTTTCATGGCGAAAAAACAAACTCCAACCAATCAGTGATCGCCACGTCAGCTTCCCGCGGATTGGAGGGCCCACAAGTCAGGTAAAACCGCCTTAAAGTGGGCCCAAACACCCGGGAACCGCCTTAGTGGCCCACATGTCAGCCACCAGAGAAAGTCGGTGGGGATTGGAGGAGGCAAGGGTTTGGCCGAACCCATGGTTTGGCTGAACCAGTGTTGAGGCCGACTACCCCAGCTTCCACATGGCAGCTCCTAAGCCCTCCCCAATGGCGGTTAGGGGGTTATTATGGTTGGAAACCGACCTCAAACCGCCATAGAGGGCTATAAAAGGAGGGCACCCACTTCATTTCAAGAGACATCCCAAGAAGAATAAAGCTTCACTCCAAAGGCTTAGTGCTAGGTCTCTAGTGCTTAGAAAAATAGGTTGGAGAGTGAGGGGAAGCTCCAAAAGGAGTGCCCCAAATGTTGAAGTTCTCTCCGGGGGGAGTTCGGAGGAGTGTCGAGAGTCCTGGCACCGACCCCCGGCCTTGTACCTCAACGGACACTTTCTTCAATAAAGTAAGTGTTCGTGATTTACTATGGTTGTTATACTTTTACTTTCAGTAATTTAATTTATCGCATTTACTTACGAGATCATCGTCCATTCATGGATGCTCTAGTACTAAGACCCCTGATGAAGACGGGTGCTCTTGCGCGAGGCTAGAGTAGTATTCAATACAATAGACGTAGTGTCTAGGCTAGAGTTTACCTTTGTTTGCCGCGTACTCCACGGGATGAAGAGGTAGGCGGCAGGTGGTAACAACCCTATCCGTCCTTTGTAACCTGGCCAAAAAAACTGAGGGGAGATGTTCCTTACATCTTCCTCTGCCTTTTCCCTTTTGGAAGTACTTTCGATTTTGTTTCAAAACAGGAAGAACATGAGATCAAATCGAACTTAAACCCTAGGACTTTCCTTTCGCTGGTGAGATCGATTTGGGCCCGGACTTGTCCTATTCGTCGCTATAAATAGTGTTCCCGACCGTATTCTAGTTATCCTGAACCAAACCCTAGCTTGACAAAGCTTGTAGAGCCCTAGCCACACATAGATTTGAGCTCCGTCACTGCCGAGGTCTTCGGTTGTGTCACCAACCGTCGTCGGTCATCGCCGGAGGTCGTCGTTGCTGCCAATAGGTTTGCATGAAGGAGGAGAAGCTCGTCCGTTGTTCCGTTATCGCCGGAAAGTGCCGAAACCCCACCGTCGTCGACAACCCGAGCATCTCCGTCGCTTCGAGCTCGTCGTCATCACCGTCCATTGCCATTTGTCGTCGTTAAGCCCTCAGGTGAGATCCACGTGCTGAGCTGAGTCCGTTGGTGCCCATAGTTTCCACCGCCGAGCCATAGAATGCCGTCGACCATCGGTTCCCAAACTGTTCACTGTCGGTGAAGCCACGTCGGAGCCGCGTCAGCGCCACATCGTCCGTTGGTGCTTGCGTGTCGCCCACGTGTTGCTTGCACAACCGATCCGATTTGATCTAAGCCGTCTGTTTTAGATTAGATCGATCCTAGCCGTTCATTTCCCATGCACCCGTGGACCATCTCAGTGCACTTGGTCTACCATGGTCAGGGTTGAGACAATAATCCTAAGTTTTCTTTTCAAAAATAATTCCTTATTGCGTCATAAATCCTAAAATCTCAGAAAAATGTTTAAAATGAGTTTAAATTTCTAAAATTCATAACCAAATCATATTAACTCTGTTTTAGGTGGTTCAAATTTCTAAATTTGTCTAAGATCAAGACCTACACATTAAAAATATCCACATGTACTATTTATGTGTGTTTTTGTTCTGTTTTGTTGATTTTAGCCTTTTTGCCCTAGTTTTCATAGTTTCTAGAGAGGTCGTCTTTTCTGATAGAGTTTCTGAAGGTTTTGAAGACTAGCTAGGCAAGTCACACGATCCTAAACAATTCCTTTGAGCATGTTGATCCTAGTTTTAAATTCTCTATTTATTTCAAAAGTTCATTTGTTTTCGAATGTCATTGGGTTGTTTGAGCCAACTTCCCAATATTATGGCCAATATGACTTGATTATCCTATGGGTTTAAATTTGACTAGTTAAACTTTATATAATAGTTTAAATAGATATTAGGAATAATTGCTTGGCCATACTTAGAAACTTTAGTGTCATTTCATGTGGCAAAGTTAATGATTCACTTATATCCCCTTAATGGATGATTAATGGTAGCTCATGATAGATGATCATGATTGATTAAATAATGAATTAATGGTCAACTAAATTTTGATTAATGGTGGGTTGTGAGCACATGGTTTGATGATTTTGATGGGAGTGTTCATCACAATTAAGGACCGGTTCACGAGCTACTGTTGTGAAGCATTAACCGTTCTAACCAGAAGCCAGAATGGGCAACGACTGGATTTATAGTGTAGCATGTTCAGTAGGAGACACCCTGGTGGTTTGATTTTATTTTTTTAATCGTGGGAGACAACTAAGTCTACAGGTGGCAGACAATTAAGTCCACTTATGTTTTTGGGCACTAAATAGTCTCCCTGTTGGGTAACTAGCCATTTTCTGCCAGAAACAGATGCTTAGTGGGTGTCATTCTGTTTGATGTGTTATGCGAAGGGTCTTGTCACAATTTTGTTCCGAGATACCATGGAGGTATTGAGGTGCATGGCAACATGTTGTGAATTGTGTCTTGCGGGTAAATTTGTACACCTCTGATCAGAGTAAAACTATTCGAATAGCCATACCCATGGTTATCGGTGGGCCTAGCAATGTTTTTCGTGATTAGTCCCACACTACTCATAATTGATGATAAATTGGTGTTGATAACATGTTGGCTCCTATAATGGAGATTAGATCTGTGCAACCAAGAATGGTTATTCAGAGATTGTTGGACCTGTGCAGCATTGGGATGTTGTACAGTGTTATTTATTAACATTGTTGATTAACTACTTTACTGTTTTACAAATTCTCAAATTCTTGCTAAATTCTGCTTTTGCAAATTGAACCCTATTATTGTCATTATTTGTATCCCTGTGCATTTGCATCCTTGTTGTGTGACTTGTTGAGTATTCCATGTATCATCCTTGCAATAATCATCATCAGAGGAGGATGTCTACAGTGAAGATGGAGGTCTGGAGGACTAGACTTAGCTTTGGTCAAGTGCTTGTGGAGTTGGAGTTGCCAATGCTAGTTTTCTTTTCTGCTGCCGTAGAGTTCTATTTATTGAGAGGAACTACCTACCTGTGTAATAAACTCATTAATTCGATTTGTGATTTGTACTCTATTATCAATTTGTTATTGTGTACCTCGGTTGATTCCTAGACGAGGGTTTACACACATGTAAGCGTTTGGAATTTTGGATAGAAATTCCAGGTGTGACAAGTTGGTATCAGAGGCGTTGACCTTAGGATAAGTTTAACCTTTAAGGGCCTTCAAAAATATCTTTGAAAAGTAGAAATGTCCTTCTCCATTTCTCTTTTAATTTAACCAAACTAAAGGCACAAGTAAATTGAAATCAGTTTCTCTTTTAAGAACCTTTGCTCTTATGTTGTTTAGTTAGTACCGTACATTCATTACTGTGCTAGTTATATCATGCTGGTTAAAACTTTACTGTACATCTTTACTCATGGTGCTACAGTGTTGTTATTTAGCCATTTCATACTCCTTTGAACTTTCCCGTTTGGTTTCTAAAAACTTTCTCCTTCCAAAAAAAAGAGAGAGAAATTTTTTTTTTCGAAAACTATCTGTCAAATAAAAGCTTGTGCAATTAATTTCGAGAAGTGCCTTAACCCCTGTCAACCTGAGTACCTTATCATTCATCTCTTTAGATGTCGCTCCGTCAACCTAAGTACCTATTTGGTGTGGTAGGTTTTGTCAAGGAGTTGAGGATGATGGCGTTTGCCATAGGGTATGGAACAACTCCTCAGTACAGTCAAATGAGAAAAAGTGTCGTGTTCGAGTGACTCTAATAAGTGACCGTGAATACATCCCTTATTTGATGTTTGATGCTATTGGAAAACTCCACACTCAGTGTAATGAGCAGTTAAGTTCAACAGCTTACCATTATCATCCCCATAGGACACATGAGCATGACTACAGTAATTACATGGATCCTGCTGGAGAGAATAGTGCCACTTTGTAGAGTGCGGTGTACATGCTTTGTGCAATGGACAGTGTTCTTTCCGAGGCTGAGATAGCTACTCATGAAAGGAAGACCGGAACCACACCAAGATTTTCAAGCTGCAAGGTAGAATTGACCGATTGGAGGCAGATTTGGCCAAACTAAAGGGAGAGGCGTCGCCTCAAAAGTTAAAGATTCGCCTCACTACCAGGAAAAGAACCCATCCCCCTCCCCGTCATCAAATAGCACCCAAGACTCGGGTGGTGGAAGACAAGATTCTAGTCCATGTCAATCCTCCGATCATAATTTTGGATGAAGAAGAGGAGGAGGAAGAGAATTGCACCCATCCAGAAGTGGAATGGAGTGAAACTCAAGAGGATGAAGAAGAAGAGACCTCCATCAACTCCGAAGCTAGCATGACTTAGTCGTCTTGTGTTCTATCGTTAACGTTAGATCATTGAGTTAGCTTGTTTGCTTTTGTTTGCTGGTAGTGTGAGTAAGCATGTAAACTACATTGTCAGAGGATGTAGCTTCATGTGTAGGTTTTGTTTGAGAGTGTTAAGTTAGTGGTGAGAGAGTCCTTCTCAAGATAATTGTAATAATACTCAATTCACGTAAATAAAAGTCAACCTTAATAAAAGTTAATTCTTCGTCCTAAGTGTTTCTTTCCCCCCTTGTTCCTTTCTACAGATGGAGAACACACGTTCCAATGGAAGTGGAAACACTACAGAGGATGCCAACCCCAGTCTTGCCCAAGTCCTAGCCTAGCAGACTCAGCTGATGAACATACATTGCAACAGATGTAGAACCATATGAATACAGGAAACCATCATGCTCCACCTCAAAATAAGTTGGCATAATTTTTGCGTGTGAGACCACCGACTTTTTTCAGCACCACCAATCCTGTAGAGGCTGGATATTGGCCGCATGCCGTAGATAAGAGGCTGGATTTACTCTAGTGCATGGACCAAGAGAAAGTTTTCTTTGCTTCGCATCAGCTACATGGCCCTGCTTCAGAATGGTGGGATCATTTTCGACTTAACAGAGCAGCCGGACAACCAATCAGTTGGCAAGAATTTACCACTGCTTTTAAGAAGACCCATATATCTTTAGGAGTGGTAGCTCTCAAGAAGAGGGAATTCAGGACTCTTACGCAAGGATCTCGTTCTGTCACTGAGTTCCTTCATGAGTTTAATCGCCTCGCTCGTTATGCTCCAAAGGATGTCCGTACTGATGAAGAACGTCAGGAGAAATTCTTGGAGGGACTAAATGATGAGTTGTCAGTCCAACTAATCTCTGGGGATTATGCTGATTTCCAGAAGTTAGTTGATAAGGCTATCCAGCAAGAGGATGAGTACAACAGGATGGAACAAAAGAGAAGAAGGATTGCTCAGTACAAGGCTCAGCAAGAAAGTAATCAGAGGCCAGGAGTGGTTATGAGACCCCAGACAACTCAGCAAGGAAGATCGACTTCTACTGTCCAACCGCAGTGTCAGAACTTCCCCAACAATGCTGGTATTGCTCCCAACAATTGTGCTTTTGCCTCTCGCACTAATGCAATTCCGATGCATAATCAACAGGTCAAGAAGGACCAAGGAGGTCGGCAAGTGGTGTGCTTTAACTGCAAATAACCTGGTCATTTTTCACACCATTGTACCAAGCCCAAGAAGCAAGGAGCCAAGCCAGCAATGCCCAGTGAAGCCACCAATATAGTCAAAGCCCGTGTCAGCCATGTTGCTGGAGAAGAAGCTCAGAATGCACCAGAAGTTGTCTTGGGTACATTCATTGTTAACTCAGTTCATGCAACAGTACTTTTTGATTCAGGTGCTACGCATTCCTTTATATCTGTGAGCTTTGCCGTAAAGAATGGGTTTCAGTTTGAAAACCTTAGGACACCCATGGTAGTTCATACTCTAGGAAAGCATATGCCCATTGCTCAGTCTTGTCCTTCTGTCACCATAGTCATTCAAGGAGTTCCTTTCTTAGCCAATCTTATCCTCATAGAATCTAAGGACCTTGATGGTATCTTAGGGATGGATTGGCTGACCAAGCACCGAGGAGTGATAGATTGTGTTGCCAAAAAGGTTACCTTAACTAGCAGTCTCGGGCAGGAAGTAATTTTCTTTGCCTCTTTGAGCAAACCCTAGGAGTTGATCTTGAGCCAAGTTACCTTGGAGGAGATTCCTATTGTGCGGGATTACCAGACGTATTTCCGAACTATTTGCCAGGTATGCCACCTAAGAGAGATATAGAGTTCAGAATTGATTTGGTACCAGGAACGGCCCTAATTCACAAGAGACCCTATGGGATGGCAACTAATGAGTTAGCGGAAGTGAAGAAGCAAGTGGACAACTTGTTGTAGAAAGGTTTTATCAGACCAAGTACTTCGCCTTGGGGAGCCCCAGTAATCTTCATGGAAAAGAAAGATCATACTCAGAGGATGTGTGTGGATTACCGAGCGTTGAATGATGTCACCATCAAGAATAAGTATCCTTTGCCTAGAATTGATGATTTGTCCGATGAATTAGAAGGTGCTATAGTATTTTCCAAGATAGATCTATGATCAGGATATCATCAATTAAGGATAAAGGAAGAAGACATACTGAAGACAGCTTTTGTCACTAGGTATGGGTTGTTTGAGTGTGCAGTCATGTCTTTTGGACTTACCAATGCCCCACCTTTCTTCATGAATTTGATGAACAAGGTGTTTATGGATTTCTTAGATAAGTTTGTGGTGGTTTTTATTGATGATATACTTGTATATTCCAAGACCTAGGAAGAACATTAAGAACATCTTCGCCTTGTGCTTGAGAAGTTAAGAGAGCATCAGTTGTATGCTAAATCCAGCAAGTGTGATTTCTGGTTGTCGGAAGTGAGGTTTCTTGGACATGTCATCTCTTCTGGAGGAGTGGTTGTTGATCCGAGTAATATGGAATCAGTAACCAATTGAAGCAAACGAAAACTGATTCGAAAATCCGAGGATTTCTAGGTTTTGCGCATTATTATCGAAGATTTATTGAGAATTTCTCAAAAATTGCCAAACCAATGACTCGTCTACTGCAGAAAGATGTGAACTATGAGTGGACGAAAGATTGTGAATAGAGTTTTCAGAAGTTGAAGAAGTGTTTACTATCTGCACCAATGCTGATTTTACCAGATCCGAGAAGAGATTTCTTGGTTTACTGTGATGCATCCCGACTTGGTTTGGGTTGTGTTTTGATGTATGATGGGAAGGTGGTTGCCTACACATCTTGAAAACTACAAGCTCATGAGAAAAATTACCCAACGCATGATCTTGAATTGGCAGCAGTGGTTCATGCTTTGAAGATTTTGCATCATTATCTGTTTGGGAATCGTACAGAGATGTATACGGACCATAAAAGTTTGAAGTATATCTTTACCCAGCCAGATCTGAATATGCATCAACGAAGATGGTTGGAGTTAATTAAGGATTAAGATATGGAAATCCATTATCATCCTGGAAAGGCTAATGTCGTGGCAAATGCCTTAAGTAGGAAGAGTTGCTACAATACTTTTGAAGGGTGTCTGTTGTCTTTAGAGTTATGCAAGGAGTTTGACAAGTTGAACTTGGAAATCGTGAGTAACGGTTTTGTCGCAACTTTAGAGGCTCAACTTACTCTTATAGACCAAGTGATAGAAGCTCAAGTAAATGATGCATATATATAGGAGATCAAGAAGAATATGAGAAGAGAAAAAGCTACGGTTACCTGGAAGATGAGCAAGGAACCGTATGGTTGGGCGAAAGAATCTGTGTACCTAACAACAAAGAGTTGAAAGATACTATTCTAAAGGAATCCCATGAAACGTTATATTCCATTCACCCCGGCAGTACCAAGATGTATCAAGACCTTAAGGAGAAATTTTGGTGGGCCGGTATGAAATTAGAGATAGCGGAATATGTTGTGGTGTGTGATGTGTGTCAGCGAGTGAAGGAAGAATATTAGAAACTGGCAAAATGGAAGTGGGAAGAAATTGGAATGGATTTTATTACCGTATTATCCAGAACGTCATCTCAACATGGTTCCATTTGGGTAGTGGTAGACAGGTTGACTAAAGTCGCACATTTCATCCCAGTGAAGATAACTTACTCTGGAAGTAAGTTGGCATAATTGTATATGGCAAGAATCATTTGTTTGCATGGTGTGCCAAAGAAGATAGTATCTGATAGAGGAAGTAGGTTTACTTCAAAGTTTTGGCAAAAGCTTCAAGAAGAGATGCGTACTCGATTAAATTTTAGTACTGCATATCTGTTGATGAGAAAATTCTCTCACGCGCTGGCCTGGGAGATCTGCTTAGCTCTAGTGCAGGTCCGTCCTTGGCTACCTGTGATGATCTAGGCATGCCAATTGGTTTGATCTGCTAACCAATAAGAAGTAATAAATAGATACATGCGTTAAGCTTAAAGTTAGGTCCTATCGGATCGGCTCATGAAACCAACTTGCATATAATTGCCTTCTCGAAGCATATTTAAACTAAGTGACTGGGATAGATCGGCTGTGCCGAGACAGTATGAATCACTTAACCAAAATATACATCAAGATAATAAATATATGCGTTTATGACCTAGCCGATGCTGCAGGTCTAACGTGAATCAGCTATTACTCCGATGTATCTTATGAAAAGATATCAACCTAACCTAAATTAAAAAGATATCTTATGATGCCAACGAACTGATACTGGCTTAAGGCATTTAACCAGATTGAGATCTTAATATAAGAGACAGCTTTAATATATATAATAGTAAATAATGCCAAAAGATTATTAAAACAGGTAAGGTTGACTGAAACCCCAGCACTGTCTCTACAAGTAGGCATCTAATCAAATAGTTCTAAATACTTCTAAAAGCGACTTAACAGAACATAGATGATGCAACATTAAGTACAAAAAGATAGTATTATATCTATATAGACTGATATAAACCCTTCAAGACGGTGGATACAGCATATAACCTAATCCAACATCTAGATCTAGCTCTATTGGCTGCTGTCTCCCGAGAGAAACGAGTCGACGGCAAGATAGATCTAGATATTGTTCTAGATTATATGTTGTATATAATAACTTGCGCAGTTTATAACATTAAACCTAGAGTGTCATGACGATGTAAGCACTAGATTCGACGGAATAAACCACTAATGACGAGAATTTACCTTATTCGGGGTTGGAATCGATGCAGCCTGAAGCCGGATCAAGAACTCGTCTAAAAGAAAATAGGAGGTGATGCGCCGAAGTTGTATTGATATGTGATTGTTATTTAAAAGAGGTATCGGGTCCTATTTATACCCAACTACAACAAAGTCCGTGTAGAACACGGTTTCTATCTAATCTACTATTCAAAATACGACAATATCTCGGGATACAGTCCCATGTCGCATTACAAAAGGAAATATCTAAACAAAACCCTATTTTATAGATACAATCGCCGTTACTGGACTTTATCCATAGATGGCAATATCTTAACGAACATTTGGGAACCGAATCTTCCTGTTATCTCTAAGCTTCTTTATCGGAAACGGTTCCATCTCCTTCTCTGAATCGAAATCGGCTATTGGCTGTCCCTGTCCGATTTGGCCTCAGCCGACTGGTCTTTGGCCGATTTGATCGTGGCCGATGCAGCCTTTGTTTTCTCCGCAGATCATTTTCCCAATCCGATTCTGCTATAATCTCGGCTTGGACTTAGGGATTTGGCTACCAAATTTGGTCGTTAACACATGCCCCCCAAGTCTGTGATAAGATAATATCACGGATTTCCCGATTTTTTCAAATTTCCGCTCACTTCTCACCCGACCCTGTCTCAGCTGTCTAGAGATCTCTTTAAATAGCACCTGCCTTGCGCCGAAACATGCCACGCTGTTACTTTCATCTCTCAAGCCCTAGCCAATAAAACTCTTCGTCTCCTTGGCGACCTCGTCGAACCCGAAGCGTGACATCACCAACAACCCTCTCCGCGGTGCCAATCCTGCTCATCAATGGCGTCTTCAAGCACTCACTCCGAAGTGGCCCAAGCGGAATACCCAAAGGTAAGTCTCATCAGCTACCACCCTTTACTCCTTGCAATTTGGCTTTCATCTTTTGTAATCTTGTTTTTTCATCCTTCAAATGACAGCATCTCGCCCACCAAATTGCCATTCTAGACCTTGCTAGTCCCAATCAGTTCTTGTTAGGGCCGATCGGCAACATAGACCCTAGTGAATTCATTAATGCTGAAACGAACCGAATCCCCTTCAGATTTTTCACTCCTGACCTAGCCCACTGGTCCAGTGCCTTCAAGTCTTGGCCCTCAACGGATAAATCTTGGCCAGCTTGGTACTCGTGGATGTCGACTAGGCAACAAACCCACTGTACTGAGATAGGAATAAGCCAATGCCTAGCCCTGACGATAGTCGATATCTCAAAGGACGAACCCCTCCTATCGGCTGCCACCTACTCAGGCAAGGGCCGATGACACCAACCCTTATTGATATAGTGATGATCACAGGATTGGATATAACATCCATAGTTGACCCAGTCGGCCTCAACAACAAGTGTTCCCACAATTTTAAGACCAAAAGCATAGGGGGCTGGAGCGGCTTCATATCCATGAACATGAAAGACGACCCATTTTCTGAGAGAGAACACACTGCTTTCCTATTAATGTGGCTGGAAAAATATGTCTTCTGCGGATCGAGCTGTGAGCCGACTAGCAACTGGCAGCACATAGCCGAAGCCTTAGTGAGTAAAAAACAAGTTCCTCTGGAAAAATACTTGCTCGGCTATCTATACCAGACGTTAAGTAATGCATCGGCTCGGCTAGATTTTAAACAAGCCATCAACACAGGAGGGCCCTGGTGGCTGCTGCAGTTGTGGTTAAACCTTCATCTCTATCGAGTTGCAGAAAGGTCGACCCCATTGGAGGCCGATTTCCCTTTAATCGAGCCAAGATTTGAAGATGATAAACAAGTGACCACCCGCCGATGCCTATCATACAGGGAAGATACAAGCTAACAGCCAAACACTTCAAAAACTGGTTCGGCAACCTATACTGCGGCTTCCCAAGCAGCTCAAGGATATGGTTTGCTTATGAAGATTTTGATAGATTCAAGATCCTAGATGATATTCGGCTGGATGAGCTCAACTCCAAGGGATATGACAAACCAAGGGAAATCTATACATCGGCTATCACACCCTACATCCTCCTTGTCGACATCCACCAAGGGCGCAACATTCAAAAATCTTATGAGTTTTATCATCCGATGGTGGCCGCAAGACAACTTGGCATGGGTCAGCTGTCGATTGGCCTCTACTACTCAGACAAAATTCAATCGAGAGGAAAGATTGAGGGAGATATCATGATGAATCAGCTGCTCAGCATTCCTGGCCCTCCTCTTGGCAGCATTGACAACATTGATCTGGCAGTGATGAGGACAACCATCTTCAGCCGATGGTGGAATGAATGGAAACGTCATTTGTTCCATCAATCGGCCTCGATGTACTTGACCATCATCGACCCAGAGATGACCCCATCGATAAGTATCCCTCTTTTTTCTTTAACTTGGCTTTCTTAGGCCATTTCTTATATTATTGACTAATCAAGACTCATTCCTTCGCAGACGACTGATACCTCCCCTCCGCACACAAGTAATATGGGAGTGGCCATCTACTATGCCCCTGGCGTGCTATCCGGTGGCTACGGGCTGGCCCCGTCCATAATCGGCTGCCATGCACCGAAGGTGGGCACTTTGCTTCACGGCCAGACCCGTGCGCCACTGCATCGGCTGAAAAGGACGACACCGTCGGCTGCTACTACTCTAGCTGCAGAAAAAAGAAAACGAGCTTCAAAGAAGACGAGGACAACCCCAGCCGACGATTTGCCCCCAATCGACCCGGAAGTGGACGTGGCCCTTAAAGAAGAAGTTAGGGACAAGGAAATGGAGCAAGCCGTCAATGATGCCGCAGCCGAAACAAGCTCTTCAGACAAGTACGCTCAGACTCCATCGGCCGAGCAGACCATCGAGCGAACTCCAAGCCCTCCAAAACGCGTCCCTCGTCCTCAGCCGGTAAGCATTTTTCATCGCTTAGTCCTGCCATCTTTTTTTTATCATTATGACTTATCGACTTCCTGTGTCTGCAGGCAAAGAAATTAGCTGCCAAGAAGAAAACAGCTCCTCCTCCTTCGGTAAGCTCTATCTTCATTTCCTTCTTACTAGCACAGTCGAATTTCTGACTTGCATCTTTTCCAGCCTCCCCGTGCTCCAACACCTGCCCCCATGTATCAAGGGAGCCGACGCCGATGGCCGCACGTGATGGTGACGCTGAGGATGTGGCTACCTCAGTTCCAGCTATCCGAGTAAGGCCTGTTCAGCTTCATAAATTGGCTTATTAATTTTGTCGGCTCTCTTAACCAACTTCTAACTTGCATTCTGTAGCCGATCTTCTGGATTTCAATCTATCGAAATTCCTTGATCCCGATGAGGGCGCCGATAAGGCCATGGTGGTATCAGACGAGGAGCTACGAGCAACTTTGTCAGATATAGCCAAACGGCTAGAGTGCTCCCTCGATTTCCTGGTTACCGACTGTGGTTCCATCCGTAGTCGGTTTGAGGACATCCAAGATCGGCTGCCGGACCAGCTGGCTGACACTATTGCACCGGCCATATTTATGGAGACGCATCGGCAAAAACTTGAATGAGCTAAACAAAGGATAGCCGACTGCCGCGAAAACCAAGCATTGGAGGTCACATCAAGCCCAGCCAACAAGAGATTACTGTCGAGAAGGCCAAGTTCGACGCTTTGAAGACCGAGCCGAATGATGAACTTGATCGACTTCCCAAGCGTCGGGAAGAGCTGATAGCCGAACTCGCCAACATTGACACCAATATCATGGCCAAGGAACAACGCGTGGCCAGCCTGCCGAAGGAGATCGAAGACCAACGAGCGAAGATCAAGGCGGCCGTGTCAAATCTATCTGATATGGCCAAGGCGATGAAGCCGATCTCAGAGAATGACGCAGCCGATGCAAAGGCCATTGAAGAAATAGACGGGATCCATCGTAGGGCAATATTTGCCATCAAGGACTTCCTCTCGCGTTGAACTCACTTGTAATAACTGGCTAGGTATTCTTGTACTTAACTTTTTTGCACGTTTCGTGATTGGCTAAGACATCTTCTGTAATCGGCTAATCGCAACTCAATCCCTGTTTAATGTATGCTTGCCGAGTATCTCAAACTTACTTGATGCCGATTACATCAAAAATGTTTGAAAATCGTGAAAAAAATTTGCCCTACATGCTTGACATCCCTTCTTGACATCGTGTAGTTGTCGTATATGCCCCCTAATTTTGTTGACGGTGTTCCCAGCGTTAACAAAATTATCAAATAAAATACCCTGTTGCTATCGGCTAGGCTAAGCCGATGTATGAAAATTGGGGGACAAACTTGGCGTGAAAACGCCCTAAAGGCGATGCGTATGTTACAACGCATCGACTAACATGAATCGGCACGACCATAGCCGAATCACGAGTTGATCCATACACTTGGGTAATATTTCTTTAAATATTTATTGTTCAGAGCCCTCCCAAACACTTCTCCATCTAAACCTTCTAGCATATAAGCTCCTTTAGAGACGCATTTGTGGATTCTGAATGGCCCTTCCCAATTTGGGGAACATTTGCCGAACTTATTGTCTCCTGATCCGATCGGCAATATCAATTTCCAAACGAGTTCGCCCTCGTCAAATGACTTAGGGACAACCTTCTTGTTATAATGGCGGGCTACTCGTTCCTTATCCTTTGTTCTTTTTCCAAGACCCTTATCCGTGACAACACCAAATCTTCGATTCATCTACCATGAGGTTGTAGTAATCATCGGTGTAAGCTGATCTTGTAACTGAATTCTTCTAGAGCCGATGATGTTTTCCCATGGTAAAACTGCTTCGTGCCCATAGACTAGTTTATACGGAGGAACTTGGATGTATCCGTGGCAAGCCATCCGATAGGACCAAAGTGATTTGGCTAATCGGCTATGCCATTGCATAGGATATTCAGAAATCTTCCTCTTTATCAACTTAATCAAGCTCTTGTTTGAAGCCTCTCCTTGCCCGTTGGCCTGAGCATGATACGGCGAAGAATTGAGTAGCTTGATTCCCATGCCGTCGGCAAACTAAACAAACTCGTCTGATACGAAGATGGATCCCTGATCTGTTGTTATTGTTTGAGGGACGCCAAATAGGTACACGATGTCTTCTTTGACAAACTTGATTGAGTCCTTTGAATCGACCTTCTTTAGAGGAATTGCTTCCACCCACTTCGTGAAATAATCTGTTGCCACCAGTATGAATTTATCTCCCTTACTTGAGGGTGGATTGATCTGGCCGATCATCTCTATTCCCCAACCTCTGAACGGCCAAGGCTTTATATTGGGTTCATAGCTGATGTTGGTGCCCTTTGTATAGCCCCGAATTTCTAGCAATCCTGGCAGCCCTTGTAGTATTTGAAACAATCCTCCAGCATCGTTGGCCAAAAATACATTGCTCTCCGCAGTAGCCACTTCATCTTATGAGCCGATTGGTGCGTGCCACAGATCCCTTCATGCACTTCTCTGATAGCCACCTTGGCTTGATCGGCACTAAGACACTTGAGTAGCACGCCATCAATCGTCCGATAGTATAAATCTCCACCGAATAGGACATATCTTAAAGCCTTGTAGCACAATTTCCTTGAAGCCGACTAGGAAGGGTTCTGTAAATAACTGTAGACTTCAAACCTCCAGTCGTCAGCTGTTATGGTGGCAATCTTATATCAATATCTTTTGTCATCGGCTTGTAACTCGATGCCCCCTTGAGCTAAATCATTGGCTTCTGCATTCTGCTCCCTGGGGATATGCTTTAATGTAACTACCCAAAAGTTGTCCATCAATTCTCGGTATTGTTGATAGTAGATCATCAGCGCATCATTTTTGCACTTATATTCTCCTGACAACTGGCTGATGACCAACAGTGAATCCCCCATGATCTCGACGATGTCAGCTTTAACTTCCTTGAGAAGATGCAATCCTTTGAGCACTGCTTCGTATTCGGCTTGGCTGTTTGTAGCGTGGGGGTTGATTGAGAATGCAAATTCAAAACTTGCCCCCCTTGGGGATATGATTACCAAGCCGATACCGCATCCACTCATGCAAACCGACCCATCAAACGTCAAGGTCCAAGGCATAATTTCCACTGAGCTGATTAAATCATTTCTATGCTTGACTATAAAATAGGCTATAGCTTGTCCTTTAACTGCCCTGGGTGCCTGATATCTCAAATCAAACTCTGGTAAGGCAAAAATCTATTTTCCAACTCGTCCTTTTAACACTGGAGCAAGTAGCATATATTTAACTACATCGGCTTTGCATATTATTGTGCACTCATTGGACAACAGATAATGTCTTAACTTGGTACATGAAAAAATACAGGCAAAGGCACAATTTCTCCACTGGTGAATACCTTGTTTCTGCATCCAACAGCCCTCGGCTAAGATAAAAGATGGTCTTTTCCTTCCCTTCGATCTCTTGGATCAAGACTGAGCCGATTGACTTATCGTCGGCTGACAGATATAATTTGAATGGTATCCCTTTTTGTGAAGAAATGAGAACTGGAGGTGAGCTTAAATAATTCTTGATATTGTGCAATGCTTTCTGTTGCTCTACCCCCCAAGTGAATGCTTGATCGGCCTTAAGCCAAAGCAGAGGTGTGAACGGCTCCATCTTTTGTGAAAGATTGGCTATGAATCGCCTGATGAAGTTGATTTTGCCGATAAGAGATTGCAGTTGCTTCTTGTCCTTTGGAGATTGTATTGTCTTAATAGCATTGATGCTCCTCGATGTGACTTCGATCCCCCTCTCATGAACAAGAAACCCTAAAAATTTGCCCGGCCGACACGCCAAACGCGCACTTCAGTGGATTCATCTTGAGGCCATACTTCCTTGCTCGCTCCAAAACCTATCTAAGATCGGCTATGTGATTTTCTTCTTTCCTGGACTTGACAACGACATCATCAATATAGATCTCTACCAGGGAGCTGATCATATCATGGAAAATGTAATTCATGGCCCTTTGATAAGTTGCTCTAACGTTTTTCAACCCAAATGTCATGACAACCCATTCATACAAGTCGATTGCTCTTGGGCATCTAAAAGCAATCTTGTGAATGTCTTCTTCAGCCATAAAAATTTGATTGTAACCTGCGTTACCATCCATGAAACTTATTATCTTGTGGCCGGAAGCAGCATCCACTAGTAAATCGGCTATGAGCATTGGGTACTCGTCCTTAGGGTTAGCCTTGTTTAAGTCCCTGAAATCGATACACACCCTAAGTTTACCATTCTTTTTTATCACTGGAACAACGTTCGAGACCCACTCGACATATCGGCAGGGCCGAATGAATCCAGCGTCATATAGCCGAGTGATTTCGGCTTTGATTGCATCATACATATCGGCCTTAAATCTCCTAGCAGACTGTTTGAATGGCCGATAACCCGGCTTGATAGGCAGCTGTTGATGAGAAATTTCTCTCACGCGCTGGCCTGGGAGATCTGCTTAACTCCAGTGCAGATCCTTCTCGGCTACCTATGATGTTCAAGGCGTGCCATATGGTTTGATCTGTTAACCAACAAGAAAATAGAGATATATGCGTTAAGTGTTAAGTTAGATCCTACTGGATCAGCTGCAGGAGTCAACTTACATATATATGTTATTCCGAGGTGTATTTAAACCAAGTGACTAGAATAAATCGGCTACGCCGAGACAGTATTAGCCACTTAACCCAAATACACCACAGAATAATAGATATATGCTTTAAACAAACTTAGCCGATGTCATAAGTCCAATTGTGAATCGGCTAATACTCCGATCTATCTTATGAAATGATATTGATATGAGCTAAATGCGCTAAACCTAAATCAGTCGGCTATCGGCTATAGCCGATAAACTGATTCTGGCTTAGGGCATTTAACTAGAGCAAGATCTTAATATAAGAGGCGGTTTCAATAATCTTGATGAGAAATATCAAAAGAACATTAAAACAGGTAAGGTCGGCTGAAACCCCGGCACTGTCTCTAAGCAAAATACATCTAGCCGAACAGATCCTGAAAGCTCTAAAAATGACTTAACAGTTCAACACTGATGCTGCGTTAAGTATAAAAAGAACAGTCTGATCTATAAGACGATATAAATACCTCAAGACGGTGTATATTGCATATAATTCAAGCCAACCTTTAGATCTAGCTCTATCGGCTGCTGATCCTTGGCAGAAACGAGCCAATGTCGAGACAGATCTAAACATTGTTCTAGATTATATGCGATATATGATAACTAGTGCAACATAAATCATCGAATTTAGAGTGTCATAACGATGGAAGCACTAAATTCGACGAGATACACCACTAATGACAAACATTTACCTGAACTTGGGGATCGAAACGATGCAGCCCGAAGCCGGATTAGTTGTTCGTCTGAAGAAAAAAGGAGGCGATGCGCCGAAGGCTCTATTGATTGTGAGAATGTCTAATTACAGGGATCTCGGGTCCTATTTATACCCAAGAATAACATTATCTGTACAGACTCTGGACTCTATCTAAACTACTATTTAAAATACGACAATATCCCGGGAAGGACCCATGCCACATTATAATAAATAGTTTAAATAAATTCCTAATTTACAGATACAATTGCCGTTACAGGACTCTATCCATAGATGGCAATATCTTTTAACGTGTAATTTGGAAACCGAATCCTCTATTTGTCTTCAACCACTTTCACCGGAAACGGTTTTATCCTCTCTTCTGACTCAGCATCGGCTATCGGCTGTCTTTGTCCGATCCAGCTTCAGCCGATTGACTTCGTAGCCGATCGTTACTCAGCCGATTTGATCGTAGCCAATGCAGCCTCTGCCTCCCCACAGATTATTCCGCCAATCCAATTCTGCTTCAAATTTGACCTTGAACTTAGGGATTCGGTTACCAAATTTGGTCGTTAACACATGCCCCCAAGTCCATGATAAGATAATATCGCGGATTTGCTGCTTCAAAATTTCCGCTTTCTCCGACCGAAACCGTTTCGGCTGCCCAAAAATATCCTTCAAATACCGCCTTCGCGGCCACCGCACGTGTCACATTACCGCAAACCAACAGCCACCTCAACAACCCTTGAGCTCTCCGGCGACCTCCTCGGCGAGCTCAGCGACCTTGGCGACCTCGGCGATCTCGTCTTCCCCAACGAAGCCCAAGAAGCGGCAATCACCAGCAATGGCTTCTTCGAGCACCTCAAGGATATAGTTTGTCTATACGGACTTTGAAAGATTTGAACTCCCCGATGATCTTCGGTTGGATGAACTTAATTCTGAAACTTATGACAAGCCGAGGGAAATCTATGCATCGGCTATCACACCTTGCATCCACCAAGGACGCAACGTTCAAAAGTCCTACGAATTTTATCATTCGATGGTGGCCGCAAGGCAACTGGGAATGGGTCAGCTGCCGATCGGCCTGTATTACACAGACAAGATCCAGACCAGAGGCAAGATTGAGGGTGACATCATGATGAATCGGCTGCTCAATATACCTGGCCCTCCTCTAGGCAGTATTGAGAACATTATTTTGGCAATACGGAGAACGTCGATCTTCAGCCGATGGTGGAATGAATGGAAGCAGCGCTTGTTCCACCACTCGGCCTCTATGTACCTGACCATCATCGATCCAGAAATGACCCCATCGGTAAGTATCCTTTTCCTTATCTTAATCCATATTCTTTCAATCCCTCTCCATATTATCGGCTGATTACGCTTCATTTCTTTTGCAGACAACCGACTCATCTCCCCCGCACACAAGTAATACAGGGGTGGCCATCCAATACGCTCCTGGGCTATTATCTGGCGGTGGGCTGGCCCCGTCCATCATCGGCTACCAAGCACCAAAAGTGGGTACTTTACTCCATGGGCAGACCTGCGCGCCGCTGCATCGACCAAAAGGACGGCACCATCGGCTGCGGCTACTCCAGCTGCAGACAAAAAGAAATGCGCTTCAAAGAAGCCGAGAACAGCCCCAGCCGATGACTTGCCCCCAGTCGATCCGGACGTGGATGCGGCCCTCGAAGAAGAAGTCAGGGATGAGGAAATGGAGGAGACCGTCAACGCTGCCGCAGCCGAATCGAGCTCTTCCGATAAGCAGGCCCAAACTCCATCGGCCGAGCAAACCACTGAGCGAACTCCAAGTCCTCCGAGATGCATCCCACGTCCTCAGCCGGTAAGTGTTTTTACTGCTCAATCCAGCCATCTTTCACTTTTTCACATTGCAACTTATCGGCTTTTGGCGTCCATAGGCAAAGAAGTTAGCCACAAGGAAGAAAATGGCTCCCCCTCCCTCGGAGCTCAATCCCCATTTCTTTCTCACTAGCACGGCCAAATTTTAACTAACATGTTCTTTTTACAGCCCCCTCGCGTTCCAACATCCGCCCCCTGTGCATCGAGGGAGCCGACGCCGACGGCCGCGCGCCGATGACGCTGAGGACGTGGCTACGTTAGTTCCAGCTGTCCGAGTAAGCCTCACTCAACTTTACAAATCAGCTTGTTAGTTATATCGGCTCTCTAACCAATTTTCAATCTTGCAGTCTGTAGCCGACCTCCTGGACTTTGACTTATCAGAATTTCTTGATCCCGACAAGAGCGTCGACAAGACCGTGGTCGTATCAGACGATGAGCTACAAGCCACCTTGGCGAACATAGCCAATCGGCTAGAGTGCTCTCTGGACTTCTTGGACACCGATTGCGGTTCCATCCGTAGTCGGTTTGAGGACATCCAAGATTGGCTACCAGACCAGCTGGCTGACACCATCGCACCAGCTACCTTTTTGGAGGCGCATTGCACAAGCTTGAACGAGCCAGACAAAGGATAGCCGATCGCCGTGAGAGCAAGGCCTTAGAAGCCCGCCATCAAGGCCAGCCGGCAAGACATCACTGCCGAAAAGGCCAAATTTGATGCCCTGAAGACCGAGCCGATTGCGGAACTCGATCGGCTTCGCAAACTCCGGGAAGAGCTGATAGCCGAGCTTGCCATCGTCGATGCTGACATCACGGCCAAAGAACAATGCGTGGTCGGCCTGCCGAAAGAGATAGAGGACCAGCGAGCAAAGATCAAGGCAGTTGTGTCAAACCTGTCGGACATGGCCAGGGCGATGAAGCCGATCCCGGGGAGCAATGCAGCCAACGCAAGGGCCATAGAAGAAATAGACATGATCCGCCGCAGGGCAATATCGACCATCAAGGACTTCCTTAAGCGCTGAGCTGGTATTAATAGTTAGGGCCGAACTTGTAAATCCTGTAACCTATCACTTGTAATTGGCTTACATTGCCCAACTTCTGTAATCGGCTAACATTGTTTCTTGCTTTACTTGATTCCTGCTTAATGCATGCTTGCCGATCACATTAAACTTTTGAAAATGTTGAAAAATTTTAAAAAAAAATTGCTCCGTTTCCAGGATATCATGTTATTTTGTCTTAATACACTTGCGTCTTGTTGTCATAACCATCGGCCACTGCCAGTCGATCGCAGGAAACTAGGGGAAAAACATGGCTGGAATTGATACACACACTTGGGTAATATTTTTTCAAATACTTTCCATTTAGAGCCCTTCCGAATACTTCTCCATCCAGACCCTCTAGGATATAAGCTCCTTTAGAGACACATTTGTGGATCTTGAAAGGCTCTTCCCAATTCGGCGAACATTTGCCGAATTTATTATCTCTTGTTCCAATCGGCAATATCAGTTTCCAAACGAGTTCGCCCTCTTCAAAAGACTTAGGTACAACTTTCTTATTATAATGACGGGCTATTCGTTCTTTATCCCTTGTTACTTTTTCCAAGGCCCTCATCCTGGATAGAACTAGGTCCTCTAATTCGTGCACCATCAGGTGATAGTAATCATCGGCTGTGAGCTGATCTTGTAGCTGAATCCGTCTGGAGCCGATGATATTTTCCCATGGTAGTACTGCTTCGTGACCATAGACCAACTTGTATGGGGGACTTGGATTGATCCATGGCAAGCCATCCGATATGCCCACAGTGATTCGGCCAATCGGCTGTGCCATTGCTTGGGGTACTCAGAGATCTTTCTTTTAATCAATTTAATCAAACTTTTGTTCGAAGCTTCGGCTTGACCGTTGGCCTGTGCGTAGTATGGTGAAGAATTGAGTAGCTTGATCCCATGCCGTCGGCGAACTAAACAAATTCGTCTGATATGAATATAGATCCCTGGTCCGTTGTAATTGTTTGTGGGACGCCAAATCGGTAGATAATATGTTCTTTAATAAACTCGATTGCGTCTTTAGAGTCGACTTTCTTTAAGGGAACTGCTTCTACCCATTTCATAAAATAGTTTGTTGCCACCAGAATAAACTTATGCCCTTTGCTTGAGGATGGATTGATCTGGCCGATCATGTCAATGCCCTATCCTTTGAACGGCCAAGGCTTGATGATTGGATTCATGGCCGATGCTGGTGCTCATCATATGGCGCCGAATTTCTAACAATCCTGGCAACCCTTATAATACTTGAAACAGTCCTCTAGCATTGTCGGCCAGTAATATCCTGCTCACCGAAGTAGCCACTTCATCTTATGGGCCGATTGATGCATGCCGCAAATCCCTTTATGCACCTCTCGGATAGCCACTTTGGCTTGATCGGCTCCCAAACACTTAAGCAGCACACCATCAATCGTCCGATAATATAGATCTTTATAGTGCAAAACATACCTTAGTGCCTTGTATTGTAGCTTCCTTGTAGCCGATTGAGAGGGGTTCTTGAGATAGTTGTAGACTTCAAACCTCCAATCATCAGCTGTAATGGCAGCAACTTCGATTTCATTATATTTTATCATCGGCCTATAGCCGGATGCCCCTTGAGCTAAATCATTGGCCTCAGTATTCTGGTCTCTGGGTATATGCTTCAACGTGACTAGCCGAAAACCTTCAATCAATTCCCGGCATTGTTGATAGTAGATCATCAGCGCATTGTTCTTGCATTCGTACTCTCCTGACAACTGGCTGATGACCAATAGTGAATCTCTCATTATTTCGATGGCGTCGGCTTCAACTTCCTTGAGTAGATGCAACCCTTTAAGTATGGCTTCGTATTCGGCTTGGTTGTTTGTACCATGGGGTTGATAGCGAAAGCGAATTGAAAACTTGCCCCCTAGGCGAAATGATGACCAAGCCGATGCTGCAGCCATTGGTGCAAACCGAGCCATCAAATGTCAATGTCCAAGGCATGATCTCTACTGAGCCGATTGAGTCATTCCTGTGCTCCACGATAAAATTGGCTATGGCTTGTCCTTTGACTGCTCTGGGTGCCTGATACCTCAAATCAAACTCTGTTAGAGCAAAAATCCACTTCCCAATTCTTCCTTTCAATACTGGAGCCGATAGCATGTACTTGACCACATCGGCTTTTCAGATTATTGTGCACTCGTTGGATAGCAGATAATGCCTTAACTTGGTACACGAAAAATATAGGCATAGGCATAGCTTCTCCACTGGTGAATACCTTGTTTCTACATCTAGTAGCCGTGGGCTGAGATAGAAGATAGCATTTTCCTTGCCCTCAACCTCATGGATTAAAACTGAGTCGATTGACTTATCATCGGCTGATAGGTACAGCTTGAATGGTATCTCTTTTTGTGGAGGCATTAAAACTAGAGGGGAGCTTAGATAATCCTTCATATTGTCCAAAGCCTTTTGTTGCTCTGCCCCCCATATGAATGCTTGATCAGCCTTCAGCCAAAGCAGTGGTGTGAACGGCTCCATCTTTTCTAAAAGATTGGCTATGAACCGCCTGATGAAGTTGATTTTGCCGATCAACGATTGAAGCTGCTTCTTGTCCTTCGGAGGCTGGATCGTCTTGATAGCATTTATGCTCCTCGGTGTAACCTCAATTCCTCTTTCATGAACAAGAAACCCTAAAAATTGCCCGGCCGGTACGCCGAACGCACACTTTAGCGGATTCATATTCAGGCCATATTTTCTTGTCCGCTCCAAAACCTGCCTCAGATCGGCTATATGGTTCTCTATCTCCCTGGACTTGATGACAACATCGTCAATGTAGATCTCCACCAGAGAGCCAATCATATCATGAAAAATGTAGTTCATGGCTCGTTGATATGTTGCCCCATCATTTTTTAGCCCGAACGTCATAATGACCCATTCATACAAACCGATTGCCCCAGGACATCGAAAGGCAGTTTTGTCAATGTCCTCTTCGGCCATGAAGATTTGATTGTAGCCCGCGTTGCCATCCATAAAGCTGATAATTTTGTGGCCTGACGCAGATTCTACGAGCAAATCGGCTATGGGCATTGGGTATTCATCTTTGGGGGTAGCCTTATTCAGGTTCCTGAAGTCGATGCATACCCTGAGTTTGCCATTCTTTTTCAACACTGGGGCAATGTTTGAGACCCACTCGGCGTATCGGCAAGGCCGAATGAATCTACCATCGTATAGCCGAGTTATTTCGGCTTTGATTGTGTCATACATATCGGCTTTGAACCACCTAGGAGGTTGTTTGAACGGCCGATAGCCCGCCTTGATGGGCAGCTGATGAACAACAATAGATCGGCTAAGACCGGGCATCTCGAAGTACTCCCAAGCAAAGCAATCTTTATATTCTTTTAACAAATCAATCAGCTGGGATCTACAATGAGAAGATAAATTTTTGCTAATATACGTCGGCCTCGGCTTGTCACCAGAGCCGATGTCAATTTCTTCTAATTCGTCGGCCGTCGTAAAACCTTGCCCGAGCTTGCCATCGTCTTCGTCTACGGCGTTCATGCCGAAGACGCTTGAGCCCTCCACCATGTCTTGTTCAAAGAAGCAGCTGCGGCTCGTCATCTCCAATTGGCTATATTGCGGAATCGGACACATACATAAAATCGGCTTGCCAGATTTTCCCACACAAACAATCAATGCCTTCGATTTCACAAAGTGGCAAAGCGGCACTGACGACACTAACTGACCTGTCGGCTGGTACGATCTCGATCTTGTCGCTGTTCCATTGGATCTGGCTCTGATGCATCATGGAAGGAACGCAACAATAAGCATGTATCCAGTCCCTTCCGAGCAGCACGCTGTAAGACCCCTTCCCGTCGATGACAAAGAATGTTGTGGGCACGGTCTTATTGCCGATGGTCAGTTTGACGTTCAGGACGCCCTTGGTTTCTGACGGGTTGCCGCCGATGTCCTTGAGCACCGTATTGGTCTTGATCAGGTCTTCGGCCCCTTTGCCTAGTTTTCTGAATGTTGCGTAGGGCATTAGGTTGACTGCGGCTCCCCCATCAACTAGCATCTTGGACATCGGCTTGCCGTTGACGAATCCTTTAATGTACAACGGCTTCAGGTGTCGATTTCCGGTCCCCTCGGGTTTGTTGAAAATAGCTTGGTCCGGGAAGAGCGCTAGTTTCACCAAGTCGTCTACGATAGTGTCTGAATCGGCTTCAGGAGCACTGAATTCGGCTGGCAATATGAATACCTTGTTAACCGATGCAGAAAATTTGCCTTTCCCTTTGGCTGCCCTCCTGGCTTGATCGGCTGAACTCTCCTTGGCTTGCTCCTCGTCGGCTGCAGCGGTTTTCTCTTTGGGAACCCATCGCCTTTTGATCTTACCCAGCCAACGGCGCTGTTCTTGGATCATTTGCCGAACTTCTTCTTCCCTTCCTTCACGCTTTAGCCTTTGAATTCTTCGTTTCTGTGTTTTGGTGAAGAGGTCAGAGGGGCACCATTGGGGGTTGGCCGATTCTACATCATCGGCCTCTTCTTTGTCGTAGTAGTCGTCGTTCTCGTTTTCGTCGAAGAAGTCTTGATGAATCGGCCCTAGCTGATCGTGAACGGATTGCCGGTGCCGGTTGAGCTGAACGGGCCTTGGGACGAACCGAGTTGTACTGGTGATCGGCCGGTTTCTGTGCTCGTCCTCGGGGCACTCGCTGCAAGCCAGGCAATTTTCTAGCGTTGGCAGTCTCATCCCGTTTTCCCAGCAGTGCCTGAAAAATTCACAATGCCAATGGGGATCAGCACCGCTGTGATTCTCATCGTACCGGCGGCCTCGTGTTTCTGGCTCTTGCCGATAAGACCTTTCAAAACGGGCCTCCTCCCGCCACGATTGCTATTGGGGGCGGCGTCGGCTGCTCGTGTTGATCGGTCGTCGATCAGCCGATCGGGCAACGGGGCGCACCATGTTGATCGGCGTGGCTTGGCTTCGAGTCGGCTCACCTTCTGCATTGACCCCTTTCAATGTTTCCGCTAAGCTGTACGTCATTCTGCGCTGCCAATCAGCTTGCCTAGGGTCGGTTTGAACCATATTGATTAAGAAGGGGTGGCCATCTACCTTCATCGGCCAATTGGAATTGGCGAACTTGAGTTTCCCGGCTTCTATTGCCGACTAGATCTGTTGTCTGAAGACTTTACAATCGTTAGTGGCATGATATGTTGAGTTGTGCCACTTGCAATATTTGTTCTTCTTGAGTTCTTCGGCCGATGGGATCATGTGGTTCTCAGGAAGCTGGATCTGTTTTTCCTTGAGCAATAAGTCAAAAATCCTGTCGGCCTTGGTGATGTCAAAGTCATATCTCTCTTCTTTGGCCGTCTTCAGCAGCCACTGGCAGATGATGGCTTTTTTGTTATTGGCCCATTCGGCCGCCGCCACCTCTGTGTCATCGTTGTTGGAATCGGAATCTGACTCAACGACGACTTGAGTTATGTTCTTGACGGCCTTCCTGGTGTCTTGAAATCTTTGTTCATGGGCCGTCACCTTCTGTGCCAGATGTGCCATGCTGTCGAAGTCCTGGGCGGAGAAACGTTCATGGATCGGCGCGATAAGGCCATGGAAGGCCAAATCGGCTAGCTGGGCATCCGACAGCACCAGGCTATAGCATCGGTTCCTCATCTCTCTGAAGCGTTGGATGTATTCTTGAACCGACTCGTTGTGCTTCTGTCTGATACTGGTGAGGTCCGACAACTTCATTTCATGGTTGCCAGAGTAGAAGTAGCTATAAAACTATTTTTCAAGATCGGTCCAGCTTTGAATTGAGTTGTAAGGCAATGAAGAGAACCAGGTGAAAGCCGATCCCGAAAGCGACAAAGGAAACAACCGGACTCTCAAGGCGTCTGTAGCCGATGCTTCGCCACACTACGCCAGGACTCGGCTGACATGCTCGTAGGTCGAAACGTTGTCTTGCCCTGAGAACTTCGAAAAATCTGGTATCTTGTATCGGTTGGGCAATGGAATCCGCTCAAAATGCTCTGGATAAGGATATCGATACATGTTCCCTAAGTCCTTTGGCTTGAGGCCAAATTGATCGTGCATGACGTCTGCAATCAAATCGGCCCAAGTCCGGTTGTCCTGCTGTATCAGCTCATATGGTGCGGGTGCTTGCCGATACAGTGGTGGTGGCGTCTGAGGCCTGTAGTGATGATCTTGACTGCCTCCTTGATACTGGTAGTGGAGTGGATGATCAGCGGGAGACGACCGATTTGTCGGTGGTGGCGTTGGCGGACCCGGGAACAGCTGTCGGCCATCGGCGTTGTACTGTCTGTCAAAGCCAATCTAGGTAACCGGCTCTAACTGCCGATTGTCGTTAAACATGTCGGCGATCTGATCCTGGGGCAGCGGTTGCTGTCGGTTCAGCATGGTAGTCACTGGCCTTGTAGCCGATTCAGTTGGATTTGGCTGGCCAAGGACCCCTCCTGTCAGCCCTGGTTGTGTCGGTGGTGGAAACGGCCTGGAGTTCTTCCACCATCTTTTTGTAATCGGCTTGCTGTTCAGCTGATAATTGCTCCATCTTCAAAGGCATGACGTTGTCCGGAGAAATATTGGGGCTCTTGGAGTCGACCATCTTGTCAGCTGCGTCGATGCGTCCTAGCCGAGTTGACAAAGAAAGTCCCACCGGGCGTGCCAAGAAGCGTGTTAACGAGAAATTTCTCTCACACGCTGGCCTGGGAGATCTGCTTAACTCCAGTGCAGGTCCTTCTCGGCTACCTATGTTGTTCAAGGCGTGCCAGTTGATTTGATCTGTTAACCAACAAGAAAAATAGAGATATATGCATTAAGTGTTAAGTTAGGTCCTACTGGATCGGCTGCAGGAGTCAACTTACATATATATGCTATTCCGACGTGTATTTAAACCAAGTGACTAGAATAGATCGGCTACATCGAGACAGTATTAGCCACTTAACCCAAATATACCACAGAATAATAGATATATGCTTTAAACAAACTTAGTCGATGTCATAAGTCCAACTGTGAATCGGCTAATACTCCGATCTATCTTATGAAAAGATATTGATCTGAGCTAGATGCGTTAAACCTAAATCAGTCGGCTATCAGCTATAGCCAATAAACTGATTCTGGCTTAGGGCATTTAACCAGAGCATGATCTTAATATAAGAGGCAGTTTTAATAATCTTGATGACAAATATCAAAAGAACATTAAGATAAGGCCGGCTGAAACCCCAGCGCTATCTCTAAGCAAAATACATCTAGCCGAACAGATCATGAAAGCTCTAAAAACGACTTAATAGTTCAACACTGATGCTGCATTAAGTATAAAAAGAACAGTCTGATCTACTATAGCTAATATAAATACCTCGAGACGATGGATATTGCATATAATTCAAGCAAACCTTTAGATCTAGCTCTATCGGCTGCTGATCCTTGGCAGAAACGAGCCGATGTCGAGATAGATTTAAACATTGTTCTAGATTATATGTGATATATGATAACTAGCGCAGCATAAATCATCGAATTTAGAGTGTCATAATGATGGAAGCACTAAATTCGATGAGATACACCGCTAATGACAAACATTTACCTGAACTTGGGGAACGAAACGATGCAGCCCGAAGCCGGATTAGTTGTTCGTCTGAAGAAAAAAGGAGGCGATGCGTCGAAGGTTGTATTGATTGTGAGAATGTCTAATTACAGGGATCTCGGGTCCTATTTATACCCAAGAATAACATGATCTGTACAGACTCTGGACTCTATCTAAACTACTATTTAAAATATGATAATATCCCGGGAAGGACCCATGCCGTATTACAATAAACAGTTTCAATAAATTCCTAATTTATAGATACAATTGTCGTTATAGGACTCTATCCATAGATGGCAACATCTTTTAACGCGTAATTTGGAAACCGAATCCTCTATTTATCTTCAAACACTTTCACCGGAAATGGTTTTATCTCCTCTAACTCAGCATCGGCTATCGGCTGTCTTTGTCCGATCCAGCTTCAGCCGATTGACTTCGTAGCCGATTGTTACTCAGCCGATTTGATCGTAGCCGATGCAGCCTCTGCCTCCCCGCAGATTATTCCGCCAATCCAATTCTGCTTCAAATTCGACCTTGAACTTAGGGATTTGGTTACCAAATTTGGTCGTTAACAGCAGCCGATGCACAACAATAGATGAGCTAAGACCAGGCATCTCGAAATACTCCCAAGCAAAACAATCTTTATATTCCTCTAATAAATCAATAAGCTGGGATCTATAAAGAGAAGATAAATTTTTACTAATATATGTCGGCCTAGGCCTATCTCCAGAGCCGAAATCTATTTCTTCTAGCTTGTCGGCCGACATAAATCCTTGCCCAAGCTTGCCATCGTCGTCGTCCGCGGTGTCCTTGCCGTAGACACTCGAGCCCTCCACAACGCCCTCAAAGTAATAGTTGGGGCTCTTCGTCTCCAATAGGCTGTTTGGCAGAATCAGACACCTTTAGAAAATCGGCTTGCCAGACTTTGCCAAACGGACAATCAATACCATCGATTTCCCAAAGTGGTAAATCAGCGTTAGCAACGCTCACTGACCTGTCGGCTGGCACGATTTCAATCTTGTCACCTTGCCATTGGATTAGACTTTGATGCATTGTGGAAGGGACACAGCAGTTTGCATGAATCCAGTCCGTCCCAAGTAGCAGGCTGTAAGATCCCTTCCCATCGATGACAAAGAATGTTGTGGGCAAGGTTTTGCTATCGACGGTTAGCTCGACGTTAAGTACACCCTTGGACTCCGATGGATTGCCGCCAAAGTCTTTAAGCACCATGTTTGTCATGATTAGATCTTCGGCTCCATTGCCCAACTTACAAAAAGTGGCATAGGGCATGAGATTGACTACAGCCCCCCCATCGACTAGCATTTTGGACATCGGCTTTCCGTTAATGAATCCTTTCACATAGAGTGGTTTAAGGTGCCGATTGTCGGTCCCCTCTGGTTTCTCGAAGATAGCTTGATCGGGGGACAGGGCCAGCTTTGCCAAGGTGTCCTCGACACTATCTGCATCGGCCTCAGGAGCGTCGAATTCGGCTGATAATATGAAAATCATATTGACCGATGCAGAGATCTTTCCTTTTCCTTTAACCGCCCTTCTAGCTTGGTCGGCTGCGCTCTCGTCGGCTGGGTTTGCGTCGGCTGAGGCATCTTTCTTCTTGGGCCTCCACTGTTTCCTGCCCTGTCGACGACGCTGATGCTCGATCAATTGTTGGACCTCTTCCTCCTGTCCTTCGCTCTTCAGCCTTTGAATTCTTCTTTTTTGCATCTTGGTGAATAGGTCAGAAGGGCACCATTGGGGGTTAGCCGATTGCTCGTCATCGGCTGCTTCTTCGTCGCATTCTTCACTATTGTCTTCTTCATCTTCGAAGAAGTCCTGGTGAATCGGCCCGAGCCGATCGTGCACCGACTATCGCCGTTGGTTTAGCTGCACAGCCCTGGGAACGAATTGAGCAGGGTTGCGCATTGGCGGGTCCCTATACTCGTCTTCACGATATTCGCTGTAGGCCGGGCATTTATCTATCATCGGCAGCCTCATCCCCGACTCCCAACAGAATCAAAAAAACTCGCATCACTAGTGCGGATCACAGTCGCTGTGATGCCTAATGTAATGGAAGCATGTAACCTCGGGCTCCCTCACATAAGGCCTGTTGCGCCGGGCTTCTTCTTCCCGCCAAAACCGCTCTTGAAAGCGGCGTCGGCTGTCCATGCGAATCGGCTGTTGATCAGCCAATCGGCCAGCAGGACGCACCATGTTGATTGGCACGGCTTGGTCTCCAGTCGGGCTCTTTTCTGCCTTGATCCCATTGAGAGTTTCAGCTAAGTTGTACGCCACTCTGTTCTGTCGATCAGCTCGCCTGGGGCCAGCTTGAACCATGTTGACCGGGAAGGGGTTTTCATCTACTTTCATTGGCTGAGGTGAATCGGCAAACTTGAGCTTCCCGGCCTCGATTGCCGACTGTATTTGCTGCCTGAAAACTTTACAATCATTAGTGCTATGAGATGTGGAATTATGCCACCTGCAGTACTTCTTCTTTTTAAGTTCTTCAGCCGATGGGATCGTGTGGTTGGGAGGAAGCTGAATCTGCTTCTCCTTCAGCAATAAATCAAAGATCCTATCGTCATTAGTGATGTCAAAGTCATACTTCTCTTCCTTAGCCGTTTTCAGCAGCCATTGGCAGACTATTGCCTTTTTGTTTTTGGTCCATTCGGCTGTAGCAACTTCTGCGTCATCGTCACTTGTTTCTGAATCAGATTCGACAATGACGTGGGCAACCTTCTTGACGGCCTTCCTTGATTCTTGAAATCGCTGCTCGTGGGTCGTCACCTTCTGCGCCAAGTGGGCTAGGCTATCAAAATCTTGTGCCGAAAACCTTTCACAGATCGGCAGCAGCAGTCCATGGAAAGCCAAGTTGGCTAAATGGGAATCGGACAGCACCAGGCTGTAGCATTGGTTCCTCATCTCCCTAAACCTCTATATGTAGTCTTGAACCGATTCTTCGTGCTTCTGCCTGATGCTTGTCAGGTCCAACAATTTCATCTCGTGATTGCCGGTGTAGAAATAGTTGTGAAATTTCTTCTCGAGATCGGCCCAGCTCTAGATAGAGTTATAGGGCAATGAAGAAAACCAAGTGAAAGCCGATCCCGACAGCGAGACTGGGAATAGACGAACTCTCAGGGCGTCTGTAGCCAATGCTTCACCACACTGGGCCAAGAATTGACTGACGTGCTCGTATGTTGAAGTGTTGTCTTGCCCCGAGAATTTGGAGAAATCTGGGACCTTGTACCGGTTGGGCAATGGTACCCTCTCAAAGTGCTCTGGATGTGGATACCGATACATATTCCCAGAATCTTTTGGCTTAAGGCCGAATTGATCGCGCATAACGTCGGCAATCAAATTGGCCCAAGTCTTGTTGTCTTCAACCTGTTGTATCGGCTCGTATTGATCATACTGCATGGGTGCTTGCCGATACTGAGGTGGCGTTTGAGGCCGATAATGCCGATCTTGATGGCCTCCCTGGTACTAATACTGAAGTGGGTTGCCAGCGGGAGGCGGCCGATTCGCTGGGGGTGTTTGTGGTTCTGGAAAGAGTTGTCATCCACCGGCATTGTATTGTGCTCCTTGAATGAGATTGGTAACCGGCTCTTGCTGCCAATTGAAGTTGAACATGCCCGCTAGCTGCTCGTGGGGAGGAGGTTGTTGTCGGTTCAGAATAACGGGCGATGGTCTTGAAGCCGATGCAGATGCATTCGGCTGATTGAGAACTCCTCCTGGTGGCCCTGGCTGTATCGAAGGCGGGATCGGCTAGTTCTGGGTCGCCAAGACCTTGTAATTGGGAAACAGGATGTCTGTGAAGTAGGTTGGCCCCCGCTATAGCTGATCGGCAATCTTGGAATCGACCACAGTGGCAATCATGTTATTCAGAGTGTTGACCAAGATGCCACTTTGATTGACGAGTGCATGATGTACAGCCGAATCGATCCGGTCCTGCAAGGTGTGCAGTTCTGAATCGTCTTGTTCTTGTTTCAGCTCCTCCATCTTGTGTTTTCCTTTTGTATCGTCTGAGGAGGATGCCTTGAAGTCGTCAATGCTGAACTTGTACTTCTGGTTGAGGCCCCAGACCTGGTCTGGGAAAAAGATTGCAGACAGTTGGCCTGCAGTTCCTCCACCATCTTTTTGTAATCGGCCAATTGCTCGGCTGACAGTTATTCCATCTTGACAGGAATTGTGTTTTCTTCGCTGATTTCAGGGCTCTTGACGTTAACCATCGCGTCGGCTTTGTCGAAGTGCTTTAACCGAGTCGATGGTCCCACCGGGCGTGCCAAGAAGCGTGCTGATGAGAAAATTCTCTCACGCGCTAGCCTGGGAGATCTGCTTAGCTCCAGTGCAGGTCCGTCCTTGGCTACCTGTGATGATCTAGGCGTGCCAATTGGTTTGATCTACTAACCAATAAGAAGTAATAAATAGATACATGCATTAAGGTTAAAGTTAGATCCTACCGGATCGGCTCAGGAAATCAACTTGCATATCATTGCCTTCCCGAAGCATATTTAAACTAAGTGACTGGGATAGATCGGCTGTACCGAGACAGTATGAATCACTTGACCTAAATATACATCAAGATAATAAATATATGCGTTTATGACCTAACCGATGCTGCAAGTCTAACGTCGATCGGCTATTACTCCGATGTATCTTATGAAAAGATATCAACCTAACCTAAATGCGTTAAACCAAGATCAATCGGCTATCGGCTGATGCCAACGGACTGATACTGGCTTAAGGAATTTAACCAGATTGAGATCTTAATATAAGAGGCAGCTTTAAAATATCTAATAGTAAATAATGCTAAAAGATTATTAAAATAGGTAAGGCCGGCTGAAACCCCAGCACTGTCTCTACGAGTAAGCATCTAATCAAATAGTTCTAAATACTTCTAAAAGTGACTTAATAGATCATAGATGATGCAGCATTAAGTACAAAAAGATAGTATTAGATCTATATAGACTGATGTAAACCATTCAAGACAGTGGATACAGCATATAACCTAATCCAACATCTAGATCTAGCTCTATCGGCTGCTGTCTCCCGAGAGAAACGAGCCGACGGCGAGATAGATCTAGATATTGTTCAAGATTATATGTCGTATATGATAACTTGCGCAGTTTATAACATTAAACCTAGAGTGTCATGACGATGTAAGCAATAAATTCGACGGAATAAACCATTAATGACGAGAACCTACCATATTCGAGGTTCGAATCAATGCAGCCTGAAGCCGGATCAAGAACTCGTCTAAAAGAAAATAGGAGGCGATGCGTCGAAGTTGTATTGATGTGTGATTGTTATTTACAAGAGGTCTCGAGTCCTATTTATACCCAAGTACAACAAAGTCCGTGTAGAACACGGTTTCTGTCTAATCTACTATTAAAAATATAACAATATCTCGGGATACAGTCCAATGTCACATTACAAAAGGAAATATCTAAGCAAACACTATATTATAGATACAATCGCCGTTACATGACTTTATCCATAGATGGCAATATCTTAACGAACATTTGGGAACCGAATCTTCCTTTTATCTCTAAGCTTCTTTATCAGAAATGGTTCCATCTCCTTCTCTGAATCGGAATCGGCTGTCCCTGTCCGATTCGGCCTCAGCCGACTGGTCTTCCAGCCGATTTGATTATGGCCGATGCAGCCTCTGTTTTCTACGTAGATCATTTTCCAATCCGATTCTTCTATAATCTCTGCTTGGACTTAGGGATTTGGCTGCCAAATTTGGTTGTTAACAAAATCATCCTCAGACTGATGGTCAGATTGACAGAGTGAATCAGATTCTCGAAGATATGCTAAGAGCCTGTGCTTTGGATTTTGGTGGAAGTTGGTATAG